>OZ016479.1:7139629-7803509 GCA_963966605.1 Caenorhabditis sulstoni
AGAGAGAGGAGAGAGAGAGAGAGAGAAAGAGAGAGAGAGGAGAGAGAGAGAGAGAGAGAGAGAGAGAGAGAGAGAGAGAGAGAGAGAGAGAGAGAGAGAGAGAGAGAGAGAGAGAGAGAGAGAGAGAGAGAGAAAGAGAGAAAGAGAGAAAGTTATGTTCCTTCTTGTAGGAGAGCAGACGCGCATGTTCCGGTGCGGTCCGTGCGTGATGTCGGAGACCAAGTCGTTCCTGGTCCTCTTCTTCACAGTCGTCCTGGGACTTCTCATCCTGCTGCCCACCCTCTTCTTCGTCACCGTCCTCTCCAAGGATCAGGATCCGAACATCGCGCCCAGCATGTGATATGGATCCGGATCGCATCTAATGCGACCACTCGAGACTTCCCCCTCTTATGAACTGCTTCCCTCCCCCCAAAAGTTCCCCCGCTGCTTCTCTTCTTGATCTCTTTTCCAACTGTATTATTTATGTACCTATTTAGGTCCACCCATTCTTTTTTTTTTAAATCCCCCTCTCTCTTTGCCCGTTTCATTGCTTATTTGCCTCCTGCTTTTGATCCGAATGAAGTCTCTCAAAAAAGACCGAAGAATCGAAAAAGCGATTCGCGCGACGCAATCCATCAAAGCAGAAGCTGGCATGGAAAAACGCGCGAAAAAACACGTTCTACCTGTTTGCCGGGCGTCTCTATAAGAAGCGTATCGTATCCAGATGGTGTTTCATTCGTCCGAATCTCTGCTGCAGAATGAACAGCACCCTCCTCACGATCCTCGTTTCCCTATGCGCCCTCACACTGGTGTCGGCCCGCTTCTCGTGTGGACACGATGACTTGCAGTCCGGATTCGCCGAGCTCCTCATCAAGAACGACTGCAAGGGAAGACTGAGTGAGTGCAAACCGTTCGCGACCTTCGAGAATCTTCTTTTTCAGACAAGGTCGACGTCTGCTGCGCTCAGCACACCAGCTGCTACGCTGCCAAGAAGGCCAGAAACACTTGCGACGAGAAATTCTGCAAGTGCGCCAAGGCTGCCGCCAAGAACTTGCCTCTCTGCAACGTAAGATCCCCTGTCGCAAACACGCTCCACGGAACACCTTGAATTTCGAATTTCAGTTTCAAATGGACAACTTCTGCAACACCGCCAAGAGCTTCGGAGGATTCCACTTCAAAGGATAATCTCATCTAAAAAACGGGTTTCTACTTCTCTATTTATTTATACGAAGAATGAATTCTGTCGTCTCTTCATTCGATTGTTATCAGCTCCATACAGGTGAAACCTCCCTGTATGTAAACACAAACAAAATGGCGCCGAAATGCCGATCAGGTGGCCGAGTGGTTAAGGCGATGGACTGCTAATCCATTGGGGTTTCCCCGCGTGAGTTCGAATCTCATCCTGATCGAATCCTTTTTCTCGAATATCGACTGTTTCTTGTTGAAGGTTCTCTTATCGGTCAAACGTCAACTGTGTTTGTCTGTCACAACGATTAAAATTGCAAGTGTCTGCGTCTAGTTGCTGCATGTTGTATTGTAACTACAAACTCTGTTGTGTCGAGTGGAGGAGAGAATGAGGTTAACTTGGGTATAAATACTGGAAACATGATGACCTGAAAGGCAGTCATCATGCGATACTCCATTCTCCTATCGTTTCTCTTCGCTTTTCGCGAAGTTTCTTCTTACAACTATCTGGTTGTCAACCCAATTTTCGGATACAGTCATGCCAAGTTCATTGGCAAACTCGTTGACGTCATCGCCGACGCGGGACATAATGTGGTACTGAAAACAGTCGGAAAACTGGTTGGACCGGCAAAATCGGCGATTTTCAGACAGTTTTTCAACATTACCACTTCCCATTGAAAAACATCGATAAGCTAATCAAGAACAAGAATGTGGAGATTATCAACTACTTTCCGGAAAACTACGAAGAAGTGCAGAAGAAGGAAGCGCAAACGTTTCCAGATTTCTGGGATTCTGCTCTGATGACGAACGTCATGCTGGGCAGTTTCATGGTTCCAAAGCTGCTCACGTCGGAGTTTCAGAAAGAATCGACGAGTGAGTGTTGGTCTTGACCTGAAAGAGAGTACACATTGGTGTTCAGGAGTTCTGCAAGACACGGAGCTGCACCAGAGACTCAGAGATCGGAAGTTCGACGCGGCGCTCTGCGAAGTGTTCGACTCTTCGGGATTCTACCTCGCCCACCTCGTCGGACTCCCTCCGATCGCAATCTTTTCGGCAGTCCGTCATCCGGTCCAGTCTCTCTTCGGACAACCTTCCATTCTCGGCTACGTGCCCGGCGAGGGATCGAAATTGCCACCGGCGGCCGGATTCTTGGACAGAATCATCGATTATTACACTATTTATTTCGGAGAAGTCATGTTCAACGGACTCCTCGAGGCGCAGCACAAAGTCTATTCAGCTGCAATCGGTGGAAATGTGCCGCACTGGACAGAACTCGTGAGAAAGTCGCCGGTTTTCATCACGAACGCCAATCCGTACCTGGACTTTGCTGTTCCGGCGACTGGAAACGTCGTGCAGATCGGAGGGATCACTACTCCGAAGCAGCTGAAACTGGAGCCACTTCCAGAAGAGTACGAGCAGATTCTGAGAGAAAGAGAGTCGACGGTCCTCGTTTCGTTCGGATCAGTTGTCCGGAGTTTCCAGATGCCCGAGAAGTTCAAGTGAGTCGTGAGTTCGCTGCCAAGAAGTTGTTCGTTCTTTTTCAGGTCTGGAATCATCCGAATGTTCGAGAACCTTCCGGACGTCACCTTCATTTGGAAGTACGAGAAAGACGACGTCGAGTTCGAGAAACGTCTTCCGAAGAACGTGCACCTCAAGAAGTGGGTTCCCCAGCCATCACTGTTAGCTGACGAGAGACTGAAAGTGTTCGTGACGCACGGAGGACTCGGCAGCACGATGGAAGTCGCTTACTCCGGGAAACCGGCACTCATGGTCTGTCAAAACACTCTTGAGAAACAACATCTTTGTTTACCTTCAGGTACCACTGTTTGGTGATCAGCCGATGAATGCCCAGATGTTGGCTAGGCACGGAGGGGCGGTGGCATACAACAAGTACGAGCTGCCGGACGGAAACAAACTGACACGTGTCATGAGAGATCTGGTGGACTCTCGCAAGTACAAGGAATCGGCACAAGAGCTCCGAGAGGTGCTCCGGAATCAGCCGATCGATCCGAAAGAAACATTCCTGAAGCACCTCGAATTCGCTGTCAAGTAGGTCAAGAATCGGAGCGACTCATCCCGAGTTCGAGAAGTTTCCAGGTTCCCCAACTTCAAGTCCCAGATTCCGGAGATCAGTGAAGCCGGTTTCATCGGATTCTTCTATTTGGACGTTGTGCTCTTTCTGTCGGCCCTTCTGCTCGTTTCTGTGTACCTCCTGTTCAAGTTGACTCTTCGAGTCTCCCAGAAATTCATCCAGTCAAAGAAACCCAAAAACGAGTAACACGCTGTACTTTCCGCCCTTTCCCCTCGATCTCAATAAACTCATTCTCGACACAAACCCCATGCGGCACTGTCTCTGCGTCTCCCTCAAACACGCACTCTCCTAACTTCAAGGCGCACAAACTCCATAGGATTTCTATAAAAACATGAAGAAATATGCATCAAAACCTCATTTCTACCTCACAAAATGCCTCTCAAAATACTCATTGTCAACCCGATTTTCGGGTTCAGCCATGTCAAGTTTCTCTCGACTCTGGCCGAAATCGTTGCGAACGCAGGCCATGAAGTTGTGAGTTTCCTCCCCTTTTCTTCATTTTTCCAGCGTTTCTAGACAATTCTGCAACCGTTTCACATCGCAATGAACAATTTGGAGGGACTTGTCAAGAACAAATCCGTCAAAATCATCAATTACTACCCGGACAACTTTGCGGAACTGGAGAAGAACGAGGAGCAGACGTTCAAAATGGCATGGGACTCGTGGCTCGTTTCGAACCCCGTGCTGGGCGCTTTCCTCTCGAAAATGGTCAGCGATCAGTTCAAGAACACTGTCACGAGTTGGTTTTTGGAGGAAAGAAGGAAGATGGATGAGTGTTTCCAGAAATGTTACGGGACAAGAAGCTGCACAGAGACCTCGAGGCGTCCAATTTCGACGCAGTTCTCGTCGAGACGTTCGAAATTTCCGGGTTCTGTGAGTTTCCGATCTGCTAGATTTGAGAAGACTTCTTCACTCTCAGATCTGGCGGAAATCCTGCAAGTGCCCGCGATCGCATGTCTCTCCGCAGTACGTTATCCGGTGTTCGAGGAGCTCTTCGGGCAGCCCTCGACTCTCGGATACGTCCCTCAGATGAACTCGCGTCTTCCTCCACGCGCCGGCTTTCTGGACCGTCTCAACGACGTCTACCACAAGTTCTTCTTGTCGATTGGCCAGAAATCGCTCAACGACGCGCAATACAAAGTCATTTGTGAGGCGTTGGAACAAAAACCGGCGAGATGGGAGGAAATCGTGCGCAAGTCGCCCATTTACATCGTCAACTCGAACCCGTTCCTCGACTTTGCAGTCGCGAAACCCGGAAACATTGTGGAAATTGGAGGGATTACCATGATGGGAACACAAAAAAGCGGGAAAATTGCCGAATTGTCGGAGGAGTACGAGAGGATTCTGAACGAGAGGGCGGCCACCGTTTTCATCTCGTTCGGGTCCGTCGTGAGGGCCTACGAGATGCCGGAGAAGTTCAAGCTGGGCATCATCAAGATGTTCGAGTTGCTTCCCGAAGTCACATTCATACTCAAGTATGAAGACGAAGTAGAAGAAGAGATGAACAGTCGGATTCCGAAGAACGTCTACTTGAAGAAATGGGTCCCCCAGCCGGCTCTTCTAGCCGACGAACGGCTGAAAGTGTTCGTGACGCACGGAGGACTCGGCAGTACGATGGAAGTCGCTTACTCCGGGAAACCGGCTATCGTGGTCTGTTCTTCGATTCATCCCGCACTTCATTTCCTCCTTCAACCTTTCAGATTCCTTTGTTCGCCGATCAATTCGAAAACGCTCAGATGTTGGCTCGGCACGGCGGAGCTATCGAATACAATAAGTTCGACCTTCCGAACGGCAAGAAGTTGGCGAAAACAGTGAAGTCGATGCTCGACAGCGCAAAGTACGAGAGAGATGCTCGAGTGCTCCGAGACGTGCTTCTGAATCAGCCACTCGACCCGCGAGAGAACTTTCTGCGGCATCTGGAGTTCGCAGTGAAGTTCCCATCGTGCCACTCGCAAACGGCCGCCATCTCCCGTTGCGGACTCGTCGCCCACTATTACCTCGACGTGATCCTCTTTCTCGTAGCCACCCCGGTCACCCTTATCAGTGTTCTCGGGTACTTGATGTTCCGTCTTCTGCACTGATCTATTGATTCACGTGATGCAATCCTTATCGCCACATGTTGCAATCATTCCGAATTACATTTTATTTGTGAAATACACGTAACATTCAGAGATCATTCAACCATTACTATCACTCGTTTTTTGATTTCTTGGCCACCAGGCGAAGAGATACTCTCGAAAAAACATGAGAAAAAAGTTTGAAAAGCAAATAAAAAACGAGAATTCCGGAGATAGCAAGAAAAGCCACAGCATCCAGGTAGTAATGAGCAACGACGCCGACATGACTGATTGCAGGCACTTGAGAACGCAACTTCGGGAATCTGAGATGAGGCTGTATCACCGGTTATACCTCTCTCAGGTACTCACTTGATCGCGAACTCCAGATGTTTCATCAGATTCTCCTTTGGGTCGATCGGCTGATTCATGAGCACTTCCATCAGTTCCTTTGCTCTTTGTCCGTACCTAAAACCAGAGAAACTCCTATTTCATTTGTTCCCTCGAGTAACTTACTTTGGATTCGTTACTATTTCCTTGACGACCTTTGTCAGCTTCTCTCCATCTTGCAAGTCGAACTTATCGTAAGAAACGGCACCTCCGTGTCTCGCGAGCATCACTGCATTGCTCGGTTGGTCCCCAAAGATGGGAACCATGAGTGCCGGTTTCCCGGAGTAAGCGACTTCCATCGTGCTGCCGAGACCTCCGTGCGTCACGAACACTTTCAGTCTCTCGTCAGCTAACAGTGATGGCTGAGGAACCCATTTCTTGAGGTGCACGTTCTTCGGAAGACGTTTCTCGAACTCGACGTCGTCTTTCTCGTACTTCCAGATAAAGGTGACGTCCGGAAGGTTCTCGAACATTCGGATGATTCCAGACCTGAATGCCTCGGGCATCTCGTACGATCGGATGACGGACCCGAACGAGATGAGAACAGTCGACTCCCGCTCCGCAAGGATCGCTTCGTACTCTTCCGGAAGTGGCGCTACTTTCTTCATCTTCTCCAAATCCATCGTCATTCCTCCAACGTGCACGATCGTGGCGGTCGTCGGGACAGCAAAGTCCAGATAAGGATTGGAGTTCGTGATGTAGATGGGGGATTGCGTGACGAGATCTTTCCAGTAGGGAAGCGGTCTTCCGACGGCTTCTTCGATGTACCCGTTCTGATAACTGTTCATGCCTTCCTGAGCGATATTGGCGAAGAAGGAACGGTAGATATCGTTGAGTCGGCTCAGGAAACCTGCCTCCGGAGCCAGCTGAGAATCGATTTGCGGAGTGTATCCGAGAATGGAAGGCTGTCCGAACAAACTGTTGAAGATGGGAAACCGAACTGTCGACATGATCGGAATGCACGGAACATTCAGAAGATGTGCCAAGTCTGAAAGAGGAGACCGTCAGATTATCAAGGAAGCACGACTCACAAATTCCACTGATATCGAAAGTTTCCGCCAAAACGACATCGAACTTTCTCTCGGCGAGTTCATTGATCAGACTCTTATCGCGGAGAAACTCTGCAAGAGAAACGCACTCGTCTGAAAATAAGAATGGGAAAACTCACGTGCTGCCGTCTTCTTCCACTCGTCTCCCAGAATCTTCGGCATGATCGCAGCCGCCAGAATGGGATTGTTCATCAGATTCGAGTCCCAGAAGATCGGGAAAGTCTGCGTTTCCGCCTTCGTTAGCTCTTCATAATGGGAAGGGTAGAAGTTGAGAATCTGAAAGAAGAGGATGCGAGACGCGAAATGGATTCCTCGACCACCTCGATGTTCTTGTTCTTCACCAGTCCTTCCGTGTTCTTCAATGCAATGTGGAACGGTTGGAACAGAGTCTGAATCCGAACTCATCCCCCTTCGAACTATATCTCGTCTCTCGACTTACGACATTGTGACCATGATCAGCGATTATATTAGCCAGTTTACTGATAAATTTCACATGACTAAACCCGAACATTGGATTGAATATCAGAATTTTAGAGGCGAGACAAAGTTGGCCGGCGGCCAAAAAGAGGAGAGAAAGGAAACGGTTCACATGCATTGCGAGTGGTCGTCCACCGACAGTCCTTTTCCCTTTTTATACGCTCTTTGTGTAGTGATTATAGTGTGTAGTGTGGAGACTGACTGATGTGGTTTGTGAAGGCTTGCTGGAGATGGGATTCTGACGATGACAATGATCCTCCTTCAAATCACAAGTGTGTTCTCTGACTTTGACCTCATTTTAGGAATCAAGAATCGAATTTATCAATTAGTCTTGTTTTTGTTTTGGCTTCAAGCACTTTGAGATCAAAAAAAGACCCAGTTTGACAGAGAAATGAAGAGAAACGAGGGAACAAAGAGAGAGAACGAGTATTGCGTCGAGATGGTGAAAGGCGACGAAACCAACTTGGCTGAATTCCGGACGCAGAGAACGGAAACTCGGAAATCTGAAAATGAACTAGGTTTGAACTGCTGAATGGATTCGGCTCACTTGATTGCAAAGTCTAGTTTCTTGAGCAGTTCTTGTTTCGGATCGGATGGTTGATTCC
This sequence comes from Caenorhabditis sulstoni, assembly GCA_963966605.1. NCBI lineage: Eukaryota > Metazoa > Nematoda > Chromadorea > Rhabditida > Rhabditidae > Caenorhabditis > Caenorhabditis sulstoni. The sequence goes on from OZ016479.1 coordinate 7,147,461, forward strand.
GCAGAACTTCCAGAAGGATCTTCGCGTTTTTCTCGTACCTACTATTCGTGATGAGGTCTTCGATGACTGCAGAAAGTCTTTCTCCGTTCGTTAGATCATACTTGTTGTATGTCACTGCTCCTCCGTGTCTCTCCAACATCTTCGCATTATGATGCTGGTCGCCGAAGATGGGAACCATGAGTGCCGGTTTCCCGGAGTAAGCGACTTCCATCGTACTGCCGAGACCTCCGTGCGTCACGAACACTTTCAGTCTATCGTCAGCTAACAGTGATGGCTGAGGAACCCATTTCTTGAGGTGCACGTTCTTCGGAAGACGTTTCTCGAACTCGACGTCGTCTTTTTCGTACTTCCAGATAAAGGTGACGTCCGGCAGGTTCTCGAACATTCGGATGATTCCAGACCTGAATGCCTCGGGCATCTCGTACGATCGGATGACGGACCCGAACGAGATGAGAACAGTCGACTTCCGCTCCGCAAGGATCGCTTCGTACTCTTCCGGAAGGGGCGCTACATTCTTCATCTTCTCCAAATCCATCGTCATTCCACCGATTCGAACGATATTCGATGTGCTAGGGACGGCGTAATCGAGGTAGGGATTCGAGTTCACAATGAGAAGAGGCGCTTCGGAAACAAGGCTCTTCCAGTTCGGAAGAGGCTTTCCAACGGACTTTTCCAGATACTCGACACTTTTCGCATACGTTCGTGTCATTGTGAGACTTGAGAAATACACTCTGATGATATCGTTGAGACGATCCAGAAGGCCCGCTTTCGAGGCCACTTCTGATCCGTCTTGGGGAACGTAACCGAGTGGAGAGATGTTTCCGAAAAGAGATTCGATCACTTCAAAACGGACCATCGAGAGAACGGGAACAGTGGGGACACCAATCAGATGAGCCAGATCTGAAAAATGTCAGCTGACTGGGTAATCGGATGAGAACATACAAACTCCAGTGAGCTCGAAAGGTTCGTAGATGACCACGTCGAACTTCTTATTTCTCAGTTGCTCGTGAAGTTTCGAGTCGGTCATCACTTCTGAAGGACCAACACTCCGATTTGAATTCAAAAGGAAAGCTCGTACTGTGTGCCGTATTATTGAAGATGCCGCCCATTATTCCGGGCATGAAAAGCGCCTCGAACAGCGGATTTGCGAGCAGTTTCGAGTCCCAAAACATGGGGAAAGTCTGCGTTTTCTCCTTTTTCAGCTCCTCAAAATTGTCTGGGTAGACGTTGATTATCTGAAACTCAGTTATCAGTTTCATCAGTTGCTTTGCACTCACCTCGATTTGTTTGTTCTTGATGAGACCTTCAGTGTTTTTCATCGCATAGTGGAATGGCTGGAGAACAGTCTGAAGAGAATCAGATTGGAAGAAACCATCGAGAAGCGACTGACCACTTCATGGCCGCCGTCGGCGATCACATCAGAAAGTTTAGACATGAACTTGACATGGCTGAACCCGAAAATTGGGTTGAATACCAGAATTTTCGCGGAGGAAGCATAGCCAAGAAACAGAAGAATCCAGATTGGGAGACGCATGAATCCAGTCAACAGTTTCTTTCAAATGAATCGAAATGTATTTTGAAAGGCGGTCACTCACAGTGCAGAAGGTTGATATTGCGCGATTAGAGGCGGTGTTTCGCAATTTCGCGCCGATAAATACAAACTACAATATGACCAACATTGTAGTTTGCAAGATAAAAAAGTAAGAATGAGACCGAAAAGTCGACTATTTCGCAATGTTCGGTCTGCTTGCGTTCTTTGGTTGTTTGTTCAGTTTGTTGCGATGTCCGGCAAGGGTCCAATGCCAGCCTCCATTGTTTCTACCAATCATTTCTTCCAGAGGACGGACTTTCTCTGACTCATTCCGAAGCAATAACCGGGAGACAAATTATTCTCGTGTAAATCAGACAAGAATGTCTATACAGTCGAAAGGGATCATTCTCCCCGAAACCATCGGAGAACTCTTCATGACAACAAAGAAGATTCGGCTATTATTCATCAACTGAAGACGTCCTGAATGGTCACGTCACAGTCCTCGGAGCATCTGACGTTTTCTTGTACTCTGCTCGTGACTGAAGTATGAAGTTTTGGTAACATTGGTCAGTATCGGATGTTTTTCATGTTTTGTGAGAACGCACCGGAAATTAGCTCGCGCGACTCTTCACCAACTGTCCATTCCATTCTTCATTCTCCCATTCCTCACGTTTCAATGGCCTGGTTTCTTTTCTATCCGTTCGCCGTTCAAGCTTCGAAAGTGGTCTTCTCCTCGACGGTTCTCATCAATCTCTTCCTCATTTACCTGACGATCCACCACACGAAACGGATCACCGGACCCTACAAATACATGATCATCCTGTTCGCGGCCGTCGGAATCCTGTTCACCTTCATGAAAGCGACTCTCCATCCGTATCTCCATTCCCACAATTCCGGCATCATGTTCTTCAGTCTTGAAGCCGGTTGGGGCAGGTTCCAAGCGGTGGAGGTGGCTCTGATGGTCTACACGGGAGTCTACTCGGCCATGATCTCCCTGGTAGCCATTCAGTTCGTTTTCCGATATTGGACCCTCTTCTGGTGATTCCAGCTAACCTCCCGAACTCGTTCGATTATCTTTTTCAGTGACGAGAAACTGAAGTACTTCAACACGTGGCGTTGCATCGTTTGGTTCGGATACGTGTTTCTGATTGGAATGGGTTGGAGCTTCATGGTGTACTTCTGTGCTCCAGGCGACCATTACTCCCGTAACTACATGAGAGAGTCTCTTTTCGACACCTACGGAATGGATGCGGAGAAGACTGTCGGGTTCTTCGTGGTAGTTTACGTGAGGGAGTACGGTACAACTTCTCGATTGAAAGATGCTTCAGAGTGAGAGCGGCACTGTGAGATGGGCCAACGTCTCCTTCATCGCCGGACTTCTGCTTGATTTGGTGATTCAGTACGTGATTGTCATCTACTGTGGGACCACAATGAATCAGAAGATGCAAGAGAAACTTGCCAACTTCTCAGTCACGGCTCGCCGGCTCCAGGAGCAACTGTTCCAGACGTTGGTGCTCCAGATCACGATTCCCTCGATCATCTTCCATCTTCCGTTCGTCCCCGTTCTCTGTGCTCCGCTTTTCGATCTGGAGTTCGATTTCGAGTCGGGCATGATCTACTGCCTCTTCAGTCTCTACCCTCCGATCGACTCGGTGATTCTGATGTTTGTGGTTCACGATTATAGGCATGCCGTCATAAGTGAGTCACCGGATTATCTGTCAAGAGTCACAATGATTTAAGGAATGTTCAAGAAGTCGCAAAATGCCATTTCGGGAAGTGTGTTCGAGCGGTTAACCCGAAGTTCGATAACGGCATTCTGAACAGTTCGACCCTCGTCACGATGGCTCCGGACCTCGCCGACCGCTCGCTTATTTTCAAGATCACTCGGAAAACGACTAGAATGCCTTAGGCACATGACATTGACTATAATGTGTTTTTGAATCTAATTAATGAATCATCATGTTGACAGTCTACCTGAAAAGGAAATGAGAGCGACTTCACGAAGAACTCAGCTTGTGTGCTGAACCTGCTTGGCAGCGAGCCAATTGTCGGTTTACGGGGGGAACAAATAGTGCCCGGAAGCCTTCATTATTTAAGAAGGAAAAACCGAAAAGGAAACTCAATTGTAACTTTCCCAACATGTGCTCGGCGAGCCCGTCCGTGTGCTCCGTGAGCCGCCGGTCTTCAACAGGTCATTCATCGCCCGTTTTTGGAGCATCGCGTTCACGCACCCACTCGATTACTGTTTAAACAGCTATCATCGTCACTTCTCCCCGCAAATCGGGGCCCGGAATGTGGACAAACAAGTGAACCCTACTCATCACACAGCTCATCATCCGATGCACTGGATACGATATATGATATACAGTCGTCGGTCGGAGTGCTCTCTCTCTCGCCTTGTTCTCGCTTTCAATGTTCACACCTAGAGCTCATCCGTTCCTCAAACAGTCCTCTTCTCGTTTCGAGCATTGTTTTGTTCACTTTTTGTCGCGTCTCCCTGATGTCTTTCTGTTTTCACTCTCACTCAGTTCCGCACTTTTCTCATTTCGAACTTCACCCAGACCGTTTATTGGATGGAAAAGCAGCTGGGAAATGTGGAAATCTATCCACCAACGCCTGAACCGCCAATCGTCCGAGGGCACCGAGGGATGTAGGTACTCTTCCGAATGGCCATCTCACAAGAATACCGTCTTCCGTTTTCAGGCTGTTCGACGTCCCCTGGATCATCATTCTTGTCCAGTTCATTCTGATTTTGGCCCTCGTTCTCGGTCTTTTCGCTTTTTTCCTCACCCGATCCGAGCCATCTTCCAACGCGTATTCCACTCGAACATATCAGAACTTCGAACTCCAAACAATCTCACCGAGCAGTTCTCCTCTGACTTTCCGAAGAAGATACAAAACAACTTCTGAATCGCCACAGTCGGTTGACTTCGACTTCTCGGAAGACGTCGTTCCAACTGAGGAGCCAGTCGCCACAAGCACACTCTCTTCAAGTTCGTTCCCAAACAAACAGCTCGATCCAATCGATTTCCCATTAGGGTTCCGAATAAAAATCTTCAAAGCTCATTTTCAATGAGCTTTGACGTTTTGCGTTGAGTCATTTTTCTTCATTGCAACGCTTTTCTGATTTGACGCGTGATTTGAAAAGGCTCATTTTGCGTTGGTTTTAATTCGGCGCGTGATTCAAAAAAGCTCATTTAGAGTCGTTTCTGATTCGACGCGTCGTTTAAAAAAGCTCATTTTGCGTCGTTTTTGATTCGACGCGTCGTTTCGAAAAACTCAATTTGCGTCGTTTTTGATTTGACGCGTGATTCGAAAAAGCTCATTTTGCGTCGGTTTTGATTCGACGCGTCGGTTAAAAAAGCTCAAAAAATTTGACGTGAAAATGTTACCGGTCACGTTTTTTTTTCAAGTTTTTCAAGAAATCGAGGGGGTGTGGTCGAGGGGTTGTGAACAGAAGAATCGCTTCGGAAGTATGATTCGTCCGTAATGGATGCACGAAAATCATCCATACTACATTCATTAACGCACACGGACGCGTAATGGACGCACGAAAAGCCCGGCGTGGGGCATGCCTGCACACGTCTGGCATGGTCCGGCGTGGTCCGTGCGTGTGTGCGTCCGTTATGCGTCGACCCGATCCACCCGTTCTTCCCCTTCTCGCGCTTCTGCTCCCTCCATCCCCTTTCCATCGACTAGAAATGTGTACAGTTCAACTGTATCACATGTATATGACCTAAGAAAACGTGATAGAACGCGATGGAGTCGACGGAAGTCGATTGAAAGAGTTTTCGAAACTATATATGATCAAATTCTCTGGTAATTCCTATACTTCCGAAGCGATTCTTCTGTTCACAACCCCTCGACCACACCCCCTCGATTTCTTGAAAAACTTGAAAAAAAAAACGTGACCCGTAACATTTTCACGTCAAATTTTTTGAGCTTTTTTAAACGACGCGTCGAATCAAAACCGACGCAAAATGAGCTTTTTCGAATCACGCGCCGAATTAAAACCAACGCAAAATGAGCCTTTTCAAATCACGCGTCAAATCAAAAATGACGCTAATTGAGCTTTTCGAAACGACGCGTCGAATCAAAAACGACGCAAAATGAGCTTTTTTAAACGACGCGTCGAATCAGAAACGACTCTAAATGAGCTTTTTTGAATCACGCGCCGAATTAAAACCAACGCAAAATGAGCCTTTTCAAATCACGCGTCAAATCAGAAACGACTCTGAATGAGCTTTCTCAAATAATCACAAATGAGCCTATCGTAAAAAATGCAGAGCTATTCGGAAGCTTATTTCCCATTCAGAATCCCATCACAGCAACCTTCTCGAAGCGGCGAACAGTGTCGAAACTTCCGAGCACGAGGAGAGTCTCCGAGCAGCTGTGTTCACAGTTTCACAGACTTGCTCCGAAGTGGGGAAGTCGATTCTGGTGCGAGGCGGAAACGCAGTGGACGCGGCCATCGCGGCGAGCTTCTGTCTGATGGGGGCGCTTCCGAACAAAGCGAGTCTAGCGGGAGGCATGATGATGACTGTGAAGAGCCAGAGTTCAAATGCGTCTACTGTCATTGCACGAGAGAGTGCTCCTTTGAATACGGACGTCGCACAGCTTCAGAAGAATCCGGAGATGGCACAGTTCGGTCCGAAAGCCGCTGGAACTCCCGGAGTTCTGAACGGGCTTTTCCGGGCGTTCCAGAAGTATTCTTCGAGCAGAATCCAGTGGAAACACCTCGTACTTCCGACTATTCAGCAGTGCATTCGGGTGAGCAATCACTCCTTTTGTTCGCTGAAAGTCTCGATTCCAGGGATTCGAGATGCCAGAAGAACTGAAAAACGCCTCGGATGCACCTGCTCTCGCGTCGTTCTTCAAAGCAAACAAACAAGACGAGAAGCTGGTGTGCAGTTCTTTGGCCGCCACGCTGACCGAAATATCCGAGTACGAGAGCCCGCTGGAAGCCTTCTATCACGGAGAAATGGCTCAGAAACTCGTGAAGGAGTTGGACGGATTCTTGACGATTTCCGATCTAGAGGACTACGAGTCGGATATGAACTCGGCCATTTGCACCGAAATAGATACTGACACCAAGTTGTGCGGTCCCGGACCACCGTCTCTTTTCGCGGTTCTCGCCAACTCTTACTTGGCCACGAAAAGTGAGTTTGGACCGAAAAAACCGAGGATAAACGAGAGTTACAGACATGTCGAATCTGGAAAAAGTGAACGAAGTGGTCCGATCGAGCGTCGGCATGGCTGGGAACATCGGAGATCCGATGTTCGTGAGAACGAGCAAGAAGTATGCGGAGCAGATTGCGAAGACGTCGAAGAGGAGCAGTGCGGAGGTGAAGGACGCCCCTGTGAGCTTCAAAGAGGACGGATCGACCGAGCTGCTCGTGATCGACGAGAACAACATGACGGTCAGCGTCGTGCTCTCTCTCGGAGACAAGTGAGATTCACTTTCACTTTCAGAAGACTCCGACACCTTTTTCAGCTTCGGAAACCTCGTTTACTCCTCTTCTGGATTCTTCTGGAACAACAAAATGCGTTTCTTCGATCTGAAAAACGAGGGTGTTCCGTTGTCGTTACAGCCGGGAAAAGTGCCGACTTCTCTCGCTTCGCCGATCATTGTGGTCAAGAATAATTCGGTAACTCCCACTGCGCCAACTTCAGAAATGCCTGTTCTATTCAGGTGGTGGCGGCAAGCGGCGGCTCGGATCTCGTGGCTCTGGTGCACGTGCTCCGCGACATCACGCACCGAAACTACGACGCCTCGAAGGTGGCCCCTTCGCTTCTCGTGCACAACTCGGCCATTTCGCTCAAGACCTCGCCGTCCTTCAGTAAATACTCAATTACGGGCTATTGATACCAAATTCGTATTATTATGTTTTGATATCTCGACTTCTCCCTCGATTCCTTTGGTTTTTTTGTTTTGTTGACAATGAAGTAAATAATTGTTTATTGAGCTCAAAAACCCGCGTTTGCCCTCTTCGGCTCATTCACAATGCATTTCTCATTGCTTCTGAAATATCCGCCGAGTACTTTTGCTCACGTGCTCACTTTTGCTCCGATCTTGATTCGAAACGGTTGTGTCCAGTTTGCTCAGATGGCACATTCTGAGTATGCACCGGCGATACGGGAGCACGCTTCTGATGGTGACCAGGGGGTCGGCGATGCAGCCAAGCGACAGGCACGGAATGATAAAGTAGCTGTAGGCTGTAGGCTCCACGAGTCCCAATTGCGAGAGGCAGTAGAATGAGGAAGCGGGGAACACGGAGACCAGCGGAATAATGGATTGGATCGTCAGAGCCTACAACATTCTTTGTCTGAAAGTGACCGGATGCGCTCACATTGACTAGTCGTCTTGCATTGTCTCTGGTCGAGGGACTATGCACGGAACGCGTCTGTTTGAGAGTTTTGTAGATCTGGTGACGGCACCAGTACATGACAAAGTAGACGGGCGCGAGACCGATGGTCACTGCGACGAGGAGCACGATGACGGACGTCTGGTTGGAGATGTTAGTGGAGATAACCATGTGATAGGACTCGAGATGATCCACCATTCCGTCCAGAATCACTTTGTTCACAGAGAGATTGGTGGAGACAGTCATGTTGGAGCAGCTGATGAAAATGAGCAGAGGGATCGAGTAGCCGACGAGACACAGACAGACGGACGTCTTCACCGAGAATCGATGGAATCGGATCGAGAAATAGCGGTAGATCATGGAAAGCATCAGGGAAATGAACGCGTTGTGAGACAGGTGAACTGAGCAAAGAGCGGATTGATACGGGGGGACTACGACGAGATACTCACGGATTCCCACGTACGACATGTAGCTGAACCACTCTCCGAAGAACTGCACGGGACCCAGATAGATGACTACAGTGTACTCGTGCTTTGAAAGAACTCTGAAGTCGAGGCGTCAGAGCACGAAGAGCAGAAAGTTCAGACGACTTGCCTCGGTTGACTGGTCAACGCAAAGAGCGCGAAAAACAACTGGGTGACTGTGGTGTTGGCGAGGAAGATGCGGTACGGAGTGAGACTTCGCGGACTCTTCCAGATGATGAGGTACAGAAGGAGCAGATTGGTGCAGAAGCCGATGAGCAGGAGAATGGTAACGAGCACCACGAAGATGGAGTCGGCTGTCGACATGTACGTTTCTGAAAGAAGAAAAAGAAGGAGACGTTCAGAGATTCAGAAGACTTCCGACCGACCAGATGTAAACGGGCAGAAAACGGCGGCCGCAGTTCTCCAGAATGACATGCGAATTCACTGAAACATGGGAAAACTGGGGAGGCGGCGAAACGTGTGAAAAATGAGATGAAGAGGAAATGGAGAGAAAACGGCTTCTTCAGGGCTCGGTTCATTTGCCACGCATTCAGAATACGAAATCAGAATTCAGAAGAGTTTGGGCGGCGGAAATAGCCAATTGGTCTTTCGAACTTGTAGCACGCAAGTCCATAATTTTCAGAGAAGGAAGCTCCGTTTCAGCAAGGATTGGTGGCACTTCTAGCCGCTGTTCAGAGTTCGGCCACGAGTGTTTTTAGTCCCTCCTATCAGCTCGAGTACTTTCTTCGTCTTTGAAAGTAATAAAAACGGGGAATTCGATTCGTAACCAGGTTATGTCCCGGCAAGAAAAACAGCTCGAGATTCATGAGTGACGCCGGTTTGACTCGGGTGTTTTCAGGCTCGAAACTGAACACCGCGATGAATTATGCTGCGGGAAGTACGAATTGCAGTAAATTGGATTGTCAGTTGTCGGCGGTGTCGAGAGTGGAATTAACAAGATTTATAAGGAAGCGAAGAGGCGGGGGGGAGTAAGGCTTCATTGGGGTCTATATCGAATGCAAATAAAACGGAGGGCTCCAGGATCCCTCTCAAGCGAAATTAAAATTCTATGAAATTTGGAGGGAAGAGCGCGCGCGGGAAGAGAAAGAGCAAAACAAATCGAGGCGCTGACAAAATTTATGGGTCACGTTGCTTGTTCGGGGTGACGACGCCTTCTGCTTCTTTGTTATCGACCTCACGGCTTCTCGGAAAGCGAGAAGAACAAACAGGAGCCGAGATTCAGGAGGCACGAGAGAAAGAGGTCAATGTCCACGATTCAGAAGTCGCTGCTCATCAGACAAAGTGCGTGTTTCGCATCATGAGCACCGAGTTCGAGCGGCTTCTGTAGGAGCAGCGAGGGTCGTTGCCCGACAGAAACGGCGAGACGACGGGCCGTTCCTCGAACCAGAGAAGGTCGACGATGTACTTTCGGTAGGGCTGCACGTAGTAGATGGTCACCAGAGGGTCTATCGTCGGGCCTGCAGTGGGGAACGAGGAAATGTTTCGGGTTCTCTAGAAAACTGACTCAAACTCAGAAGAGAAATGATAATGTAGCCGAACTTTGTCGTCTCAATAACATGAAATTGCGTGGAGAGAAAGATTATTGATGCCGGAAAGAGCGTGAAAACAGGAATCATTGATTGAACTGTGAGTGCCTGAAAACGAGAAATGAGCCTGAAACGGGTCTGAAGTCACCTTGACGAGTCTTCTGATCTGGACGGTGGTCGTCGTGTTGAACAGGTATCCGGGCCTCTCGAGCATCCGCAGTATCCGATACCGACAGTAGAACATGACGCTGTAGATCGGAACGCACAGGAGGCTCACGCAACAAGCCACCCACAGAGTCGGTATCTGAAATCGAGGATTCCAATGGGTAATGATGGCTCAGAAGCTCACCTGCGAAACTCTTGTCCCTACCACTGTTCGGTACTTTTCCAGATTCTCCAATTCCCACAACGTATAGTTACTGTTCAGAGTGAAATCGGAGGTGAACTCGATGTCCTTGATGCAGACGACCATGCTCAACGGAATCAAATAGGCCAGGATGCACATGGCGAAGGCTCCAGACGTCGGGAATCGAAGCGTTTTCAGAGAAATGCACCGGAAGACCATCGAGAGCATAATGGAGAGGAAGGAGTTGACTGCGAAGTGGACTGCAACGAGAAGAATCTGGAAGAGACGTGGACTCAGAAGACGTTACGCATTGTAGTGAAGAGCATGTAGCTCCACCAGTGACCGAGGAACTGCGACACTCCCAGATAGATGTTCACGATGCGAAAGTTGATGGAGATCACTCTGAAAGCGCGGATGTGCTCCACTGCACTCCGAACTCACTGACCTCGGGATCGTCAGAATGAAACAGAGTGAGTAGAGGAGCTGGGTGATCGAAGTGTTGGCCAGGAACACCGTGTAGGGGGTCAGACAGGCGGGACTTTTGAAGAAGATCAGGAAGAGCAAGAAGGCGTTGAAGATGACGCCGAGGGTGGAAACGACTGCCGCGTACGAGATGTAGAGCTGATCGAAGACGTCGACGAACATTTCGGACTCTCGAAATGAGAAAAACCGAGGGGGGAAGCGAGGCGGCAGCGAGAGGAGAACAAATTTCGAATATCTGGGTCCTCTTCAACATCGAGATGAGCCAGATGGGCGGGACGAAACGCACATCTCGAGAATGCGTCTATCGTCTATTGTGCCCGCTGACAATGATATTCGATGAGTCGAAATGAAGCGATCCCGGCGAAATAAAGAAGAATCCGCACTGGAATATTCAGACGAAAAAGTTTTATTCGAGTTGGAATTGTGATGCAAAAAAGTTTTGCTGGCTTATTCGGAACAGATGTGGCTCTTTCTTCTCCGGAAACGCTTTCACAGAATCGGTTTCATCGAGTTTTCGAAGCTTCATTAAAGTCTCCGATCCGCTACCGTGGTGTTTCGTTCCGGGAATTCATTGGAAAACTCAAACGAAGTTTCGTTCTTGTCCACACACTTGAAATGTCAGTGTTTTGCTGTGTTCGCATCGCGCGTCCTTCTGGATTAGACGTCGGCAGTGAATGGTACTCGCGTCTCGAGGGCTTATCAGTCGAAGATCATCGGATCATCTGGAGCACTTCTCGAAAGTTCTTCTCGAAAGTGCCCACTTCTCTTGACATTTTCGGGCTGGCCACTAAACGTCAAAACCGACTCATCACGCAAATCGGATGAATGTTGGGAGGGGCAACAGATCCGACAACTCCGAATTTCCTGTTTTTCCCACTCTCGTACTCCACCATCTTCTTCGTCGCTTCGCTGTTTTCGCCGCTTTCGTCACACCTCGCGCCGGACTCACTCAAATTAAAAACGGGCGGCGACACGTCGGGATACATAATCAAGTGATTATCCAGGCGGCTTAGAAAGTGGTATAAATATGCTCCGAGCGGCTCGGAGGCCGGCTTGAACGAGCTGACGACGGCTCAGAAGAAGTGAACGCGAATTTTAATCGTTTTTCGCGCCACCCCCCACCGTTCTTCTTTCCCTCCTTTATCTTTCTTTCTTTCTGAAACTCCTTACTCAATCGAAACTATTCATTACACTTCTTGATCTTCGAGATACTGTAAAACACTTTACCAGACAGTTTCAGACAATTTTTCGCGTCTTCCAATCGCACTCCAAGATGAACACAGATCGGAGCATCAGCATTGAAGTGACTCACGCGGATTCACGCAGTCGGGTGAGTCATGATTCGAATCAAGCTGTTTTCATATGTTCATGCTGGCAAAGCTGGAAAAACAGAATCCCGTAGATCTAGAAATTGCTAATACGCATCCGGAAATGCAATGATTCGATCATCACACGACTATGAAAGGACTTTCATTCCATTCACTTTCGCTGTCAAGACCCCCTCCTGCTCACTTCTTGATTCCCAACGATGCCCGTTAATCTTCTACCTTATGTCCTTACGGCCAGACAATAGCCTCCATCACCCTTTCGAGACTCCCAATCTTCTCTTTCTTGATAATCTCCTCGTGACCAGGCTTTGCTGACGTCGCGGATAAGTCGGTCGGTCCTTCATGGCACTGGTACTAATCTCAATATCTGGCTCTTGTCTGTTGAAGCGGGCTCCGAATCTCGACTCTGAAACAATCTCCAGATTAGTGAATCGGATTTCACAAATAGGATGGAGAACCGGATGGAACATCCACAACAAAACTGTTTGGGCTCGGCACACGAGCCGAGCCCATTGGCCTTTGCACTCCGAATCTTGAAAGGAAGGGCTTCGATATCTGGAAACTTTAGTTTCAGAGTGAAATAGTCTAGTCTGAAAGTCTCGGCAGTCTTCAGTTTCAGTCAGAAGTGAGTCAGAAGTAAAAGAAGAGCCGAGAAGATTCTTCCAGAAGCAAACTTGTAAACAACTTTGACTTATGAATTAGTCGGCAGCTTGTTCGTGTGGGGGAGGATTGATTCAGAGACGAAGACGAAGCAAGAGCCCAGTCTGATGTTACGAAAACTCTCCGAATATCTGCTGATCGCCCAGATGTTTCCTACGTAACAGCGCATCCGATTGCTCGCTTCGCGAAGAGACCAGTGATGGCGTGTCGTCTAGTTGATGTCCCTCGCGGACTCCACCTCCTCCTCCTTATCAATTATCGGCCCTTTCTCCTCTTTTCCCCTGACTCCTCCCTCGCAAAACTGCTCCCCGTGCCTAATCCGACATCTATTCAATCCGCCCATCCCCACAAATCCAATCATTCTCCTCCATTCTCCTTGCTCATGGCCACTACTCCTGTTGCTCCGTCCGAAGAAACTCAACGCCAGCGTGCTCCCCGTCTCGCCCTCAACACGAGAAACCCCTCTTTGTCTCGCGTTCGCCGCAACATGGTAAGTGATGAGTCTTCTTCTCCTTCTTCCGATCCTTGTTGACGACGCCCCGACACTTTGAATTCCCGAAATAGTCATCGTAAAGAGCCGAGTTTCCGGAGGCTGCTCTCGTATTCCACGTGATGAATACTTGGAGGTGAAAACATTCGTAGATCATGTTTCGATCCCTTCTACATGTTAGTTTTAATCTCCGAACGAGTTCGCGGTCAGAACACATGGATCACGCGTGTGACTCAGTCTGAATGGCTTCTCCCCCTTCATGTTACTCATCTTCTGGCTCCGTCACGGCAAGTCTTCTGTACTTTCCGATTATCTTCCAGACTCTGTTCTTATGGGTGAGATTAGCCGGGAAGAGAAGGAGAACAGCATGTCGGGCCATCGTTTTCCATCGTTATCCGGTCGCCAGAGTAACGGATAATCCTGTGATAGAAAGGGGGGAGGAGTTTTCGAAAAAGAAGGCGTGCGTGCCGTTCATCTTTTGTATATAAAACGACGGGCTTCTTCGGAAGCCTCGGTCAGCCTTTCAAGCTCTTCTTCCTGTTATTAGTGCTGAATATCGGACGTTTCTTTTCCGGCGGTCAAGAGAAAGAAACACGTGTTGGTCTCGTCAGATCTTGAGCTACTCATGCGGTGTTTGTGTCTTCTCGGTATCGGAGACATGTGTACACACCTTCTGAATATTCATGTCACGATACCTCCCCTCGTGGTCCCGCCCTTCGTCTCGTCTTCGCTGCTTTATAATCTCCGCTCGCTAGCAGTCGGTGATAGCGAAACTAGAAGCATCCTCCTCCTCCTCCTCGCTTCCCATCCGGTTTTCCATCCGGAAGCACTTCCAATTTCCCCCTTCCTCATCTTTTTCGTTTCAGACACTCTCCAACGGCTCTTCCATCGACTCTGAAACCTCGCATCGTTCGAAGAACATTCCGATGATCTACCAGATGTACGAATCGCAGTACGAGGATCTTCGCGGCACCATCTACGGTCCCAGCTCGCCGGACTTCCACCCGGTCCAAGCGTCCGAGACTCTTCGCTCGTCGCTTCACGGGCTCGGTGAGCCAACCGAACCGATGAGCTCAATAATTTTATCCGTTTCAGAAACCAAAGACCAGACGATCATCAACACCGTTCTCTACCACAACAACTTCCAGCGTCAGAAGATCCTCGGGGCTTACGAAGACATGTACAGCCGTAAGCTGCTCGAGGATCTCGAGGAGGAGTGCGGCGGATTCTTCTTCGAAATGTGTCAGGCGCTCTTCAAACCGGCCCCGAACTACGACGCTCAGTGCGTCTACAAGTCTCTTTCGGTGGGTCACATCTTCTGAATACGCCGAATCTAACATCATCTGATTCAGAACCGTCATGGCGACCGTTCCGTTGCAATCGAGATCGCGTGCACTCGTTCGCCACGTGTAAGTTTCTCATCTTAGCAAGAACTCGCTCTTATAAACGACTCCCTTTTCAGCAACTTCGGGCTCTTCGCGACACGTATCTCACAGATTATCGCAAATCTCTCGATAAGGATATCACTGTTAAGGTGTCGCTCTTAAAGGGGATGAGCATCTAAATCAGATATTGCAGGTGGAGGGAGTCATCGGAAAGATGCTCAACCTGCTTTTGTGCAGCAACCGCGACGAGGGACTAGGCGTCAAGCTGAACGACGATCTTGTCGCCAAGCACGTCAAGATTCTGATGCACACTCCGATCGACGACATCGCGAAGAACGTGCCGATCTTCGAGGAGCTCTTCATCGGACACTCGTGGAAGCACATCGGCGCCGTGCTCGACAAGGTCGACGAAGCGAGAAAGGACATGCAGGACATCGAGACGATCATCCGTCGCAACAAGAACATCCACTCCGAGATCCGTCTCATCCTGCTCACCATCGGTTCGTGCCCCTTTCAATCGCTCATCCGAATCGCATCCTCTTCTGTTCCAGCTCGTGTCTCTCGCAGTGTTCAAATCTACTTCGCCGAGAAACTTCGCACCGCGATGACTTCGGAACGTGTCGACCAGTCCACTATCATCCGTATCTGTGTCAGTCGCAGCGAGGTGAGCATTGCAGAGAAGAGAGCTCGTTTCGGAAACGAGAGAGCTTTTCAGATCGACTTGCAAGACATCTCGCTCGAGTACAAGCGCAAGTACCACCGTCCGTTGGAGCACGACATCTGTCAGCCGACTTCTGGAGAGTACACTCGCATGATCTGCACCCTGCTCTCCGGATTCAACAACCTCGAGAACAGCTTCGCCCCGACCCCGGAATCAATCGAATAATCGGCAATCATGCATCATTTATTAAAGTGTCCAGACCTCCTTCTCACAACTGTTACATGCTCCCTCTCTTGAATACTATACTAAAACTCTTGACATCGAGATCAAAACTACACGAATGTCCGTCCAGAAATTTTCTTTTCTTTTGATTGGAGAGTCTGATAAATAAATAAATATTTTGGAGTAAAATTAAAAGTTTCGAGTTGTTGTCTATCTGGAGAAGAAGCAAGACGTGCCGAAGAAATCGCTGCGCGTCGACTCAACACATGCAAACGTTGATACAGAGAGGAGCTACTTGGCGGGTGTCTGGGAAGGCGAGGCGCTGGGGCGTTTCTTGTGGGCACGGATGAGCGCCTCCTGGGTCGTCGAGAAGATGAGCCGCCCGTCTCGCGTCCAGAGTTTTCCCTCGATGAGGCTCCGTCCGCCGGCAGCAATCGTGCTGTGATTCTCGTAGAGGAGCCAGTCGTCGACGCGGAAGTTGTCCGTGTGCATCCAGATCGAATGGTCAAGTGTCAGTGCCATCGACGGAATGAATCCACGCCTGAAAGCAAAACGCTCGAATCATGGGAATACGCAAAAGGGTTCTCTCACTTGGAATGCGGTCTCAATGCCGTCTCGATCATCGTCGCGTCGGAAATGTAAGCGGCGGCGGCCATGTGAAGCCGCGGATCGTCACCGATGTTCTCGTTCGCCTTGATCCACACGTAGGATCTGTAGGCGTCGGTGGGATGGCCGTGGCCGGCACTGTGCACGTCGTCCTTCTTCAGGCACAAGTACGAATCAATGTCGACAGGACGGAACTGGAAAAAGGAGGTTGCGATATAGACAGCAAACGAAAAACATACGGAGAATATTCTGAAGAACGCCGGCGGAATCTCCTTCTGTTTGAATCCGATCATCGCGAGAGCGGCCGCCGGGATGTTCGGATTCTTTTTGATCCGCTCGAACGTGTCCGAAAGATCCTCGAGGCTGTCGGGAGCCGGAACTTCAGGCATCGGAAGTTGATGGACAATCGAATCCGCTTCCGGGCGGTGGAACGAGATCTGCACGGTGAAGATGGCGTCTCCGTCCTGGAGGGCCTTCACGAGTCTCGTGCAGAAGCTCTTTCCGTCACGGATCCGATCCACTTGGTATAGAATCGGGCGGTCGACGTTGCCGCTCTGCACGAAGTAGCTGTGCAGACTGTTCGGCACGAAGCCCACTTCGACGGTGGCAGTGGCGGCCGAAAGAGCCTGTCCAATGACTTGTCCTCCGTAGACGACCGGCAGAGAGTTGCGTCCTTTGAGCAGATGACGAGCACTGAAACATGAGAAGAGTTGGGAAAGAAGAGAGCTGAAGAAAAACTGACAGGTACAGATTCTTGTCGACTCTCTCGAGATTCAGAAACGTGTCGATGAGTCCGGCCCGGATGTCGTCGGCCCGAGAGCTCATGTCGATGTGGGTGACGTTGAGAAGCATCGGGTAGTGCGGATGTCCGTTCTGCTCGTCTATCTCCATCGAGCGCGGCTGAAACGGCAGGAGTGCACGTGGCATGACGTGGCGACCCGAAACACAGCGAAAAAAACGAGGACCTATACACGTGAAACCAGGGCAACTGAACTGGGGTATCAAAAAACGAACCCCTTGACTGATTTTCGATCAGACTCGAGTCATAATTGACTAATCAAGCATGAACTGATGGTAGGACTTGTTCGTCAAAAGTAAAAATCACACAGGGCCCAATCTAGTCTAACTAGTCTAACATATATGGCCTAAAGTTTCTTCTTGTTTTCGACTCAATTTAATGCCTAATCGCGTTTGATTCCTCTTTCTTCCCACACAAATTTCCGTTTTGAAACATTCGCGGAGAGAGAGAGAGAGATGGGCGGAAAGAGGGCCGAATGAGGCGAGAGATTAACCCAGAAACCCAGGGGCTACAAGGCTAGAGAGACCCACTTACCGTGGGCGCTTGAGAGACGTTTTGAGGTCGGTGGGCGAAGTGGCTCGGCGGAACGACGGACGAAGAGTTCGGAGACGGCGTCGGGGAGGACATGCTGCTTTCGAGCCGCTTCTGGGCGATCCGAGAGGCCTGGAAGTCGCGGAGAAGTTGATGGAGAAGGGGGAATGGAAAGAGAAGAGGACACACGCACACCCTTCCTCAAAACACTATTCGTTCGGCCTGAAGAGGGCCTGAAGAGGGAGAAGTGTGGAGAGGAAGCGGGCGACGAGCGAAAGGGACACACTGAGGAAGGACGCGAAAGAGCGGCACGGAGCGGAGACGCAGACGAAGAGAGCGAGGCAGAGAAGGCTCGGATTAGGAGAAGCGAGCCTTTCGAACCTTCTTCTGTTGACTCTCGCTCTCCTCTTCACACATGCAAATTCAAGACGAATACACGAAAGAGGCTGAAAACTGGAGAGGCAACCACCTTCGCCACATGGAAACGGGCACATGTTTCCGATTGTTGAAACACGCGGGAAACGGCGGAAATCAAAGTTCGTTTCCCGACTTCCCGGAATTCTTTTTCAGCTGCTCTTTCTCACACGTTTTCTTCTCTCGAAAAGAAAAGACTCGGCGCGAAACAGAAATCCCAGAGCGCCCGGAGCGAACTCGCGAGCAAACAATTGAGACAGAGAGCCGTGTTTGTGCATGCGAAACGAAATCAGAAGTGCTCGAAGGACGTTTAATTAGATTCCGACTCACCGTCATCAATCGAGAGAATCGGAGCATCTTTTTCTTTCACCTCTTCTTCTGGTCTGAGCTGCAAAAGTGACGCAAAAATTGTTTTTGGGAGTTGAAATGATGAAGATGGGGAGAGAGAAGAGATTTAGAATAGAAAGCGTTTGTTTGGGAAGCGAAGGCTACACGTCTTGAGTGTAGTCTCTACCTAGTGGACCCTTCCGAAGAAATCGCCGGACACAGAGAAACCTTTCGACACAAAACATTCGGAATAGAACGTTCGGATTCTCTCGGTGAATCGAAAATGGAAGTTGAGGCGGAAGTACAGAGCAGAAGTTCCTCTCTCGTCCAAACACTGTTCCTGCCACCCGGTTCAACTTTTCCGATCTCTCAGATCAGACCGTGTCCCTCCACAGAATCTCAGCCTTTGAAGTCAATCAGTCGTTGTTCATGTCACCCGTTTCGAACTCAATCAAATTCTAAATAGCAGCTCTGATGCCAAACCTATCTGTTCGTTATTTCGGTATAACTCTATCGAAAACAGCGTGGTTCGCACGGTCTCCCAGGCGTGAAAAGCGCAAGCAAAATCGAGAAACGCGCCAGCGCGGCGTCTCGTACTCTCTCGCCCATAGCCGTAGAGCGCGTTTGCATCGCTCGTCACCGAGAAACGAGCTACCGCGCTTTTAAAGCGAATTCGCGATGAAATAGCGAAGTTTTTCCACAAACGACAAAAGAAACGGATAGAGGAACACATTTCCAACATTTTTAGTATACTGGGGTATAGGAGGAACAATTGTTGAAGCAGGAAATCGACTTGCTCGCTGGGAAAGCGAAAATGCTCATTTACCCGCTCTGTCAAGTATCACTTAGACGATTTCTGATGTCATTGAGTAGAATGAAGTTCCTTTAGAAGGAATCAGTCAGAAAATCAAGAAAATCTCGTGGCTCGATCGCATAAACCGTCCATATGGCCGTTTTCAGTGACAATGAGCCACTTAACGAGCCGAAGAAACTTTATTTCAAAAATCCACGACAGTAACTTTGGGGAGAATGAAGAGGCGGTCATTTTAAGCGGTCGAACGACCAAATTCGTCCAAAATTGAGGGAGGAGATACATTTTGAAACTTTCAGTTCAAAAAACAGCGGTTTTTGAGGTTTTTTGCGTTTTTCTCAAAAACAAGCGAAAAAATCGAAAATCGGCTTCAGTAACTTTGTGCGTTATGTCTTTAGCTTCAATTTGAGAGGTCGACTGATTGATTTCGTCCAAAATTGAGGGAGGAGATACATTTTGAAGGAGGCTCACTCGGCCCTCCGACGCGAGACGAGCATCGGTATCGGCGGCGGCGGTGGGAATAGAGCGGAGATCCGTGGTGAGGATCGATTGTAACTTGTGCGAGAGGGTTTTATCTCTATTCTCGAGAAGTTCCGACTCGATTCGTCTATTTGATTCTCGTCAAACTGAGAAGATCAGCGCTCCTGTAGCTCCCGAACGTCAGAGTCCCGTAGAAAACGTCCCTGGTCAGGGATCTTCCGGAAACTTGAATAAGTAGAAGAGAAAGGCAACTTGACAAAGTTTCCTCAAGATCCCGTCCGTCTTCTCCCAATTTCGTGACATCTCCGTTCACCTGCAGACGTCCCGTCGCCGCCACCTCGACGCCGCTGGAGCCCTATCATGATAGGATGTTCCGAATATGCGAGAGGTGTTAAAAACGGTCCCAAGGAACTAAGAAGATGATTCTCTCGAGTTTCCTCGACCTCTCCCCCATTCTTCCCTCTTCTTCTCTTTGTTCTCGCCGTCGTCAAGCCTCCCTCGCATAACTTCCCCTCTCGCGCACGCGCACCCAGGTGAAAACGGAAAGAAATGTGTCAGAATCATTCCAGACAGTCCCTTCTTTCGTTTTTGCTCGAGAAACTTCCAAAAAACTCGAGTTTTCAGCGTTTTTCGTTCTGTTTCTCGTTCCTCTGCCGGCCGAGAGGCGAGAGATGCCTCTCGCTGAAGAGACGGCAGACGGCCAAGCAATTTGCTTGCGCTTTTCACTCCTGGGAGACCGTGTTATTGGAACGTAGGTTCGAACCTTTCAATTGGTGTCCCGTAAAATCTTCGACAATATCATTTTCTGACGTTGAGATTCGAATTCCCACGAGCACAGGTGCCCGTTACGCAACCGCTTCGCACCCTCAATGTGGAGAAGCTAATTGCGTGCGCGCATTGCGATAACGCGCGCCGCACATTGCAAATGGGGTGGAGCCTCAGTCCACGAGACATTTTGAATCACATTTTACGCGCGCGCCCTCGTGAGTACGCAGATTTCGGCAGTTCCTTCTTGCTTTCGGTCATTTCTCCTCGATTTTTCAAAATTTCTTTCCTTTTATACTCCTCATAGTACCATCTCTCACCATGACAACAAGGAAATCGACAAATTTACAGTGAAAACCATGAACAACCAAGACCAGCAACAGCAGGCGCTTCAAGGCGACAATCTCAGTAATCTGATGCCACCACCGGCTCTTCCACAGGTGAGGCTAGCTCACGTTCCAGTAAAATAACCGCTCAAAGTTCCCATTCCAGAGACCGACCTCATCTCAGGTCTACAACCCGATTGAGCCGTCAGTTCAGCAGGTCAGAACTGCTCTTCACAGACCATTGACTTCCAACCAGCAGGCGTTCGTCCAGAAAACAATTGAAAATGTGAGCTGAATGAAGAAAAAACTGACAATAAATAGTGAATCTTCAGGGAAACAAGAAGCAAGACGAGATTGCCGAGTTCATCGGAAATCTCGCTGATTTCCCGCCGACGATCCCGGACTCTGTCACGATGCATTTCCTGAAGTCAGCCGGAGTTGACGGTTCCGATCCTCGCGTCACTAGGTAAGAATGCCTTTTTCAGAGATCGTTCATAGAACAAACAAACAATTGCAGAATGATCGCGCTGGCTGCTCAGAAACATATTTCCGATATCGTCTTGGATGCCATGCAAATCGTAGGCGGAGTTCCTTTTTGATCCGATAACCAATGCTCATAGTTGCAGGCTCGCATGAAGGGACTCGGTGTCACCAAGAAGGGCGGAAGCACCAAGGACGCCAAGTTCACTTTGACCGAGGAGCTGCTTGATGAGGTGCTCAAGGAGTACGGACACCAAAACTCGCGTCCGCCATACCACCAATAAGCAAAACTGCGATTTTTGAGCTGAGGCCAAATTTCTCCCGACCCGTGTCTATGGTTTTAATTTAATTTTGCAATTCCCGATTTCTTATGCTCATGGAAAAATCTCCAGTTTTTGTTCTCTTGTCCGAAAATTTGTTTCCCCTCTGAAATTTTTGAACCGCATCCAAGAGGTACCGTTGAGTTATTTTCCTCGCCTGGCCGGACGAGCCGGGCCGAAATGAATTTTTTTTCGGTTCGGACCGGTCCGTGCTATGCTTAACTGTTTTCTTGTTCCATAGAGATTCTATTCTGTTACTTTCACTGTCTTATGTCATTTACGAGCAGCTTTAAGCGTTTCACACTTCTAATTTATTTCATGAATCTTTGGTTACTTAACGTTTCATTTCGTTTTTTTCTATTCCAAGATCAGTGGCTCCATTGGCCGTCTCATATTTTCAACCAGTTCTCTTTGATAATTTCTATTTATTTTCGTTCAGAACAGGAAAAAAACGCGATGCCGAAGCCAGTCCAACGCGGCGACGACTACGACAGTGACCCGGAGGTGCAGGCGGAGAAAGAACTGAACAAGAAGGATCCGGACGCGTTTCCGATCGATGGAAACTCGTTGACTGCGATGAAGAAGGCAGCGAATGGAAAGGATGAAGTGTCGACAACTCCGCCGAATGTAGTCGTCGCCGGAAACGGAAATGCCGGCTCGGTGCAAGGCGTACCGCGAACCAAGTGTGAGTCAACGGGTAGTTGAAGGCTCCGGGAATAACATCTCATGGGAAGAGTTATCAAATAAAACCAACGTTCTTCGAATGACCATACCTCAATTCCAGCCCAAGACGACGTTAAAAAACCGAAAACTGCGAACCAGAGCAAGGCTCTGAAGAAGCAACGCTCGCGCGGAATCTCGGGTTGCTCATCCCGTAAGTACTCTGGATTCGACGACGAGATGGACGACTACGAAATGGACGACGGGGACTACGATCAGCAAGAAGTGTTCGACGAGGACGAAGAAGACGTCTACGCTCAGAAGAAGTGATGGAGCACTCGTCATCCCCTACAGTTCACTCTCGCCGTCGCCGTGCAGTTCAATCGATAACTTATTCCCTTATTTTCAGTCTGTGTAAAACGCTTTTTATTTGTGTGAAGTAGTGTGTACATTGATCCCCTGTATTTGTAAAGCCCAATTTCGCCTAGCTTTTTCGTTCGTTTTTGTTTGTTTCTGTTTCGTTTCCCACTCCCGGCTTGCCTTATTTAGTACCGGATACATACTCTCCCACCCCGTTCCATTGTCTCTCTGCGGTTCTCTCTATTTCCTCCAGATACTCCCTTCTCAAGTTTCGATTTCCCACGTTCTTACCTGCTTCACACTCATCGATTTGCTAACTGTATATAAATTGACGTGCGAAATCTCATCTTTCACTTTTTTTGGAACGGTTTTCTGATGTAACTCTGGAATATCTCTTTTAAATATGAATCCGAGATCGAAGCTAAATATCAATAACCAGATGATTGGGTATCGACAATTAGCGAGGATGTCCCACTTGGCTGCCCGATTCGTCGGTGGATCTGATGTTCACGTCGTAGATCCTATGGTGGACCTCAGGTAGTCTCCGGGTATTCAGAAGGGTTCTCAACTGGAATATTATTTTAGGAGTGTCTTCGAGCGGACGGAAGAGCTCAAAACGGCCGTCGAATCAAGAAATCTGAATTTCGACGTGGAAAAAGTGAGAAAGGATTACGAAGAGTGGTTCGAAGCGTACCGAAAATGGAAATCAGCAGACAAAGTGACGCTTCCGATACGACTCCCGAAATGCTGATTCTTCTGGTTTCAGGACTCCGCGGCGACGCTGAAAAAAGAAATGCGCGCTAAAAAAGATGGTCTTCTGAATGCACTAGCGCTTCCGAATCTCATTCATCACGCCGGGAAAAAACAGACGCCTCTTTTGAAACCCTCCAGTGAGAATGACGTCTTCTGAAGTCATCTGAATCTGGTTTTTTCAGAGCACGCTCAATACTTGGCTCAGCAGGGATTGATGCGAATCGATAAACAGAACCACGTGGTGCATCTCGTTGGGTTCCCGGTCGTTGTTCAGAAAATGATCCGAGAGCAACTCACGGACCTCTTCCCCGGCTGTCAACCCATTTCTCCCTCGTATTTCGCGCGAGCCGCCATCGTAGAAGCGTTGAACATAGATCCGGCTACCTGCATTCCATTCACTGACGGATCCTCGCACTTTCCGCTCACGTACCTCGTCGGAAACTCTCTCGCCGCCCTAACGGCACCTTTCCTGAAGACGTCGTTTGGAGAGAAAAACGAGTGGCCGATTAGTGTTCAGTGCACGGGAGCCAGCTATTTGCAGAAGAAAAATCAGGTGGATCTGTGCAATTCGCGACAGAGAATGAAGCACTGTGCCCTATGGATGAGCAGATCAGCCGAGGAAATCGATGGCATCGTAGCGGATACGAACGTGCGAGTGGGCGCGTATCTCGACGAAGGACTGCTACTCGAGGTGAAAGTGCGAGAACTGCAAGGAAGTGAGCTCAGGAACTACGAGTCGCAGGCTTTTGTCGTCGAGAATCGGGGTCTTGTTCTGTCGAGAGTGAGGGAAAGTGAGGAGATGAAGAGAATGATTCAAATCATTTCAGATCTCAAGAATCGGAGATTACGTGTCAAAAAGGCTGAATATCCAGTTCACAGGAAGCGAGGCGACCGAGAAAACCGAAGGTACGACTCCGTTCTTTGACTCTCTTCAGATTCTGATGCTTTTTCCAGCTGTCGAGGGGGGATTCGTGCAGATGGTCTACGTGGAAACAGATATCGATAGGATTATCGCTCGACTTGTCGACGATTTGATCGAGGGAAAGGAGCCGCCCAAGTATCTCCGAGACGCCATCAAGAAAAGTTTCTAGTCGTCAAAAATTTTAGAATAAAACATAATAGACTCACTAAAAAAGAATATCATAATTGAGAGTTTCAGTCATTTCACGGTCCACTCAAACACCTGAAAAGTTTGAAATGAAGATAAGATGAGAAATAACTTCATTCATGAGCCTGATATTAATCCTGAGGCTGGGAAATCTGGGTATGAATGCTCGTAATGTTGATTGGATAGAACTCAAAAATAATTTATTAGTCGAGAAATGAAAAGAAGAATTGCTTTGAGCAGAATGGAAAAAGCGCGAAAGGAAGAAGAAAACATTTGAAAACGATTAAAATAGAATGAAGATAAGCCGAAATATGTACAGATCAGCCAGCAGTCGAGTGTCACAATCCAATCCGAGCCTATTCGTCGGCGGCTCCAGAGCCGGATCCCTCGAGGTCGACGGAGCGGACGAAGCGAACAGGGGCCGAGGTGACCTCTTCGATTCCGGATCCTTCGCCCGATGCCTCCTCTTCGGCGGATCGGAGCACGCGACGCAGCTGCTCTCCTTCCTCCTCGGCGATGGAACCGGATCCCGAGCCTTCCTGCAAACGCTTGCAAGTTTAAAAAAGAGAAAAAAGAAACGGATAGGTGACCTTGGTTTCGTTTTCGTCCGAATCGCTGCTATCGCTGCTCGCGTCGGCCTTGCGAGCAGTCCGGACGACTGTCAGCAGCTGCTCGTCGGGTACCACTTCGTCGCGGAAAATGTTGAAGGCGACGGTGACGGAGAAGAGAAGGGCGAGCAGGATGAGCGGACGCATTGCGGTGGGAGCGAGTGTCTGCAAGTGATACCGATATGATACACACGTTGACTCATTGCGGAAATTGGGCGCGCGAGAGCTGGGGGGCGTGGTTCTGTTGAATAGGAGAAAGAGCAACAAAAAACGAGAGGAGGTCAGCAAATAAACAGACAGAAAAGAGTATCCTGGTCGCCACAAGCATTTTGCATTTTTGATAAGAGCAAACATGAGAGAGGCCCGGAGCCTGGGGGCACACTGAAGTGACCGGGGGGAAATGGGCTCGTTTTATACGGGACACCAGAGCAAAAAAGCGATGAAGAAGAGACAAAGTGTTTGAGCATCTGCTCGCAGTATTACTGTTTCGCATTGTCTCCATTTTGGGAGGAAAGGGCAAAGAACGGCCAGAGGCGCGGACTGAAATGGATCACGACGGAGACGAAACGAAGGGATCCCCGCAAGAATGGAAGATCGAGAGAAGTGTTGGGGGAGGCGCGAACTTCGGAGGAAATCCCGCCGGAACAGTAGATCACTGCAGGATTTATACCGCTCGATGCGGAAATCCCGTGGGTCTAGTGAATTACATGGAAGCCTCCTGGGACTAGTGGCTCGAGAGGCTCACGAGAAAACTGGCGCCGATGGGTCCCGCAGGTTATCAAGATTGGACTCTTGCAAAGTGAAGAGTCGTGTCGTTTGCCACGAGTCGTGGGGCGGGGGAGAGAAGAGGAGAGATCCTTTCTTCTTCGGGGTCATGTCCCTTGAAATACTTGCTGCTGCTGCTGCTGCTGCTGCAGCTTCTCCCCGGGAACATGGGGCGGATGATGAATGAGAGCGAAATGAATGAGGAGGGACCTTGCCCGCCTCTCTCTCTCTCTCCCGCTTATCTAGTGGATTAATCAACACTCGCCGATACGATCTCGTGCTTCCCGCCTCCGCCCGCCCCTCTTTCCAGAATGTATAGTAGTGACCCCGCGGAAGAGAGAAGGGGGGAATCATGTGATCACGAGAACATGGCAGAGGATGTATCCACCTGTGGTTCCACGTGAAAGAGACACTGGGAGCGGCGGAGAGACGCAGAGAAATCCGGTGTCAGGTGGGACCATATGCACTTGATGTTGTTTGTGGGCGGAAGAGAAAAAGAAGAAGAAGAAGAAGCTGAGGAATGCATTCATTCGTAGAGCAAAAGTGATTGGAAGAAGAAACCGAGATACTCTTTGGCACGGAGATCACAAAGCAAAGGGCGAACCGACCGGATCGAGGTCTAGACGAGGCGCATTTCGAACGTGCTCCGCGCGGACTTCCGACTGGCTCGCGGAGTCAGTCCGACGGCACTCAGCTGAGTGCTCGGCACCTGGAAACGAAACACGGAGTTGCGCGGATCTAAGGACGACACTTACCGCGAACTTCCGTTTTGGGGTGTCGTAGATGATGCACACGAGGTAGAGAGCGTTCAGAGCAAACTGAAATCAGAGGAATGAGAAAAAGTGTATGGGAACTGAAGTGACTCTAGAATATACTTGGGACTGATTTCTGAAAGTGATGTTCCTCCACTCTCACTGACCTGGGCGAAATACATGATCTGGGATATCTGCTCAATGAGCTTGAACCTTTCGTAGTTCACGTCGACGTCCGGAACGAGGTTATAGTACAGTCTGAGAAGATGCGATGGCAAGTTCATGGACAAGTCGAAGACTGTGATGCACAGACACCGTCTCAGAACCCGCAAGTGTTGTCTGCGCTTCGATCTGTAATCCATTCTCAATTCATGCTCATTGAACTGCTCCGCGAGCAAGGAGTCTTTCAATTTGGCTAATCAGCCGGCATCGATACCTCGAAGAGTTTGAGGCCGTCAGTTCTCCGTTAGAGCGGGACTTGTGGATTGTCACGTTCGCAGTCGAATACTTTTTCATGCTCGATTCGGGAGCTGAAAAGAGAGTGGGGAGGTAGAGAGAAATGGAGAAGAAGGGAACTGACAGGGACATCCTTCCGAGTAGACACTCAGCTTCTGCTTCGCCGCCTTCACACTCCTCTTGGGACCGGAAGAGAATCGGAAGGACCTGCACATGATCACCTGCAAAGGTAAACAATAAGCGAGCGCTGCGGGGGACCACGACGTTCACCTTCAAGTCGAGCGCGGTTATTATGATGACGGGAAGGAAGTAGGAAGTGAAGATCTCGAAGATCTGCAGGTGCCGACTGATCTCTCCCTCACTCGTAACACAGGCTGAAAACATTTCCAGTCTGCTCTCTGGTCCCCTTCGTGCTCTCCCCCAGAGGAGAAAATAGACTCACACCCATACGAGGTGTCGTATTCAGTATCCCAGAGCACCCACACTTCCGACACGCAGCAGGAGATGGCGACAGTGAGCTGAATAGGCGAGAATCGTTTTGAGAAGCAGAACGAGCAGATGACAATGGACCGCGACGAAATGAAATTTCGAGACGGGCCTTCTTACCACGGCGAGTCGCGGCTCCTTATTGAGTTTGAGGTGTGTGTACGGGCGGTAAACTGCCACGTAGCGAACCGCAGACAACACGAGCCAGCACCAGATGGAGAAAGAAGACGTCGTGTGCATGACGAACATGTCAAGCTGGAAGGAAGTGGGATGCTCTCTACTGCACAGAAAGAGTGACGGGGGAAGGAACGTTTGAACTCGCGCAGGGCTTCTTTCATCTGATCCGATCGCTTATCACAACTTTATCTCTTCCCGGGCACGTCACTGCCCTTCAAACATCACCTTCTCTTCCACCCGCAACCCGCTTCTTCTTCTTCTTCTTCTTCTTCTTCTTCTTCTTCCCCTTTCACCCACTTCCTTCCCCTCTTCCCCCGTTTCCTCCCATTCACACATCCTTTTCATCTGGCTAATGAATGTTTTCGATTTGGATGCTCGAATTTGCCGCTGCGATTCCCAATTCCAATTCCAACCACACTAACCTTGCAAACAAACGTCAAAACGTTTAGATGGTTTTCGAGTCCGAAGAAGCGGAGACAAAGAAGAAAAAGGAGCGAGACGAGGCAGAGTGTGTCGGCTGCGGCCATGGTTCCGAGCAGGAACAGAGACGATCGCGTCGTCGAGGAGATGCGGTTCGTCGAGAACTTGCGACGGAGCAGCAGTCCCAGGTTGAGGATGATGCCGAGCACCGAGATCGCCGCGAGAATCATCCAGAACTTGACGACCCGCTGGCTCTTCTGCTCCTCCAGCACCTCCATTTGATCCAGGACTGTCGTCGAGTTGGTCTCGAACGACATCTGAAAGTGGAAGAATGGAAAAAAGAAAGGAAACCGAAAAAAAAGAGGCACAAATTGACAAGGGGGCTTCTCATTAGTGGAAAACGGGCGCCCGAAAAGAGAACAAGAAGTGGAGAAGCCGTATTTCCAACGAATTCTTTCGACTTTTTCGCCCGGGACTAACGAACTGGACTATCTTTCAAAGTTCATTTTGAGTCGAAGTGGAAATAGTTTCGAATGATGAATAGAGCCGGTTTAAAACGAGAGGGAAATGGGCAGGAAACGAAACGGATTGGGATTTGGAGAGGGGACGAGGTGAGTAATGAAGTGATTTTGACACGAGAGGAGATAGTTGTTTACGTGACAAGAATGAGGATTCCCCATTGTAGGCAGGAATGAGGTTCTCGGGCAGAAGAAGGGTGATGTGGCACCCCAGCGAGGAATGTACTTGTGATGGCATTTGGAGTTTCGGGGGAGTGTGATACGATAAGCGAAACGAGGAGGCGTCTAGACTCCTCTCGCGAAGCCAGGAGACTTTCTGACTGTGGAGGGTCTGAGAGTGACTGAGAATGTCGGATTCTTTGGAGAGCAAGACCACTCTTTCGTTTCGAAAATGCTGGAAAGAGGTAGCGGGCACAAGGCTGGAATATAATTACTGGAGACGACTGCTTCTTCTCTATTTTCTTTTTGATGAAGTAAGGTCGTCGCGTCTCTAAGATAATTACGAGTAGGCGGAAAACAGAAAGGGCTCTTCGAAAGGAATCCAAGAGGAGATGTTTTGCAGATATAAATGTTTGGGATTGGAGGCGCAGACCACAAGATCGGAGGGTTTCTTCGCAGAGGAATAGGTTCACGGAGGAGCCGGGAGGGAGCACACAGGCTCCGCCCACAAAGAGGGGAACAAGCCTGATTCTATTTCCGAAAACGGGGATCAATTCTAGGTGATTCAGAAGGTGTCTTCAGAATCTTCTGATAGCCGTGGGTGGTGAGGCGGAAATCAGAAGAAGAAGACTAGAACACTGATCACGATTGGAACCGAAAACCACTGAGCAGAAACTGCTGGCCGTTTTGAGGTCAAAATGTGAGCCTCGGCTTGTTCGAAACGAGCTCTTCAGTTTTTCAGACGAGAGACAATCCTCTTTCTCGTAATAAATCTGCCATTTCCATATTCTACGACAGAGCATTTTGAGAACAGAATTCGATGGAACTCGTCGAAATGTTCGGTTATTCTGGATACCGAGAGTCCTTCTCAGAAATACTCTCTTCTTCGTTTTTCCCCTGCGACGCCGAAACGAATATAATAGAGGCCGAGATTGACGGGCGGAAAATGGGGAGAAGAGCCTGGTGACGTCTACATTGGTCATTCATATCCAATCAGTCTGCATCGGGAAATAGAACGAATGGGAGGAGGAGGAGAAAGAGTTTCCTCAGAATATCAATGAAGCTCTTCTTCTTCTGCTTCCTCTTCTTCTTCTCTTTTCTAGTAATTTCAGACTGCTACAGCTTATCGGCTAAATGTTAAAATCCGAAAGCGAAGACGTGTGTTGACTAGATACACGTCTTCCAGGTCTTCTTCTCCTTCATCTTCTGAATGTGTTCGTTTGTGACGTGGGAGGAGATGATGGAGTGAAATAACTGATGTTGTCTGTTGGAAATGAGACACGACGCACTCCGGAAATTACTTTTCGGTTTGCAAGAAAGAAGAAAGAAGTAGGAGAAGAAGTTTTGTCATTAGGAAATGAGACGGCCGAGGAATTGTGGTGCATCAATTATTCGTTCGGGTGTTAAAGAGGAATGTCGCTTTCATTCCGGGTTAGAAGGCGTTTCGCGAAGACGACGCTTTATCTTTGAAAATCTGCGAGGATCAATTATTGATAAGAACAAGGTCTTTTGAAGCAATGGAATGGGCGATTTAGAGTGAATAGGGAAGGGAGGCGACTGGTGGCGGGGGATTAGTGCTGGAAGAGGGGAGCTGCGCGAGGCGGCAGTTCAGAATCCCCTCCTCGAGGAGGAAGTGTGAATCAAGTTTTCTCTGGAACCAGAACAGCGATTCACCTGCTTCCGATTCTGAATCACGACCGCCGAGCAGTCTCCGCTTCCAGTGCACTTCCACACACTGAAACGCATTCAAGCCCAACGTCTTCCGGATTCCCAAGAAGCGTTTTCCGATTCATGATCACTTTCTCACACTTTTCTTGTTGCACGTGTTCAGCAAAAAGAGAAAGTCAAGCAAAGAACGAGGAGGTTATAATGATCTCGGATCCAAAAAGAGACAAATTATACGTGTGGACGGCCACTAGTTGCTATTCACAAATGTCTATTCCTCTTTCTTCTTCTTCTTTCCGACACCTTCCAAAAAACAAGGCGCGAGTGGGGACGAAAAAAGATAGTGTGTCGGCGAGAAATTGTTGTTTTTGTGGTGGCGGGCGGGCGGCTCCCGGATAATCATCGTGGAAAATGATGGAGTGAATGAAGGTTTTTAGGTCGATTGAAGAACGAAGCAGGTGGTGGCACACTTTGTGTTTATCGCCCTCGACGAGCCTATTTTCAGAAGGCAAGTGGAAACTTTGAAATCGAGTGTATTTTGGAGAAATGATGTCAAGAAAAGGAAGTGAGCCATTCGGGATGGATCTGAACAAAAAAGAAGACAAGGAGTCTTCTGAAGACGTCAAGAACCGATTCGGCCAATCGATTCAAATAACTTCTAAAAGTGTAACCTATGAAAATGAGTTTGCAGACAGCCCGAACAGAAACAGCCGGAGTTTCCGATTCTTTCGGGCCACATTGCGTCCCAGTTGAGTCCAGAAAGAGCAAAAACTGAAACAAACGGAAGCGGCGACAGACTCCGTTCGGTCTCTGGTTTCTTTCGATTCCATTCATTAGGCGGACGAAAACGACTACACGGAGGCTTGATTGTGGCGAGAATTAATTGGATGCGTCGGGAGGAGCTGGCCTTTCTAATGAGCACCTAGAAATGGGACTCGGGGACAGAAAAAGAAGACGTCACGCGACTTCTGGATTGGCTTGATTTGAAGATGAAGGCAATCTCGTTCGCTCAGTTTCTATTCATGGTCGAAAAATGGAAAACAAGAGCAATAAGTGGTTCAGATCTTGGTCGCGTGGAACTTGCGAACACTCTCGAGCAGGTGTCTCTGAGCCACTCGGACCGTCTGGCTGTCCGATTTCTGGTCTTCAATCTGCTGAATCGTCTCCACTATTGCGGCCATTCCGGCGTTCGAAATGATGGAGAACAACTGTGCTCCGGACATCTTTTCGTTCACCCGACTTGCCTGAAACTCTCTCCATTCTTCCATCGTTTCTTTTCCCTAATGAGCTCACGATTTCTCTCAAATCGACGTCTTCTTCAAAGTTCATCTTTCTGGAGACCGCTTCGAGAATTTTCGTCTTCGATTCGACGTCTTCTCCCGGTTTCACCTCAACCAACTTGTCGAATCTTCCCGGCGTCATCAGCGAATTATCCAGAAGGTCCGGCCGGTTCGTCGCTCCCATCACGAACACTTTCGTGAGAGGAGAGTTGTGGAGCTTGTCGAGCTCCGCGAGCAACTGCGAGACGATCCGATCGATGACCCCTCCGGAGTCCCCGTTTCGGCCTCGATTCGGAGCCAGACTGTCGATTTCATCGAAGAAAATGACGCACGGAGAGGCCTGTTTGGCTCTCTCGAACACTCTTCTCAAGTTTTCCTCGCTCTGTCCCACGTACTTATTGAGAAGTTCGGGACCTTTCACCGAGAGAAAGGCGATCTTGAACTCGGTGGCGACTGCCTTCGCGATCAGAGTCTTTCCGCATCCCGGCGAGCCGTACAGAATGATTCCCGACCGCTTCAAAGCTCTCGAGCCGAACAGATTCGTGCGGATGCTCTCGAGCACCGTCTGCTTCGTCTCCTCGAGGCCTCCGACATCGCTCCATTTCACATTCGGAATCTGAAATCCTTCGTCAGCTGATTGCGCTCCCTCTGAAAACGAACCTTCGGCGCTCCGATCGCATCCGCAAAGTTCGCATTTCTCTTGTCAATCGCCTCCTCGTACACCTTCTCCTTCTTTTCTCCCTCGTGTTTTCTGCCCTCTTCAGTTCCTGTTTTCACGAGCTCTTCAAGCTCTGCCAACGTGAATCCGGACGTCTTTTTCGCCACGTGGCTCGCCAGTTGCTCGTTCAAGTAGTAACTGAGCCAATCCTTTCGGTCCGTTTCGTCCAAAAACTCAGCACTGAACGTGTAGAGAGCGAGGTTCTTCACTCCGGCAGCCATCGAAGAGAGCATGTCAGTGGAGCACGAGAAGATCACGGTCACTTTGCTCGGCTCGCCCAGCTTCTGTTCCATGAACTGAAGTACTCGACGATCTCAAATCCCGGATTTTCAGACAAAGAACCGAACTTTGACCTACCCAGAGTGTTGTACTGATCGATGGCGAGCACTTGCGCATTTCTGACATAAAAGACGCAATTCTGGAGCAGTCTCGCCTTCTCCCACCACGAATTCCACCTGGCTTCTGAAGTCGCGGCGTTTTCACTGACCATCTCGTAGCCGTCCACTTCGAAAAAGGTCCGATGCGTCTGCGAAGCGAACACTTTGCTCAGAAGCCGTTTACCGGACCCAGAAGCGCCGGTGACCAGAAGAACGAGAGCTTTCCGAGTGAGACGACGTTGTGCAAAGTAGATCTGAGTCATTCGCTGAGCAGAAGATCGCATTGAAGACGTCAGAGGATTTAGAAGTAAGAAGTTGGAGAAAGGAAGGAAGGAGGAAACAGGCGAGGACTCGTAGACGGACGTGGAGACGTCCAGGACAGAAGGCGACGAGGAGACGTCGACGCGGTAGTACAGGTACGTTGTCTTGTCGTTGTAGACATTGTAGTCGGTGAGTCGGACCACGTCGTTCTTGTAGAAGATACTGGAACGCATTCTTTGGAATTGGAATATGCGCGGTTTCTCACTGCTGAGCTGTGAGGATCTGTTTCAAATGGTGCTTCTCCAATCGGATGTTTCGGGTAAGGCCCGGCTGTCTGATGAGAGAAAGCTTCGCATCTTCAGCGACGGGAATCGGCAAGTTGTGGAGAGTGAAAGTCGGAATGACGTTCTGAAAGAACCCAAATGAGAGGAATCAATTCGTTTCTGTGTGGCCTACGTCGACTGAAACACTCCTGATGAATCCGTTTCCAAAGCAATTGAAAGCATCGCATCGTCCGATTCTGAAGTGTCTCGGTCTGACGGAACAGTTCATGCCGGCCTTCATGATCCGTTCGACAGTCACCGAATCTCCAGAGTCGAAAGTGCTCGTCAGCGTCACTTTCACGAGTTGTCCGTCGAGAATTCCAAGTGAGAAACATGTGACTGGGTGGATCGAGATCACACTGAAAATGATGACTTTCCCAGAGAAAACTTGGTAAGACCCTGTCATTCTAACGCGAATCTTACGCAATATTCGGTGACAAACACTCCGTGGTCTTTTCAGGAAGGTCTTTCTATAACAAAGGCGTAAGACTCACTTCAGTCCGGCTCCATTCTGATCGATTACCAGTTTAAGCGCTTCGTTTTCGTCCCAAAATACTTTTCGAAGCCGTTTCAGTCCATTTTTCCGAATGAGAATAGAAAAGAAATAGGAAAAGAAAGACTGCCGAGTGACCATTTTGTACAGTTTAGCTGAAAAGGAAAGGGAAACGGTGAGACGAAGACTATGAAGGAGACTACACTTTGGCCACTGTTTTGAAGGCTCTCTGACGTCTCTGCGTCTCACGGAGAACGTATCAGAGTAGAGATAAGAACGGAGAAGAGACCGACGAATCGGTGACGCAATGACAATGGATTAGATTGTTCGGGGTGACTGGGAAAAGAGCTATGGGGAGCTTTGATTCGAATCGCAAGTGTAGTTCCATGATCTGAGAAAGAATCGGAAACAACTGTTCAAAAACCGAAGGCAAAAAGACTCGAGTACTGTTTTCTTGTTTGTCTTCGAGCTATTATCAGTTTATCACCTGGCTCGTTCACATTCCAGACCAACCACACCCCAAAAACAATGAGCAGAGACTGCGTTTTAGTACCATCGCGGACCAACTCTACCTCTCGCGTTTCATTCTTTTCTCGACGTGCATCTATTTATGAAGGAGAATTGTTGCAAAGTGTACGTGTGTATGCTGTAAATGGCAATGATAACAGAAAGAGAGAGAAAGAAAGAGAGAGAGAGAGAGAGAGAGAGAGAGAGAGAGAGAGAGAGAGAGAGAGAGAGAGAGAGAGAGAGAGAAAGGAGAGCAACATTCTCTGTCAACCATACAACTTCTCGCCCCTTATCTCCTCTCTTCTCGAGTTGCCAACTTCTTCTTCTTCTTCTCCGACTCTTGGTTTCCAGTTTTCTAGTTTCGACTCTCCTCTTTCCAAATTTTGAACTCACACTCTATGAGGAATTCTATTGAGACACCTCAGTTTCAATTCAAATTACAAACCGATTCAAACTCCAGTCTTCCTTTCACTCTGAACTCAGAATGCTTCGTACATTCATATTTTCGTTCAAAACTCTCCAAGTCTTTCAATATTTTGTGACCTCACTTGAATGACTCAGAAACTGTTCTTGAGTAGGATCGCCTCAAAAAGGAATGTGGGTGGTGGTTCAGACGATGCGTCACACTGTTATCATCTGGAATTATTCTCACTTATTCAGTTCAGTTTACACAGCGTTTTACGTCCCAGCGCAGTGCGAAAACACCGTTTTTTGTTGTCCGCTCGTTCCCTAAATACCTGGTTTCCCCTCCGAATTTCAATCTGCAGATGTCGACGGACTCGCGTCGTGCCGCGTCGTCCTCTCTCAAATACTTCGACACCCTCCTCTCTTTCACTCACCTCGTCGGGTTCGTGACCATTTGTCTGAATGGATACTTCTTCAACACATTCAAAAACGGAATCGGATGGCCTCAGAAAAAGCAGACGGGAGTGGAAAAGCGAGGAGATCAGCTGCACGGCTTCCTCATGGTCCTCGCATTCATCTACTTCCAGGGAGAAGGTTCGAACCCTTCCCCTTCGATCAATCATCTCGATCGTTTCCAGCTCTTCTCGCTTATCGAGTCTATCGATACAATGCGAAAATGATCTCGAAGCTTCTGCACACGTGTCTGCACATTCTCGCCATCGGACTCGGACTCACCGCTCTCACCGTCATTATCTTGAGCACGAACCTGCTCGGAGTTCGTTCGCTCTCCCCCTCGAATCGCAATCTTTTCTGTTTCTTTTCAGTACAACAACTTCACAAGCGTTCACAGTTGGATCGGAGTGAGTCTTCTCTCCGTCTACCTCGTTCAGGTACCGATCCAATCTACCTCTTCTATCTCGTATCCCACATATTTCCAGTTCTCTTTCGGTTTCCTGACGTACCTTTGTCCGTGTTCGCCGGGAAGCTACCGTGCCCGTCTGATGCCGGTTCATCGGGCCGTCGGAGTCAGTTGTATGGTCGTCGCGTGTGTGCAGTGCGTGCTCGGATACGGCACTGTGCTCATCGAAGACCAACCGTAAGTCGACTTTCGAGGGCGATTAAAGCGTACCTGGTGGATTGTAGAGCGTGCTTCGGAGATCTTTCCTGCGTGAATCGCATCGAGTACGTGGGCGCTTTCTCGGTGCTCTTCATCGTCCTCTACACGCTCCTCGTCCTCGCGCTCATCATTCCGATTCCGTGGAGAAGAGCAAAGACTCCAGACGAGCTCAAATAGCTCGCTGCTCTCGCCATCTCGCCCTCTTTCCCATTATGATCATCATTTCTTTCTCGCTCTTCTCTTCCACTACCAAATTCACACTGAACCAAAGCTTTATTCACTTTGTTAACATTGAAATCAATAATTTAAGTTCGCAACCCGTTTTTCGTTCTGTTTTCTCACTCGTTCACTTCCTTTTCAATGACATCCGCACTCTTCCACAACCATGTCTCGATATCTTTTTATCTGCACGTTCTTCTTTTGGTCCACGAAGAGAATCTTCATCGACGTGAGGTGCGAAGGAGCGCATTTCGCAGATGACGTGGCATTCGGGCGGACCAAATGAATGAGAGATTGAACGATGGCGTGTGACGTGGCATTCATCGTCTTGTGAAAAGGAGCCGAGCAGGCGCCGGAGCAGTAGAAAGCGCCGAATCCTTCGGGGGCGATGACCCACTGCTTCCAGCCGAGCGTCTCGAAATCCACGTAGAGACCCTTTCGTTGGCAGAGTGCATTCGTGTCAGCTAAAAAAGCAGGAAAACATGAGGGAGTGTGGGCGGAGAATTGAATCGGACTCACGTTTCTCGATGTACGCGGACTCGCTTCGCTTCGTTTTCTGTCTCATGGGAGATGAGGAGAGGGGTGCTGCAGTCGCGGCACGACGCGATCTGAAGAGCAGAAGTGTGCGGCGACGGACACTCGGAATCACCTTCTTTTGGATGGACCTCCATTCTCGTCTTTCAGAGCAATCACCAAAAACGCTTCGATCTTCAATTCGGTTTCAGTGGAAGCCCGCGCGGTGATGATCGGCAGGATCGAAGACTGCAGATGGCTCCACTTGTCGACCATCGTCGTCACATCCGTCACGACGTTCGGATCATCCGAAGAAATGAGAACGGTGTCACCGGGAAGACTGGAAGAACCGCTTGAAACTTTCGCTTTTGTTAAGAGAACCCACCTGGTGTCCTCGATATAAAAGAAGACGGGCGATACGATTCCCGTTATGTGGACTCGGAGTTGAGCGCGAAGAATGGATTGTCCCTCCGTGGAAGGGACGTTTTCGCGTGCGAATCGAATGCGGTAGGAGCCGTCATCCAGGCGATTCGACACTTCTGAAATGAGATTCTTGAACGTGAAAGGGTGAGATTTCCGGCGCACCTTGAGCCATGTGAGAGACGATCCGGTCGGCGCTCAGCCACACGTTCACTTCGTCCTCCTCGTGTTTCCCTCTGAAATTCGAATCTCTTCTCGTCTCCAGTTCGGGAGTCTACCCATTCTCGTAGCTTTCCAGTTGTCTGTACAGACTTTTCATGTAGGACGACACCATTTTGTTCGTCTTGCCGGGCAGCTCATTCTCATTTATGTCGATGTCGAAGAGCTCTCGGATCTGCTCGCCAATCTTGATGGAAGTAGACTCGCTGAACCCAACGATTCGGGGATTGAGAAGACGTCAGAAGTCACCTGGACAGTGGCTGAGTGTACGTCTTCCCGTCGCGCTCCTCCACAAAAAAGATGCCTTTCGATCGAAGACGTGGCAGGAAAATGACGAGAAAAAGGGGCAGGAGAAGGCGCATTTTGGGAGATGAAACCGGAGAATCCAACGGCACTTTGAATTTGCTGAAAGGATTTGTGAGCGAGGGGGCGCGGGGCGGGAGAGAAAAGAGAAAGGAGGCAGGCGGGGGGCACATGTGTCTCTTTTCCCCAGACACTTTCTGTCAAGCAGGCGGCAACATTGTGTGTTTGAAG
This sequence comes from Caenorhabditis sulstoni, assembly GCA_963966605.1. NCBI lineage: Eukaryota > Metazoa > Nematoda > Chromadorea > Rhabditida > Rhabditidae > Caenorhabditis > Caenorhabditis sulstoni. The sequence continues at coordinate 7,185,075 of OZ016479.1, forward strand.
AGGAAGAAGAAGGAGAAAAAGAAGAAAGAAACAACGTTCTGTGTGATACGAACCAATTTGTCATAAGTATGGCTACTCACGTGACACAGGGCCCTTGCTGTGGGCCGATTCGTCTCAAAGTCAGGTCGTTTTGGCCTTTTCCGATTCAAATTTCCACTGAGAAATCTGTCAAGAAGCAGTCTGAAAGGTCAGGATCGAGATTGGATTCAGACGGCGTTCTCGTTTGCTTTCACAAGTTGTTTCACCCTGTAGTTCACATATTCTTTGATTCATGAAGGCCACAGTAACCCGACTTTATCTGGCAATATACTCAATGGAGGTGTTTCTCAAAAACAAGAAAACCATTAATTTTCTTGTATTTACAGTCACAATTCTATCTGCTTTATTATTTTTCAATCAGATTAAATCTTCAGTGTCGAATTGATCACTGCTGCAGCTGACGGCTGGCGCCGGTTGAAATGCTTACTGCATGCGGCGTCCTTGCGAAAACGCGTGCGGCAGTTGCGTTTCGAAGAAAAGGGGTGGACCGCTTTTTTTCTTTTCACTGAGTTCGTTTTTACGCTTGTTTTTCCGCAGATCACACAGTTTTTTTTTTCTAAAATTGTGTGAATTTCCGCCGTCCACAGATGCATCGTGGGCCGAATCGAACCCAACGTCCCCGAGTGCGAGCTCCTTCGCCGCAATCGGAAGTAGAACTCCAACGAAGAGTGAAAGAGCTGCAACGGGAACTAGAAAAGAAAAACAGAAAACTGGAGAAAGATGCAAGGGTGAAACTGGTTTCACTGTCTTCCAAGTACCTTCTCTTTTCAGCGTCTCGAGCAGGACTTCGGCTTGACAGTGGATCCAGGAACTAACCGGAATTTGACGCCACCACGCGAAGGATACATGTCGCCGATTAGAGTCGGTCAATTATCGCCCGATCGGTCGTACGATATGTGAGATTTTTGGGGTTTTCTGTGTGCCAATGCTTCTTTCAGTTCATCGCCGATCCGTATCACTTCTCCGGAGCCCTACCGCAGAATGTCGCCAACACGGTACGATTGTGATCGCTCGAGATCTCGGCACAGTCGAAAGTCTCCCTCCCCTCGCCGAAATAGTCGACGTGGATTCCAATACGAGAGCATATCTCCTTCTCGCCGGAACGAGCGGAAAAGAATACACTACGAGAGAACATCTCCTTCTCCTCTCCGAATTGAGAGATTCCAGTACGATAGAACATCCCCTTCTCCTCGTCGCAATGAGCGGAATGGATTTCAATACGATATGCCATCTTCTTCTCTCCGATCAAAAAAGCACATTACAACAAGGGGGGAGCAGCCAACCTATGAGATTGCTCAAGAATATCCAAGTTACGACCGTTTTCCTGATTATAGCGAGCACGTGGAAGAAATGCATCAATGGCCTACACAACGATCGGCGTCTCCAAGAGCCGGTCCAATAGCAGAAGACCTTTCTCCTTTGTATCCGCCTCTCTGGAAAAATGAAGAAAATGTTCAAATAGAGCCGATGCCAGTATTTCCGATGGACGATGCTCAAGAGCCCGTTCGTAACACTTCCCAACTGATGGAAGGAAACGGTCAGAGTCGTGATGATAAAGTCCGCATTCAGATGGCGATGATAGCCGAACAAGCTGAAAGGGCTGCAAAAAGAGCCAGACAGGAAAAGCGAGAAAAGATTTTCCGTTCCAAAGAATCGGAAAGAGAGAGAGAAAAGGCAAGGGAAAAAGTTAGAGAATATCAAAAAAGAGCACTCGAGGAACGAAGAGAAGAAGAAATTCGAAGACGAAAAATCGATCGAGACAGGAGACACGAACAGAAAAAGAAGGAGGATGAAGAAGAACGAAAAAAAAAGCAAGCGAAACGGAGACGTGAAGAGGAAGAGGAGGCCAAGGCAAACGCCAAGAAGAAGACCGTTGAAGACATTGCGGAAGTCGATGAGCGCTTCTTAAAATACCTGTCAGGAGCACTCGGATCGTTGAAATGCGAAGCCAGTAGAAGGGAAGAACGGAATCGAAATGGGTCATTGGAGTACAAGGGCGTCTGCTACGCGACTAACATCCCGAAAGAGTTCGTCTGTGGCCAGGGCCTCAGCACCAACAAAGGGACCGCATATCTGAGAGCTGTGACGAACTACATGGACAAACTAGTCTGTCTCGGTCTTCTTTCCAATTCAATGCGCGACCTGATGCCTCAAGTTCCGGTTCGTCATTTCAAGAAGGAAGAATCCATTCCCAATACCTCTTTTATTTAGAAGTTGCCACAGTTTCTCGCTGAATTCGTAGAAGGTCTTTGCGACGAAATCGCTATATACGGCGTTCAGATCAGTGGTAAGCCCCTTGGTTCCCCTGTTTCGCAGATTTTCTGTTCTACCTAACCATTTTATTTTCTTCATTTGTTAGTCACCAACTCTCCTGACATGCGGCTCAAATTCGAAGAGTTCGCCAAAAACCGGAGCAGCAAGTTTTGGAGCAAAATGGAAAACCGTGAGAAACTCGACAAGTTTCTTCGTAACACCATGGGGGTTCGAATTTGGTTGGTTGTCTAGATACCGCGTTTTTCTCTTCAGGATGACGCACTTGCAATTGTCAGCGCTATCTTCGGAAGCGAAGACCGGAATCGAAATCGATCAGAGGATACATCGAACAGTTCTTCACTGGCTCCTCTTCAAATGACAAGTGGAAATTCCGCCGTCATCGTCGGACCATCTGTGATTCCGAAAACAGTCTCTCCGGCCGACTTGTTGATGATGTCTCCACCGAACGCATACAGCACGCTCAACTCGACCCCTGCAGCAGCCCCCTCTGGTCGAAATCTTCAGCAGCCGAGTCCCGTTCCACCGCCTCTTATGTCAATCCCGATGCAGCTTCCGAATGTCTTCCCGCCACAAGTTGCTCTGCTCCCGCCACCGCTCTTCCAACCGCCGATGTACCCGCCGTCTTCTCTTCCCGGCTTCCCTGTGCCACGTCAACCTCTCATGGGTACACTCCAACCGCCGCAGCCACTCTATACCTTTCCATCACAGAGAATCGAGGATGATCCGGACTTCATGGACGAGATCTTCTCCTAATAAAACTGTTATTAAGCATATTTCACTGCGAGCTACACCTGTTTTCTTGAATGTTTTATTTGAATTACCAGTAGTATTTTTGTGTCGGGTATCGTTCTTTTCTCTTACCATGACTGATATCAACTAATTATCCGCACGTCCCATTCATTATATTATTTTTGAATTCGTTTATTCATCAGCAACATTATAATCATTTTGCATATGATTCTATATCCTATTTTCCTCCTGAAAAATGTTATATGAGAGTTCAATAAACTTCTGTTCCATGTTAAACTTGTCTTTCGAAGATTTCGAATTTTCAGAATAGCTGCATGAAGGTTGGAGAAAGGATGGGGAAGAGAGGGAATGATGAACGATTGGAATGGGTTGAATGAGGGGAAATTGGAAGAGAAAATGTGGAATATGGAAAGGTTGCAATGGAATGGGAAGATAATGTTTACCAAAGTGCGCCCCACTATCAGACGGCGAAGAAGGGAACAGATGGAAGAAGGGGTCACTGGATTTGTTTACGAGCCACCGCTCCTCGTCTCTTCGTCCGGACGAACACTGCGCACTTTCTCTCCGCCTCTCTCTCTCTTCCGTTTTTTTTCCGCTTTCCCCCCGTTGTAACTATGTCTCTGCCACAGAACGAGAGCATTCCACAAGTGTTTGACAGTCTGGCAGGTGCTCTCCGCCCACAAATAAGCTCCCATTCTCTTCTCCCCCGACAGATTCTTCTCGTCTTCTTCCCGTCCAAATTGTTCCGTTTCTTAGTTTTCTTCGACTGAAAACTCTTCCAACGCAAACAAAGTTTCCGTCGTTTTGCAGTATGGGTTCACTGTCTTGTTGCAAATCTTGCCTTGTTATCATTGCCACCAACGTTCTTATCGTCCTGTATTTTTTATCAACGTGCAGAAAAAGTGTCAGTTCCTCAGCGGATACGGTTCTTCAAATACGGTAGTCTTCCAAACAGTTGGATAACGTCACAGAGGTGTTTCAGGGAGAAACTAGAAATCGACGAAACGTTTCCCATCGTTTTTTACAACACTGCCTTCATAGACTACAGGTTCTCTGACTCGAAATCCACGAATGATCTGAATGTCTCCGCAGATTCGATCCGCCTCGATTGCGAGTGTTCTCGATGAATCCGTGCGTGACGCGGGAGGAGTTCATAGTGGTCGAGATGCGAACGAGGAGGGTGCGACTGCGCGGAGAGCCGACCGAGGGCGAGTGTCCGTGGCACTGGGCCAGTCAGTGCCTCTACAACTCCTACATCTGGAGTGCCGACGTCTCCTTAATCGATGAGGACGATGAAGTGAGCGCCGCGAGCAACGATCAATAACTCTTGTTTCCAGATCGTGATCCATTTGAACAATCGGACTGTTCTCCTGAACGTGCAGAGAGTGCACGAGCGCGTCGAATCGGGACTGACAGTCTGTGTGCAGCCCGTCTATTTCTACTCTGAATTCCATAACATTGCACTCTTCATCGAGGTAACGCGAAGAGTTTTCCAGTTCCTCCTTCCTTGCACTGAATCGGTTGAGTTTGAAGGCGTGGCGAGCACAAGGAGCATCTCGATTCATCGTGTATTTCCACTCTTCCACTCGCGAAGTCCGCATGCTTCTCGAATACTACCGAGCCATGGTACCGCTTCCTCGCCTCTTTCCCCCTCGCACTCTCTTTTCCAGGGCCTGCTCACTCTCAAACCGTGGCCCTCGTTCGGCTCTCTCTCCCCATCGGTCCCCCGATTCCACTTCCCTTCGTTCGATTCGTCCACTTATCGAGTCGGGCACACTCTTGCCCAGAATTTGTGCATTCTCGAGATGAGCACAGAGTTCGGAGCGATCGCCGATTTCGACGAAATCATCGTTTCCGACGGGCGGTTTCTTCTCGAAGACGTCCGCAAAACGATGAAGTCAGAGGCGATCGGAGCTCTCAGTTTCAGCCATTTGCTCGTCAAATTCGATCCCAAAATTTCAACAATCGACTTTTCCGGAGTTCTGAACCCTGTTTTTCTCAACAGAAGTGGGCCGTCGAAGGTGAGAAAAGGGGCGGAGCTTCCGAAATTGGAAAAACTTTTAGACAGTGTTCAAAAGAAACAGTGTGGACGTGATCGTGACGCATTCGGTTCGAAAGTTCATTCACAACGAAACGACGGCCAGGGCTCGCGGAGCACTCCTCCACTTTCGCCACAACAGCTATTCGGAGAATGCGGTTGAAGTTCGAAGCGAACTGAAACTGTTCTCGGAGAACGGAAGGAAGCACGTGTGGAGGATGCAGAAGAGACTCGACGAAGTGCTCGGGAGCCCCGTGCCAGAGTACAATTCCACGTATCTGCACGTGCTGACCGAGTGCATCGACAAGATAATCGGAGAGGGAAAGTGCAGGAGCACGGTGGCGTACTGCAGACAGTGGATGGAAGAGCTGACAGAATGGAGCTACGAGAGGTCACCGACAGTGTTTGTAGTTTGATCTCTTATGAAACACTTCATTGTTTATCAATCCACTTAAAGAAAGAGCATAGAAAATGAATGAAGGAAACAACGTAATGAACAAAGTAGCAGCCGGGAAGATTCAATGATAACAATAACATACAGACTAGATACAAAATGTGGGGAATTTGTGGGTGGGGAAGTGACTAGTGGGAGTGGGGTTAGCCGTGTGATGGAGGGCGAGGGTTATTGCAGAGTGTCCTAGGGACCACATGTTATTCGAGTTGATTAAACGAACGATACGTCTTGAAATAGACAAATTGGATCAGAAATGGGTCAGTGTCTGAATGAGGAGCGGGCGAATGAGTTCTCGAAGGCACGAGCCATCCGAGCCACGCTGTCTTCCGTCGAATCGAGTCTGTTGGCGCGGGCGAACGCACGGACAATGTCCGAGCGAAGGACCGGTAGACTTTGATTCAGGTCGATGCTGAGATCCGCGGAGGCGGTTGGCATGAACAACGACTGATTGGCTGCGGAGGTGGAGGTGTTGTGGAGGGGCATGCCGCTGGCCTGGTTCAGCAAAGTCGGATTGACCAGTTTGTGGATGAACTGGCATCTGAAGGGATCCAGGTATTGGATATTGGGATTGTGGACCCACCTGGTGCCGTACTTGCACGTGCCTGTCGTCGAGAACTTGTCACACAGAACAGTTTTGTACTTCGGATGGTTTCGTCCACGTGGCTGCAAACATCTTGTTCCGTTTCTTTTTAGAACCTTCTGACTTACGTGTTGCGGGAGCCTCAACTCGTGAACTCCATGAGCGAACCGGCATTGGTCTCCGTACGAGCACGTCTGGTTGCGACGGAAAGAGTCGCAGAGAGCCGTCTTGAAGGCGTCGTCCTTCCGCTTCTGACGCATCAGTTCTTCGCGAAGGTCGTCTGGAATCGAGCAAGGATCCTGATTGGCCAGGGCACTCCGAGCAGTTTGCGAGATCAGTGTCTTGAACATCACGTCTTGAGCATCAAACGAGTGGAAGTACGGCTGAAAACCGATAATCTGTTCTGCGAAACATCTTTAAATCGAACCTCTTCTGTGTCAACTGCAGGGCAAAGCTGAGAATGGTTTACAAAGCGCATCGTGTCGGGAAGATCGAAAGAATCTGCCTCGTTTTTAAGAGAATTCTTGCGCGGTGAGACATTTACAGTCATTTCTGATCTGAAAAAAAGGAAATATGTGTTAGAAGAGCAGAATCGAAATGGTAAAAATGACATGAGTATTTAGAAATCATCGAAAAAATGCTGTTTTGAAGAACTTTCGCGCTCCCTATTCGAAACGCTGAAGTTCGCGCCAAGAGAAACTTCGGCCACGGCCGCTGACCGTGCTACCGTAACCTGTGTGCATTGCATGTCTGCTCGATGCTTGAAAAAGGCAAAATATGCCAGAAAGTCCCATTTTCAAGAGGAGACACACCAGAATTAGAAATTGTTTCTCGTCTTGTTCTTCAAAAAGCGAGAGCAGTCATCTTTTGTTCGTTTTCAAAACCGATGTTTCGAACTACAAACAGAAAGAAACTGCTGGCTTCTCTTCCGATTTCCATCGTTTTTCTCGTTCTATGGAAGCGGTTTCGTCTGGAGTCGAGTGAATCATCATCTGCCGGCTCGGTTCGGTTTCCCATTCAGTTCTACAAGGACGCGTTCGTCGATCTCAGGTATCCACTGAACCGAAAGACCCGAAGCGGTCTGCCCACGTCGGTCTCTTCTTTTCCAGTTTTCAGATTCTCTCCTCCGGAACTTCGCGTTTTCTCGATAAACCCGTGTCTTCGCACGAATCAAACTTCCTTCGCTGCTGAGCTTCTCTTTCTGGGATCTTTGTCTTCCGTGCTCCTGAAGTTGAACGGGACGTCCATCGAAACAGATTGTCCGTGGTCTTGGGCTCCCACGTGTCACTTCGGAACACATATTTTCACGGTTTCACTGGGCAATTATACGAGACTGGAGATCGAAAGTGTCGAGAAATTGATTATTCACGAGGAGGATCGTCGGGTTCCGATGAGAATCAGACGAGTCGGATGGAGACGGAGGAAGGGACTCACAGTGTGCATTCAGCCCGTCTACTGGTACAGTCAGATCCACAACATTGTTCTTTTCGTCGAAGTGCGCATTTCCCATTTCTTTTCGGAAACTCTTTTTTCCCTTCAGTCTTGGCTCGCTCAGGGCGCCGATTCGTTCATCGTTTATTTCCATTCGTCGACGAATCAAGTCCGACAGATTCTCGAATTTTATCAGCAACGGGTCCAAAACGACACGAAAACGCTTCATTTTCCGATTGTTTCAGGGCATTCTGACGATCAAACCATGGCCAATGTTCGGAAAACTGCCTTCTGAGTTCCCTGATGTACCCTCTGCAGACTTGCTCGACGACACCTTCAGGTTTCAGATGAATGCGGAGGTCTACCGTCTCGGACACACTCTTGCTCAGAACTTGTGCATTCTGGAGATCGGAACCGAGTTCGGAACGATCGTTGACTTTGACGAGCTTATCGTCGCCCCGGACGGAGCTCTCTTACCGTTCATCAGAGCACAAATGACCGGAACCAGAGTCGGGGCTCTTTCTTTCGAGCACACAGCCATTCAGGTGACGTTGAATCCCCAGAACACTCTTTTCGACTCGAAATCGATTGCTAATCCTATTTTCATGAATAAGAAAGGGCCCCCAAAGGTATTGAGAGTCGAAATTCGTTCATTGAGCACTGCTCCTTCAGTTGGTTTTCAATACATCTGCAATCGGAATCATTTTGACGCACTCGGTTCGAGAATTCGTGCCTCAAAACGAGAAAAAGATTCAGAAGCACTCGAGAGGAGCTCTTCTCCACTACCGATACAACAATGGAAATGGCGATTGGAATCCCAAAAATGGATCGTTTTCTCTTTTTCCGTCGAACTTCGAGAGTCATTTCCGGAACATGGAAGCAGTGGTGAGAACGAAGAAACCTGGAAATGCGAACCGATTTCAGATGGAAACCGTATTCGGAATGCATCTTCCAGAGTACAAAGAGTCGATAATTCTGGAGCTGAACGAGTGCATCGACGAAATGAAGTGGGGTGCAGTCGGAAACCGCAACTCTTTTCTTCGAAACGCTTTCCAGAGAAATGAAAAAATGCAGAAGTACAGTGACTCATTGCAAGCAGAGAATGGAGAAATTGGGCGAATGGTACTTTGAAGAGACGCCAGGCGTATTCGTTTTTTGACAGAAACCGCCGATGGTCTCGTACTTTGGATGGACTCTCGCGGCGTCGCTCTCATGCAGTCCTAATGTGTACTTTCTGTCCTTTTTTGGACGCAACAGTCTTTGTGTTTCGTTTGTTTCGAATTTGTTTCCAAAAAACTATTTTTGGCTTTTTTCTTTCACTTCTCCCCCTACTCGTTCTGATGTTTCTAATAGAAATCGCTGAGTGAAAGCGGGGAAACGGAGAAGGGTCTTGCGGTCACTATGGGGACCTCTGGCGAGTCGTTTCGCTATTCATCATGAAGCTGCGTTAAATAGTGTCTCGTTTTAGAGCGTTTTTAGCGAGACTGCAGTCGCTTTCACTCGCGAGCTTCCTCTCTCTCTCTCCGTTGTTTGCTCGCTTTCTGAGTCGAAAATGAAGCAGCACTCTGTTCAGCATCAGTTTTGAATGCGGTAACATGAAGAATCGAGATCTGCTCTTTCCGGCACTCGTCTTGTTTCTGTTCGTCCTTTTCTATTTTGTCAACATCAATGACACACAGTTGCAACGGTTCGAAACTTTCGAAGACAGGTGATTCGGATTCATTTCGGTGCTGGATAAGCATACCAATTCCTTGTTTTCCAGTGTCTTGGATGGTCAGATCAACTCGTCGTTCCCGATCACTTTCTATCACAACGCGTACGTCGACTTCAGGTGGGACTCATCCTTCGTTCCTTTTCGTCACTCTCTTCTCAGATTCTCTCCGCCTCGTCTTCGTCTCTTCTCTCTGAATGGTTGCATTTCGAAGACCGACTTCCTTCTCGTCGACGTCTTCTTCCAAGGGATTCCCACGCCGACGCGTCTGAAACTGTTCGGAGACTCTCTCGAAGGCTCCTGTCCCTCCACTTATGGTCCCGCAAGTCCGTGCTTCTTCGTGGCTCACACGTTCTTCGTGGAGCTCATGGCAGCCGGAGGAATGAAGAAGGTATCAGGAAGACGATGGGAATCCTTCGAACATCCCATTTTCAGGCCGATGTGATTATGGGAAGCCGGAAAGTGACTCTCGAAGTGAAAGAAATCAACAAACGACTCGAAACTGGCCTCACAATGTGCCTGCAGCCGGTCTACTACTACTCGCAATGGCAGAACATTCTGCTTTACGTGGAGGCATGGCGGGCTCAGGGAGCCTCTCGATTCATTGTTTTCTACCACTCGGGCACAAAAGAAACACGGAGGGTGCTCGAGTATTACCAGAACCTGGCACGTTTACTTCGCTAGATTTCCCGTTTCAAGATACTCTTCAGGGTGTCATAGAACTTCGGTCGTGGCCTAGTTTCGGAAAGCTACCCGCTGAAATCGCTGGGAAGTACCCGCGAATCGACGACAGCGTCTTCATCTTCTCTTACTTCCTGGCCATGAACATCTGCATTCTGGACATAAAGACGACAATCGGCACGATCGCCGACTTCGACGAAGTGATGGTGCCTCGAAACGGAACTCTTCTCGAGTACGCGCTCCGCGAAATGACTGGAACCGATGTGGGAGCTCTCAAGTTTCCCAACAACTACGTCACGATGGAGCCGAGTCTCTACAGCTCCGACTTTTCCGGTGTCGCGTCTCCGATCTTCATCGACAAGGGAGGCCCTCCGAAGAACGTCTTCAACGCTTCCGTCATCGATCTCGCTCAAGTTCACTGGATTCGGAGCTTCATAGAACCGAAAACCACAAAGAATGCAAGTGTTTCCAGCTGCTCTTTTCACCCCGTGATGCGCAACTTTCAGGCGAACGGGGCTCTTCTTCATTTGCGATACGGCGTCGAGAAGAATACGAAAACGACGAAAAAACCGTTCCGTTTCTTTCCGAACAACACAGATGTTCACATCCAAAACATGCAAGACACGGTAGTCACTTTTTTCCGATTCGCAATGTCGAGATGATTCAGGCGAGGAAGATATTCAACGGGTCACTTCCCGAGTTCTCTCCTGATCTCATCGACGGTGTCAACAATTGTGTGAAGAAGATCTCGTCAGTTATCGAATGATATTCAGAGAAACGGTTCCTTTTCAGAAAGAAGAAGAGGGTGTGCAGGAGCACGGGCGGGATGTGCAAAGCGGAGATGGACGAGTTGGCCGAGTGGGCCTACGATGAAACCGACGGCATTTTCCTCTCTTGAACGGGTTCTCCTTCAAACAAGTGCCCTTTCCTTTATACTCCAGAACATTTCTCATAAAACTCACGGCTCTCCGAATTCACCAATCCAGGCATGTAGATTGATTCGCAGTGTTCCCGTGGTCTTTCACATGCGCCTCTTTCCTTGGAAGTCTATCAACGACGACGCGCAGTGCCATGTTTGTCTTGTCTCTTTTGATTGATGCCGTCGGTCGTGACAGTCATAAACCAGTTATGTGGATGAGCCACACAGTCCGGCGGCCCGCCTCTTATCTAATCACCGGACCGACCTGACCCATTTGGACCACCCATAAAGTGCGAGAGAGAAAGAGAGAGCCATTCCGTTATTCCCGTCAATGAGCATGTTCCCACCCGAGACGCCAGCTCCCGCTTCCCTTCCTTCCATCGAAAGTGTTCTGAACTCGACTCGCAAAGATCAACTCTTCGAAGGACTTGAGCAGTACCCCACAAGGTGATCTATCTGTCTCCAAATCTTGAACTTCTCTTCTCTTTTCAGTCCGTCGTTCTTCAACTTCTCTTACCATCCTCACACGATCTACATCAACCAATGGACTGGATACTCGGCGGCTTCGAGCACTCCTCCCGCTCCCTCCGCCTTCACTTCCTACCCATTCCCTTCGTACTCTCCCTACTCGAATCGACCACTAGATTCTCATCTCGGCTATGCTTCTCCTCCTCTTTCTCACTGCGACTCGTCAACAGAGACAGAGGCGAAACCGACGACGATCGAGTCAAAGAAGAAGAAGAATAATAAAGGGATCAAGACGAGCCCGTTGAATGTGAGTCACTCTTCCATTTTAAGCGGCATCTCGATCAACACCTTCAGGCTCGAACTGACCAAATTTGTTCGCATTGCTCCACCAACATGACTACACTATGGCGCAAAAACGAAGAAGGCGAGATTGAGTGCAAGTGAGTCGCAAATTGGGGTCAGGGTACAATGGACGGGCGGTCCTGGGGGAGTGATGATTGGGCTGCGAATGCGTGTGTGACGGAAGAGCGAGGCGCTTGACTTCTGACCCAAGTGTCGCCCAATTTTAGATGGAATTGAATAGACGAGGCGTAGGACGCACCCGCTTCCGGAAATCATTCATCCTGCGTGTTTCGCTGATGCAGAGCTGCGAGATCACAGTCGTCGCAAACGCGCTCCAGTGCACCACCTCGAAAAGGGGATCGTTTCAGTGCTTGCAACCTCTACTACCGTCGAAACCGAGTCAAGAGACCTCTGACGCTGTGCTCCGACGAGATATCGCGAAGGAACAGGAGACCAGTCAAGAAGGTCTCCCTCTGAATCCACCTTCTTCTTTTTCCTTCTTCTTCGCGTTCGCCGCTCATAATAGAGTACAATCCATCATCGCTCTGTTTTCTGCGCCGCGCGCGTCTCCATTTTCGGCAACTTTGCTTCCACTCGTGCTTCTTTCGACTCAATTTTAACCCCATTGTAATCCTTTGTATCCCCAAAGCTCCCGCCCGCCTCCTCCGCGCAAACTTCATTCTTCTCGACAGATTCCTCTCGCTTCGCACCAGTTCTTTCTGACCTTTTCTCTCCATTCAATTTGTCAATTTGTGTTGTTTGCCGCCCGAAAAAAAATATTCAGTTTCATATGAACACATCAATAAGCAAAGTTCGAGGAAAAAAGAGAAATTTGATAGTTTCGTTTACTCGGACCTACCGCAGCTTGATGACCCCACACACGCGGTCTAGTGCCATTTGAGTCTCGGATACTCACTGATCGGAAGTGCGCTCTATCGCACCATCCTCCGTATCAACTGCGACGTGTGTTGAGTCGCTGTCCAGCCATTTCGAGATTCGAACATGTTTACCTCTTCTTGGAGACTTCCTAGAAGACCACAGATTCCTTTTCCAAAGTGACAGGATGTTTATGTTTGTGTTTTCACTGGGAACTCTCGAGTTCAAAAGCAAATTGACATCAGCTGACCAATTTCGGGAGCCGAAAACACGTCGCTTCTCATGCTCCACCGAGTTTCGCCCCACAATTTCCAGCGATTCGTCGTCGTTTCGTCCTTTCTTCTTTCCTCATCTCGAAAATGCGAGATTTTTATGAGATTGCCGCTTCTCCCCGCGTTTCCCACATCCGAGTCTGCGTCTCTTCTTCTCGCACACTCTCTCGTCTCCCGCCACCCCGACGAGAAACATTTTTTGGGAAGCGAGAAGAAAGAAAAGACGCGAGAGAGAGAGACTTATTGCTCGAGAATAATCACCCGAAATTTCTCAAAACTCCGCCGACTGATGGACGGGTCATATAGCCGCCGTCAGTTGGCTCTCTTCTTCTTCTGGATTCCGATCACTGGCTCCTTCTCTTGCTCCCTCTTGCTCTCTCGTCTCGACCCATTTCACACACTACTCATCATTTCTAACTGACATTTTTTGAGAGTTTTCAAAGCAAAATACGTCAAAGTTCGTGGTGAGAAGCTCGGCGATATGATCTTCATCAATACGAGACCGGTCGATGAGAACGCTCAGTGCGAACGGAGACCCTCGAAGGCTCCGAGCCACTCGGGACACACGCATCCGCAGGAAAGATCCGCGTTGTTTGTGGTGAGTGGAGCGAATAAGTGAAGAGAGCTCTCGAAACGTTTCCAGAGAATGGCTCTGTGCTCGATCACGTTCTACGTGCTCGTCTCGGCCTTCCCCGCCAGTCTCTTCTATCCGGTTTCCCTTCTCAGCATGGTCGTCCCCTTCCTTGCTTTCTTTTTCGCGTGTTGCTCCTGCCGCAAAGACTTCTTGAGTGCTCAACCGATCCTTTTCATCGCCATCTTCGGAATCTTCGTCAAAATCGCCGCCATCGTCGTCTACATCTGCCTGTTCCCGAATAGAGACTTCAGTCGCAAGACAGGCCGAACTCCTCGTGAGTCTTTCTTGCTTCCCTTCCTATCGTGAGGCTTCCTTCCAGAGAGAACCGAGGCCGAATTCAAGCATTACCGAACAGTCTTCTACATAATCCTGGCCACTGTCGAGCTGTTCATTCTGATCATCGGAATCTGTCTGAAGTGGCAACTGGTCACTTTGCAGAAAAGAGACCAGATCCAGAAGAGAGTGAGTGGTTCCCGGCGTTCCATCGAAACGGCTCTCGTCCTTCAGAGGTCCACGCTCGTCTCGAACCGTCCTCTCATCGACGGAGAAGCCGGCGGACCCAGACGGTCACTTCAAGCTTGATTCTTTCTTCGAACTCCCCAACTCATGAGCTCCCTACGATCTCTTATTTCTTCTCTAGACTTTTATTTCCACGGTGTACATAAAACTGACTCTTTATACCGACTTCATCGTGCAAGAACTTCCTGGTTGAAGTTCATCGAAAACAGGAGAGCTCGGAGATTCTAGTGAAGACAGTTCAATAGTTCAAATTCTCCGACCATCCTCCATAGACTACAATCCATTTCAGCTTTTTGGTTCACGTGGTCGTATAGTCTCCGTTGGCTGTGTCACGAGCTCAGGCCTGCGAGCCCAATTCGATTTCTTAGTTCTTTGTAGCCTCCGATGCTCTGGCTACGATTCTCCATTGTTATCGCAGAATCCAGTTCTCTCGGGAATCGTCTTCATCAGCTTAGCAGAATCAGAAGCCACACTCTTGTGGTGCCAATTAGCCGGCTCTTTGTTTTTCCGGGGTACCACATTGCGCCTGACTCCGCCCTCGGGAAGACGGTATAAAAGGAGGCAGTGGGGGCGGAATCCTCACTCTCCAAGTCAACGATGAAGATAAAGTCTCTCCTCGTCGGCTCGCTGCTGTTCTTACTCAGCCGCACGGCTCCGCTCCACAAACTCACCGACATCTTTCGCGACGACAACGGCATCAAGGTCATCATGGATCCGTCGAAGCCGTTCATGTATGCAACGCGATTCAGAGATGTTTCAGAAGGCTGACGCGTCTTTCAGGATCGGCGACAACGAGTACTACTGGAGTGGATTCTTCCAACAGTCGTTCGAGTTGCCCGTCTTCTGCGAGATCAAGTACGGCTCGAGCGAGTGGCAGTTCGGGAAGGTGATGTTCGAGAACTCGTCCGAACCTCTGGGCTTCCAGTTCGGATGCCCGGCCGGAATGCACTGCTCGGGCCAGGGCTGCTACTCGACCTACGAGCACGAGTACCGTCTCTTCCACGTGTGAGGACTCCCCGTCGCCGCCCCTTCCTCACCCGTTTTCTCTTTGCAGCCGCCTCTGTCTCGGAGCCCTGCTGCTCCTCTCCTTCATCTGCTACGCCTGCATCCGCAAACCGCACAACGTCATCCTCGTCCAGATCGATCCGACCGTCCAGGCCGCCCATCCGGGCAAGTACACTCTCGGACTGCGCTCGCAGAGAAACGAGGGCTACGAGAACGAGCTGTACAAAGAGCTCAACTAGTCCGGTTCCAACACAACTGGATCTCTCCCGCGATTCTCGCTTCTTTTTGTCATAGTGATTTCCAGCTGACATCCATTCTCTTCATGTTACTATTTCTGTCTGAATAAAACTTTCGTCAGTGTTATGCGGAAAACCCATGAAGGTGTGCCCATGGGAGCTCGGCGAGTCTCGATAATATCATGCAGGATAAGCATCCGAAGACCAAACTTCTCTCCGATCGCCTACTTGTTGACACCTCCAGCCACAGTCAGAAAAAGTCCCCTGAGCTTACAGACGAACTGTAATAGAAAACAACTAACAATGTCTGAAAATAGCCATCCGACGTCACGACTACAGTAGAACCCACCGGAATCTCGAACCGAATTAAGACGGGGGCTCGTCCCAGATGAGAAACCGCATCCCGTAATTGTCGGGCGTACACTAAGCCATCCTCCCTTTTTATGCGATTTCGTCTTCTTCGTCGTCGTCGTCTTCTTCCGCCCACACATCGCCTCGGAAACGTGTGCTCCTTGTCTCGTCGCTCCGTCGCCTCCTCCCTTCCTCCCCGTTTCGTTTTCGTTCTCAATGATATTCCTTTTCTTGTTCTGGCTCGCCTCCTTCTCGGCTCTTCTCGCTCTCCTCGCCATCTACATCGCAATCAGCTGGCCAGCCGTTTTCTGGACCACCGCTCTCCACTTCTACGCCCGTTGCTACTTTCTGATCCGTGAGCAAGAGTTCCGAGACTCCATCCAAGAGCTGCTGCTCGACGAGAACCTCCGTCCGCCTTCTTCCGGATTCGCCACAGACGTCGTCATCGTACTGCCTCTGCCACGTCACTCCTAGTCGCTTCCCTCTCTCTCTATCCCGTGGTCTCTCCGAACTCGTAAAATTCGCTTAGCAACCAGCCGGCCCTGCCCCCTCGTGCCGCCCGATTTCCATTCGAGGTCCTCCACCGACGACGACGACGACGACGACTCACTCTGCTCTTCGCGATGCGCCTTTCGCTCCTCTTCTCCCTTTTCTTCTTCTCTTTCGGAGCCGCCATCTCGGCGTTCGACGTGCCTCTCTCGGGAGCCGTCGCTTCTTTCGTCGACGACGTCTTGTTCGCCAACGAATCCGCGGACGCAATTAGAATAATCCGCCATCCGTCTGCTCCCTTCGTGTGAGTAGTGCTCTTTGAGCAGCTAGACGCATGTCATTCCATTTCAATTTCCAGCCACGACGGAAGGCTTTTCTACTGGAGCGGATACTACCAGCCCACCGCGTCGTTGCCGAAACACTGCATCTTCCTGGCGGACAAGCTCGAGTGGCCCTTCGGAAACGTGACGTACGCGAATGGGACCAGTCCGACCGGAGTGGAGTTCGGATGCCCCAGGAACTCTCTCTGCAGAACCCACAGATGCGAGTACTCGTTCTCTCCGGGAGCATTTTGGTGAGAAGAGAGAAGACCCATTCCCTCACGGACACATAGATATATTTGCAGGGGAATGATCATCATTTTGTCGGTCGTGCTCGGCGGGCTCGTCTACATCCGCGTCTGGATCGCTCGTCGTGACCTCCGCAGACGGCCCCTCCAAGACTTCGAGATGAACACCGTCTACGTGCCGGTAGTCACGGCTCCCGAAGTCACTTTCGGAGGACCCCCCTCCTACCGCATTCTATGAATTCTTCTTTACATTCATTTCTCATATATTACATACATTTTCGGACAATAAGGAATAAAGTTGAACAATAATATGCTCTCTGACATTTCAAAATCGTGATTCACTTCCGGAGGCGAGATCCCTTCCGAAACAATAATTGGAAGGAGTGAGCGCGCGCGCGCATTCATCTTCTTTGCAAAACCAATTTCGAGGCGATCTCGGAAAACAATTTTCTTCTTCCTGGCGATGATAGGATCCTCAGTTGTACCCATCGGATTGCCCTTGGCAACGAGAGCAGGCCCATCCCCCGCTCGCTCCCCCTCCGCGCCCTGCTCGCGAGCCTCATTCTTCTCTCGGCTCGCAGTCATGAGACTCCTGGTCCTTGCGCTCCTCTCTGTCGCTTCCATGTCAGCCAGCATTAGCGGAGAGCCCATTTCGAATGTCAACTCGTACGAGCTCCTCTATAAATTTCTCAAAGATTTCAAAGTCATCCACGAGCCCGGCCATCCCGTTTTGTGAGTGACACCTGGGGGGCCGTTGTCCCGAGCGACATCTCTCTTTTTGCAGCTTCGAAGGGACTGCCTACTACTGGTACGGCTTCTACACGATGTCTCCGGAGTTGCCGCAGACGTGCATCATTCTGTGTACGGACCCGGAATGGCCATTCGAAGGGAGCGTCTTCATCAACGGAACCGTCCCGAGGTCGGCCCTCTTCGGCTGCAAACACGGACACGCTTGCCGTGGGAGGAAATGCATCGAGCCGCTGTCCTACTTCAAGTAATGCACAACAAGCCGATGGGCTCTTCTCCACAATAACAATACATTGCAGTGTGGTGTCGTACTGTCTCATGGGCTTCGTCCTCTTCCTGCTCGTCTGCCTGTGCGGGGGCGAGCCGAAGCCGAGGAAGCAGAGATCGGAGCGTCCGCGGCGGAGGGCCCCTCGCGAGCCCTCCTTCGACAACGTCTTCCTGCCTCGGGACCATTGCATTAGCCTCGCCGTCCCTCCGCGATACACACAGTGATTCGACGATAACAGTGACTGCTCTACTCTCTATTACACTTGAGAAATAATGAACCATTATCAACGAACCTTGTCGTTCTGGACTTTTCTCCTCTGAAAACAACTATACGAATTCATTTTTCCGGACAGAACAGAATCCGTTTTGTCCCGATCTTCTTCTTTGTCGTTTGCATTTCGTACCTAGAACCCGTCCACGACAACTACGAATTTCTTCGAGAAAAGGGAATCGTTTGATGTTTTCAGGCGTCTCTTCCTGAAGCCATCCGAAAGTCTCTGTCATCTGAAACGCTTCTGAATGAATTCATGACATTCCCACGCAGAACTAAATATCATCTCTGGAAAGATGTTGATTCAGCTGGAAATCCCCGTTTCGCTCTGTGAATAACTCACCTGCAACTCTCTCAATTTTTGGAGGCCAAAAAGTTCAAAAACATATGTAGATGATTAGGAAACCGCCCGACTTTTCCCCTGCAAACTCTGTTCGTTAGTCGAACTTGTTCATCACGTGCCAGAAATTGTCTTCGTACTCCGCTTCGCCGTTCAATTTCTCATGAACTCATCTTTTCTCTCACCCTCCAATACATCTTTTGAGTTCTCTGCGAAACCAAAATATGAAGAAATTTCTTTTTTTCCCCTCTCACTTAAATTTCCCACCTTCACGACTTCCTCCAACATTCTCGAAAACGACAATCGTCTTCAACTTCTCACACTTCCGTTGCCTGCTATCCCCGCTCTGAGCATACATGTGATAAGAAAAGAATGGTTCTCTTCTCCAGACAAGAAATCTCGCTCTGTTGCAGGGACTCGTCCGCGTGGAAAGATGGCGTCCTCGCGTGCTGGAGCGTCGCTACCTCAGTGCTGCGTCCCGCCCGTCTCTTCTGCCGACTCGTCCGTTTCTCCGGTTACCCTGTGCTCGACATGCGAAAAAGTCCCCCCCCAAGAGAATCCCCGTCTGCGCGTGTCTCTAGACTACACTCCGCTTATCAATAAACTCTTCTGTTTTCCAATTCTTTCACACCAACCCCTTATTCTTCGTACTTCTCGATGCCCGCTGTGGCCGTCCTCCGCGCTCTCGGCCCTATTCTCGCCGCCTTTGCCGTCTTCGACGCCTACCGCACGAAGAGCCCCGTCGGAAAGTCTCCCTACATCTACGACTATCAGCCAGTCGGCAACCTCAAACTGAACGAACTGGACCAGTTGACGCTCATGCACTTGGTCGACTCGTTCGACTGTATCGCGTGGACCCTGAACCCAGTCGGTCCCAAGGAACTGCACACGTACGCTCATCTCCGCTGCCAGGACGAGCTCGTCGACTATTTCAACACCGATCTCATGCGCTTCGTCTTCTGGTGCTACCCGGACGAATACACCGAAGAAGCGAGACGTCGAGTACAAATGATGATACCGAATGTTCATTGGAATCCCCCCGCAGAATAAAGATTCTAACTGAATGTGTCTCAAAGTTTCCTTTCCCTTTCATCACGCGACTCGGCACCTTCGTTTCCGCTTGCCAATTATGCGTCGGAGCACATATCTCATTATATATCTCGTTTTCCGCCCGACAAACAGCTCTCTGCCTGGAAAGAGAGAATAACTTGATACGGTTGCCATGGGAGCGCTCGACGAGTTGCTCGGCACGCGTACCCGAAGCCGCTCGCTTGCCTACAAAAACACATTCGGCGGCTCCGAGGAGAAATCATGCATCTCTGCATTCGAATGTGACTCCTTCGAAAGCAAGATCTCAATCTTCGAGAAAGAAATTCCATTCCGTTTCACTGAAAAAAAGAGAGGAGCAGGTGTTTTCCTAGCTGAGATCCCGCATCACTTCGGCATTTTCACCCGGTTTCCATACCAACTCCCCCCGTAACCCGTCATTTTCCCAATGTTTTCTCAGTTGCTCACTGCTTCTAATCCCATCCCACTCGCTCTTTCATTTCTCAGACTCCCTTCGTATCTGAGCTCTTCTTCTGACTTCCCGCTCTGATGAAATCACCCCATTTCGATACGAAGTTACCTTCTTTCCCGCTCACCTGTCTCCCACGTCACGCTCCCATCTAGTCATTCTTTTCAGCAATGAAGCTCCATCGCTACAAACTTCTTGTCACAACGACTCTGGTGCTCGTCTCGGCACTTCCTTTCGACACTCAAGCTCAACGCATTCCGACCGCTCAGCGTCATGTCAAGTAAGCACTTTCACAAGAAGCACCTCATCCGGCATCTCCAGAGAGACGTTCCTGGCCGGCTCGGAGTTCGAGGAGAGCATGATGGACCATCTGCTGAACTCGACGACCCTGCAGACGTACAACGACGACGTGGCGAGCCTTCTGACCGCCGACAACTTCACCTACACTCTCGTGTCGCCCGAAAAGCCATTTGTGTGAGTGTGTCTCAAAAACACGGAAGCCTTCCTTCCTCGAGTGCTCGCGCGAGAAACGTTGTGTTGTTGTTTGTTGTACTATGCTACGTGCCGGTTGTCGTGTGTACTGGCTACGTACTAATGTAACTCTCGCTAGATTCGCACCGAAGATCATTGTGTCGTCGTCTCTGTTCAGATTCGTCGACAGAAGCTACTTCTGGTCCCAGGACGACTTCAACGTCTTCGCCGACGCCGACAACACCACGACCTACGCCTACGTGTGCTTCTACAACGTCTCCAACGATGAGGGCATCTTTTCACAGGTGCCAATAGACTCTGAGAACAAACGGCATTCGATTCGTTGACAGATTCACTTCCCGGATGGCTCCGAGTTGAGCGAAGTGGTGTTCGGATGCGAGAGCAACAAGGAGTGTTGCGGAATGAAGTGCTGCGGGGACGACGTCCTCATCAACATCATCATCGTCGGAGCCATCAGTCTGGCGCTGCTCTTCCTACTTCTCTGCAATATCCTCATTGGATTCAAGAAGCGCCGCGAGAAGGACCGTCGGGACACCACCGCCACCTACCAGGCCACAGATGTCACGAACGCGAACGATATGAGCGAAGTCATTCATCCGGATCAGATCACCTACGAGACGAGACACCCAGCCATTGCCCAAGACTCTCAGTCCGACCGGAGCTACATTGAACGGCTTCAGAATCCGACTATGACAGTCTGATCTGTTCTTCGAATGCCCTTTCATGATATTTTTCTGTCTAACCACTTTCACTACTTTACCCTTATTTCTGTGACTGATAAAGCATATATTTGGTGTTATTTCGGGTTTCAGAGCAAATTTTTCAGTCGAGTGGGCACGTGAGAAAAGCGAGAAAAACCGAAAGACGTCACACACGAATTCAATCTGCATCTGAAGGCAGGTGCTGATCTTTCGACGCCGTTTCCACAACGTGGAAAACAAGCAACGAAACAGATATCGGCACGGAATGGCATTCCGGATGTGTGCATTCAGCATCATAACCGAATCGGAGGCGGCAGCGACGGTCAAAGAATGGCAGCGGCGAATCAGCGGAATCCGATTCTCGCGTCGTCTCTCTCGTGCTGATTCCTCTCTCTCTCTCTCTTGCGCTTTCCGTGTTTGCACTGACGGACGGACATGCAAACGAAGAAGGGGAGACACCGCCGGGGCGCATCGCCCTCTAGAGCAGGATCACTTGAGCACACACTTTCTGAGAGTTTGATTATCAGTGAGTGGACAGTCCGAAATGTGATTGAGTGTGTGAGAGGAGCGACGACACACACACACAGAGAAACATTCGGTTCCCGTCGCCCGTGTGCACTCTTCTCAAAGACAAGATCTGCTGTGTATGTGTGCACTGAGCTTGGTAGTACAAGCCGACCGGAGAGGAATGTTGGAAATATTTCGAAAAGATGAGGGGGAGAAGCGGCGAGCATCTTTTCGAAAAGTTGACGAAATCGGAAACACGAGCTGCTATTTTGGGACGAACGGGGACAAGACCGAACAGCCGGTAATGGTCGAGATGTTTTGAAACCTAGCTTCAGTGATGGTCGCAGTTTGGGCCGAGCCATCAGAAACGTGTGCTGATCACCCCAAAGTTAGCAAGAGTGAGAAGACGAAAGAGACCGGCCAGACACTCGGCATTCCCAGAAACTCAACTGTTGCTTGTTCTACCTCGCGATTCCAGTTGTGCCACGTCACAATGCAGTCACGTGCTGCTCAAGTGCGGCCTCATAATGGGGGGGGGGGGGTGTATTATGTGCATAGAAGTTGAGCAGGAGTCGGGGCGCTTCCCGTCTGCCGTGTTGCATCGCGGCCACCCCCCGGAAAACCGGACACCGGTCACTCTCCGGCAACGCTGACGCCACTCGAGTGCCACGGCGAGTATAAAGAGCACAGTGTGGGACACTTTAGTGCTCATATTCTACCGATGGCAACTCTCCATCGAGCCACCTTCTTCTTCTTCTCTCCTAACACTTCTTTTCGATCTGATTGGTCTTCTTTGTTCAGACGGCCTGGCTCCTGAATCTCGGCCTCATCTTTTTTTTTCTCCCCGACCCGTCTGAAGTCTCGGATGGTTCTAGTTTGAACACAAAAGCAGCTATCAGTGATTCCGTGATTAAGTTGGACATTTTGACAAGGCCGCTGGTTGGGTCACTCAAGTATTTGAACATCAGTCGTCCACTTCATTTTACAAACACATAAGACGAGCGAGAGAGAGACGGGGCCAGCAGGAGTTTCGTGCCGCGCGCAAAGAGCACGTCGCCGCGCGGAGGCGCCAGAGTCTAAACTAACAGACTGCGCAAGACGGTCAGCCTGCGTCCCTCCTCCTCCTTCTCTCCTTCAAATGACCATTTAGCCTATTGGTCTGTGGCTGCTCCTCCACTCGTTCCGCTCTTTTCTCCCGAGTTACATTCTAGCTTCTCGTTTCGAAATATACTTTTTCGTTTCAGGCCAGCCCAGGGTCAGGTTATCTCTTGTAAACCTCCTCATCATGAAGCAACTCGCCGTCTCGTTCTGCATCATCCTCCCCCTCGCCTGCTTCTGGGTCCTCAACGCCAACGCAGAAGACGCGCAGCAAGGTGAGTCGACCAAGTTCCGAACTCTCCCACTTCAGAGTCTCGCCTCTTTCAGCTCCAGAGCTCCGCGACGCCAACTCGACAGTCTTCCGTCAGAAGAGACAGTTCGGCTGCCCGGCCAACTGCTACTCCTCGTGCAGCTCCTCCTCCCAGTGCCAGAGATACTCGGTCTCCGCCGTGTGCGTCCAGGGATGCTGCTGCCCCGGAAACAACAACCTTGATAGTGAGTTTCGAACTTCTTCCAGGGAGGGGTTGACTCAAAACGTTCTCTAGAGTTATATTTGAACTCTTTTTCTCAATCTCACAACGTGAAGTTTCTCACAAGTTAGCCCATAGTCCCATCGGATCTGCCAACATTTCGAGCTTCTTCTTAAGATTATAAGCGAAGCCGTTATTCGTATCGTTCAGCAGCCCCAGAGACCTTTTCAAACCGTTGTCCCTTCCGAAAGTTCTCTATACTTGAATGTATCCGTTCTTCGCCCCGTTCCGTTCTTCGGTTCGGAGCAAACAAACTGATTACCTAATGATCGCGTTCGCGATGTCCACTCTCTTCTATGTCTTCTTCATCTTCTTCATCTTCTTCGACGGGTCAACATAAATACAAAATATTTGCGAACTCTCGCCTCTTCCCCACTTTTCTGTTTGCTCGTGAAATCGGCTTGTGCGGGCTGTCCCGTCTCTCACGACCCGCACGAAACCCGCCACGCGAGCTCCTATCTTTAGCTCCTATCAGAGACTCCAAATATAGAAGACACAAGAACGCGATCGATTTTCAGCCGCCTGCTCGGGAGGACCGGCCGTCGCCGCCTGCCTCGGAGGTCTCTGCGGACAAGGGTTCTTCTGCTCGAGCAACAACTACTGCTGCAGATGCCAGTCCGGAAACAGCACTGGTTCGGACCGCCGCCCCCCGATCCGCCTGATCTTCTAGTCTTTCAGGCCCGTGCGTCAACCAGGTGTGCCCGACCGGATACATGTGCAACACGAACAACTACTGCTGCCCGCTCGGATCCGGTGGAGTCCTCGGATCGTGCGTGAACGGAGTGTGCCCGACCGGATACACTTGCGGAGCCGGAAACCTGTGCTACTTGAGCAGCGGAAAGTAAGAACGGATTCAGGAGCAGAAGACGTCGACGTCTTCACATTTTCATGCGAAAAATTGCCTCCAGTTTCTCTCTTTCTCTACGTCTCTTTTCTCTCTTTCTTTCTCTCCGCGTTCTCTTTCTTCTTCTTCTTCTTTCCTTTAAGTTATTTGAATTTCTATAAGTTAAAGAATCGAAATGTTCCATCAAAACAACAAATCGCGAATCTTTTGAATTTTTGTTTATTTATTTCTTTTTCGTATTCGATCAATAAAAATCTGAATCTGAAACTCTTTCTGAAACCAAAAAAAGAAACAAATATTTTATTAGAGAACAGATATGGGGACAATCGAAACGTGTTCAAATGCCAAAACTCGTGATAATATGCAATAAAAGAGTGAGAGAGAGAGTAATCGAAATGGAAAAGAGATTCTTTCAGTTTCTGAACGTCATGAAAAACCGGAGAAGACATTAAAGAAGAACAAAAAGGGAGCTAAATGAGAGGAAAGGGCATCTATGTATTCGAGGGGAAAACGGCTCAGACGACCTTGTGCTCGTCGTGCGGGTGATGGTCGTAGTCGTAGTCGGTGTGCACGAAGGCGCGCTCCACTTCCGGAAGACTCTCGATGTTCGATTGGAGTGTCTCGCTGATGTCGTGCGACTCGCGCAGAATCATGTTCTCGTCGAGCACAATGTGCACCTGCGAACGAAGTCACATTGTCACTTTCATGTCCAGCGGACTCACCTCAACGAGGAACTTGCTCCCGAAATGGTACACGTAGACGGTGTCGATGTGCGAGATGCGCGAGTCGTGATCCAGACAGACTTTGATGATCCGGTTGATGAACTCCGGCTCGGCTGTCTTTCCGGAGAGCTTCGCGAGGTGCTCTTTCCCCGTTTGCACCCACGTGTACAGAATGTACAGCGACACGAGAATCGCGCCCGCCGGATCAAAGTAGTACGAGTACTTGGTGCCGAGCCACGCGCAGATCAGGGCCACCGTGTTCGAGATGCAATCGTTGCGGTGGTCCATCGCGAGCACGTTCACCGACGGCTCTTTGTACCGCTTGCAGAAGAGGTAGAGCGATAGCTTGATGAGCACCGTGGCCACCATGATCGCCACCGAGACGAATGTCACTTGCAGTTTCGGCTCCTCTCCGATGCCGTAGACGTCGTACTGAATGCCGTCGTGAATTCCGCGAACGGAAGAAATGATGAGTTGAATGGAGGCCATTCCCATAATCACACTGATCAGAATCAGAGCGAGTGGCTCGAGACGGGTCCTGCCGCGCGGATACAGATAAGGATCCCGCTTCTTGATCATCCGTTCTGACATGGAAATAACGAGTCCGGAAGTGATATCGACCACCGAATCGACCATCGAGGAGATGATCGACATGGAGCCGGAGAGCACCGAAGCGATCACCTTGGCGATCATCAGAAGGAAGTTGACCGCCAGAGTGATCTTCGCCATTCGGGCCGCCGCACTCGACTCGTCCTTCTTCTCGTCCACACTTCCCTT
Organism: Caenorhabditis sulstoni; assembly: GCA_963966605.1. Classification (NCBI taxonomy): domain Eukaryota; kingdom Metazoa; phylum Nematoda; class Chromadorea; order Rhabditida; family Rhabditidae; genus Caenorhabditis; species Caenorhabditis sulstoni. The sequence goes on from OZ016479.1 coordinate 7,210,524, forward strand.
TTCAGTGTCGGATCTTTCCAGTGGCTTCTGAAAAGGGGGCGGAACTTCGAAGTGATTTCAGAATCGACACAGGAGTCTTCGTTCTGAAACTCACCCGTCTAGGGTTCCTAGGACTGCGCGGCACATCGAATATCACTACTTCCGGTTCGTCTGTTCCATCCTTCAAATCAGTTTTTCAGAAAGTGCGAACGAATAAGAAATAGTGAGTGAGAAGTGTGCAGTTTGGAACAGATAGATCGGAAACTAAACAATGTAAGTGCTCAGAAGCGATGCTCACCACGTGCTTCACCAACGGAGCCACGACTGTTTTCTCCTCGACAACCGTCGGAGGCAGAAACGTCGTCAGATCCGCTTCGTCCTCTTTGCTGGTCGTCCGCCGTCGAGTGCGATTGAATTGCTGAACTTTCGCACTGAATTCCTCGCGCCGGACTGTTCTTACCTCGATCTGCTCGCTGTCGTTCTTGAAATTCTCGAGCAACTCGTTCTGTTTCTTGTAGAACTTGTTCACTTTCTTCGCATTTTTCGACTGCGAAGTGAGCGAAGTCGTCGATCCGGCGGTGAGTTTGTGCAGTTCCGCACAGCTCGTCTGTCCGTTTTCGAGCTCTTTCGGAGCACTCGGCGCCTGCGAGAGTGAGATCGATCGGAGGGACGGGCGGCCTTTGACGAGCGCCGTCGAGGGGCCCACTTCGTCGCGGCCCTCTTCCTCGTCGAGAAGACTGAACGTCGCTTCCGTCTCGGTCATCTGAAAGTCGTGGAGAATGCGATCGAGGCGTGGAAAAGAAGACGAGGTGAGAAACGAAACAACGCGAAGCGATTGGGCCGGGCGAGGACACGGTCGTTTTCGTTTCTAATCGCATAAAACCGCGATTAAATCACCTCGCCTCGCCGCGATTCAGAGATTCGGAGACTCGTGAAGGCTGCAAAATAAGAGTGAGGGCGGGCGAAAGAATAATCTAATATTCTCAGGCGCCGGCCTAAAAAAGAGCGGAGACGCAGAGAAAGGAAGGGAGAAGGTGTGAAAAGTGGCGGGTCTCATGTGAAGAAAGTGTGCGGATCGCCAAAAAGAAACGAATCTGACAAGAGAGAAGAAGACGAAGAAGAAGATGATGATGATGATGATGATGATGATGATGATAGTGGAATGACTACACGATCAGAGTCCACTTGGTCGAGGAAGCTCTGAAACTCGGCGGAGAGAGGCCTCTCGATCGGCTCTCTTAAATCAGAACCATCGATCTTTGCGACGTCCTTCACACTCGCACTCTTTGTTTTTTCATCATTCTTCTTCCGATGCATGACGTCATCTGGCACCTGTCTGAACAGAAAAAGAGAATGAAAGAAAGAGAAAGTTTTGATTTCGATGGGAGGAAAGGAAGAAGAAGAAGACTGTTTACAAAAACAGACGAGAGAATCTCGAAAAGTTCCCACGGACCGAGTAACGAACCGGCCGGTGAGCCTATAATTACATGGTATTCAGTGAAACGGATTACGGTACACAGTGACACTGGGCCGATGTTCCCGAAAACCGAATCGGAGATGACGATTGCAGGTTCGATTCGCGATGCGGTTGATTCGGAGAACAAATAAGAGGAAGGGCGAAAATAAATAAAAACTTTCGGGAAACTCAGAGATTCGAGGAATTTCGGACGAGGGACTAGAAACCGCTCGTGGCCTAACTCGGCCATTCCGAGAAACCATTCAAAATCAGGTCAGTACGGACCGATTGATGTGCAAATTTGGGAAAGTACTTTCGAAAAGCCAACAAACCGATTTCAAAGTTGCCACGGTGTCCAGTGGAGCACACTTTCCATTCCTTTTTTCATTTTCAATCGGTTCTTGCTCTGAATATAATTGGCCCCAACATGAATATAATCGAAAATGTTAAACAAAGAAAGCGAAAAGAGCTCATATTTCTCGCCGCGTTTCGAAATATCCGTTTGCCAGCGAAAAGTGCAATCGATAAAAGAGAGCCAAGTTGCACAAAGAGCTCGAGCAAAATGGGACGAAAAGAGCTGCGGAGCGGAAAATAAATGGGGTCCTGTTGTCATGGGAAGCGGGCGAAGAGCAGTGAGAAATGAGCGGAACTTCAGGGCGGCAGAATTCGATTTGTGAAGGGAGAGGCCTCCACTTTAAACTAGTTCGAAGTCAGCCGGGCTCATTGAGCATGAACAGCTGAGGCGAGGAGGAGGCCCGTGGGGCGCGTTTGCACACACACGCATAGAGCTTTTCCTCGCAATGCAATTCATTTATTTGATGGGAACGTAAAGATTTGAGACAGAGGGGATGCGTCTTTATTGCCGTTTTATGAGCAGTTTCTTCGAGAGCTCGCCGCGTTCGCCGTTAAGTCCGATTGCCTGAAAACAGAATGCTGATAAGAATAACTGATAAGGGAGCAACTCGCCTGAATCTGAACGAAATGCGTCTTGTCCGGGTCGAGATCTGTTATTCTTGCCGAGTTGTTCCTTCCGACGACTCGTCCGCACGAGTTGCCGTCCACGTGGATCTCGTATCCTTGCACAAGAGGCAGATTCCATTGGACGATGTGCGTCTGAAGGTCCTCGTCGTCTTCTTGTTCTGTCGTTACCAGCGACGACGTCAAGTTCTGCGGCTTCGGAATGGATGCATGGATAGCTGCCCACATCCTCTGCTGTTCTTTTTGGAACGCCTCGATCATTTCAACTAGACCGTTGTTGATTTCTGTTAAATTCGTATTCTGAATACTCAGCTCGGCTACCGTCTGCTCTAGATGCTTGACTCGTTTCGCGAGATCTTCGTTCGGATTAGTATGGTCTTCGGCAATCATCGACACGTCGGCAACACTGGGAGATCTATGCTGTGAAGAAGTTCTTCCAGAAGGTTTCGCTGGATCTTCTTCTTTGTCCGCAACTGGAAGATCCTCAGCGCGGGGCAAAGGAGTCGCTTCACTGCTGCGACCGTCTTCTCCAGAGAGACCGGTTTCCGTTCGGGACGAGAGAATGATGGTGTCAGTAGAGTTAGTTCGTGAGTAGTTTTGTGAACAGGCGAGTGGCGGATCCCGAGAAGACGTGCTTGAGGAGGATTCATCTGAAACTAGAACCAGTATAAATGAGAAAAATGCCGGAATCCCTGATAGGAATGGACAGACTCACTTCTGAATGTGAACGACTTGTTCTTGCGAGCTTCCGGCGGCGAACACATCCGTAGATTCTGCTTCTCGGGATGGCTCCTCCTTTTCACTGGAGTCGACATTGCGTCCATCGTGCTCTTGTTCATCAGAAGCATTTTTCCGCTCCACTCTCTGAACGGCGAGTACACGGAGTTGACAGTCCGATCCGAATCTGTCTGCTGCGCGGCCTTCCGTTTCTCGAGTGCTTTGTGACACGACTTCTGGGCAGGCGTGGGTGGCCCCTCTTCGTTTTTCGGGAAGTGTGAAGTTATCTGCTCGCAGAGCAGTTTGTGATTCCCGGGTCCGATCTTTCTGATTCCCCCTTGTATCGCGAGCCATTCCCCTTCCGTTCGAACCGAGTCTTCTAGGATCTCTTCGTCAATTTTTTCGAGATTCTCCGAACAACACGCCACGATATACGGTCGATAATCGAACTTCCCCTCGTCAATAACTTCTTCAATACACGGATTGTCCACTGAAACTCGACCGATTATCAACTGAAACGTTTCAATACTTGCCTATGAACAGATTCGCGAGTTTTTTGAAGACTGAAAGAGCCGAAAACTGAGAGAGATCGTCAATTGAATTGGAAGAAACGGCGAAAAAGGCGAGATTGGCGGCGGGAATCAGATCGTGAATAGCCTGAAAGGTTTCGAATTTTGAAGAGACCTCAGACGTTCCAGTACCGAGAGATCGGAGATTTTGTTGTCTGAAAGGTTGAGTGAATGGATTGAAGGACACTTTGAGAGATCCGGTATCGCGGGAAGGCCGTTGCCGGACAAGTCGAGCACTTCGAGCATTTTGAATGAGAATGAGACGGGCGCCTGAAAAAATGCTCCCGTTTAGTGAAAAAACTATCAAAATGTGGCACGTAGGCCAGAGAAAAAGCATGATGTCGTCTAGAAAATCAGCTGGAATCGAGTTTTTAGTATCCGATTTAAAATTTGGAAAATAACTTCGGATCATTTCGGACTACATATGGCCGATTTCGGTCGATTTTATCTGGATATTGCTTACTTCGAGTTGGTTTTCGGAAAGATCGAGTACAGTGAGATTTTCGAATCTTCCTAGACACGATGCTTGTTTCAGTTGATTTCGCGACAAGTAGAGCTCTTTTCTGCAATTGAAACAGTCCGGAAGATCTCGGGGATCGGTAAATATGTTATTCTCTTACAAGTTTTCGTTGAAATAAGAGGTGAACTTGTTGATTTGGCAGTCCCTCGCATCCAGCTGAAACTTTTTTTGTTTTTTGAAAAGTCTCGGCGTCTTCTTGATTTACAATTTCGCATTTTCCGAACATTTTCATGTAGGCGAACGACTGGAATCGGTTTCCGCTCACATCTAAATGTTTCACTTTTCCGTATTCTGGCTCCAGATGACGTGCCAGATTCGTCAGATTCAGTTTCGATAAATCCAGCAATCCGTCGGAATCCACTTGCGCCTTCTCGTTTTCGATTCTGAAGAAGTGTTCCGAACGCTGAACTCTTTTCTTCGGAATACCGTCCGGAAGGTGGCGCGAAAGTCGAATTGGACATTGACGTTTCAGCTCGAGAATCATCGAGGTTCTCCTTGTCCTCTTCGTTTTCTCTCTCCGGATTCTCCTCTTCGTTTTCCATTATCTACAATACTTCCCATTCCTTGCATCCGTTTATCTCTTCTTCTCAAGCATTAAAAATGGAACCGTAAACCAAGTGAAAATGTTATGAAAAGTCTAACATCTTCAAATTTATGCGAGACAAAATAAGAAAGAGGGGAGAGAGAAAACAATGAACAGTGCGACCTTGAAACTGCCATCGGACAGTCACAAAGGCACGACAACTAACACAAAAGATTCTAAAAGATGGGGAGGAGGGGTGCCAGGAGAAGAGAATGAGAGAATGCCAGAATACGAGTGGTTATTATGCCAGAAAAAATCGAGAACAATAAAAAAAAAACTTAAATCTGCTTTCAAAAGGAAATTCTTGGCGGCGTATGTGAGAGAGGTCCCTGAGATACACGCCGATCGGAATTCAAAAAGGCACACAAGTTATTATGGGAATGAAGAAGGAGTCGTAATCACTGTCTGACGATCAGCGACTCGCGCTCGGCACCCACTCCGATGTAGACGATTGGCACCTGCAAACGAATGAGGTTATCGATCGATTCGTCCGCGTTGGTGTGTGGTGCGCACGGAAGCCATTCTAATTACGTCGCCAGCGGTAGCACACAGCTGTTTTGCCGCATGCCGGCGGCTTGTTGTTTTGGTATATCTCATCTCAATCTCACCTTGATGAAGTCTTCGATGAACTGAATGTATTGCCGGCACTTCTCCGGCAAATCCTCATACTTTCGAACTCCGATTGTTGGCTCGTTCCAACCCTCGAACTCCTTGTACTCCACCTCTATCGCTCCCCACGCGTTAGCTTGAGCTAAAACTAGTACTTTGTGTTATCATACGCGTTCTCCGATATTTTCTTTACCGGGCGGAGCAGTGAGCACTTCTCCATTGAGTTTGTAGCCGACGGCGACTTTGATCTTCTGGAAACAAAACAAAATACACATACACGTCATGTGCTTTTCTCTCGTTCTCTTCCCCTCGCTGACATCACTGGTTCTTTGCTTTACACACTTGCGAAACAGCGGCGAAAAGTCAAAACGGAAGAAATTTTCACCGGGAAAGTGTCGAGGATATCGAGCTTCGTCAAAGCGATCGCGGTGTAACCGTTGATCATAGCCGAACGACGGAGCAGGAACAGATCGATCCATCCACAGCGACGCTTTCTTCCTGTCGTCACACCGACTTCCTTTCCGATCTGCTGCAGCTTCTCGCCGTCAGCATCGAAAAGTTCGGTTGGGAACGGTCCGGTTCCGACGCGCGTTTGGTACGCCTTCACCACTCCGATCACGTTTCCGATGGCAGTTGGCGGTACTCCGAGTCCAGTGCAGGCTCCTCCAACAGTCGAGTTGGACGATGTGACGTACGGATACGTTCCGAAATCGATGTCTAAGAGAGCTCCGTTAGCCCCCTCGATGAGAACTTGCTTTCCGGAGTTGCGTTGCTCGTGGATGAAGCCAACGGTGTCGCCGACAAGCTTCAGCTCAGCGAGCTTTTCACGGTGGACCTTGAACTTGGCGAGCTCCTCGTCGACGTTGACCTCGATCGACGGGAATTGCTTCTTGTAGTGCTCGACAAGACGACGGTATTTCTCCGAGAACTCGTCGAAGTCGGCCATCAGATCGGCAACACGGATTCCATTACGGAAGCACTTCGAGCTGTAAGTCGGTCCGATTCCTCGGTTCGTTGTGCCAATTTTGCTGAAAAAAAGTTTTTATGAGGCTTCGAAATGAATGCTTACTTCTTGGCAGCAAGAGAGTCCTCTTGACGTCCGTCGACTTGCGAATGGACACCAAACACGAGGTGAGCCTCGCTTGAGATCATGATTCTTTTCTCCCATCCGGGTTCCGAAAGGATTCCATTGTGGGCGAGTTCCGAGAAGAACGCGTCCAAGTTGACGACGACTCCGTTTCCGATGACATTGAAGCACGTAGGACTGATGATTCCACTCGGCAGAATGTGGAAGTCGTACTTCCTTCCATTAGCCACCACAGTATGTCCCGCGTTATTGCCTCCTTGGCATCTCGCGGTCACGTTGATCTTCAACCAACAACATCATTCAGCTTTCATTTCTCTAACTTACTTTATGATTTTCGATCAGATAGTCGATGATCTTTCCCTTTCCTTCATCGCCCCATTGAGCACCCAGCAAGACGGACACATTGGTGTTGGACAGAGTCATCTGGAAAGAAGAAGAAGAAGTAAAGTGGCGGTTGGTAGGAGAAAGAGGACTGAAATGGCGTGTGGTGAGCTGTTGTTTTGGCAACGGAACCCAACCAACACACGGCTAATTTGATAATAGGAATCAAGACATTTCCCAGAGGAACGCCCACTAATTGGAAGTTGAAAGAGAACCGCCAACGCTTCGAAAAAAGAACTGAAACTGCGAGGGGCTGCAGTCTCTCGAACAGTATGAACAAACAATCGCTGATCTTTTCCCGAGTGCCGCCCGATGGCTGAGAACTGTAAACATACGGAGCCACGTCGCTTGTTCAGGAAGACCTCAAGTTCATTCGACTTCGAATACGAGGATCCCATTGCAGACGAGGAAGAATGAATGAGATGAAGAAGCAACAGAATGTTCGGAGTCGGATCAGAACGCAAGCAATGATGAAAAGGGGCGGAAGAAACAGAGCATAATAAAAACAAGGAAAGTTTTTTACAAAAAAATATTGCAGTCAGTTGTGTGGCGCCGAAAGCGGCGAGTGTAATATTGCGGAGGAAAGCGCCCGGGCGAAACGAGGAAGAGACGAGAAAAAAAAAAAAGAAGAAGAAAGACGAAGCAACTCGCGAATGATTTCGAAGTATAAAATAAAACGAGAAGAACACATGAAACTCTCGATTCAGTGAAAATTGATCAATTTAAAGTTTTTTTTACTTAATGTTATTGAGTACCGTTTGCATCAGAATCTATTTAAAATTCAGAGTTGAAGTGATGTCTAGACGTTAAGCGATTCATAATGTCATCTCGTACTCTAAATTGAAAAGTTCAACGCCGTTGAGGCCGGAAATCGCGTGTCCCTGCCTCTATTTCGCTTCAATGAATTCGAGTTCTGGCCGCGTTTCAAAAGCCTCTCTACCCGCACTTGAACGTCTTTTTGTGCGAGAAATGAGTTTTTTGGGGAAAGGACGACAGAAATGCTGTCCAAGGCGGATTTCCGAGGAATGAGGGGCTAATGACGGGGGACGATGGGCGGCTCGCACCAAACATTACCGGTGACGTCTTCTCGAATCGAGATACATCACATTGCGAAACAGACGAAGCGCTGTTTCACAATGTCGTTGATATCAAAAGATATCGAAACGAGTTTTCGGGTCGCAAATACCAAAAATCAAATTTCAGTTTTCAGCGAAGTCTATAGGAGAAATTAGAGGCAGAAGAATGCTGAAAAGACAGAGTATCAGACAGATTCGAACAGAATAGAGAAGACGACACGAATAAATTTCAAGAAAATTTTATAGAAGATTCAGAGAAAGGAAAAAACAATTCATGCAAAACAAAGAAAAAAACATGCATGAAAATAAAATTCAACTCTTGGAGACCAATCGGGACAAAAATCTTAATCAATGTGAAAGAAGAACCGTGATTTTCAACAAATCATGTGATTATAGGCGGGCGATGGTTCTATCGTCATTCGGGCTCCAAATTGTTTGGTTTAGTGCAAATATTTACAATTTTGATGAAATTTAGCGATAGAGACTATCAGTTTTCAAATTTCACGACCCTATCGAAATAAAACCGTCGCCTTTCGGCATTAAGAACAGAAAATAACAATCTACTGAAGATAAAAACTAAACCTAGCCTAAAATATTATGAGTGTTCAAAGAGGGGGGGGGGGGGGGGGGGGGAAACTTTAAGAAGATGGAATACAGAAAGAGTCTAAAGAACGCAAAAACACGTGGATGAGGGGAGGGTAACGATCTGGATTGGGAAAGTTTAGTTCTGGTCCTTCTTTGGCTCCTCAGCAGTCTTAGCCTCCTGAGCATCACCCCCGGAGTTTTTAGCAGCCATGTTCTTGTAAGCAGCCTCGAACAATTTAAGAGACTGCTGCTGGAGCGAGTTGCAGGCCTCCTTGATGGCTTCCGGAGTCTCGTTCTCCTTGTTCTCAAGGATCTTCTTGGTGTCAGCAATCTTGGTTCTGAGAGCCTCGCACTCATCTTTCGGGAGCTGATCAGCAAACTCGGTCATTTTGGTCTCGGTGTCGTGAATGATTCCCTCGGCTTGGTTGATAACCTCGACGAGTTCCTTTCTCTTCGCATCTTCGGCGGCGTTCTTTTCGGCCTCCTTGATCATGTTCTCGATCTGGTCTTTGGAAAGTCCTCCAGAAGATTGGATGACGACTGTAATAGAAATTTATAATGAAATTATCAATAGTTTCGCTTACTTTGCTGTTCCTTTCCGGTTCCACGATCTCTGGCAGAAACATTAACGATTCCGTTAGCGTCAATGTCAAAGGTGACTTCAACTTGCGGGACTCCGCGTGGTGCTGGTGGAATTCCGACAAGCGAGAACTGTCCGAGCATCTTGTTGTTGGTAGCCATCTCACGCTCTCCTTGGAAGACCTTGATCTGGACTTGGGTCTGTCCGTCGGCGGCAGTTGAGAAGACCTGCGACTTTTTGGTTGGGATAGTCGTGTTTCTGGTGATCAGTTTGGTCATAACTCCTCCGAGGGTTTCGATACCGAGGGAGAGTGGTGTGACGTCAAGAAGAAGCACATCGGTGACATCTCCGGCCAAGACGGCACCTTGGATAGCAGCTCCCATGGCGACGGCCTCATCAGGGTTGACAGCCTTCGATGGAACTTTTCCGAAAATTTCCTGGACGGTGGTTTGGACCTTCGGCATTCTGCTCATTCCTCCAACAAGAAGGACATCAGCGATCTGGGATGACTTGACCTCGGCGTCGTGAAGAGCTTTGCGGCACGGCTCGACAGTTCTCTTGATGAGATCTCCAACGATCTGCTCGAACTTGGCTCTAGTGAGCTTCAAGTTGAGATGTTTTGGTCCGGACTGGTCCATAGTGATGTATGGCAGATTGATGTCAGTCTGAGTGGTAGAAGAAAGCTCGCATTTCGCCTTCTCGGCAGCTTCGCGAAGTCTTTGCATGGCCTGTGGGTCTTTTGTGAGATCGACTCCTTGCTCCTTCTTGAACTCGCCGACCAGGTGGTGAACGAGAGCGTGATCAAAGTCCTCTCCTCCGAGGAAGGTGTCTCCATTGGTAGACTTCACCTCGAAAACTCCCTTCTGAATCTCGAGAATCGACACGTCAAAGGTACCACCTCCAAGATCGTAGACAGCGATACTAAAAATTTCAATATCAAAATAGTTTTTCAGACAGACTTTTACATCTTATCTCCGGTGTCCTTGTCGAGTCCGTAAGCGAGAGCGGCAGCAGTTGGCTCATTGATAACACGGAGAACGTTGAGTCCAGCAATCTGTCCGGCATCTTTGGTAGCTTGGCGCTGAGAATCGTTGAAGTAAGCCGGGACAGTGACAACTGCATTGTTGACGGTAGTTCCCAAGTAGCTCTCGGCAGTCTCCTTCATCTTCATCAGAACGAAGGCTCCGACCTGAGATGGAGAGTAGACTTTTCCCTGAGCTTCAACCCAGGCGTCTCCATTGCTAGCCTTCACAATCTTATACGGAACGACTTTCCTGAAAAATTAAATTTCGATTTTTTTTAGAAAGAAAACTTACAAATCCTTCTGAACCTCGGGATCCTCGAATCTTCTTCCGATAAGTCTCTTGGTGGCGAAAAGAGTGTTGGAAGAGTTGGTGACGGCCTGTCTCTTGGCTGGTGCTCCCACAAGACGCTCTCCATCGGCAGAGAAAGCGACCGTGGATGGAGTAGTTCTCACTCCCTCGGCGTTCTCAATAACCTTAGCAGTCTTTCCTTCCATGATACTGACACATGAGTTGGTGGTTCCGAGATCGATTCCGATGACATGACCCTTCGGCTTGTCGGACAAGCTTCTGGTGTTCAAAAAAGTCGATCTTGAGATAGTGCGAGCAGAAGACAAGAATGATCGTGCAGAAAGCATATTGCCTGTAATGAAGATAGTAAAAAGGAGAGAAAAAAATAAAGCTAATTGTAAGATTGCATCATGAACGAGAATAAAGAGAAAGAAACAGCTTTTCTCGAACGTTTAGCGTAATGATGCAAAAATGAGTCTGTCGGGATGCGAAACCGTCTTCTTTTGAACAACTGGGAGAGGAAAAGTTCCAGAATGACGAGAAAATTCGCGAAACATTTTTTGCATCAAAGTTTGGAGAGAAAAATTTCAAGAGACTTCTTCTCTCCGCCCTTTCAAAGTACGGTCAAACAACGGGTCTCGCCACGAATTTTGGCGAGCCTCGTGCGGCAGTTGCGGTTACGCCCATTTCGCATTGTTGCGGCGCGGTTTTTCTGTTCTTTTCGTTTTCTGTTTCGATAAAATTTTATTTACTTGCGCAAGTGTTTTGTAAGCTTTTACAAATACTCACAATTTAATAAGATAAAAGTCGATAATTTCAGAGAAATATGGGGTTCGCTTCTGCTTCTCGCGAAGAGAAGCTCAAAATGATGAAAACAAACAAAACAAGAAAGACATCAAAAAATTTGAATCGACTGGTAAAACGAAAAAAATTGTCCAAAGAAATTCGTGATGGCATGGCCGATATTAAGAAAAGGAAAACAGCAGAAGCGAGGCAAAGAGCCTTCAATGTAAGTAAAATTTTCATTAAAAACTGGCTAGAAACAGCTTTGACTTCAGATTGAAGACGATTTTGTTGCGGACAGACAATATCATTACGAAGATGAGGAAGAATATCTTCCGTTAGATATGATGGATGCGGATATCGATTGGGAAAACAGCGCATTTGCAAATGCCAAACAGAGACTCGAGAAAAGTATGGTCTCATTACTGTCCTTCTCCGTATTAATCTCTTTTCAGAAAGAAACGGAGATGAGTCAGAAAGCGATGATGACGATGATGTAGAGAAAAAGAAAAGAAAGTTCGCAGGACAGTTGGAAGAAGGTCATGAAGAGCTTCTTCCGATTAAATTGAAAGACGGAACACTCATTCGGCCGACGAGGGAAAAGGAAAGATATGGCGACGATGAAGAGGAAGATGATGAAAAAATGGGAGAAGGAGAAGAAGATGAGCCACACAAAGAAGATTTTTCTCACTTGTCCGCCTCTGAACTGCTCGTGAAACGAAGGGAACTGCTCCAGGAGTTCAGAAATACCATCGCTTCACATGCTAACATGCTTCTCTCGAATCCACAAACTAATGTAAGTGCAACTTTACTTTTTCGTATGCCTAATCTTAATTTCAGATTGTCCGCTTGCGTGATCTCTATAATTTGTGCAATGGCGAGAAGATTCACTCTCTAGTTCGGGAGCCCGTCCAAAAACTTGCGATGGCCAGTACTCTTCAGGTTACATTTCTTCGATAATCACCATCTCATGTCTTTATTTCAGGTTCTTCTTGACATCATTCCAGGATACGCGATCCGAGAACAAACTGCCGAGGAGAAGGCTCAAAAACAGAAGAAGGAGACCAGAAATCTTGTGAATTTTGAGGAATCTCTTCTCAGATATCATCTGAAATACCTCCAGTTGTGTGAAAAGCTGTCCAACAGTGCGTAAACATAAAAATACCAATCAACGACGAGATTTAATTTACAGAGTTGGTTGGAAAGGATCGACACAACAACGAAAACACGTTCACTTTCAAAATGGGAATTCTATCCGTCAAAGTACGAGTAGTAAATAGCTGAAAATCAAAGCGAAACCGGTTTTTTCGCAGGCGCTCGCAAGAATCGCCATCTCGGCTCCCCATTTCAACTATTCCACAAACATCGTTTCGAGTCTCGTTCGTCTTTCGCTGGCCAAAAATGAAACTGTGATCAGAGAAGTTTGCGAAGCAATCAGAACGGTTTTCAAAGAGGATCTCCATTTGAAAGTAGAAAAATCCTTTCAAGAAGCGTTTTAGCCCATTCCTTCAGATGACACTGTTCACTTCTCGATCCATCTCCACGCTAGTCACAAAAAGGAAAGGGAGAGTGTCTCCGGAACTGCTGAAAACACTTCTCTCGATGAATATCACTGAAGTGAAGAACGAGGATAAAAAATCGGGAAAAGAAGCCCTCGTGGCCAGAAAGTACCAGTTGAAAAAGGAGAAAGCGAGCAAAACGGCCAAAAAGTATAAGAAGCAGCTGCAGAAACTTGAAGCTGACCTTCTGGAAGTCGAAGCCGAAGAATCTTTGACGAAGAAAATGAAGCATGCAACCGAAGCGATGAAATTCGCGTTCCAAACCTACTTTTCTGTGTTAAAACGCATGCCAAACTCTGCTCTTCTGGAGCCCGTCCTCGAGGGACTCAGCAAGTTTGCGCACCTTCTCAGTATCGAATTCTTCGAAGACATTGTGTCGACGATGGAAAATCTGGTGCAGAACGAGAACCTGCGAACTCTGGACCAACTACACTGCATTAACACTGTCTTCGTGATCCTCTCTGGCGATGGACAGCTTCTCAATGTCGATCCATCCAAGTTCTACCGGCTTGCCTACCGTGTTTTGAATCACTTGCCTTTCGAGAAAAGGCCCGAGCATCGGAAGAACCAGGTGGTGATGGCTGCGAAGACATTGGATACGATGCTCGTCGTGCGCCGAAAGGCAGTCCCTCTCTCGAGAGTCGCTGCTTTCGTCAAAAGACTCCTTTCAATCGCCACGCTTCTTGACGATTTTCCCGCCGTTTGCATCGTTTCTCTCGTTCGATCTCTCTTCATCGTAAGCTTTTAAAATTAAATCATTGTGAAAAAAGACATTCTTTCTGTTTTTCAGGCACATCCGAAGCTATCCTCCATGATTGAAGACGAAGAAGGCGGCGCTCCAGGCATTTACCGTCAGGATATCGACGACCCGGATGTTGCGAATGCTCTGGCAAGTGACGTCAGAGATGAGCTTTCGATGCTCGCGAGACGGAGAAATCCAGAACTGTCTCGATTTGCCAACAACATTCTCTATGGTGTTCCGTCGACCGGAATCTTCAAATTGAATCCACAGCTGGCTTCATTGTAAGTTACAATAGTTCTTCATTTAGATAGGTGATAGAACATCGAGATGTTTGTAAGAGGAATCAGAAAAAAGTAGATTTGTAGTTAGAATCAGAAAAAAAGGAGGATGTTAGAAAAATATTCAAAAGGGGAAAACGCGGAGAAAGTGTTCCGGAACGATGTAGTCGCCGAAGTCGGTCACATCAGCTGTTCCATATCCTCCCTTGAACTTGAATTTCAGAGCAAGTCCCTCTTGGATCATGTAGCTCTTCACGTAGGAAAGTATGTCGTAGAGCTTCTCGAGACAGCCGTTGATGGTCCACGGGTGAACGTTGAGAGCATTAATCTGTTTGGAGTCCAGAATTCGAAACTGAAATCATGTCTTCCATCCGTTGGATCACTTTCTGAACGTTCTTACTTGTCTAAGACGATTTCTTTGTCTTTCTCCAACATAGATTTTTTCCACGTTAGCCAGATAGCAAGTCACGAACCACGCCAGACTGCGGCTCTTGTCCCATCCCGTCTCCAAAGGCTTGCTGATTGTCTTTAGTTCGACCGGCTTCCCCTCTAGAACAATCTGTCTTCTAAAGTTACCACTCGCTTTACACTCACCTTCGTCGAGCCCGTCTATTTGGGCAGCGTAATAGAGGCGAATGGGCTCTGCTCCTGGCTTCGTGAGTGACGCACGCACCACAGTCTTCGTCTCCTCCTTTCTCACCGCGAGAACCGTTCTCTCTGGCTGCATGAATCATACTTTACAATGGCACACATTAGCTCGCTCACTCACCGGTGTGGTCATCACATTTTCGAACTTCTGACCGTAGTACATCGCACGACGCAGTTTGTCCGGAATCTCTCCGAGGTTCTTGTCTTCACAAAGGAAAATCACGCCACGACGGCGAACGGCGTAGAAGTTGATGTCAGTTTTGCAGTGGCCATTCATTGCGAGGTTGCGAAGAAGCCCGCGGCGGCACACGAAATCCGCTTCAATCACTTGCTTAAGTGGGATTCCTGTCCTCGCGGTCTGAGTTATGAAAGAGAGAACTCCTTCCAGGCGCTCGCTTCCATGATCGGACTCGTGCATTTCGTACCCGTCGTCCAGAGTCATTCCGATCTTCGCGGACTCCAAAAAGACACGTCTGTGACGATGCTTGCCGATTTCGATGTTCCAGCTTTTAAAAAATGTATTATAAGACAATTCATCGCTCTTACCGATTGTCCGTCGTCGTACAGTAATCTCCGATCACTTGTCCACTAAACTCGATCACCATCTTGACAAGAAAAACTGTAAAAAAGAAAGAGGGAGAACAACAGCGTGTTGAAAAATGAGGAATAGTCGCGGAATTTCTGGCGAAAAGAAGAGGGAGAGGAATGGTTTGATTGCCTGTTGGATGCTGATGGGATGGATGTTGTTGGAAGAAACGGAAAGGGGCGGCGACTAATGTGCTGTGAAGAGAGAGCCAAATGGAATGACGGGAGAGGAAGCTCGTTTCTTTTTGTGATATTGGATGGTTTGCAGGAAGCCGTGGATTCTGATGGGTCAATTGATGGACAATGCGAAGGAAGCATACGATCGGGTGGAGAGCAAGTATCTGGACGAGCTGGAAAAGGCTGCCAAGAAGAGAAACACTTCCGTCACTCCAAAAAATGTCAATTTTCACATTTCGAACTGGCTCGCTGCTGCCAAATAACTTTTGGACGTTATTTTTTTTGTTGATTTCACTGTTGTTTTGTTTTTTTTTTTTGCAAAAGGATCTTTTTTTATTATTTCTCAGCATTTATCACAGCTGGCTTTGCAGTTATCAGACATCCACACGGCGTGATCTTTGTGTTTGCAGTAGCCATTCAAAGCCCACGTTCCGCAGTGCACATTGGAGTCGTCGCATCCCGGACGGCAGTACATTTTCTTGAGCAGTCGGATGTCCGCTCGTGTCAGCTTGGCCCGTTGACCCAGTTTCGGGAGGTTCTCTTGAGCATTCACCTAAAAACGAGGAATCGGATTGAGATAGCGGCGAAGAGAGAATCGGACCAGAGGAATCATAGTGGGCTTGGAGGGATTGATGGCTGCCAGGTAGGCGTTGTAGTGCATGATGCTGTCGTACGCGTACTTGGTGCCGTACGAAGTGTACAGCTTCGCGTCTGAGATGGCAAACGTGTCATAGTGCTGCGGATCGATGTTGGACCAGTCGATCTGAAACGTTCGGGCCTGATGGCGTCGGCGCGAAACTTCGAACTGGCCTTGATGTGCTTGTCTCGATCGAGTCGCAGGTGCTGATGACTGACTCCCAGCGCGTGCATCGTTTCGTGCATGGCCACGCCGCGGCTCTGAAAAAGGGGCGTTTTCCGATATTCTCTATGGAATCTCACGTCTTCGCACTGGAAACTCAAATAAATCGGATTGGCGGGATCGGTTCGACCGACGTACGAGAGGCCGCAACTGCAAAACGACGGGAATCAGAAGACGTGCTCGTGGCGAGAAGGACTCACAATGTGGGACTGTCGACTTTCATGTAATTCAGATGATATCCTTTCGGCGTCGCGTTGTACTTGAACAGAATGCACGTGTTGATCGAGATCTCGTGGAGCGCGTCTCGAATGTCCTGCTTGTCAGACTCTTCTGAAATCTGCGCATTCAGAAGACTCTTCCCTGAAGACGTCACCCAAAGAATCATCCAAAGTGTACTGGATCGGATGCCAGATGTCCCACTTCTGAACTGCGTTCTCCTGGAAATATACACCGGAACGAGGAGCTCTTCCGCCTGGAACTTCTGCTCCGACGCCCGCCTCTCCGAGCTCATTGAGCAGAAAGTTGGCCTGATGCTCCGTGAGCAGCACGTCCCGATCGAATACTCCGTTGTCTGCCGGAACAATCTGCAACAAACCAAAGAACCTCTCGGCGATCCGACCGGAAGTGCTCACAATGTGCGAGAGATTGGCTCTTTTCAGCATCGCCTGTTTCACTTGCTGCGTTCGATCGAAGCGGAGATTCACTCTGTCACGAGAGGAATCGGCAGCTTTCCCGCCGACGGATCGATCGAACTCGAGCATTTTCGACATGAGCTCCTGCTTCGCCTGAGTGTTCTGGGCCGTCTGCTGATTGCACTTGAACGAGCGACACGACGATTCGATGTGATTCCTCTGCTGCGAAGAGAGCTGTCCGAACTGAGACTGCAGACTTTTGATGAAGCCGACGAGTTCGCTGTTCAAACCGAACAGAGGATCTCTGATGTTGAGGGTCGGGACCTTCGGAAGCAGGTCTCCGGCATTGAAGAGGACGGAGTTGATGATGGTCGGGATGTCAGTGAACTGCGGCAATTGGCCCCGCTGACATTTTGGATGGCCCGGGTAGCGCCGGCAGAAGTGCCTCGCTTTGGCGGACCACTCGGCGGGAGAAGGCCTCGGCCCTTGAGAGACTCCCTGAAAGACGAATTGTTCTCTCTCTCTCCTCTCTCTCTCTCTCTCTCTCTCTCTCTCTCTCTCTCTCTCTCTCTCTCTCTCTCTCTCTCTCTCTCTCTCTCTCTCTCTCTCTCTCTTTCTCTCTTTCTCTCTTTCTCTCTTTCTCTCTTTCTCTTTTTCTCTTTCTCTCTTTCTCTCTTTCTCTCTTTCTCTCTCTCTCTCTCTCTTTCTCTCTCTCTCTCTCTCTCTCTCTCTCTCTCTCACTCTCAAATCGCCGATCACATCCGCATCGTTCAACCCCATTTGCTCTCCGATATTCGCCGCAATGTTTCCAATCACATGTCCGATATCCATGTTTCCCCTTCCATTCGGACCTCCTCCTCCTCCTCCAAACCGACCATTTCGCAGTCCTTCAATTGTTATCTTCTCTTCTAAAGCCTTCTGAAACAGCAACAAACCTGCCAATAACTCTGGAATAATCTGCGGTTTCGCAGAGATCAAAGGTAGAACGAAGAGGAAGCGAATCATGAGAAGAAGTAACCGAGAGACTGTTTTCAAAGTCACTTCTTCTCTTCGCTTTCTTCTTCTTCTTCTTCTTCTTCTTATCTTTGTTTCTCGGTAAACTGATCAACGGAACATTGGCAGTTCAGCCAATTGAAGAAAACGAAAGACGACACGAAGTCGTCGCGATTTGAAAACGTCAAAGAGTCGTCTAAAAACCTTTTTCAAAGTTCCGAACTACTACAATCCCATTCAGGCACGTCATCAGTTTTCCTGTCACTTCGAACTTGTTGATGAACTATAGTTCACATCTTCTATTGAAGACGTTGTTTGTTTCTAGAATCTCCAGACACTTCCACACATATTTTCCGGGAAGTTTGTTCGATATTGAACTCTACTCGTGATGCAAGCGTCATTTTTTCCGTCTTTCACACAAAACTGTGTCCGCGGGGCCGCAAATACTCGATTTCGCAACTCGGTCACAAAACGAGAGAACGCGTGGAAACGAGAGACCGCAGAGACGAGGGCACAAGATTCCCTCGGCCCGAAAGAATGATTATCGCGAGGAAATTCGAGCAGTTCCTTCTCATTCTCCGCGATGGCGATGGCGACCGAGGCCACCGTGGCAACTTCCAGAACTTGGTGAGTCTGCTTTCTTCGCCCCGATATATCGCGTGAATTCCGTTCAATTCATTTTCTAAAATGGAGAACGGAGTTGTTTGGAACTGCGAAAGCTGTGGGAATCCGAAGAAAACATGCTCGGCTTCTTGGTGAATTTGATTGAAATTCGAATTAAGAAAGAGTTTCAGGTTCCCGTATTTCACTTGTCCGTCGAAAAGTCAAAGATTGGCGGAAGCCGAAGGGCGCATCTTTTCGGCTCTCGGAATCAGATATCTCGCCAGACTCATTCAGGTTTCGCTTGCGAATAAATACATCTCCGAACTACGTCAAAGAGTTTGCAGATTCCATTCAAGAACACCGAAATCAGTACGATAACTGTGGATTGTGAGCAAGCGAGCCCGAGCACAAAGTATCCGATCGTTCTGATTCACGGATTCGGAGCCGGAGTGGCTCTGTGGGGAGCAGCCATCAAGAGACTCGCGCAGTTTCAGACTGTCCACGCATTCGATCTTCCCGGTGAGCAACTGTCTTTTCTCTGTACTCTTCTATGAAACGCAACCTTCTAAGATGATTTCTTCTGCGTGTTTGAGTGCGTTTGAAATGTCAGTTCTTCCAGGTTTCGGTCGTTCTTCCCGACCAAAGTTCTCGACTGACCACGAAACGGCTGAAATGGAAATAGTTGACTCGATCGAGCAGTGGAGGGAGAAAATGAATCTGGAGAAGATGAATGTGGTGGCGCACTCGTTCGGAGGATACCTCGCCACATCGTACGCCCTCAAGTACCCGTCCCGAGTCGACAATCTCGTGCTCGCCGATCCATGGGGCTTCAATGAAATGGATCCGGAGCTGCTGCCGAGGCTGACGACCCGTCAGAAGAGCATCTTCTGGGTCGTTCAGAAGTTCAATCCACTCGCTATTCTCAGAGTTGCCGGGTCTTACGGTGAGTCACTGGAAAACAAGAGAACAGTAGTCGAGGGAAATTGAATGAATGAGATGTCTCTCCGGAGAACATTGCTTCCGGAACTGCTGGAAACACACAGAAACTGGAAAGAAGACGAGAAGTGTATTCAGGTCCGTCGCTGATGAGACGGATGCGTCCCGATTTGGCGGCAAAATACTCGGATGACGTGTACGACTACATCTACTTGGCCAACTCGAAGAGCCCCACCGGCGAGGCGGCCTTCAAGAGCCTGTCGGAGAACTTGGGATGGGCGAAGCAGCCGATGAGCAAACGGTTTCACGAGCTCGACGCCACGGTTCCGGTCACTTTCATTCATGGAGAGAAGAGTTGGATCGACTGGAAAAAGACTAGATCCATGGTCTCCGAGTTGGCTCACGTCGAATCTCACGTAAGTATTGGGATCACTGCTCGGAGATGTCTGTTATTAGACGGAGAGCTCCGGTCTCTTGTTGTGCAGTAGACGATTCTCGAGCGGCTCGACGATTTCTGGTGTCTTCAGGTAATGGATAGTGTCGGACACCACGTCTACGCGGACGACACGGACCGGTTCGCGGAGATCGTGTGCGGTGCTCTGAGAGGAAAGACGTTGGCCGAGGAAGAGGAGGAAGAAGCCTTTTTCACTCCACTTTAACACAACATTACTTTATTATTCCGAGTAATAAATCAATATTGACGGGTTTTAATTGAGTGGAATTTCTTGGAGGAATGGGCCTTTCGAGTGAGAGTGGCTGCTGTCTAGACCTGTCTAGATCTCGACGTCGGACTGCGAGTCAGCCTGCTCGCCCTGAAAAACAATCTCGTTCGCGACGTCCCCACATTTGAAACGGACCATCTTCTCCCACATTCCCTGGTAATCGTTTTGAGGAAGGCTGCGGTACATGCGGCGGGGGAGGAGGCGAGAGCCGCCGAGCCGCGACCTGGAATACGATGGTGAGCGCACGTTCGGAGCCGGCTTAAACCATGCGGCGCTGCGGTCGATGCGCGACTGGGCCGCCGAGAAATCTGAAAAACGGTGATCTGGAAATGTCCGAAAAGGCTTGGGGGGAGACTTACCGAACGAGGCGAGGAGCACGAAGGCGAGCAGGAGAGCAGAGGCGAAGAAGCGCATTGTCGGAGGGAGAGAATGGGCGAGGAACGAGCGGTTCTGAAGTATTTAAAGCAGTGCGATCGGGCCCCGAGGGAAGAGAAGCCAATTAGGCGACAGTCTGGACGGGTAGACTGGGCGGGGATATGAGTAAGCACGAGGAAACAAGGAGAAAACAAAGGGGAGAGCACTTGCGTGGAAGAGGTCGTCTGAGCCTGACAGCCGTTCTAATTGGATGACGCTGTTTCACTGTTTCAGCGATACGAATGTCTCGCGCGACGAAAAGTGAGACGGAAGAAGACGGATTAGTAAGCGAGGAGCATGACGTGAGGAAGTCTCGATTTCTCGCGGGAAAGTAAAGCGAGAGGGGTGATGCGATTCCCCGTCGGACGAGTCAGAAGACAGTCTCCGTACTGCGTCCCACGTATTCCCACTTCTGAATCACTCGATCCGCGCCCATTCCTTCCTTCTTTTTCGGGCTGAAATCGCGCTGGAATTGAGTCAACCTACCCAACTCACCGCCTCAAAATAGAAGGAATAGATGGCTTTTCTAGTCAGACCACGGGAGCTCAAGAATGAGTAAGGGCTTAACGAGGGGTCTGGACGGCTTCATATATCCCCCCACAAGTCTATAATTTATTCCGTCTTCTAATGAATTCTTCTGCGAAGACACAGGCTCGCCCGCGCGCGAAAAAAGAGGAAAGTGGGTGTGCTGTACGAGCTGTCGGATGAAAATGGAAGGGTTGGAAAACGAGGCGCGTTTCTTCGAATTCGAAAGTGCTCGGCAATTATCGAGATTACAGCCCTCGGGCGAGATTCACTCTAGTTATAGGTTTCAGACGAGCGCACGCGAGGAGACGCCCCCGTCTTGGGCTCTCGAGCTCGGGCTCAGTGGCTCGAAAAGGACACTGTGTGCATCCGAAACGGAGAAACGCCATTGTTTCGGAAGAGCATTCAATCATTTCCGAAATGACGAGAAGAAATGGGGTCAGAGGGCGGAAAGGGCTCCGGGAGAGCCGGGTGCTGCTCCGATTTGACATTTCGGGAGCTCACGAGGAAGAGCGGAAGTGGGTCGTGAATGGCAAACGAAAAGGAAATTGCTCTGAAAAACTTTCTGCGAATGACGTTCAAAACCCAGAATCCGCCTCGTTATTCTGGATCGAAATGTCGTCGTAGACCGATTGGGAAAAGTAAAACTCTTAGCGTTTTATCCGGGTTTAAACTACACGGAAGTCTTATTTTTAGAGGTGTCAGTGGAAGAATTCAATTAGGTCTTCTGAATTTTTCGGTGAACACTGCTCGGCGAGCTCCCAAAAATAAGAGGATCAAGAGAAATACGAAGGATACGCGTGAGAACTCTACGATTTCAGCTAGGAAATCGAGAACAATAGGTGGTCGGAAAGAGAGCCGGGTGGCCTCTGTTTTGAGGCGATTCCGTGTGAGATGAATGTGAATTTTAGGGAATCGTGCCTCTTTCAGCCCACGTATATGACCAGAAAGAGCCCGAATGAAATGCGAGCCGCGACCTAATTGGAATGGTGAATAAGCAGCTCCGAATGAAAGAGGCCCGCATGTGCTCCACGGCGGTTTTTGGTGTGCTCGAGATTCGGATCGAAAGAAAGCTCGAGAAAGAGCAGGAAATGCAATTCCGAAACGACTAATCGCACTTCGTGCCGGATAATTGAAGGTTTCGCAGAAGGCGACGAGTTGCGCAGAAACGAAGAGAATCACGGACTGATCGTGTCGAATTCGAGACTCCTGCACTGATGTTGACTTGTCCACGTTCCCGGAAGAACGACTACGAATTCAGAAGCCGTACCAGAAATATCCAAAATCCATTACAAAACAACTCATGTCTGGATAAAGAGGGGCAAAAATGTCATGGAAAGAAGCTGCCACGTCATAAGATAAGAGTCCCAAAGTAGAACTAAATGACTCTGCCACGTCATATAGCACACTGATCAAGCAGTGGTCGACGAATGAACGAGGAAGTACATGAGATCTTTGGATACTTCTGAAATACATCCCCATTCGCATCTGTTGAATTATTGAACAGTTCGTGATATGAGATTGTATCTTCCCCGTGCATTTTCAGACACGCTTCATGCAAATGTCATTTCGAGGTCAAAAAGCGCTATGTGAACATTTGACCGCGACCATTACACGTATTATCATCGTTCTTATCTCTCTCTCTCACACGATTCCTCTGCCCACTGTTTCGTCAACGGCAAACAGGCCAGTTCTCGATTCGATTTGCCGCCCTTCCGACTGTTCTTCCCCTATCAAAACAACAGTCACGTGCCAACCGAATTCGATCTCTTCGGGACTTTCCTCCCTCTCTCTCGAAACAGTCTCTCTTCTTTCCCCTCCTTTTTTCCGTTCGTTTTCAGGCGGTTTCCGTTTGTGACTGAAAAGTGTTTTCTGGTCTCTCGTCTCTCGCATCGAAATTGTTGGTGTGTGTGCCGATGTTTGTCATCGAGAAATTGCCTCTCTATTAATATTTCACCATTCTCGCTTCTCCTTTCTCTCCACAGTTTCTTTTTTCCCATCTTCGATTCCGAATCTCTCCAGATGACCGTCGAATCGATCCCTCTGAACACGGGAGCTCGTCTCCCGCTCTTCGGCCTCGGAACGTGGCAGGCCAAGGACGAAGTGGAGCTGAAAGTGGCTCTGAGAGCCGCTCTCGACGCCGGATACAGACTCATCGGTCTCTCATTTCCGTTCGTTTCCTGTCTATTCAACTATTTCAGACACCGCCTTCCTCTACCAGAATGAGCACATCATCGGAGAAGTGCTCCACGAGTACATTTCCTCCGGAAAAGTGAAGCGCGAGGAGCTGTTCATCACCTCGAAACTCCCATTCACCGCCCATGCTCCGCAGGACGTGCCCAAGTGCGTGGAGCATCAGTTGAAGGCTCTGCAGCTCGACTACATTGATCTCTACTTGATCCACTGCCCGTGCCCGTTCAAGCACCAAGAAGGAAACTTCCTACCGCTCGTCGAGGACGGTGGATTCGTTATCGACGAAACGTCGCACATTGAGACGTGGAAGGCACTCGAGAAGCTCTACCACGAGAAGAAGCTCAGAGTGAGTGACGAGAGGTTCTCAGGTACATCCCACTGATTTCAGGCCCTCGGAGTGTCCAACTTCAGTCCGAAACAACTTCAGGAGCTCTACGACGCTGCCGAAGTGAAGCCGGCGAACCAGCAGGTCGAGTGCCACATCTACTGGCCGCAGCCGGAGCTCCGTGCTCTGTGCAAGAAGCTCGGAGTGACCCTGACTGCCTACGCGCCGCTCGGCTCTCCAGGCAGAAAGGCTGCTCGTCCGGACGGTGTCTGGCCCGAGGGTGACCCACTTCTCGAGCCCGTCGTGCAGCAACTGGCTGCCAAGTACCACAAGACGGCTGCGCAGATTCTGCTCCGTCACCTGACTCAGCAAGGAATCTCGGCGATTCCGAAGAGTGTCAGCCCGGACCGAATCGTCGAGAACATCTCGATCTTCGATTTCAAGCTCAGCGACGAAGACGTGCACGCTCTCGACACGATCCAGTCGAGAATCCGTCTCTTCATCTTCGACTTGTGAGTGACGTTTCCCGAAAGGCTCTTCTGATTTCCTCCTTTCAGCGCCGTCCGCCACCCGCTCTTCCCCCACGAAGACGTCGACACCTCCGCCGTTCCGAAGGTCGTCCTCAAGCTGCACTGAACTTCCAGAACTATTTCGAATTCGTTTAGTTGTGTAGTCTATGCCATGTTTGGTTTCTGTAAAATGAAGTGTTTTTTATTTCGCGCATCCTCCTCTATCGCTGAGGTGTGCCGGGGCGAGGGATAATCGGTGTTGTCGGAAGTGATGAGGCCAAAACAATACACCTATATCCAACAGGAAACAGTCGAGGAGATGATCGGCAAATAATTGGGCAACCCGTGCGTCAAAAGGAGCCGCACAGCGCTTCGACCTTGCCAAACAATCGACAGACTTCGGGTTGCGTAACGAGAGAAGAAGGCACTCGCAGCGGCGTGCGTATCAGATCAATGACTGTGTATCGGCACCTCATTTGTATTATTATCCACATAAATCCCTCGGCCATCGCTCGTCGAAAGCAGCAGCAAGAACCGTTTCTAGGGGCGAGAGATTCAGATGACGTGGCAAGATAGATGAAGTGTTGGCGAAACAATAGCATTTTAGATACGCATCTTTGATGGCCTTGTAATGGGGGAAAAGACACCTGGAAACTAGCATTCAGCGAAGAAAAAAGAGAAACTTTCAGGTTTTCATTTTTGCAGGAACTGTTCAAGAAGGCGACGGTCAATTATTACCCGCCAAACACACATTCCAAACCCGCGATGTATCGGCCCTCTTCACAAACACACCGCTAATCCCCCTATTCGAGCAGGCCCATTGTGGATGCGCGGTCGATTCGTCCCAGGAGCAAAGTTGGTGTAGATCGAATCTGCATGGGAACGGACGGCGCGTAGTCGCACCTGTCTTTGTCTCGTTCGCCCTCATTCATTGATACTTCCTGGGCTCACTGTGGTGCGAGACGTGTTCTCACTCTCATTCTTTGCCCCCAAAAGACTCTCTCTTTCTCATTGCTGACTTTTTTCGGTACCTTACTTTGTAATCTTTCTGCTCACCGATACTTCATCAATTTCCGAGTATGTGTACTTGGTTTCAATTTCCACATCCGCTTCTCCCAATCACCATTCTCTCCGCCCGAGTAGTCCATAAATCTTCTCGTAACTCGGGACTAACCCGTTTTATGCGCAAAATAATGATGTGTAATGAGGAGAGTCCTGTTGCGCACCGTTGATTACGCAAGACTACGAGCAGATATGATCGGTCCCTTCCCTGAGGATGCGCTGTAATCTGCGGCCCGTCCCGTCTCTCCTCCCGCCTCTTCTTGCCCTTCCTTCGCGCGAGAGCCGCCTCCAAAACGGACTCTGTCTCGTCAGAATACGGTGCTTTTATTGGTTGAAAATAATAGGAAGCACACACGAGTCCGGCATTGCTTGCTTCTGCCTCCGGAAGACTTGTCAATCAAACATTTCAATTTTCGTTTCAACTTGCCTCTTCTCCTCCGTCTCCTGCCCGTCTTCTTCTTCTTCTTCTTCTTCTCCCTCGCCTCCTTTTTCTTCGGGTTTCCACGCCGCGGCTTTTCTTATTGTGCCATCTTATTTGAGGGAGTATGGTATTTACATACATTTCTGCACAGCCAGAGAAGGCTTGTCAATCAAAGCACGTCGTGGATTAAAAGGCGACAAGCCTTCGAGCCTTCGAGCAGGCCGCCATAAAAACGGCTCTCTGCGGGAGAGCACGGCCCTAAACTTTACGGTTTTCTTGTGCGGGGAGAGGGCGGCTGGCGTCCGATTACTGTTTTATGGTGGCCAATTGGACGGCCATCGATCCAATTTCCAGCTATCTCGACTTTTGAGCTCTGCGAGTACCGCTGCACTTTTCACGTGAGCCGTCTCGAGGTCTAGATTCCTGACACAACGGAGCGTCGGCTCTTTCTTCCTCACTCCGATAATCCGGAATCGGTAACTCTGGCAACTCGCACCAGATGTCGTCTCTCTCTCTCGTCTGAGTTGCGTCACCGAGTCACAATAGCCTCCTTTTCTCCATCCCCGATCATCAGTCATCGGCGATGATTTTGCGTAATAAGCGTGAAGAGCAGGAGGAGGAGGGGACGGCAGTTGGTGCTGCTCTCCTCCTCCTCCTCCTCGCCTTCCAACCAAATCGATTATCAGTTCTGTGTCAGTCAGTTCTGCGGCTTCTTCTCGCTTCAGCCTGTCAATCAAAATCAGAGGAGCGAGAAGGGAGAGTCTCTTTCGAAACGAGCCTCTCGCACACTGATACGCACCAGGTTCTCGCACTGTATTCCTTCGCCCCTTCCTCGTTTCCTAACACAGTTTACTGTTTGAGTTTGTACAGTAACTCGGAGGGGCACCTCCGCTCCGCAGATCCCATCGCTTCCTTCACACCGCTGGCTTCCCTCCCGTTGTCTACGGTGTGTGTGCGCCTGCTTGCGACTCCGCCCATCCGGGCTGGTGCCGCCGACTGGCTCAGTCACTTGTCAACATCGCTCATTTATTTGATTTATCTGATCTTACAGCTTCTCACCACCTCCAGTGATTTACCGCAACTTTCTCGTTCCCCCCGTGCCGTCGCCTCTGTTTCTTTGTTTCCGTCATGATCCCCCCTCTGGGACACCCCCTCGCCTCTCTCTCTCTCTCTCTCTCTAATTTTCTTTGTTCCGGACCCGAACTGAATTATTCGTGTCTCTCTCTTCCGACTCTTCCCATTCCCACAGAGATGCGATCTATTGGCGGCTCCCGTTTCACACCCATAATTACACGCGCACTGTCTTCTCCTCCCCCACGAACCCCTTTTCGCCCGGTGTTCTGCTGCAACTTTGTGCTATTCTGCGGGGCACGCGATGATTTATGAGGGCGACAGGTTGCTCTCTCTGGGGCCAAAAAGCACCATATGACACCTTGTAAACCGACGGCTTCAGCCGGTTTTTACAGCCCGGTCGTATAAGTTTGCTCGCGCGCGCGAGCCCTCTCCGGTCAACTCATCCCACTTTTTTCTTGTTTCTGACCAGAAAGGTCTCTCTTCTCCTACAGTACTCTTTCTATTTTGGATTGCCCCCCACTGGGAAACGAATCGTAATTTAGTTCGGAAGAAACGTTCAGTGCATCTAGAGTCCCTTTGAAACGTCGCCTTCCAAAAATGCCGCCCTGCCGAAATCGATCTTCTTCTCTTCGTCTTCCGTCCCCCCGCCGTCTTCCTCTTCTTTTCCGTTCGTCGCCTCGGAACTCGCGCTTCCATCTCAAATTCGAGTCAATTATCCACTTAGGACCCCCAATTATGGCATCTGTGATTTCTTCTTCCTCTTCTGGTGCTCTCCTCGACACCACAGTATCGGATATCACCCAAGAAGGCGCTTCTTTTTCTTCTTTTCAAAGCTTCTCCGTAGTGTTGTTTCAAAAAGAGAAACCATGCTGAGAGCGGGACAATGAATGCTTTGCTACCGAAAAAGATATATCATGGCAGATTAGACCGGCCCATTGTCGAAGAGCTGCCTTTTGGAAATCGCGCATCTGCCGCCGCCTTCGAGATGAGAGCACCATTCTCTTTCCAATGCAAATCAGGGTCTCGAAGACGTTGATTCGAAACGACTTTTCGAACGAAACGAGAGTGCTCGAGCAGCTCCAGTCAGTCGGTTGACATGACCTAGATTCCCAGGAAGGAGTCATTCCAAAGGCGGTCCGCCTTGTCTCTTCAGACGTCTCATAAACCAATTAAAGCATTTACAACTTGACATAATGAGGAGGCGGTGCACCTGGCTGGCACAAGCATTCGCCCCTCCATCCACTTTTTCGCACTGCTTTCGTTTCCTGGCCCGCTCGTTTCCATAGACCTCATCAATCATTTGTATGACTTGTCCGGTGCAAGTCCACGCAATTCAGCCTCTCTCGCTCGCTCTGCTTTCTTTCCCCCCGCCTTCTTCCTCTTCTTCGTCCTCTTCCGAAACGCACCACGTATCGATTCTGACGAAGAGTGCGCGCCGCGCCACCAGCCCCCGGCGCACGCGTACGCGCGCGTTTTTCAAATTTCGTTCCCCTCCCGGTCGGGCCGGCTGGTCGAAGGTATACGGTAGTAGATCACACACACACACACAGAGACACGGACAGAATAATAATACAGGCACACGACGACGACGACCAACGCTGGATCGGCAGTTCAACAGAGGCGCGGCGTTGGTGGTACTGTATTTAATGAGGAGGGAACGGGGGGAGAAGCTGGCCAGCCAGCAAACAAGAATCAAAATAGCAATCGGAGCAAGGCGCGAACGAAACGCAGCGAGAAGGGAAGAGAGTCGCGAATCGGGGGGACACAAAAAACGGCTGATAAGTTTTTTTGTTGCGAGTGTTAAGCACGTAGTGAGAGACGACTGTAGATTATCAGTTGGTGCGTCAGCCGAGCTGCGAGCAGAGATCTTTGAGATCTTCGCAGCACGGTATCCGCAGATGGCTGCTAATCTGGTGCCAGTATTGGCAGACAAACGGCTCGAAAGTTGTCATTTAATCCATCCCGGGGATCTCTTCTTGACACCACATTCTCTCTTTCTCGACCCTCTCCTCATCTCTAATCCCTTTAGAACAATGCGCGATTCGTTAATACAGTCCAGCTGGAGCATAAATAGGAAGAATCAGAAGTCAATTGGTGCATCCCCCCCAATTCGCGATTCTTTGTCTCTAGTATCTCTCTCTCGCACTCTTCGAAGAATTGATAAGGAACGTGTCAAAAAAAGGACTGCACAGACACACATGTAATAGGTTTAGTGTCGCCGACGATTCCGACGCGAAGTCACCGTCACCTTCAGGAATTCGCGCCGCACGTCTATTATTCACTAACCTTTTCCGCGCTACCGTACTTTTATCGTCCTTATCAAATGAATGAAGCAGCCCCCCTGGGTATCTGCGGAGGAATGAGACAAGGAAGACGTGGAAGAAGAAGAAGAACCACCGGAACTAGTTTTGAAATGCAGCAGCCGAGCGGCGAAATTTCGAATCGTGTCGTCATCGGGCGCCTTGATTTGTGCACTCGGGGACGAACAAAAGCCATCCATCTCGCAAGCGGTCATGTAAACTTGGAAACCGCGAGGAGGAGGAGGAGGTGTCCTCTCTCCCTCCTTCTCCCGATGCTGCGATGCCCACCCCGTCCGTCACAGAGCCCATTTATTATTTTTCAAATCCGCCTGCCCGGCCGGTGGGTCGGGGGGCGCGCGCGCCAGCCCTCGGACGCCATCTGTCTCTTCCTCTCCTTCTTCTTCTTCTCCTTCTTGGTCTTCGTCGCTGACGTTTTGATAAATGATAATGTCGGACTATTTATTGCAGTGGCGGGACGCAGCAGTCAGCGAACATGAGCGGCACTGACGGCGACTCGAAGGCGTGGAATCACGCATCGGCGGACACTTGGGCAGCTCAGACTGGAATCTCAACGTACGATCTGGACACGTCGAGCATCAAACGAGAGAAAACGGATCCGACCGAGGTGAGGAGGAGTGGAAGGATCGGACATGGAAAAGGGATCGAAAGGGAAAGGATCGCAACTAGTTCTGTGAAATATGGATGATATCCGCGGCCGCCCGACGATTTTCACACAAATCGGCCTCTTATCTGGCCCCGATTTATCTCTTCTTAATCACATTAATCATGTGTTTCTCTCCTCTCGGTTTCAATTTCTGCGGCGCGTCTTCTTCGCCGTCGGAATTCGAGAGGCAGAAAGAGAAGTCTTCGTTGTTTTCCTTTTCCACCTCAAAGATTCGAGTCAGCAGTCGAAAATTGGAGGCTCGCCGAGCCCCTCCCGTCGCATACTCTTTCCCTTTCGCTCTCACTCGATTCTCTCTAAAACACAAGAAAAAAGGAGGGAAAAAACGCAATGCATGCGCCATGGCGATGTATTTTTTGCGACGGGTTCCCCCCCTCGTCGTCGACATCTTCTTTTTCTTCTCTTCTCGTTTTGCCCCCCGGGTGCCTCTTGCTTCTTCGGCGCGGCGCGAAAACGAAGGTCTACGGTAGAGAAGAGCGACGATTGGGCCGAAAGGGGCGGGGTTGTTGGGGAGAATGAGAAGGAGAGAGGCAAGCCGGCCGTGGGGCTAACGGGGGGCGAGCGAGCGACCGATCTGCTGGTTGCCCGTCGTATTCGCCCAGGCCCTGCGCTCGCAGGGCTCCGCCCACCGATCGGTCGCAGACAAGATTGACATACAACCGTTTTGAAGTGTGTGAGAAGTTGTCATTTTCGATATTCATCTGTCTGTCATATTATTTACGTTCGGAGTGTGTGTGTCTCTCTCTCGCCCGTCCACGGAACACACTAATCAATCGATCAACGGCGACAAGAGGGGCGGGCGACAAGCTCTGACCACCGACGACGACGACGACTGACGGACGTGTCGAGTTCGATCCCGACCATCGTTCATCTTATTCAGCCCGTGTCGGCGATGGCGCAGAGGGTACTTCTTCTTCTTCTTCTTCTTCTTCTTCTTCCCCTTCTTCTCCTTCTCTTCTTCTTCTTCTGACATTGACATGATACCAAGAGCGCCGCCATCCTTTCCCATCCATTCTATAATTTATCGTTGTGTTTGGCTTCCGAGACTCGGAGTCGAGACGGAGCTCATTCTGCCGACTAGTCTCAGCTCCGAACCGCCGCGCTCCAGTTTCGATTCCGTTTCCACCGATTTTCGGTCAGGTTCGGACGGGATAGGCCCTTGCTATCATTCGTTTTGTAACAAAACACTTTTACGATCCGGCCGACAAAGCCAATCCGGTGGAAAGTATCAGTTTACTAGAAGATAAGACTCCCCCGTTTCCCATTTTAGTCTTCCTTCTTCTGTTGCGGCAAACATCGTAAAATGGGATAGGCCCGGCGAGCCCACTAAAATGATCATAATGGCTTCCGAACGAGTCGAAAAGCGTGCGAGCCGTTCGTTTTTTTTTGTTGCAAAAAGGTGTCCATCTTTTTGCGGCCGCAGTGGCCATCCCTATCATTAATCAATCAATCAGAGAAGGGCGGCGAGTCGAGAAGCATGTCGCTCTCAATCACTTTGACTTATTCGACACTTCTCCTCCCTCACTTTTCGCCCTCTTTTCTTTCTTCCGTTATCCGCGTTCGCATCGGACGGTCTTCTCCGCCGGACGGACGGACGGTTCTGGGCGCTCGGGAAGATTTATTTCGTCAAAAAATCCCTATCATAGTGCCGGCATCTGGAACTGCGAACAGTCGGAAAAAGGCGATCGCAGTTTCGTTTGCAACGAAATGAGAATAAAAGGAGAAGAAGGCGGGTTACGGTAGTTTCGGGGGATATTACGAAATATCGTAGTTGGGCGGCTCAAAACGTCTTTTGTCTCGCCGTGTTTCAAGAATCTAATCTTATCTCGTTTTGCAGCCGTTCAACGATGGCTACGGACCGCCGCCGGGCACAGCGAGCACCGATCCGGCCAGTTACGTCGCCGATCCGGCCGCTTTCTACACTCTGTACATGGGAGCCGGCGCGCCGGCCACTACTATGATGCATCCCGACATGGGAGACTTGAAACGCGACAAGGAGGCGATCTACGCGTGAGTCCCCTGCACAGCATCACTCACCTAATCGATTCCGATCGTTTTCAGTCATCCACTCTATCCGCTTCTCGCGCTTTTGTTCGAGAAGTGCGAGCTGGCGACTTCGACGCCTCGCGAGACGTCTCGTGACGGCACGTCTTCTTCTGACGTCTGCTCGAGCGCCTCTTTCAAAGACGATCTCAATGAATTCATCAAACACGTAAGTACTCGAGTGAATCACACGCACATACCGATAACAACGAATGTTTTTTGCAGACGCAAGAGAATGCCGACAAGCAGTACTATGTGCCGAATCCGCAATTAGACCAAATTATGCTGCAAGCCATCCAAATGCTCCGTTTTCATTTGCTCGAGCTCGAAAAGGTTAGTGTGGCGGAGAGCCGGAGAGAAAGGAAAAAAGAAGAAGAAGAAGATGGAAGCGGGCGCGAGAGTCTCTGCGTCTCGAGGCCTTCATCGGTAGAATCGTTCACTCTTGAACACAGTTATCAGTATCAGTTCCCTTCTCAAGTGTACTTTTTGGGCGCCGACTGGCACCGTATCAGCAAACGAGACGCCGCTCGCTTGCACTTCTCTATGACTTTTTCCAGGTTCACGAACTTTGCGACAACTTCTGCAATCGGTACGTGACGTGTTTGAAGGGCAAGATGCCGCTGGATATTGTCGGAGACGAGCGTGCTTCTTCCTCACAACCGCCCATGTCACCGGGAGCAATGAGTCACCTCGGCCACTCTTCGTCTCCTTCGATGGTCGGAGCGGCCACTCCAATGAGCCACTACCCGCCGTACGAGCCACAATCGGTGCCGTTGCCGGAGAACGCCAGTGTATTGGGACATCCGTTGGAGGTGAGAAATAGAAGAAATGGAGGACGGCTGGAGGGAGCACCAACTGACGCCCTTGCAATGATGATGAGCGGAGTCTCCCCTCCCGATAATTCAGTGGCTAGGTGCTCGTAGATGACGAAGATGATCAGGGTCGCGATAAAAAACATTTCTCCCTTCGAGACTCCGCTCTTCCGATTCAATTGACAAATTGATGAATTCTCTGTGAACAGGGAAGGCGAGTGTTGACTGCCTGCGCGAATCGGATACGGATAATGGGGGGTCTAGAGTCAATCTAGTAAAGTGCGGGATGGGTGTCAATAATTGGATTCGCACACCGCGTATATGCTCTCTCTTTCTCTTTATTTTGCATCCGAATGTCAACCAGCAGCAACCGCGAATGATTAGGCGGCAAATATGGGAGCGCGCAGCGGGTGAGGACGCTAAACGACACACTGTTCGATTCGTCGGGACGGCTTTGAACAATAAGAAAGTACTTGACTCAATGGGATAGCGGGAAAAAAGAGGGGAGAAAGAGAAGACGTCGGAACGCGAATTTGCATAATTCCAATGAGCGCGCGCGCCTCTTCCCTCGTTTTTTGGGGCCGTCGTTTCATGTCGACCGCCAAGTAGAAACCTACATCAAACAGACGAAGAGAGCGAATTGTTTCAGGGATCTTCGATGGCGTACGCAATGGCCGGAATGGCTGCCGCGGCTGCCGTCTCCTCGTCTTCTGCCAACCAACCCGGGGATCACCCTTTAGCGATCAGCGGGAGCCTCCACTCGACGGCTGGAGCCTCCCAGACGCTGTTGCCCGTAGCCGTCAGTAGTCCATCGACGTGTTCGTCGGGGGGATTGCGACAAGACTCGACTCCGTTGCCCGGCGAGCCCGCCGGAGGACACGCGAACGGAAACTCGATGGATTCGATCTCGGAAGCCGGTGAGTGGCTGGGACTCTCCGTTTCAGTGCTTAACCCTAGATGAATCCTCACGACGACATCCCTTTGTCGCCGGCTAACAGCCCCCTCCTGTATCGGACCTCTGTGATGCTCCTCTCTTCCCTTCCTTTTCCTCCCTCCTTTCCCTTTTCTCCCAGTCTCTCTTCTCGCTCTTAACCGCCGTTTCCATTCCATTCATCCAAGCATGGTAATAATAATCATCATCAAAGCGACTCTTCTGCTTCTTCGAATAACACTTGTATGTGCATTTGCCTGCAACTGACACTTTTCTTTTGGCTCGTCCCCCCTACCAGCCGCTTTTCTGTTATTATTCCGCGTTTTCTCGCTTCGCAGGTCCCATTCTTCACCCACTCCACCATCCGGAGTTCCTTCTCTCCCCTCCCAACAACATCATCGAGCAGAGCCTGCACTGTGCCGGTGTCTCGATGCTTGACGCTTCGCTCCCGCCGCCGTCCTCGTCTTCGTCCGACTATCAAGGCGAAATGATGTCCATGTACCACCACCCCCACCATCAGCAGCTTCATTCCCACCACGATGTGTACCAAGACATGGGTCCATACGACTACGGCGGTGGTGCCTACACGCCGGACGTTGTGATGGTGACAGAAGTCAAGACGGAACCGTGTTCTTCAGCTTCTGCCAAGAGTGGAAGCGGCGGGAAAAAGACTCCGCAGAACGGATCGTCCACGGGGGGCGGCAAAGTGGGCAAGAGTCGCGGACGAGGGATCTTCCCGAAGCAAGCGACGAATCGGCTCCGGCAGTGGTTGTTCCAGAACCTCACGGTAAGCATCAAAAGCTCCCCTGAAGCGTTGCGTTTGAGTTTGAGTTTTCTTTTTGTTGGCTGCACTAAGTATTGCGTTTTCTGAGTTCTCATCACACGAAAATCGTCCCACACACGTGTCTATCGTCTTTCTATGTATCTCTAAAACTCTCTTTCTCTCTCTCTCTCTCTCTCTCTCTCTCTCATATCCCCAAAGAGCATCACAAGTCCGAATACATGGAGGGTTGGATCCGTCGATCCGATCTCTTATCCTCCCATGTATTCCAGGCGACGAATTCTCGGTGTGCGGTTCGAACGACGATGGCCGTGACTCGGTGCTTTCCGACTCGGCAAACGGAAGTCAGAATGGGAAACGGAAAGTGCCGAAGGTGTTCTCGAAGGATGCGATCACCAAATTCCGCACATGGCTATTTCAAAATCTCTCGGTAAGGTCTTGTTGCCGCCACTGCCACCTTCCTCCTCCTCTTCTTTTTCTTCTTATCTTCATATTCATCGTCGCTCTGTTTCTCTCTGTTTTTCTCGTTTTTCACCGCCTCAACACCTCTTCATTTCCTCCCACCTACAGTAATCTTCTTGAGACCCACAACTTGTTCGGGGGGTCGTCGCGACGAGAAGTGTGTGGTGCGAGAGAAGGAGAGAAAGACCTCTCCATACACACACGCGACGAGAAAAGCGCCCCCCCCAAACACTCACGGTGTGTAACATAATTTTACAACTGGCCAGAGGTCACTTATGTGGTCCAAACAGATGATGAGAAATATGAGAAAGGGGGGAAACTTTTTTCGATTCGGGAACCAACGTCTGGCTCGAATCTTGCACAGGCCAAATGGCTTGATTGATTCGAGATGCTCGCAGGACATTGCGGGAAGCAGCACACTCATTCTCATGACGTCATCATTTCTTTTCAGCACCCGTACCCATCGGAGGATCAGAAGAAGCAGTTGGCAAACGAGACGGGTCTCACAATTCTGCAGGTCAACAACTGGTACGTTTGCTCTGTGGGCACCAAACTGTTTATGTAATGTTTCGTCTTGGAAGAGGGGGGACCTCTTTCCTCGTCGTATCGGATTACTTTTTGATGGCGGCAACTTCTGAGTGCCTCTCTTCTCCGGATGGACTGTGCGCGTGCGCGATCGAGGATAAACACTGTCTTTGACCGAGAGGTTGCGTCATTCCGGTCACTGATGAGTGCGTAGATTATCATGCGAGGACTGAAGAGTGCGGGACCATCTTCTCCGACCGAATAATAAGGGGTTCCGTCATCTTGGTACGTCCAAGAGGTACCATTTCAAGAAACGAACAATCTGTTCTGTTTCCTCAGATTGCTTCCTTGTTGATTCACGAAGTGTGAAGAACAGAAGGGCAGGGGATAGTCGATTAGAGCACGCTCAATTGCACCCAGCCGAGCGAACGGTAGATCGGATAATGGGATGCGCATGGCACCAGATTCGAATGAGCTTCACCCGCTCATTATCTGTGTGATTCGAGGGTTACTTGGGGCCGAAAGAAACACGTGTTGATTGAGGGGTGTTGCGGTTTCGATGTCGATTCCCTTCGTCCACCTACCATTGTGTCTTTGTTCGCTGGCGGGGAGAAGCTCGCCGCTTCCCATTTCGAAACGGTCGGGGGCCACCTGACCGTAGTCGTCTTTCCTGTCAGGAACTGGACACCGAATCTTCAACGACGACGATTCAGCCTCATTATCCTGCCGCCCCGAACAACGCTCATTGAGTGGACGTTTGACTGACATTTCGTGTCAAACTGACGTACGACCACCCATGAATCGACCACCTCCACTTATTCGTTTTCTGCTGCTGCTCCTCCCTTTTACGTTGTTTAGAAGCGAGGGACCAACCGACGAGAGGGGGATTCAGATGATAGGAACTGATAAGGGAAGGGGGGGATTGTTTGGAGGGACTCCCGGAGGAGTTGGGAGATGGATGGAGCCGTCCGTCGCCCGCTAATGCATAACAAATGACACGGGGGAGACGGCGCGCTGTTGTGACCGTGATGCTCTTTATTGGCGATTCAATTAAAGTTGAATTTAGTCGAATGCATTCGCGTCCAACTGTTTTCGGTCTCCGAGTTTTCGAATGTAGTCGATGATTTGAGAAGCAGTTGGCATAGAGAGCGCCTTCGTTTTCTTCGTCATCGTCCCCTGTCGATTACCGTAACCCGTCTCCCTCCTCCTCTTCTCCTCCTAGGCGGCAATT
The DNA here is from genome assembly GCA_963966605.1 of Caenorhabditis sulstoni. Classification (NCBI taxonomy): domain Eukaryota; kingdom Metazoa; phylum Nematoda; class Chromadorea; order Rhabditida; family Rhabditidae; genus Caenorhabditis; species Caenorhabditis sulstoni. The sequence continues at coordinate 7,246,764 of OZ016479.1, forward strand.
CGAACAGAGGGCAGTGAGAGAGGGAGTGTGTAAGAGACGCCGAGGGAGGACGCCGAGGAGGGGCTGGCTGGCAGAGCGACAGCCTTGGCAATGATGGATCGACGCAGCTGGCGACGCTGACAAGCCGAAGGCGAAGCAGTGGGAAATAGTGGACGGAGAGACGGAGGGACCGACGGAGAGCGGCCGAGAAGAGACCGCGTTTGCATCTGAAAAGAGAATGAGAAACAAAGGATACGCTTCTTCATTTTCGCTCCTCCTCGCACGCTCCCCCTTCTGCCACGGGGGGTCGATTTGTCAAAATGAACGGACGGCACTGTCACTTTTTTAATGAACTGAGATTGGAGGGGAGTGATGACGTGCGGACACGTGAAGAAGAGGGGGATGAGAGGAGTGATCTATAGCGAGAAGTATCAAGATTGATATGAAGGGGAGCGGGCGCCACAAGTGATTGACAGATTAGGAAGACCTCCGGACAGGGAATGGTTGCACTCTTCTAGAAGATAGACATCTTCAGCAGAAGACGTCGTCGCGAGCGTGCGCAATCGACTATAAACCCAAGTTTTATGTGCTCGTCAAACAGTTTATGTTAGGTGGTGTGACACAAGTCATTGGTCAGCAGTGAATAGTTGTGGTTAACTCGATTTATGTGATTTTTATGATGTCGACGTTGGCCACGAAAAGTCGCAGAAGAAGAGGCAGAGTGTGTGTGTGTTGCTATTCTGATGCTTATCTCCTCGTGAGAGAGGCCACTAGCCTTGGGGTTTCATAGTTTAAGTGACGCACATAAATTGTCGCGATTTGACACTTTTAGTGGTTGTTTAGCCGGGGTGGATGAGCCTGAGTGAATTGAAATGAGAAACGAGAAACGACGAGGAGGGGTTGGCTCACGATCAATCGTCTCCACTTGCAGGTTCATCAACGCGCGTCGGCGGATTGTGCAGCCGATGATCGACCAGAACAACCGAGCCGGTAGAGCTCCCCAGATGAACGTGTGCAAGAACCGACGACGGAATCGCAGCGAGCAGTCGCCCGGTCCCAGTCCCGACTCGGAGTCGGACAGCGGCGGCGCCAACTACTCACCGGACCCCGCTTCGTTGACGGCCACTGCGATGCACTACCCGGGAGCCGAGCTGTACATGCAGAGGACGATGAACTACGGAGCGTTCCCCGCGTTCCCCAATCCGTAAGCCGTTCCGTTCCGACAGTCTCTTCCCAACTGAGTCCGTTTTCAGCGCAATGCCATTCATGAATCCGATGATGGGCTTCGTACCCCCGACAGTGGACGCTCTCTCCCAGCAATGGGTCGACCTGTCGGCTCCTCACGAATGAAGAACTCAAAACGCCGCATTCTCATCCCCTCCTGAGCTTTCCCCTCATCTCATCAGTTGGTACTCGTCTCCGTTTCCACTCTTCGTGTTCTCCCATGACCCTCGCTCTCCCCCCTTCTGAAATCGCCCCGACGTTCATGACTATCTCGTTTCTATTTTGTTTTCATTAACATCCCCCCATTCACTCGATGTTCGCTTCGTGACACCACAGGGTTGGCGCAGAAACTCTTTCTTCCCCACACGACTCGTAAGGACTGCTCACTGTGTATTCTTCTAGAATTGTAAATGATAATTCCACTTCATATCAACCGTCTTGTTCCGAACTCTCTCGCTCTAACCTCGATTGCTCTCAACTTCTTTTCAGTCCCGCCTCCTCCTCCTCCTCCTCACACAGTCCACAGTATTCTCCCTCAAATCACTCGTTCCCCCCCTCTTTCTCAAATGTTTCCTCTCCGACTTTGCTCCTATTTTTGAAATCTAATAATATAGAATTTTGGTAAACGTTTTGTTCGTCAACAGAAGATGATATCAAGTTGTTCGAGAAGAAATAGACAATTGTCGGAGCACACGTGTTTCTGAAGAAGTTTACTGGCGAAAAGTGGAGGCACTCGATTAGTGTGTAAAAAATGAAGACGTCATGTTTTTCGAGGAAATTCGAGTCGAGACTTCAACAAAGCTTTCCGTTTGTGTGAACATTAAAGGGACAGTTATGCGAGATTACGAGTACAAAGCTCAGTCCGGGCATTTCATTCCACGTGTCAGAAATGGTAGTGCCCAGTCATGGCATTTCATTCCACGTGTCAGAAATGGTAGTGCCCAGTCATGGCATTTCATTCCACGTGTCAGAAATGGTAGTGCCCAGTCATGGAATTTCATTCCACGTGTCAGAAATGGTAGTGCCCAGTCATGGCACTTCATTCCACGTGTCAGAAATGGTAGTGCCCAGTCATAGCATTTCATTCCACGTGTCAGAAATGGAAGCCCATTTCAATTCACGTCGGAGAGAAAACGAAATGATGATCTCTTGAAAAGAACACAAACAAAGTTAATTTCAAGAAATTCACGTGAGCTTTTGCAAATGGAACTTTTACGTGGGCTCGGTTTCCGACCGTATCTCGGATTCTCATCCGAAATGTTCATATTTTTATCATAAGGAAATTTATCATTTCGAAGAATCATGACAGGTTTTTTGTGGAATATAATGTTAGTTTTACGATTTCGGTTTTCAGAAATATCAATTTACCTGAAAAAGACCGTGAATAGACTGCTGATCGCGTCGATCGTAATGAGGAATGTCGTAGTCGACGGTGCATCCGGAATCAACGGAATGATCACTGGAACGCCGTTCCCTTCGTTCGTCAGTTGTGTGGTGCGTTCCCCAGAACTGTCCCCCATGAGATTTTCCGTTTTTTTTTTCAGAGCGAGGGCTCTTCTCCCATATGTTCTGACTTTTGTTCCGGTTTGAAAACGAAGCTGGAGAGAAAACATATCGGTATGTGGAGAACCATGAACGTTTGGCACTACATTCTCATCATCCTATTCGTCATTTTTCTTTTGTCTGGCATGAGTTTGACCGTAGTGGGATGTTTGAAGAGTCCGCGAAAAGACAAAATGAAAAAGAAAAAGGAGAAGGTGGGACCGAGAGCGGCTGCGACGCCTGCAGTGGGTCTTCCGCCGTCGCGACAAGTCGTCGAGACGGCTCCTTACGTGCCTCCAACGGATGCTCAGAGCTCCGGGGATTCGGTGAACACATCGGTTCGAAGGAAGTTGATTGTCGATTCTTGATTCACTTCTTGTAGGAAAGTGAATTCGAGAAGCCTTTTTCGGAGAGCAGCAGGCCGGAGCAAGACGGCGAAAGAACAGTCAACAAGCGTCGGAAAGGGGCGAATGTGGAGAGAAAGGTGAAGATGGGCAAGTTGAGTGCACACGTGGAGAAAGCGACGGAGCAACACCTGTCAGACACGAGGACGAGCAAGTTCCAGAAGAAGGGAGCCATCTACATCCCGATGGAGCCCGATGTCAGAAGGAGCGATCCTCGCGAACTCACTTCGTTTTCTCGTTTCAGCTTCCCCCGCCAGCCGTGCTTCCTGATAACATTGTGCTCGACAAAGTGACGTACGATCCGTCTCAAAACGAGATGTACGACATTGGATCGGATGTGGATGACATCGAAATGGACACGAGTATGTCGTCAAAGGGAGGATCGACGACAGAGGAAGAGCCGAAGAGAACGGGGAGAGAAGCAAAAAGTGAGAAGAGAACAGAAGCGTCGCCGAAGGAGGACGATACTCAGGAGGACGAGTAGTGATTGTGTAACTATTTATAAAATCAGACGTATTGAACAAGAAAGAGTTTTCAAGAAAGAAAATAGCCTTTTATCACAGGAAAAGAAATCTCAAAACAAATATATTGAAGAAGCGAACGAGTCGATCGAATGGCGAATCGTTCGGAGAGTGAGATCGCTAGAGACATAGTAGCAGATAAAGAGGGAAATGTGTGAAAAGGGTGCTATAAGAGAAGCTATGGATACATGGGAGTTCGAGTAGAGTGCGGTAACAAAGTATATCAAAGTATTGTCGGAGGTACAAAGAGACTATTTGACTGGAAGAAGGCGGTTACTTTTCGGCCCGCTTGGTAACTCGGTATGTCTTCGGTGGCAGTGGCGGAGGAGGAGTGTTCACGAAGATTGACGGGGACGTCGGGTCATCAAACGGATCCGAAGACGTCGGACTATTGCTGCTGTGGCGACTGAAACAGAATGGGCACGTGAGAAGGTTTCGATCTAATCGGAAGAGACTTACCTATTCTTGGGGGGCAGTGGCGGCGGCTGACGGAATACATGAGATCCTCTCGGAGGAGGAAGTGCTGGCGGAAGTGGAACCGAGAGTCGAACTGTGGGGGAGTGGGATTCTTCGCTGCAGAATAGTCGGCTGTTGTAACGATGGCTAGGTTTCGATGCTCACCGGTCGAAGATAACTTGGAGCTGCTCCTGGTTTTCCTTGGCAGAAGTGCTCGGCGAAGAAGAAGATCCTTCTGAGTGGGAGGAAGTGGCCGGACGAGGCGGAAGTGGGGGTGGCGCCACTTCGTAAACGATCGGGAATTGGAAGGCCGACGACGAGTTGTTTTCTGTAATTAGAAGAACTAGATAGAACCAAAAGAACCAGAAAAGCAGAGAATTGATATGATAAAACAGGTTTCGTCAAAGTGCAATCAACTAACCGTTGGACGGAGTGAGCGGGGATTTGTTGGCCAGTGGAGACATTGGCGGCGGCTGACGTCTCGGATGAAGCTTTGGAGCAGGACCCACTGCAGAGCTGGGACTTGTCGAAGTGCTCGTTGGGCTCGGAGCAGTGCTCATCCTTCCGGACGACTTAGGAAGTGGAGGCATCGGCGCTTGAATGGTGGGTGGAAGGTTGGCCGAGTTGGATTCTTTTCGAGAAGCACGGGGCAGTAATGGAGGCGGTTGAAGAATAGCTGAACGGATGAAACTTATGGTTTTATAATGAAGTGGTGTTGGGAGAGAAAGTCATGAAAGGGGGAGGAGACTAAGAAGGGCACGAGGGGCGGACCTTTAAAAGTCGGCGACGGCGACGTGGGACGAGATGAGGAGCTTCCAGTTCGTTTGCGGAATATAAAGTTCATGCTAGCGGGGTCGGTTCGAAATGGTAATGGGAGAATGAAAGGAGGAGGAGGAGATCCGGCGAACAGAGACAGCGAGAGACCCAGAGGCTGATTGCGTCTCTCGTCACGCCAGTCATAAGTCCCGGTTCTTGTCTGTCGTCGCCTCCTTCCTTCTCATCAAAAGACTTCCGATCGCAAAACTTTGCCCAAAAAGGCGGCATGTTTACATGTGTCTACCGCCGTCGTCTTAGCCGGTACTAGAAAGAAAGAGAGAGGAACAAAACTCACGAATTTTCTGATTTCCGCTTTGCCGATGGTGGTACCGAACGTCGGAGTGATCGTCTTGGGTGTGCGAGAAACTTCGTTTTGTTTCGTGAGCGGTGACCGGAGTGTTCGGAACAGTATTCGAGTGATGAGAGGAGTGTGACAGCTGACTGTGAAGAAGGAGTCCAGCCGGGTGGTTCGCCGAGTAGTGGTTTCCAGTTTTCGGAGGCTTGATTCCAGGAGACCGGAGTGTCGACGCACTGTGTTTCGGTTTCACTTCAGAAGTCGGAGTGTCGACTCCTTTCGGTTGGATTTCCAACGACTTGTTGTACAGATACTCCTCCAAGTCTTCATTGCTTTTGAAGTCGTTCTTTGGATTGATCGACTCGAAGAATTGCTGCAAAACGGAAGGATATAATCAAGTACTTCTTTCCTCTTTCTAAATCTAGATTTCATGATTTGTCTGGTTCATACTTTTTTGAAGTATAACTTCTCGATTGGAGATTGCGGAGCAGTGCAGCAGCACAAGCGATAGGATAGCATACTGAGGGGAGTGCTGTCAAAAACGCAAATGTGAAAAGGTCGCCGAAAACGAGGAGGAGGAACACGATTTATGAGCGCGCGCGCGGAGAAGCGACGGGCGTGAACGGGCGGAAGTAGTAGTCGTCGAAGATATGACGACGTGTCAACATCTGAAGCAGATGATCTGAAGACGAAGAAGAAGAAGCGGACGACCACTCATCACGCGAACTTCGATCACTTCTTTCGGAACTACGAGTCACTTTTTGAAGAGCCGAGAAAGGCATCTAACGTTTTCTTTCCCCTACCTAAAGGACTTTGAGATATGGTAAACTGAAAGGCGTGAAGAGTAAGGAACGATGACGACGCGTGACCGATGACATCAGAAGACTAGAAGACGTTACTTCGCGAAACGAGGAAAAGGAGAAGCTGTAATCGGGCGAATTCGTGACGATGAAGAGACCACGACCGCACCGGAAATGCTTTGTTATCACACGGGAGAATGCGTGCGGCTACTTTCTCATTTCTCGTCGTCCTTTCTTTTTCTCCCCTTCTGGCGCCTACATTCATTCCAGACCCCATTAGCGGAAAGAAAATAAGGGAGCGTAACAAGTCATATGATGATTGCGGCGGACGGATGTGATCCACTCGGTTGATAAATCAAAGAAGGAGGCGAAAGTGTCAAATTTCCATTCCTCGTTTGTCTACAGTAACTCGATTCCCGCAGAGCTAAAAACTGAGATCCTCGATCTATGGTGAGCACGGAATGCGTGTAGTCTGCTCTACTTCCGGGTTGGGCTCTTTCTGACTCAGTCCCTTAAGTCAGAAAGAGAGATATTGTTTTCTCTACACTGTCATCTGGGACTATCTTTTCAGTTTTTTCCGCCTGACTCATACAACGTGTAGCTGATGTGGGTGGCAGGTACTCCGAAAATCTTGACGAGTCCTAGCCGCGAGCCAGCGGGAAAAAGCAATTGTTCGACCGGAAGTGAGTCGTAAAGCGAGCAGATAGCAGATGGGGAAAGAAGAAGAGAAGAGGGGTCCATAGGTGATTTCAGCGAAAGCCGTCATGTGACATCACAGTTGCAGGCATGCAGGATAACAAGAACATGATGAAGGAGTGGACGAAAACAAGCGAAGCCCATTGGGGAGAAAGTATCAAGTTCACGGTCGTTCACCGATCATCTGAATGTAGAGAAAGGTTGCGAAGAGGGTCACCATCGGAGATCAATCTGAGGTCACTCTAGATGTGACAAAAGAACGCTCATTGCTAGGCTCTGTCCACCATAACACAGTGTGTTCTGACAGGATGAGACAGGTTATGACGCCGTCTATTTTTAGAAACGACGATGATAGAAATAGAACCATCGGAGGTCATCGATTTGATTGTAATTGACGCGCCGGAAGTGAATTCGATCACCGTCCAATGAGGGAGAACTTGAAAGAACGGACTGACACGCTATCACTGATTTATCGGCGTCAACAGTTCAGTCATATTCGACTGTACAGGGAACCACGTTTTTTTCGCATGTGACGGATCACCCGAATCGCATCAAAAGGATCAAGAAGAAAAGATACATCGGAGATGTTGGAGGGACTCGCACATTCATTCATTTGTTGGCAGTGTGACACATTAATCTCGGACTTGGATAGATGGGCCACGGGTTCATCCCTTCCCCCCGCAGATTTCTTCGTCGCACCTACTCCAGAATTACGAGCAGCGAACGGTGGCGTATTGCATAATCTGACACCTGGCCATAATCACCCTTCGAATAGGAAGAAAACAATAATCTTCGTGTCTGCCCCCCGTAATACCATATTACATCATACTTGACACTTACAGACAGTCAGGTGTGAGATGGGACGATGCATTCAAAAGGAAGGAAAAGGGAAAAAGAGCCGCCGTTCGTTCAAAGTGATGAGACAATTGGATGGCAATTAGTCGGGTCCCACCGTATGTTCAAGATCTATCTGGATTCCTTCTAATTACAAGGTTGGCGAATGATTGACCACTGTGAACGAGTGACTCGTTAGATGTTCGGTTCTTTCTGTCCATTTCCTGGAACTCCACCGACGAAAACTCGCTGGTAAACAAATCATCGTTCTCGACGTGGCACCCCTAGTCTAATAGTAGTTGGAACGGAGGAAGAGGAAGTCTGTGCATATTTGCAAATATTATCAAGTGTCACACACCAGGAATCCCGTGTGTAAATACCATGTCTCTGAGAGAAACGAGAACGTCACGAATTGCTTCCTCACTGTACTAAAACGGCAACTGCCATGACACTACTAGTCTTGCTTCCTTTCTCAGTGAAAGTGAGAAATCATAAAATAAACATACCCCAGTTTGACGAGTGAGAAGCATTTCTTCTCAGAATATGGTGGCGAGAGCAGTTGGATAATACAAATAAATGAGCAAGTGACAGTACTACTCAGACGAGCAAGTGACAGTACTACTGCGGGATTTGTGAGCGAGAGGGTGTCGTAGACGTCTGGCGGGAGGACACAACGAGCGACCGTATGGGCCCGATGACACCTATTTAAGAGGGTTCGACTCCGCCCACAGACCCTTCAACGCGATCGAGAGGACCTTTCGCTGTAGAAGGCCAGAGGCATTACAACGCTTGGCAGCAAAGTTTGGACACCGCGGAAGCAATATTTTGTAACAGGAATGGTAGGAAGCAAAGGAATGGAATGCACCCGTGTACCTTGACGCGATGGAATCGACGACGAACGTACGAGATCTCTGGCTTCTTGACTCGTTTCGGCAGCAATACGGTAGTCGCAGGAGTAATAGATTCTGGGGAAGACGACGAGGAAGTGGACGAAGTGGACTCGACAATGGCGCAAGAGAAGTTTCGGGTCGACATGATCACGACCTCCTTCCTCGTCTGCCACGTCATGCTTCGGCGGTGCGGCTCGAAGTAGAAACACTTGTAGATCGGCTCGTCGGGCGGATCCGGCAAATGGGGAGGGACCGGCGGCGGTTCCATTCAACCAAATCACCACCTTCCCGCTACTTGGCCTCTTCTAGTGCTCGAAATCAAAATGACTCATTTCGCCTCGTTCTCTCGCGTTTTTCTCTCTCTCTCTTTCTCTCTCGTTTCGGCTCCGCGGGCTCATTCATCCCCACCCTCCTTCCTCACTTGATGTCGCGAATGGAGGCGGAGTCTCGGATGTATATGCGGAGCTAGCGAAAGGGAGACGACGAGAGCCTCTTCCTGCGGCGTCCTCAATTAAACCTAGAAGCTCGTCGACCGCGGCAAAGAAGAAGCAGAAGAAAGAAAAAACGCGTCCGCAGAGAAGACGACAACGTCGTTCTTCAATTCTAGCAGCAGAAGCGACAAGCGGCGCCTGGCACGAACAGACGGCGCCGCCGCGCGGAATCGAGGCGCAGACGAGCAGGGTGCTGCGTGCGCGTGTGGTGAAGTGCTCCATGATTTTCTTGAACCGGGGCAAGTGGATGAGTCACTCCAAGTGTTTCATGTTGCTGCTCTTGCTCCTGCTGCGTGTCTTTTTCGAGCACGCGAGCGAGAATATAGGCAAGCAGAGAGAGTGCCCCAGCATCTTGCAGGAAGAAAAAGTGCAAAGCCTGTGTGGGGAGAAGTCTGCAGGATGATGAAGCATAGGAAGCAGGTGTTCTTTCGAAGAAGATGCGATCTCTGATAGAAAGGAGGCGCTTCGCATTGTTGCTCTTGTCTTGTTGCAAACTAGAGCTTCCGTCATGTTCCGACTAGAATCTGATAGCTCTGTTTTGTGCTGCAGCTGTCACATTCCGAGAAAAAGTGCACGGAACAAGACATAAACTACAAACGTTCAAAGATTCGCAAAGACATTCTTTGTCTCCAGACTCCCAAATTAGTCAAGTCACCTGTCGACCCGATGAGTTTCCCGTGGAGGTTCCCACTCATTAGTCAACATTCTTCTTAAGCGCTTTTGAGCTTTTTTTTTTGGAAAAGACCAGAGGTCGAGTGATATCACTCGGAAAGATGTCAATCCTGATTCACACGCAACATCTAAGCACACTTTGCAGAGCAAGAGAAACATCCAAGCAGAAATTTCCGGGATGTCTTTCTTCAGCCGATAAGAAGAGCACTTAGCCGCTCTCCGGATGAACTACAAAACGATGAAGAGCCAGGTCATCTAATCTTCTTTTGACTCCGAAAATGGCATAGCTGATCAAACGTCACACACACACTCTCTGCTTCTGCTCGTTACATCTTCGCAATGAGTCATGTCAGTCGAAAAGGGAATGAGAAGGAGAAGAAGAGAGCAGAGTTTAGATATCCCTTTTTTGGCTTCTCTCTCAAGAGAAAGAGCACGGATGCTGTGAAAGGAAGGGATCTCTCTAAAGGTCGTCGCATACCACAATTCTCATTCTCGCTATCAGCTTCTTCATATTCGGGGCTCCTCGCTTGGAATGGCGTCGCTTCGACTTGATTTTCTTTCTTGAAACTGGCGGAGAAGCGGTGCTCGGAGGTGCTTCGATGAGCGGCTGGCGATCAGAATCGTGACGGTGAACAACGGCGTGACGAGCACGTTGGATTCGTCGACGAAGACTCACCATAAACATGATGACTGAAACTGAACGGGTCGGAAGACGGAAAGTAGAAAAGAGAACGGAGAAATAGAGAGATAGAGAGATAGGTATACGAAAAAACAACAAGAAAGTTTACTAAGTTTCCAAGAAAAATATACTTGTTTTGTTATTGGCACGGTGCCAGGTGATTGTCGGTTACTGATCTGCTCATCTTCGTGTCACACACCAAGACACCAACAAATCATGAGTCAAGCGTGTAAACAATCTGGCAGAGCGATCTATGCTAATCTCAGAGGGAGCACTGGAATATGGCAGACACGTGTGCGCGCACTGGCGGCCAGTGTGTGGAACGGAGAACGGCTCGCGGAGCAGCCGGCGCACCAGCAGTCGATCCATTATCAAAAGTTATGAGGGTCCTTCACGAGATAGCGTGAGGGAAGAGAGGAGAGGCGCCAGATTCTAAGCCATAAATCAATCATAAAACCATTCGGATAGATCCTGAGAGAAGCAAGGTGTTTGAGAAAATCGGGAGGGCGAGTAGGGAAACGGAGGTGGAAGACACCGATTTCCTAGCTAATACGTATTCTGAGAAGGCTGACAAACTCGCGAGCACACTTATTTTTAGTGTCCAGGAGAAGTAGGAGAAAGATAGTGCTCAAGAGAAAAAATCGAGAAGCAGCTGGAGGTGTTAGGTCTCTGGCAAGGTGGTAGAAGACAATAAAAGAAGCGAAGCGATAAGTAGTCTCGGCTCCTTCTCCTCTCTGTCGCAATCATTGCCGTTCCCCTCCTCTTGGCCGCAGCACTTCCCGCCCATCATCAGAGAGCGGAGAGGAGCGCGCATCGCATTATGACACCGCCTACGCAGATGGGGGATAGAGGGAGATCTGGTCGAAATCATCGACTCTTTCGAGGCGGACAATGTACAATAACAATAGAAAACAGTTTGCGATGTCGTTGAAAAAATGGAGGCCGGAAGCGAAAAAGAAGCCGGAAATGATTTCAGTGACTCTTGGATGAGGCAGCGAGACGAGGAGCTGTAGCCAAAATACATGAATTCGGAATCGCGTGAAGAAGAAGAGGAAGCGAATCGGAAAGCGAGAGAAGAGAGTGGGAGGGAGAACGCGGGTTGATTGGGTTAGCATAACCGGATATAGTCAACCGCTCCTGCTCCGGTGATGTCAGGAAACGAGACGACTGGCCGAAAAGGAAAAGGAAGGAAGGAGGAGGTACAGTGCGTAATTATGCATACAGAACGCCCACTCTTTTTGATGTCGGCCGCCTGCAAAATGAGGGGTGGATGCGTTTCACAGCAACTTCTTTGTTTTCTTTGCAATTACTGGTGAGCCAAATGTCGAGAAGAATGAGGAGAAAAAAAGAACAATGGGGATGACAAGAAGCGAGTTATAATGAATTACGAGCGAGCAGACGAGAACTGTGGGAACGTGGTCGTTGCGGTTATGCGGCAGAAACATGCGGTCTTCCTAGGGAAACCCGCGAATCTACGATAAGATGTAAGATAGAAAGCAGCATATTCTCACTTCTTTGAAAATGTCTCTCTCTCTCTCTTTCTTGGACTTGGCGAATGTAAGCACAAGCTTATGTTTTCACCTGTTCCAAGAAAAGCGTGAGAACTCGGAAACAAGCCACGACGTAGGCGATTTCAACTATTGATAAACTCGTAGAACCAAGAAAAAGGAATACTGATGGACACCGTTTAGTTTCTCTAAACTGCCGGAAGTAATGCGCGAGGTTCGGAAGCCTGAACGAGCAGAAGACTATTATTCCGATCGTCTCGTTTCGTAATTCTTCGGTTTTTCAACGCCCACGAGGCGCGTGTGACATATGGTAGTTCCCTCCGGAAAGAGTCGATAGTCCATTCTGGGGCAAGAGGCCACTTTTCAACACTTGCAAGAAAAGGCACAAGACTAACAAAGTGGCGGACAGGGAATTGACGAAAGCAGTCGAGACACTGACCGACGGCGGCTCGTAAACATTGGAAGGCAGGCGAGATTTTGTAGAAAGAGAAAAAGAATGGAGCCAAAAGAATATCAGTTTTGGGAACCCTGCGACTGCTGCAGATACATGAGTCAGTGTGGGAAGCAAACAAGAAGAAGGAGGTGCGAAGAGGGGGAGAAGAGGAATAAGAAGAACGGCACCGGAAGTCGGGAGACCCCCCGCGCGCGAACAAAGTATCATTAACTGGTCATCGCGCTGCGCACCCACTTTCTCACATCATTCTTCCCCTCTCTGTGTGAAATCAAGTGCAAACTGACTCGGATCGTCGGTTCCAGCGTCAGGGAGTACCGCTCGTTCTGGTAGATTTGAATCTCGCGGATCACGTCGGATATCTTTCTGCACTTGAGGAACGAGACCAGCTTGTTGATTTGTTTGTTGTCGGGAGGATCCGACGACTTCATGTTCTCTTTCTGTTTTAGTGCCGCAGGAGACTTGACGAACGTGCTGTTTCCCTGCTCAAGGAAGAATATATTGGAGAGATAGTGCCCGAAGAACGGGATACACGGCGGGTTGATCGACGAGAGTCGCTTTTGCATTTCATGCCACCGTCTCTCGCACAGAACGTTGAACCGGTCGAAGCACTTCTGCTTCTCGCTATCCAAACGCTCCCAACACCATTTGAGTCGGAAGACACAAGACGAGTTGAGGGCGGAGTAGAAGGCGACGAGTCCCGTGAAATTATGAAGCTCTTCGAAGACAGACATCACTTCGAGCACTCGATTGAACATTGCCATCCGTTCTTCGAGAGACTCTGTCTCGACAATCGAACGAGACACCCAGTAGGTAAGAAGAGTGGAGTGGTCGGTGAGGCGGAGAAGCTGCGGACTCTTCCGCCATTTCTCTGATTTAGTCCACGCAGCTTCGACGAGTTCGATGGGTTGAATGGCTCGATAGAGGTCAAAGTGAAGGAGCGTCAGCTGGAAGAAGTTAAAATAAATAAAAGCCAACCGAGATGTACTCGCACCTGTCTTCCGATCTCGAGAGGGTGCAGAGTGAGCAGATCGTAGTTCTCGACGTCTCCCTTTTGAGCTGTGTGCCATACGGTCTGGAAATGAAGAGGGTGAGATGAAGAAAAGGAAATGGAAAATACCTCGGGGCCCTTCGTTGTGAAATTACGGCGGGATCGCTGGTTCGCGTACACCATCTGCTGCTGCTGCTGCTGATCGTCTCCATACACGAACGCGCTGTTCACATGTCCCTCTTCCGAATCGTGCTTCTCTCCGTTCTCGACCGCCTGAGTGGGATTCTTGCAGCGCTTCTCGATGATAGCGAGAATCGTCTTGCAGAACTTTTTGTGCTGCTTCGTCAGCTTCTCTCTCGGATCGCAACACCTATTCAGGAACAGCTCGAGAGCGTCGAGAAGAACCGGATCGCACTGGAAGTCGTACCAGTGTTGCTTTACCCACTGGTTTATGACACTAAGGACGCGGAGCTGCACGGGGCGCTCATACTCCTTGCGGAAGCGCTGGAAGCTTGGCTCGTAGATGGGAGAAAGTCCTGTGTTAGCGGAAAGTCCGTGAGATTGCACAGTGTCGTATCGGCCAGCGAGTGGACCTCCTCTGAAATAATGGGAAAATCGAAGACTCCAGTAAGAAAGGAAACGGACCCTTGTCTCTGCTGTTGCTGCAGTTTCTTCGGAATCGGAATGTTGAATCTCTCGAGAAGCAGACTGAGGAGATCGTTGGGAGTGCAGAAAGATCGGTATGAAATAAGGAAAGTCTGGATGTACTTGTTGTCTGTGTACCTGAAACGAGCCGATTTGGAACGATCAAGCATGAGGCTCCTTACGAATGATAAGTGAGTCTTTCGATAAGTTTCAACACGGTTCCATTCTTGATCACAGGGATTCCCGAGCTGGAAGTGTAGTCCTCGAATGAGATGTTGTCTTCAGAGTCTGGTTCGGAGAATCGGTACTGATCGGGTCCCGGGATGATCAGCGGTATCCTCTTTGCTTCTTCTTTTTCAAAGTTGTCGAGGATTCGATCGAGGAGACTCCTTGTCGTGACTTTGACGAGAACCGTCATCCACTGCTTCTTCTCCTCGAGACTCTTGCACAAAAAGTGATAAACTTTCGGGAGACTTGTCTTGTCTCTCGACTCCAGCTTGAAGCAGTTCGAGATTTCCGAGTCGGAAATATCGAAGACGTCAATCGAATGAACAGGAAGACGGTCTTTGAATTTCAGAGAATTTTTGTGTCTCTTGCAAAGGACGATCATCTGGTCGAAAACGTAAACAAATCTGAATCAACACGGAAATTTGAAAACTAGGAGAGAAGACGACAAACCGCTCTGTCTTCCACTTTTTGTTTTTCGTGATTTCTCCGGACAGGGAAAGCGAAGGTCGGATCATGCCCAAGTCGCCCTCTGAAAATTGAGTTGAACTTCTGAATCCCACTTACGATATTTGTCTGATCACCTTTTTCCAGCTCATTGCATGTCTTTCCGATAGGACTCCCAGAAAATCCATCGATCAGAGACTGAATTTCGTTGAGTCTCTTCACGTTGTAGATCTTTTCACTCTTGGCCTCCCGCTCCAGGAATGAATTGACTCGACTTTTCAGTTCCGGAAGCATCGAACACATCGAATCGACGGTCGACGCAACTGTTCTGAGAGCCACCCGACAGTTGTTCAAGTCTGACCGATCCTCATCGCTCCTACTTATCTGGCATAGTTTCTGAAAATAAATTCGTGTCTCCACTGTTCACCTTCTTTTTTTGCAACTCACATTCACATACTCTAGATACTGGTATATGTGAAAGATCGGAATGAGCAGCAGTTGCGGCAGAACGTACTGCACCGCTTGACGGAAGGACTGTCCGTCCAGGGAGCTGTTGAAGAGGTGATCCTCGGCCTCGAAGAGCTGCGAGAACCGCGGGCTTTCTATCAGAGTACGGATGTTCTCGTCGATGACCTGCATTGCCAGCTGCTGCTCGTCGGACTCTCCCTCCCGCATCACGTACGACGTGTACGCGTCGAACTCGCACGCCTCTGCGAGATCCCAGATGCCCATTCCGATGCACTGCGTGTCGTTTAACTCGATTGCGTCTTCCAGTGTTCTTTCAATTTTCATCGCCAACTCGTGGATTTCGGAAAGATTTCCGAAGAGATTACTCGAAACGATTCGGTCATCTTCACTCGCCACCGCTTCGATTCTCCGCCGGAACACGTTGATTCGATTGAGTTCCCGAATGAACCGCCGTTCATCTCTCAGAAACTCAACGGCCACAGCTTCGTAGGTCTGCGTGGGCTTCTCCGAGTGCTCCGTCTCGTCGGCCACGAACTCTTCGAATTCCGAGAGGAAACCGAATCCGCCTGGAGACTCCGCTTCCTCTTCATTCCGCAGTTTCTGTCGCAGTTCCATCAGCGCTCGATCCGCATTCAATGCGACATCCAGATTGGCTAGAGTGATCTTTTGTTCAGAATTGCGTATGTTTTTCACATAGTTGCCAGTGAGACGCAGTACATCTTCAGTGACACTCTCGCACGCGTAGTAGACGTAGCAAGCAATTTTTTCGATCTCGCGTTTCTCACGAGGGCCAATCGACTCCTGAATCGTATCTGTTACACTTTCTTCTCTCTGAAGGGACTAACCTTGATGATAGCTGCAAGACGATTCTGACTCTCTCGGATACCCTTCGGCGTTTTCGTGTATTTTCCCCTCTGCATGCGCATGTTGTCCATAGCATCCTTGGTTACGGAGACGAGCCCAGAGCCGAAAAGCTTTTTCGCCGCCTTTTCAACTTCCTCGACACTTGTAGCACGTGCGTCGATCAGCTAAACAATCAGAGATTGGAGACACGCGAGAGGAAAGAACGAACCTCCGAAACGACGCTCTGGAGGAAGACCCGTATATGCTCGACGGCATCAAAGTTCATCGGAAGACCCGGATGTACAATGTTGCATATCTGGTAGATGCGCTCGTCGAATATCGCCGCCCATTGTTTGCTATTGTTCGAAATAGTGTGCCGGCTCGTGAGGGAGACGGTGTCCGAAGGTGGAGCCGAATACAGCGAGAGACTCATTATGCTCATCAGTTGGTCATTATCTGCAGCAAAGGAAAAGAGAAATCGTAAGAATCAACGGAAGAAAGAGAAGCGAAAATGAAGGAGAAGAAGAAGAAGAGGGTATTGATGATGATTACACCCGCGAAATGCATGGAACAACTGGGCAGAGAAGCGGAGACGACAGAGAAACGAAGGACAAAATGATACGGGATGAGAACGGGAAGGGTACGGGTAGAAGGGTGGAGAGAGCACGCATCGAGCCGAGACGCAGACGACTCGACTACCCGGCCGGCCTTGTTCTTTCGAACCAGTTTGATCCCTCACAGCCTGGAGAGACCCGTCTTCTTCTTCTTCTTTTCCGCCGCAGTTTAACCCAATCTGATCGATTCGTTTTCTTCGTCGTTATAGGCTGCGCGAGGCGCTGTGGCGCTCTCAAATTATCAGTGACTTCTCTTTTTGAAGGTCATTAGACGGGACGATTGGGAAGCAATCAACGATTTCTGTTTGTAACGTCTGATGTAAAACAGGAGAAACGATCGATAAAAATGATGTTTGTTGGGTGGTAAATACAGCAATGGTTCAATTATGAAATAAGAAAGTGCGCCATGCAACTCGCCTTCTCTTTCTCGAGCAAACAACCCGAAAAGGCGGCTGGCACGAAACGACGGGACACCGTGGGGAAGGGCGTAACTGCCAGATTGCTGCCGATTCATCGAGATAGATAATATCATCTTTTCCGCTCACTACTTACTTCATTTTCAATGACACTGGCTGCAGAAATCGGCTATTCGTCGAAAACGCCGATGCAATTTGCAACACAAAAACAAAAAAGAAACTGTGCGCAGTCAGCAAGTGTGCTCCACCGAGAAAGAATCGAGTGCGCGGAGAGTGGATTATTCAAATTTCTGATCCAGATTCTTCAAGAGAATTGTGCTAATTTTAATCGGGTTGACCCTGAATTTAACCATCAGAACGAAATGCCGAGAACAAATTTTCTGTCAAGAAGATAGAAAAGAACGAGTCAAAATGAACAGAAGCTGCGAAAAACGATAGGAATTGGCTATGAGTCATCGGAATCTTGCGAAACATTCGAAAACTTCCAGGTGATCGGAAAGAGATCAAAAACAAAAAGACAGGAGAATGAGTTTATTGCATAGAAATTCTGAAACCCGTGGATGTCCGACGTCTTCGGAATCACTAACTCGAGGCGTTTCTGTTGCGGACTGCCGTCGATTCTTCGTAAAACTTCTGGTAGTCCGAGTTCGTGAACTTGTCGATGATGTCGAAAACCTTCCTCGGCTCTTGCTTCTCGACCGCCCGTTTCCCCCTCCGTTGCCTCTCAAACTCGTCGTGAGCCTCTTTGAACTCGAGCAATTTCTGCGGCGGGAGCACCTGAGCCAGGTATTCGTCCATGCTTTCGGCGACCATTTCTTCGTTGGCGCCCGCTTCTCGAGCGGAAACTATCAGTTTGTGCAAAGTTTGCTGCAAATCGGGAAGTGCGCTCCATCGGACTCGTTGAATCTCACCTGCTGATCATCGGAAAGGAAAGTAGTCAACGGAGACATTCTGCACGGTGCGGAGGCAGTCTCGAATACGAGAACTAGGAAAATGAGGCATTGCGCGAGCATTCTCGGACTGGAAATGGAGGGAAAGTGGACGGAAACGGGTCGAACAGACCGAGTGACCGGACGAGAAAACGAAGACAAACAGTCAGAATTGCCTTTGTTTGGAGAGCACTTTGGAGCAGTTTTGATGCTCCTCCTCTTGAGAGAATCACACTGTTTTTTTTGCGAGAGGAAGATAACAAGTTCTTCCTCTCGGTCAGTTTGTACTTTCAAGTGGGGATAGTGAGGGAAAACCTTTTCATTCTTATCGGATTTGTAATTGGCCTTTGTCTTTGAATAGCGGGAACAGAAAAACGGAGGGGAAAGAAAGATGTTTGCCGCAAAGGGCCGAGTCGGAGACGGAAATGAGGTTTCGATTCCGGAATATTTGACTTAGAGCTGAGCAGAACATTCGGGAATTGAAACAGATTCCAATAAAAAAGAGTTCGATACAATAATGCACTAGACGAAATAATAAAAACGGTATACTTGCCAAAAGTTGAACAGGGCGGAGAGATAAGGCCGGGAAAATGGAAAAGAAGCTCCTTGTTTCTCTTGTCTTCTCCCGACCGACAAGTCTCTAAAACAGAAGGAAAAACTATACTTTACGGAATAATAGTCAAGAACTATTGGGTTACACTTTTGACAGGGAATATAATTAAATTGACACGTTGGAATAAACTTCACAGAGAGAAAACGAGGCAGACGGGAAAACCTGATGACAAGGGCAATTAGGAGGAGGCCGTCCATTTGTACTTGGCAGAAGCCGCTGAATCGCCAGCGGCAAGAGCAACTGGAGCAATGGCCGCCGGCTTATGGTAGAAGTAACAAGTCGAGTTGCGACAGTTAACACCGAAACGGCACTCCTGTGAATGAGGTGATAAGGAATAGATGGACTCAGTAACGAACCTTCGGATGTTTGAAGTGGCACACTGGATTGCGGCAACCTCCTGCGTAGCGACAGAGAATCATGTTTTGAAGTGGAACATTTCTAGAAAGCAGTTGTTTTGAGCAAGAACTGAAGAAATGAAACTTACTCAGGAAGTGGCGGTTTAGTGATCGATTTGGTAGGACTGGCGGCTACAGAGACTGGCGTAGAATTTGATTCGTTTGGAGAATCGGATCTCTTTTTTGTCTCAACAACCGTATCTTTTTCGTTCTCATCGGATTTCTCTTCTTTTTTCTCAACTGGAGACGACTTCTTTTTTATCGAAGCGGCGAGTTTCTCTGCGAGAGATCCTAGGGCTCCACGAACAAGAGGTTTCGGAAGCTCTTCAGAAGAACTCTTGGCTGTGAAGCTCATTGCAGAAGTCGTCGTAGTAGTAAAAGCTCTGTTCGAAGTGAGCGGGTTCTTAATCTCGGGTGGGCCCATTCCAGGCTGAATTCCACCGGTTCCTTGGTGAGTGAACGGACAGTGCTTTTTGGTGCAGAAACGATCGAAACGGCATGGTGGATGGATGAAGAGACAACGAACACCGTAGGAGCAGTTCGGGAAATTTCTGAAAACAAGTATATGTATAAATATATAAATATTGATGATAAGAAAGAGGAAGGAAACTCACGTGCAAGCTTTAGTTGGATGCATGAAAGCGCAGGCGTCTCCTTTCGTGCACTTTGGCCAGAAAATGCATCTTTCCTTGACGTTCTGATCTTCTCTAGCCCCTCCGTTCAGAAGTTGATTCTGCTGTTCTTGAAGAACGCTGAGCGGAGTCGGGATGTACGCGGGCACATGCTGTTGGTAGTGCTGGTTGACATGGACGGTGTAAGACTTTCCGGAAAGTTGGTGAGTTGGCGGCAACTCGTCTTCCTCTTCACGAACGCTGTCTTTTCTGTTGATGCCTCTCGCCTCAGCAACGAACGCGTCGATTTCGGCTTCTTCATCTTCAGAATCCGAGGTGTCTCCGAGACGGATCTGTCCGTTCCACTTTTGCATTGTAGGAGAGTCGTCGGTAGGAGTGGAATCACGAGAATCAGCGGCAATATCGAAAATGATTCGCTCGTGCTTCGACTTCGGCTCGTCCGTCGCTTCTGCCTTCCGCTTCAGAAGACCTCTGCGCAAATTATCATCGACAACGACAATTCTATCCTGGATGCGAGTCTTCTTGATCGCTTCTTTCCCTCCGGAAAGCTTCAGTATCATCTGCGGACCGCCAGTCTGTGGCTGGTTGCCGAGCACAACAGTGTCATCATCCTCGATAGCCGCAGAATGCTCTTTGGTGACTCTGGTCAATCTTTCACGAATGCTTTTTTTAGGAGATATGATTTTCTTTGGAGAGATGGTGGTTTGTGGAGAGGCGTGCGGCTTGGAAGGCAATGCTTCGACATCCGACCAGTCGTCTTCCGTTCCTTCTTTCTTTGAAGAACCGTACCCGGCACTGACACTCGCTTCGTTCATCGCACGAAGGAACATTGAGCCACGAGCTTTGACGTTGGAGCTAAAAAACACAAGAAAATGAGAAGGAAATTTAGCACAGATGAACTCACTCTCCAGAAGGACGAATGTTTCTCTTGACGGTAACTGTGGATTGAACCTTACGTTCCGGACTCTCAGCCTGATGATGAATCACTGTCGAGGCAACTCTCTTCCGTTCAGGAGATCTAGCTCTGTTTTCGCGATCTCTGTGCTGTCGGTCGAACTTCTCGCGGGCGCGAGAGCGATCTTCGTCATCCGAATACGTGTTTGAGCGACTTCTGGAGCGACGACGCCTGTTCTTCTGGACCTCTTTTCGCTTCTCATCGCGCTCGCGCCGCTTCTCCTCTTCGGCTCGCTTCTCACGATCGCGTTCTTTCTGACGCTCCCGCTCTCTCTCCTTCTCTGACTGAAGCTCTCTGTCTCTCGCTTCTTTCTCCTTCCGATGCTTGTCCTCCTGCTCCTTTGCAGCACTTTCTTTGTTTTTCTCATCTTCCTTCCGGCTGCTTTCTCCTGGTTTCGTTGAAGCATTTTGAAGACGATCGAAAAGATCGAACAGCCTAAAAAAATGAAAGATGCGAATAGCGGGGTGCAGCACTAACCAATCGACGAATTTTGCGGTGCTCTTGCCAATGAACAGACTCAGATCGTCTTTCATCTGAGTTTTCTCTTTTTTGTTCGCGATCATAACCATAATGTAATCTGGCAGCTCATCGTCCACGTACACACCAAGTTCTTCGAGTTTGGCACGAATTGCGGCCTGAAACTGTCAACTTGTAAGAATCAGATCTACTTTCATACCTTCAACTTCTTCGAAACGTCCGAAGACCCCGATTGAGAACTCATTTCGAAACAGTCACTGAAGAAAACATTCGATATAATAGGGAGAAGCGGCAAACGAGATAGAAGACGTAAAACAGGTTCCACGAAGCACGGAGGAGAATGGATTAATTGATTATTTTAGAATTCTATGAAAGTTTTGCATAGAAATTAAAAAGAATTCGAATCACATTGCGCTTGTTGATGAGAGTTGCATACGAAAAGCCAGCAAACAAACGCAGGTGGACCTCCATGCGAGTTTTGTAAATTTTCGGATGACACGTGGAACTTCGCTAGCTAATTAATAAAAAAAAACACAACCTCAAAGGTAAAACACGATTATTATTTAATTTTCTGAATCTTTTTCGATTAACCGAAACGAATAATAGCGACTGGTTTTTCAAGGAGAATCTGTAGGTACCACCCGGAAAAAAACAGCCAATTTTACTGGATTTTAATGACTTTTATTCGTATTTGCAAACTTTTTTCAAAAATAGAGAGGAAACACCCGAAACTTCGAAGAAATTCAGTGAGATGCTCAAGAATGGGAAGCGATGGCGACGAAACGAAAAATGAACATTGTCGTGAAGTGCGGTGTATTCCGCAAACAGGATGTCGGCAAAATGCACACATTATATAACGACGATCGGTCTCTCAAGGCGTCTCCGGCAGGCTGTTTTTGTGCATTCGTAGAGCATTTCTGGGCTCCATGAGCCGTATCGGCTCTTTTTCAAAAGTCGTACTGTTAATTTTCCATTGTACGCAGCAAACCTCTTGTTTATTTTCAGTTGGGTTTTAACACTAAATATAAATAAGATTACATTTATTGTAATTGTTTCCGCAAAGAGCTTTGAAATCTCTTGAATTTATATTGCTGTTCTTTCAACTATCCCGATTCTTATAGTATCGTTATGTGTATGAATTCATAAATGAACATGTACCAATAAATATTTGCAACCGCGCAGTGCGATTCATTTATCGATCGAAGTTTGCCCGCGTAGTCTCTGCCACTTCCCGTAAATCTTTCTTTTTTTTTAAATTTTTAATTGGCTTCAGAGCGGAATGGAAAAAAATGATTTTGATGCACGAATTCCAAATCGTATAATTCCGCCGCAAATGTCGATTCAGTGAGTCTTCGAATGCGCAAACCTATTTAAAAAAACCGTTTTTTTTTCAGGGAAGCGAGACGCGGAGAATACGATTCTTATCGGAGTGTGCGTCCCACTTTTGGCGTTCAGTCGTCCAGCGTGCTGTCATTTCACGGCGGGACCCCGATAGAACGGGGTTCGTATCCGAGATATTCGGTTGTCCCTCAGCATACAGAAACGTACAACGGGCCTGTACTTGCAAATGGAAGCACACGAAAAAGCGGATTCGATAGAAGCGGAGAAGAAGTTATGAATGTGAGAAGGCAACCTTTGCTGAAAACGGTAAACATTCAGAAGCAGGCTAGGTGAAGGTCAGGTTTAGTTTCAGCCAGTTCTGGCGGTAGAGCACATTGGCGGAGACATGGACATTTCAAGAAGCAGATCGACTTCTCCAGTCGAAAGGCGCTCTATAAGAGACAGTGAGAAAAAAAAAGTTCTTTTCTATGTACCACAACCTTTACAGCTCGAAAAAGTGACCAAAGGCCAGTTCGAAATGAAAGAGGCAGTTCGAGACGATCCAGGTCTCGCTCCAGGTCAAGATCGAGAGGTGGAAGACACGAAGAACGTTACAAGCCGAGAGAAAGGGAACTCCTCAGAACACCTTCGAATAATCAAATGAGAGACGGCATAATTTATTCGGGGGACAACTTTTACGAGTTCCTCAACACTTGGCTTGGGCTGATCAACGACGAGGTCGAGAAGTTTGCGGAAAGAGACGTGCATGGAAGGCGCAGGATACGAGAAAATTTGACAAGTATCGTTCTCGATTAGAAGATGCATTAATCGATGTTTTAGATGCGAGCGATACAGAAAAAGAAAAGATTGTGTTGCCGCCGGATTTTGTGCAATCCGACAGAAAACGAATGGTCCACTGCGACATGACGATTGACGGTCTGCCGGCGGCGATATTTTTCGGAAGCGGATACGGTCCTCGTGATTACTACGCTAAGAATGCGGCCGCGAAGGATCTTGTCGACAAGTGCCATCGGATCGGAGTCATCAGCAGCGAATTGCACGCTGCAATCGCTAACAGACAGGATCTCGATGAGTCGTTCCACAAACATTTCGCCACACAGATTTCCAAGGCAGTGAATGCGGTCTTGCTTCTAATCAACAAAATGTCTTTCGGTTAGAAGCCGGATAGTTTCAGTTAAGGGTTTAGTTGTTTCAGAACACTTGCCGCCCGGATTCATGAGTCTGCGTCAACTGGATCCGGAAGTTATTGACAGATTCAAGCATTTGCTTCGAATGGTTCAAACCATATTATTTTTGTTACACTTCTTTTCGTTCAGGTTATGCTCGATGTCTATTACCAAGGCGTTGAAAGTCCGGCTGCTGTAGTTCCAAAGGCTCTTGAGGTTTGTTTTAGTTTGTTTTCGGGGTGTCACTGTCTTATAACGAATCCGGATACAAAAGGAAGCGGATGAAGAAGGGAAGTTACGGCAGTCTCATTTTCTTTTAGACTTTGCAAAGCTCTCGGAGCTGTGAGCCATCGGGATCTCCTTATCAGGAAAGAGAAAAGAAAACATCGAGAAGTATCGCACGCAGCCCGGAACCGAGAAAGCCTGTTCGGTCGAACGCCGAAGAGCTTGAGGCGATGAGAAAAGCGATGGAAGACAAAATGAAAGAAGAACTTGCGAAGAGGGAACAAGAGATTAGAAAAAGAGTGATCGAAGAAGAGAGAGCTAAAATTCGAGCGGAAATGGAAAGAGCTCAGAAAATTGAACAGATGATGCACGATCAGCAACAGTACGAGATCCGGAAAGCAAAAGAGAAACAAGAGCTCGAAGAGAGGCAGATTCAGATGTCGAAGCAGGTCGAGCAGGAGTTCAATGATATGGTGTCGACGCTCGAGAGAAGATTCGCAGAAGTGCGGGAAAAGAGACTGAATCATGTCCTCGAGATGATATACTCGTCTTCGACGTTTAAAGCAATACAAATGTTCTCGGGAACACAGTTGAATTTCGATCAAATGCAGAAAATGGTCATCGATCTGAAGCAACTCATCGAATCGATCGAACTCTCCACACAAGCCGCTGAGCAGTATTCTCGAGGTCGACAGGAACAGCCCTCCTCCTCCAGTTATCCTTACCGCTATAACGTGCCTAGCATTCCGGATATTATGGTTTCTCCAGGATACGGAACGTCTCCTTCTGGATATCAGATGTCTTCTGGTTCTTCCATCACAACTTCAATTTATCCCGCTTCGTCCACGTCTCCCGGATATCTTCCTTCGTCGACAACTTCTCCGCGTAGTTCTTCGTCATCGAGAAAAGAAGAAGTTAGTTTTTCTAGGTGACCATATCACATCTATTCAATCACAGTGCTTCGAACACTGAGAAATGAGAGGAACTTGAAGATCCGTTTTCTACTATTATTATACTGTATTTTTCATACACTTCGTTTCTCTTTTTAACTGTTTTTTATCGGATATCGGAGTTCCTCTGGTTTCTCAGAGCCTTCGAACCTTGCTCGTTCCAATGAACAGTAAAGAAATGCCGACCCTGTGCGATGACTATCGCACTTTCTTTTATATTTCCTTTTTTTCACTCATTCTTACACAGGTACACCGCCTGACTGTCGGAGACATGCGACTGAGAGCCCTGACGCCTTCGGAGAAACGTCATCTAAAGGAAGGTGACAAAGTGATCGCTCAAGATATGAAGACCGGGAACTGGAGTCTGGCTTATGTCAGCAAGATTCGTGACGACAGAGTGACTCTGACGGCCGGAAGCAACACTCTGAAAAAGTACATGGACGAAATATATCGAGAGGACAAGGGACCTCGCTGATAGTTCTCTTTACAATTGTTTTGACTTTCACATCATCTCTCTAATTGAATGTGTAAAGTTCGCTATATTATGCTCCCAATTATAAAAATTATTTCTAAAAGCTTTCCAGACTGTAAGAACGAAACATCGAGAAAAAGCAACGAGAAAAGCGTTAGACCGATAATTTGAATTGAATGCTGTAGGGGGACAGCTAAATGAAAAAAAAGAAGAGGAAATTGCAACACAAAATCGGATACCGCGAAAATTTGGCGTGAACTCTGGCCAAATTCGAAAATGCTCACCGAATGAAATCAATGACGTGGATCACAGTATCCTCGTCTCTTCTCTAATCTGATTTACGTCTAATGGATCAATCGGACGACGACTCGACGCTCTCGGCGCCTCCTTTGAAAAAACGGTTCCAAGAATTCTCAACGGAGCAGAAAAATGTGATTTATGTATGTTGGAAAACGACGAAATGGGTAAGCAGCTAGAGGTTACAGGTGGTTTCAAGGGAACCTCCGGAAAACTCGATGGCTTGGACGGACTTGAAAAAAGGACTCATCACTTGTTCAGAGAAGCTTCAGACTCTTGATCTACCGTGTGTGTACGCAAGGAAGATAGCTGAAGACGCTAGGAAAAGATCATATGCGACGGCAATGAAGACGAGTGTCGTGGCGGCGACTCCGTGGGTCGTTCCTCCCGCCGGACTGATCCAGCCTCTCATGAGCGTCCATTTACCACCACCTACTTATTTCAACTCTTCGGAAGGAATCGAATCGAATCTGCGTAACAGCCACGATGAGAATCAGATGTTCGCGGTTCTCTCGCAAGTGAACGCCGTCATCACACAAGTCGCGGAGGTTATGGGCACTACGGTGCGAGCGTGTGTAGGTGAGCTCTGAAATGCACTTATTGATACAGTGCAAACGAATGAGTACGCGAGTCCGTGGAAAACGTTATCACCCATTTCAGAACGACGGAAATGCGACAATGCGATGTGTCTGTTCACTTTTTTTCAAGACTTTCCGTCGTCGATAATAGGAGGATCCGCCGTCATTGAAGAAGAGTTTCGCGACAGACCGCCGTGAGTCCGAAGAGAAACCAACTCGACGTATCCTTTCTAAATACGCTGTTCAGATCTCCCGCGAAAATCTTCGATTCGTGGCGCATGCAGTTCTTCATTTCTCTGAAAGTTTTCATTCCGCCACCGATTCTCAATAGAATGAGAAGGAATGTAGACAAAGACTCAAACGGAGTGAGTGCAACTGTCGTAAGAATTCAGAATTCCTGCCAGTTTCTTTAAGGAATGGAACATTAAAGTTCTGAAAAGCGTCGACTTTCAAGAAATCGTCAGAAGGATACTTAATCTTAAGCAGAATCGTCAGTTTTGGTTGTTCTTGTAAATCTCGAAGGAACTGCGCTTTCAGCCTTATTCGAAAAACTCTGGCTCACAAAACCGATGGATTTCGACCCTCTCGACGCAGAGTTTGCCAATTCGAGGTGAACCAGAAAACACGGAAGTGTCAGCTGTTGCGTTATCAAAATAACATTTGTGTTTTCTTGTAAATTGATACAAGGGATTATCAGTTCGCCTTCGATTGTTCTCTCTATTTTTGTTTGCCCTTCCGATAAGCATGATTCTTTTTTCAGATACACCATGATCAGGCAGATCGAAGCGGAAGTAAAAGCGTTCTGGACGTACGAAAAGATAGGATTCTATCTGAAAATGAATGTTTAATGAATAAGATGATTAATAGTTTCCTGTTGTCGATAATATCCATGTTATTCGAGATTCATTCTTTCTTATTTCGGCTCCCCTCCCCCCCCCTTTTAAACAGCATCCAACCAGTCTTTTTTCGATTTCTCCGGCTGCCAACTGCACGAATGGAGTCATCTTATTTTGATTTCAGATGCAGAGGCCTCGAGGCAGAAGCATATCGGACGATTCAGTCGAGCCAAGAGCAGCAGTGAGTGGTTTCTGAAGTCAAAGTTCATCAGCTGTTGTGGGGAGTCATCTGCTGTGTAAAGAAGACGCCCGATGGGATAACTCATGTCGCTTGGTTTTCGAATTCCCCCTTCTCTTTCTCTCTTCCTCTTTCCAATCAATAGCTCAAACAATCCGTGATTCCCATGCATAATTAGGTTTGTGTCGTCTCGAGACGCCGCCGTTCCCGTAAAAATCATGGGAACGAGGCACTGTCCGTCGCAGCCCGCGTCGCTCTTTCTGTTTCTCGCCCACTCACTTCCCATTCATATTTTCTATATGCATTCTTCCCGAAAACTCTCCGCTGGCCTGCATTTCTTCGGTCCGTACCGTCAGAAACTGCAGAGATGGGAGTGCAACATCTCCCGAAGCGTCTTCTTAGGCTACCAGGTACGGCTCTAGATTCTGGCGAATGTTTCGAGTATTCCATATATATTTGCTCGTTTTGAGAACTTCAGCTGCCACTAGAAATATTTCACGTATCTTGGGAGTTTCTCAATTAGGCCTTCTCTAACCGAGAGCTTGGCACGTATAGTGTTCGACTGCACTTGTTTTTTCTTCGAAATCTCCGCCGCCCATCAATTCAGTGTCACTAATTTACCATCTCTGGCGCCGGAAGTGATCGTCTGCGTCTCTTTGTCTGCCACGTTCGCTACTTTCCTTGTTTGAACCGAAGCGATTGCAAAAGCACGTTTCCTCATCATCGATTCGATTCGATTCCCAAAATAGCATCTTCTTCATCAGCGTCGTCTTGTCTTTGCGTTCTCCGATCACACTGAAAAGGAAGTGACGTGGCGCAGATGCACCCGGTGCAAGCCGTGGGAAACCTTCTGAAGACCGAGTGCCAAAAGTGATACAGTAATGTCAACAGTAAGCGTTTAATGCGGTGGGCAATTCTTCCACATTTCGGCTGATCGGGTCGGCCGAAGAGACACTGATCTGTGCCACAACGACCTTTGAAAGACCATCGGGGAATCCATTCTGAAAGTGGACTGGTTCACTAGTGACACGAGTTTCTTTCGCAGTTTCAGTGAGCGCAGTTCTGAAAAGTGTTGAAATGGCACAGGAATGGTGATTTTATGTTCATTACGGTGGCCAAAAATCCATAAGAACTGAAATAGCTTTGAGATTACGGTAATACCAACCCAAAGAAGAAGACGGGAACAGAAACAGAATCAGAAGAAAGAATGATCTTCAACGAGTGTTTGCATCACTTGGCAAACGAGATTTCACTAAAATGGAGAGACGACGAAATGTCCCAGATGTTGACCATAGCCCACAGGCTGACGTCAAGGGTACGGCAGTCCTACGAGAAGATTGCGCTCTCCTTAAAAAATATCTGCAGGTGTCATGATTCTCGATTGAAATTTGCGCTGATTCAAAAGCCGCTTAAAAAATTCGGACTATCGTAGCAACGATATCAAGAGTCTTACTGTAATAAACAGAAAAACAGAAAAGACATAGTGAAAACTCGTGGTCATCCTACCTCGATTGATCTTATGATCCTTCAACTCCGGAAAGTTCGTTCCAGTCCGTTTCAGTCCTGGCTGATCTTTGCCACATTATTCGATTCAGCAGGTCATCCTTGTTTTTCAGCCATTGTCAAACCTCCTGAATGTTTATCTGAATAGTTTGCCCTACTGCAATCATCATGCAAATGACATCACGGCGTCAATCTTCGAAAGTCACTAGTAGACGTGCCTGTCTGATTCTCTCGCTCTCCCTCGCTCTCTCGTATGACGCATCACACATTTGCAGGTTGGGGGTGTCGAGTCGAAGTGGTCGCGAGTTGGACACAGCCGTCTGTTTTGATAGCTCGCCTACCATTCAGTAATACCCTGGCCACGCCCCTTTCCGAGAAGCTCTTCATAGTATAAAAGTGAGAGTAAAAGCACGTCAAAGCACACAGTACTCGTTTGTTTTCTCCCAATTCGGGCCATATGGACTCTAATCTGTTATCAGTTCTCCTTCGTTCCGCGTGGCATTGCGGCCTTTGAAAATCACTACGGATAACCTGTTCCCTTCATCCTGAATTCAATTAGTTCATTCTCTGACGATAGGCACTTTCATTATCTCCCCAATCGCGTTGCTGATATTAGAACCTCGTGGACACATGTGTCAAGCTAGGCAGCAGAAGACGTCGAAAGACTATGACTTTCAAAAGAATCAGGTACGAAGATTTATGGTCTGGCAGACCGCTTCAGGGCAGGTCTGTCTTCGCGTGGGTGCTACAGTACTAAGAAGTGCTGCGAAATCACCGTGAATACGACATTTTATAGCATGAGCTATCTTACATGTACCTGTAGAATCCAGAACATGTCCTCGTCTCGAATGAGTCATCCAGTCTCATTCAGTCCAGTTCATCTCCCCTTTTGTTTTTTCAACAGTGCGTTCTGCGAAATCGCTCGCTCTCTCTGGTTCTCTCTCGAAGTCAAAGTAACAAGTTGTTCCTCCCGTTGAAACCGCTGTCTGCATATCCTGGTAAATGGGCGTCGGCGGAAAACTGGAAGCGATGAATAATCGACAGCGGATAGCAAAGTTTCGCTCGGAAGACCCCGTCCCCTTCTTTTTGTTTCCTTTTCCGGCCGTTCTTTTCTCGGGACATTCTAATAAGTTGAGCAAACAAACACTACCACCGATTTTTCGATCTCAAAATTCGCTGAACCGTCTGTGATAAACGGAAGTTCGAGAAAAAAACTTTAACCATCGAAAATCATATGGAATTCTGGTTTCTTCAACATCAAAAACAAAAAACAGAATGAATTTGAAGCATGTGACGCTTCCGCCCGCAAGTGACAAGACGATTCCGAGAGAGAGAGAGACTTCTCCGACGGTCTTTCAACTTTACACTCTCTGCCGCGTTTCGTCATTGATATACAGTCGTCGTTTCGACGACGTCCTCTTCCGCCCGCCCCTCGACGGGCGAGAGAGTGATAATCAGCGAAGAGAATTCATGCATGTCATTGAAGAGGAAGTGTGCGGGACGAAGAGATCTTCCGTCTCGTATCCGGCCAAGTTTGGACGGCTTGTCTCCTCCTCCTCCTGCCCCCTTTCGCTGCCTTCTCTTCTCACTCTCACCGCGAGCAGCACCAGTCTCCCCTCACTTGTCTCTCTCGCGGCGACTCCCCTCACACGGCACAAAGCGCTTTGTGATAACTTCCTCGAATGCCTCACAACATTCCGAGAGGATCTATCGCCAGCGATGACTCGCAGGCACCTCTTATTCCAGATGCTCCACGAAAAGTAAGTTTAATTTCAATCTCTTCTTCCCGTCTTTTGGGGGCTCTTTTCCTATTCGACTGTATGTTTGACCTTTTGATCTAATTCTGTTTGATCTATTTAGTTAGGTAAAAGTGTTACGAAAGTCTGCAACAACGAACGTTTTTCTATCAATTTCTATAGAAAAAAACATGTTTTGTGATCGGTGAAACAGCCGAATTAGGCCGACTACCGTAGTCTTTCAACTGTCCGATGAACTTGTGACGTCACATCCGCCATCATCAATTGAGGCGATTCCTTTCGTTCTCGAAATAGATTCGAATAGAACCGGCAAGACCAATTCGAGAAACACATCTAAGAGGGATATGAGCAAAAAAAGAGAAGAGAGAAAACTCATTTTCGTTTCCCGAATGGTCCGGAGCCCTTATTCTCTTGAAGAATGCTAAATTGGTGCTATTTCCTTCGTCTCTTGCGGCGCCTTCGAGCTGTTTCTAGTGCAGAGCCAAGAACCACAAATCAAATATTCTCCTCTTTTTTCGTACGAATTCGCTGCTTTTTCCTTCTCTTCTCGCCATATTCTCGGCTCCTTATCATATTTTCGTTTCGGGGAAAACGTTTTTCCTGGAAACCGCATTCTCATTATTTCTCGAGAACTTCGATCGACATGATAAGCACGAAAATAACTTCCATAATTAGTCCCGAATTGTAGCAGCACGAAACGTTTTGTTGATGATGATAGAGGGCTTGAAGTGAATTCCTTGTCATTGTGGTTTTGTCTGCGACACGAGAACACTGATGCCTACAATTTCGGACAGCACAGTACATTGATTGTGCTCAAGATCTTTAATTAAAGAATCCTAGAAGATGATAAAAACACAATAACAGCAGGAGGAAGATTGTATTATCCAGAGAATGCGAATGACGTTCTGTCTGGAAACGGAAGAAAATGACCGGCGGAACTCATAGAATGGCAGATAAGAGACTGATAAGAAACGGGAACAATGCACAGGAAGAATAGTAAAAGTGCTCAATGATAACTGGGAAGGGAACTATAAGAGTGCTCCGGAACGAAAACAGCAGTAGAGAAGGGAGTTCTCTTACCCGAAGTGCTTCACTTCGAGAGAAACGGCACAATTCAATCGCATCTTTGGAGAGATTGTTTTTCGATCCAGATTGGTATCAAAAGAACTGTCGACTTTCGAAATACCGAACGCGCATCTGTTCTTCATCGAACATTCACATGAATCTCTCGGAAGAGTTAATAGTTTCGGATATCGAAAGTTCGAAATCGGGGTTCCAGTAGTGTTGATTCGAATATTCACATTGTGACTATTTGTTAGTTTTTGTCCGAAAATCGTTCCGAAACACATTCCGACCATTTTCATATACATATTCCCGCGAAACCAAAAAGATACTAAATTTTCGAAAAACGACGAGGCCCGTTTTGACTATGTCATAAAGCTGACTCCCCATTGACTCGCCCAATCCGTCGCGTCTTTTTTCGTTTTCCGGCGGCAGCCAATGCTTCGAGCACATGAGAAACTGCCCTAGAATTCCTCCAAATTATCGAGAATCATTTTTCCCAGCGGTTTTGAATCCAACTTATACTTATCCAATTGATCTCGTGTCTCCCAATTTTCGATGACGGTTTCGGTCGATACGGTATTTTTTTTGGTCGCCAGACGGTTTCGATGAAACAGTTTTCGAAACATAGAAACTGTAACCTTCAAGTTCGATCCCTTTGGTTGGAACGAAAAACACTTTCGACACTGGTGCTGAAAGACGATGTCGCTTGCTTTGTACATCTTTGATCATCACTTCCATTCGTTTTCTGTCACAAAAGACTGTTTTCGTACAGCTCCTTTTACTTCAAAAACTATGTTTTCGAATGCGGTGAGATTCATTCGTCCTTCCGTAAAAGCAACAAACCGCTGACCGTTCCGTTCGAAACACGAAAGTCTCGCTCCCTCGGCGCAATGAGCAGCTCAATGTTTGTCCTTCGCGCCCTCCTTTCTCCCTTCCCGCTCTGACCCGTCCCTCGCACTGGTCATCGGTTTCCTCCGTCTTCCTTAGTTGCTACCTGATCTATTCCATCGGCGACGTCTTCTTCGCACCCATCATAATAAATCTACACTCTGGTCCGTTTCGAAGACAGCATCGCTTCTGGCGACGACAAAGAAAAGGCTCTATAAAAGTTGGGCGGTCGCATCTCGTTTCTAGACTTGCCCCGAAAGGTTGACTCCCGAAGTCTGCGCTCTTCTTCCTCCCCACCCAAGAAAAATAGTTTTGTTGGTCGGTTCGTCGAATGATTGCCGGCAGTACGAAATCCGGTGCTGATGTGGTGCATCAGACCCCCTTGTAGAACTAGTTTCGAATCCATGTCCAGGCGTATTCCCTGATAAAAAGGCGGAGGATGCCATTCCGCAATCTGCACGCAAGGTATTCCCTCGTTCACTTCCACAATGACGCCATCCTCTCAGTCCAGATTGTAGATTCGATAATAGTAGCACTTGGGTTTGAAAATAAACAAACGCTCCTCTATCTTTCTATTTCTCTACCTGACCGTTAAAAGAAGCATCTCCGTTTCTCTCTCTTCTCGGCTTCTCCCGGCCATAAAACAGTCTTCTCCTCGCCGCTTCAACTGGTCAGTCGGTCGACGCCGTTTCGCTGCTTATCACTTTCCCATCACTCACCCCCGCCCCTCTACGTCTCCAGCTGTATTGTTGTTTTTTCGGGCTTTGTTGTCTCACTGTCGACGACCATCACACACACAAAATTTGAAAGAAAGTTTAAAGATATTCACCGCCCCCTCGGTCCTTCGACTACTTAAAACCGGGGGTTTTCAACCTTCAGACTACAAAGATTTCCCTTCGAAGCATGAGTTCTCTCAACTTCCAGGTCATGCCTTCATTGTCCATTCACATTCTCTCGATAGCGCTCTGTCTCTCGTCGGGCTTCCAACAAGGATACATCGCCTCGGTGCTCAATCAGCCATACGCTCAAATTGAGCAATTCATTAACGACTCCTGGATCGAAAGAAACGGTCATCCCATCTCGGATTCCACTTTGGTAAGTACAGTAATCCCCTTCTTCTCCAAACAGCTCAGAAGGGCTTCTTCAATTTCTTATCAGCTTCTAGCTCTCTTCTCTCTTCTGTAGTGCATTTTCAATCTATTTTTGCTTCCTTTATCAGACGTCCGTCTCCAAAAATAACCTGTCTTTTGTTTCCTGACGTGGAATTTCGATGGAAAAGAATAGAATCTGTTCTCTTTTCTTTTCTCAATACCGGTTCTAACGAAACACAATGAGAAGACAATCGACAGCCTTCCGGATGATTGAATAGTACTGATCTTCCGAAATTGCAGCACTTGCTGTGGTCACTTCTCAATGTCTGCTTCCCGATCGCCACCATCTTCGGACAGTTTCTCGCCGGCTGGATGTGCTCGCAGTTCGGAAGGAAGTATACCGCTCTCATCGCGTCGTTCCTATATGTAAGTCACTCAAACTGGTTCCTGCTTGATCTACTCTCTCCTTTCCCTTCTCGACCCGCATCCTTTGCAGATCCCGGGCGCCATTCTCTGTGCGGCTGCCAAATGGTGTTTCCCTGCCTTCGAACTTCTTTTCGTTGGTCGCATCATCTGGTCTCTCGCCAACGGAGTCAACACTGTCAACGCGACTGTCTGGATCGTCGAGTGCGCACCTCCGCAGATCAGAGGCCGCATGGCCGCCATGCAGGAGTTTTTCATGGCTCTCGGATCCCTCCTGACACAGGCCGTCGGCGTACCGTTCTCCACCGACGAACTCTGGCCCTACAACTTCCTGCCTAATTGCGCCGTCGTCGTCGTGTCGATGGTTATGTTCTGGTGGGTCGCCGAGTCGCCGCAGTTCATCATGGAGAAGTACAACGATGTGGACCGCGCCAGGAAAGCACTCGCTCAATACCACGGAGTTTCGGAAGACGATCCGTCTGTCGAGTCGGAAATCAGAATCTGTGAGCAGAGCATCGGAAAGAACAAGGAGAAGAAGAGTAACACGGCTGGAGGAATCGAATGCAACCACAGTGGAATGGAGATCATGTTCATGCCATGGCGTGCCAAGGATCAGACGTCCCGCCTCATCCGCTACTGCGCGTGGGTCGGAGTGATGGTCAAGATCGCGTACGTGTTCACAGGAGCCCGCTCTCTCCGTGGCTACTCCACGTTCATCTTGTTCACCCTCTCTCACTTCACCTACCAGCAATCCACGTGGCTCTCGTTCGCTACCGGTCTCCTGCGTTTGCCGTTCACTCTCGTCCCGGTGTTCCTCGTCGATCGCCTCGGCCGTCGTCCGCTGATCATTGTTTCGATGCTCGTTTCGTTCCTCTCGCTCGCCCTCATGATAGTTGCCATCGACATCAACGGAGAATGGAAGTACGCCACATTCATCGGACTCACCGTTCTTCTTCTCATCAACACTTGTGGAATCGGGTCGGTGTCTCGTTTCTACTCGGCGGAACTTGTTCCGAGAAACCTGCTGCTCTCTTCCGTCTCCACTCTCACCATGTTCGAGGCACTCACAAAGATCGGAGTCGAGTTCGCCTTCTATCCGACTGCCAACGTGGTGAGTTCTTTCCCGCTTCATCTAAATTCGATAAAATCATTCCTATCTCCTTCTAGATCGGCGCCCAGTCACTTCTGCTCTTCTTAGTCCCCACCGGAATCTTCACAATCATGTGCTACTTCATGTGCCCGGAGACGAGTCGAATGACTGTCAACGAGGTGCTCAACAACGTGGCAACCAAGAAGAAGATGGACGTCGTCTTCCCCATGTAGTCGGAATCCTCCTCCTCCTCCACTCCACTCACTCCTCACTGTCATCACAGCTTTACCATCCATTAATTTATTCTAGATCATCTCCTCTCTACCAATTCATGACCATTTCTTTGCCGTTTCCGGCCTTCTTCAGTAATGTTTCACAGTAGAAGAAGGCACGTCGCTCCCCCGCAATGCCACTGCATTGCAGTCTTCTCTCAGCTCGACGACTCCCCCCCCATTTCATTTGTTTCACCACCCCTCTTACGAGTTCCCTCCTTTCTAATTTTCTCGGTTCTGCTGGTAGTTGTGACTTCGAAACTCTTATTTTGACTATCGAATAGTTGTCCCTTTCTATGTTCTATGTCGATTATATTAGTCGAGTAAGCGGGTTTGACACGCGTTTTCAAAGCCAAACAGAAAGTTTTATTTGTTGTCGCATATTCTCTTTCCTCTCCTTTTCCCCCCATTTTTTGATGTGAGTTTCTCTATTTTTCAAAGTCTTTTGTTGATAATAAACTCAAAAAGTTTTAAGCGGATGAATCTTTAATTCTCCTCCAGATCTGTTTCGATGAAAAGCTGACAATGAGTCGCCCAGTGCCTGCCTATAAAAGCGCTGAGAGCACTTGCCTCTTATCACTGCGATGTGCTCACGTGCTCTTTTCACCGTCCTGCTCTCCTTCGCCTTCGTGCTGAGCGGAGCCGGCTCCTCGTGCGATCTGAGCACCGGCCCTGCTTCGTGGGCTCGTGTTCTCGCCCGGAACGCCTTCTTCAATGCGTGGGAGCCGAACTTCGATCTCGCCGGTTTCTGTGTGACGGTAAGTGCGGATAACTGCCGAGATCATCGGAACAAAGCGTTCAGAACGACTTCTTCTCGCACTCTCTCAACTACTCGTCGCACGTGAATCTCGCCAATTCGTCGGCGACTGTCCACCAAGATGTCGCTCTCTCGACGAAGTTCGGTCAGCGATTCTCTCCTCTTCTTCTTCTTCTCCTCAATTCGTTTCCTTGTAGACGACGCGCTGAAGAACTGCGGTCAGTCGATCCAAAACGTCCAGTGGTGCGAGTCGCATTGCCTCGACAAACACCTCGAGACGCTGATTGTCAGCAGCGCCGTTATCAATGGAAGTCTTCCGCTGGCAACTGCCCAACAGGTCTTTCTCTCTTCTTAATCTGAAACCCCCGGAGGGCGTGCGTGTTGACGTGCGAATTAATTCCGTGTCGACTCAACCCACGCGAAAGTCGATGGCTTACAACCCGGGCGAATCGTGAGTCAGCTCTGTTTTTTGCAGGTCTACACGAGTCTCGGATCCCCGAAGGACACTTCGATCGCCGCAATTCAAGTCGACTTGTCGGCTCAGGACCTTCGAATCGACTACGACTACTACGACGACGTGAACTTCTGTTCGGTGTTCGTGAAAGTCAAGAATCCGAGCATGTTCCCTTACGCGATGTTCGTGACTGTTCAGAAAGTGATTATTGCGTAATAAATACTTCATATCTGCGTTCTTCAATAATGGAATTGAATGGATGATTAGCGGCGGGAATCAGTTTCTCTTCGGGACAATCGTGATCGGGATGGACTTCGGCTGCTCCGTCTGGTTCTTCTCGTATTTCACAGAGAGCACTCCGTTGTTGCTCAGCTCCGACTTGATCTGTTCCGGACGGATTCCAGTGGGAAGCGTGTACTTGCGAACGAAATGTCTCTCAATCTGGAAGGGAAATTGGCTGAAACTGTCTGCAAATGTTGAAGTCCTACCTGTCCATACTTGTCGGTCTTCTCGGCGTGCTTTCCCTCGATGATCAGCTGATTGTCGACGATGTTGACCTTCAGCTCTTCAGGCTCGAACTGCGACACGTCCACCGACACGTTGTACTCCTTCTCGTTGTCGACCACATCGATAGCATCGCCGACGCGGTGTCCGGTGAGCATCGTCTGATCGGCCCAGTAGGGACGGATCATGTGACGGTCGAAGTCGAGATCATCGAAGAATCTGCCTCTTGAATGAGTGAAGAAGGGAATGAAGAGATACGGAAGGATCTTACCGGTGGTGGTGGTTGAAGAATGGAGAGAACGGAGGAGGGAAACGACGATCCATAGCTGCAATGAGAAGGAAGTAAATGAGAGAAGAAGAAGAAGGAAGAAGGAAGAAGCGGAAAGGAGGGGAAGGTAGGAGACTGTGTTCTGACTCGCTTGCTTTTCTACTACTCTTCCATTATCCTCTGAACAAACACGAGTCGCCCCCGCTTTTCGAGACTATTCGAAGCAACCGCCCCATCGGTTCGAGAAGGAGCTCCCGGGAGTAAATGTCGAAACGAGCAATATGAAAACAGATGGGTGTGCCGGCCGCGTTTTATCGACCTCTCTTGGAATGCATCGAATCGTCTCGAACCACACACTTTTGCTGATAACAGAGACATAGAGACGATGACATGCGTGTTCGAGGCGGCGAATCATGACATTTATAGAGACAGAGCTCTCCCGGAAACACACAGTATTTCGGGTGCTGAATTAGCAATGTAAATAGAGTAGAAGTGCATGTGTAACAACGAGCGCCGAGGGTGAACGCATTGTGTTGTTTCGAAACGTCCTGTTTCGCAACTGCAAAAAACGAACGGGCGAGGCAGTGGGTCAGATGGGAGAAGATGATACCGCCGCGAAAATGAGGAAAGAAAAGGAGCGATTGCTGGTGCCACGTCACGGGACGTTTTGCTCCAGTTTCACTCAACTCTTCTTCCGAGCGCATTCTCTCGACAAAATGAATACCATCCCATAGCAAATCCATCTGTTGTGATGCTGTTTGTTTCAATTTCCATTCCAAGAAAGATGCTCATTCTCAGACCTCCCTCACGATGTCTATTAATGATATTCGTACTTCCTCGGAGTATGTGTCAAACTTTTCGAGGGGGAAGCAAAAAAAGACGCGGCTCCTGAAGGGCTTCGCCGGATTAGGCGGAGCCTCGAAGCAAAACTTAAATGCCCCCCGTCTAGAATTGTTTCTCGAGGCAGTCACAGAGATTCGACGCAATGAAGCACCTCGTGTTTCTAGTTTTATTCCTTCTTACCGTATGTCTATGTCCAGAACTCCTTTCCCGATCTTTTGATTTTCAGTACGATTTGAGACTTTCGAGTCAGCAAGTAGCAACCGGAATGACTGGAAACGTCATCAGAATGGGATTCATCCACTGCCGGGTAACCTAGTTTCCCTGTGTAGACTATGGAGAACCGACTGTGTTCAGGACTACCAGAGTGCTCCTCTGACCATCGGATACAGAACCTCCGCAGCTGCAGCCAGCATTGCCGTTGACCGTATCAAAAGAGAGAATCTGATGGCTGGCTACGAATTCAAGTCGGCTTCTCCTTCTGAATCTCTTTTCAATTCTTCTTTCAGTTTCACCGTCGTTTTCGACGATTGCATCGAGTCGGAGGCCGCCGGAATGACTGTGGATCTCATCGAAAAACACAATGTTGATGTGATCTTTGGACCGACAATGAACCAGCGTAGAGTCGCCAGTATTCTCTTCCAATTCTGAAGATCCTTCATTTCAGCCACACTCGCCGCTTTCATCGTCTCAAACTACTACAACCGTCCGATCATCGCATGGGGCCTCGTGAATGCGGCGGCTTTGGACGACTCGGAGAGATTCCCGAACGCCGGGATCATGTCGGCGGGACAGCGGAGTCTCGGAGTGGCCATCAGAGCGGTGATGAACGAGTACAAGTGGACACAGTTCGTGTTCGCCTACTTCACGGAAGAGGACACCGAGAAGTGCGTGACGATGAGGAACGACCTGCAGGTAAGTTCTCGAAACAACGACGGAAATAAAAAGGAGCGGTTTGCAGCAAGTGGTCGCCTACTTCGGAGACATTATCCTATCGTATTCGATTCAAATCACCGACATTTCGAACGCTGGAATGGTGGCTGCATTGAAGAAAATCCAGTCGAGAGGAAGAAGTGAGTGAGGAGATTGTAGTTCGAACCCGCCCGTTTTCAGTAATTGTGACATGCATGAAAGACGGAATCGGGCTCCGCCGGAAATGGGTTTTAGCGGCGGAAGAGGCCGAAATGATCGGCGACGACTACGTCTACATCTTCGCGGATATCAAGTCCAAGGGATACTGTCAGTTCCACCAATCTCCCCCGTATCATTGTTCCCGTTTCCAGACGTCCCTCTGCTCGGAGGCGGAGAACGTCCTTCGTGGATCCCTTCGAGCGGCTCCGACGAAAACGATACTCGTGCACTCAGAGCATTCAAAAAGTCCATCTTCGTGTGTGACGTACGTCGGAAACTCTTCCCGAGTGTAGCCTAATCTCGTTATTAATCTTCTCTATTTCCACCTGATGCGGATCAGGAAGCCTTCCCGAGAGGTCCAAGAAATCAACACTTTCAGATGATGGGCCAGGGATCCATTGCCACGAACTACACAGTATTCAGTGCGGAACTCGTGTCCCGCATGAAAGACGCACCGTTCTTCTGCACTTCAGACTGTAGTGGCTCGAATTACAGTGTGGTGGGTAGAGGGAAGAAGTCGGGAACTGAAACGGATATCGAAATAGGCGGCGACGTACGCTGGACAGCTCCACGACTCGGTTTATGCGTACGGAGTGGCACTGGACAAGATGCTCAAGTCGGGATCCACCAACTATCGGAATGCGTCGGCTTTCATGAGATTCATGCCACAGTCATTTTCGGGCATCTCCGGACCAGTGGTCATCAATCAGCAGGGCACTCGCAACCCCACTTTGTACCTTCTTTCTCTGGATGACACCAACAATAACACATTGAGGGCTACTATTTATGTGGATAACATGAGTGCGGTGAGACTCTGCTTCTTCGCCGATCGTTCGAACTTGTCCCATTCAGACGTTCTCTCCCCTGTACACTGATGAAGGCGTCATGTGGTCTTCTCGGAAGAACAGTGCCCGTCCGACTGACGTTCCCACCTGCGGCTTCACTGGATCTTTGGTAACATCCCATTCCATTATTTGCTCAGGATAAGCATGTTCAGTGTCCGAAAACGTTCGTCGAAGAGTATCTGGTATGGGTGATCGTCGCCGCGTTCGTTCTCTTCCTCGCGATCCTGACTGCCGGAGCTGGAATCTATTTTTCGATACGGGCGAGAAGACAGGAAATAGAAAGACTCAATCAACTGTGGCAAATACCGTTCCTGCATCTGCACCAGATAAAAGTGACTCCGATGCCATCCGCGAATCCGTTCTTTACGTGACTTGCAGGCAAAAGGAAAGGGGGATCACAGTATGCGGAGTCTGCAGAGCGGCACCAGCACACTCTCCTCCCGCACAACCGTCTCGTTCAAGACCGAAACGAGAAACTTTCTCTTCTTCAGTCTGCAGAGAGAAGCCGACTATGAGCCAGTTGTCGCGAAGAAACATGCGTATCGTCCGAGACTCGACGACGAAAAGTGCGCATTCATGAGAACGGTAGGGTTCAGATGACGTGGGAAGAGGAAGAAAAAGAAGAACTGTTTCAGTTGAGGACTCTCGATCAAGACAATCTGAATCGATTCATTGGCTTGTGTCTGGATGGTCCCCAGATGCTCTCGGTTTGGAGATTCTGCTCGAGGGGATCCATCGCCGACGTCATTCTGAAGGCCACGATTCAGATGGACAACTTCTTCATCTATTCGCTCATCAAAGACATCGTCAATGTGAGTTCCCGTGTTGGTTCTCAAGTTGACCTCCTCCTTCAGGGGCTTCTATTCCTGCACTCCTCGATGGTCGGATGTCACGGACTGCTCACCTCGAAGAGCTGCCTGATCGATGACCGATGGCAAGTGAAGATATCGAACTACGGACTGAGAGACTTGCGATCCATCGATATGCTGGAGAAGAAAGGTGCGAAGAGTCGGAGAAAAGGGTCAGTGAGTGTCTTCTTTCCAGATCTTTTGTGGAGTGCCCCGGAGCTTCTGCGAGCGGAAGACATTAAAGGATCGAAAGAAGGCGACGTGTACAGTCTGGGGATCATTTGTGCGGAGTTGATCACGCGGAAGGGGGTATTCAATCTGGAGGACCGCAAAGAGGACGCCGAAGGTTCGAGTCATTCAACAGGAAACGAACTCATTCTTTTCTCGTTTCAGAAATGATCTATCTGCTGAAGAAGGGAGGGATAAAGTCTCCGAGACCCGATTTAGACTACGATCACACGATTGAGATCAATCCGGCATTGGTAGATCCTTCGACTATCAGATTCGCTCGAAAAAACTTGCTTTCGTTTCCAGTTGCACTTGGTTCG
The DNA here is from genome assembly GCA_963966605.1 of Caenorhabditis sulstoni. Taxonomy (NCBI): domain Eukaryota; kingdom Metazoa; phylum Nematoda; class Chromadorea; order Rhabditida; family Rhabditidae; genus Caenorhabditis; species Caenorhabditis sulstoni. Next base: position 7,288,059 of record OZ016479.1, read on the forward strand.
AGACTGCTGGACCGAAAGACCGTCGGAAAGACCGCCCATCGAGACAGTCCGGTCGCAGTTGAGAGGAATGAACTCGAGCCGCAACGACAACCTCATGGACCACGTCTTCAACATGCTCGAATCGTACGCCTCTTCACTCGAAGAAGAGGTCTCCGAACGGACGAAGGAGCTCGTGGAGGAGAAGAAGAAGAGCGATGTGCTCCTCTACAGAATGCTTCCCAAGTTCGCTGCTCCCGAAGAAATCTATTCCGTATCTTGTTTTTGCAGAACTGTCGCCGATAAACTAAAGCTGGGTCAGACGGTGGAGCCGGAGACGTTCGACATGGTCACTATCTTTTTCTCGGACGTCGTGCAGTTCACTACACTCGCGAGCAAGTGCACTCCGTTGCAAGTAGTCAATCTACTCAATGATCTCTACACGATCTTCGACGGAATCATCGAGAAGCACGACGTGTACAAGGTGGAAACCATCGGAGACGGCTATCTTTGCGTGTCGGGACTGCCGCATCGGAACGGAAACGAGCACGTTCGGCAGATTGCTTTGATGTCTCTGGGATTTCTTTCGAGTCTCGAGTTCTTCCGAATCCCTCACTTGCCGAGTGAACGCATCAATCTGAGGATCGGAATCAACTGCGGATCAGTGGTGGCTGGAGTCGTCGGACTGACTATGCCACGGTTCTGTCTGTTCGGAGACGCGGTCAACACGGCCAGCAGAATGGAAAGTAACGGCAAACGTGAGGATAGGAGAAGAAACGAGGGAGACCAAACACGGTTTCAGCAGGAAGAGTCCACTTGTCGGGAGAAGCGAATCGGATGTTGACTCAGGTGGTTAGCGGATTCAGAACAGAGTCACGGGGAGAAGTGATCATAAAAGGGAAGGGCGTCATGGAAACCTACTGGCTCATCGGACAAGGACACGTGGATTCCGGAGGACTCAGGCAAACGAAGAACGACGAGAAGGCGAAGAAGGTGAATTCAGAAAAAGCGCGCATCTGTGTGGTTTCAGATGTATGAAGAGTTTCAGATCGAAGGGATTCATAGGCAAGAAACGTTGAAATCGGACGAGCAGCTCAGCGACTGAGACCTCATCTGGAAGTCGTCGGGGAGACGGACGTCGCACTGAATGTACCGCAAATCTGGAATCATCTGTGTATTCATCAATAAGTATCTTTCACTCTCATTTACCGAATATAATGCATCCAATGAGCGCACTCTGACATTCTCGAGCAATTGGAGAAACTGTGAAAGGGGGCAGATCTGCAGACATCCGGGAACCGTCAGGGGATAGGCGGTCGACGTGGAATTCTTGTAGAACAGTTGGACGGTGTTGTCGTCGTAGAGCTCGAAGATGACGGTAGCTGTGTAGGGAACGAGTTGGTCATTCGACACGTTGAGGGCGTAGAGAAGAGCCGAAAGAGTGCCGTCGTGCTGGAAATGGAGCTCTGCCCTTATTCGGTTCTCTTTTCGATGAAATGAACGTACCGAAGAATACATTATAGCATTTTGTGTCGACTTGTTCGCATTCAAGTCTTCCATGTTTTGCAGAAACTGATTCACGAGCATTCCGCCTCGAAACTTTGCTTTTGTGGCCGAGTTGAACTCTTGATTCCTCGTGATCCTCTTCAGTTCCCTTACGTGGTCCATGATGGTGGATCCGTTGAACGCCTGGTTCAACCATTTCGGCTGTGGCATGTTATGATCAATCTGAAAGCGGCTGGTTTCTTCTGGGAAGAGAAGATTCAGAAGTGACTTCTCTCTGGATGTCATACAAATCGTTGATGTTCCAGAAGTCGATCGACTCCATTCCAGTCACATTCTGGAGCCACTTGAACATCTGACCGTACTCCGCGTTGATTCTCGCCGCTATCGGAGCCTCCTCGTTCGCATTCGCAGTCACATAGTTGGGACATTTCACTTTCGTCGGGCGGAGCAACTTGAAATGCTCTTTTCAGATCTGTTTCAAACAAAAGACTCACTGCCTCGACGGCGTCTTCTTCGGCCGTGTGGATGGGCGTCGGCTGCCAGTACCTCAGATACGACGACTCCCAGACGCGATCCCCCGTCGGCGGGAAGATCCCGGCGGCCACTCCTTGCGCCGTTTCGATGGCTCTTTCCGAGGTGGACGACAGGATGTACACCTTCTCCTTGTCGAACACGGGAAGCACCGTCGAGCCGTACCTCTGTCGCAGCCAGATGCCCAGCTCCACGGCTTGCCAGATGCCTCTCTTCAATTCCAGACCGTTTCGTTGTTCGTTCTAGTTCACTCACATTCGTCAGTTGATCCCATCCCCTCGGCCAAAATGACTCGTTGTACCTGTCTTTCGGATACGGCAGGTCCCCCGGCGCACGATCTCCGTGTCTCCAGATGGCTTGCATCTGTTTCAGATTGGCACACGAAGCAAAAGAAGAAAGCGAAAGAACGACGAACAATAGAATCATGGCGACTCGCTGTAAATCGATTTTCGAGGCGAGAGACGAGCGGAAAAAAGATAGTTTATTCGGTTTTTTTTTGGAAAGCGAAAGTGCAAGAGGATCAGAGAGAGAGAGAAAGGGTGCAATTGGTTTCGGTGCGGGCAGACTTCCAATCGGACGGCACAGTTTCGTTTTTGATCTATCGCAAGCGCTGTTGTTTTTGTGCCCGCGGGAACGAGAAGAAGGCGGTCTCTCATTGTCCATTCTCTTCTTTTCGCTTTGTTCCCGCTCCTTATTGCTTTAGTTTCAGTCCTCGGAATGCCGAGACATAACGTCGTCACGCCGGGATTGGACCGTCCCGCCAACAATCAGAATGCCGTTAGACGCGACGAAGAGGTGGCCAACAATCAGGTCGTCATGCCGAGACCCCAAGAAGTGAGTGGCCAGCTAGTGCAATCGAGGTGACTTCCTTTTTCAGAGCACCGAACAGACAGCTCAGAGAGCCGAGCGCGGTTTCGCGGATATCGGAGGAGAAGGAGATCAACAGAATCAGGCTTCCCAGAAAATGAACTGCATTGCGGTGGTGAAGTGAGGAACAGGAAAATTCTCCGAGTTCTCAGGAAACTCGAGCATCATAGTCCGGAGCACTTTTCTGCTTTTCAGAGAAATGATTGCATGCTCTCGAGATGATTGCTTTTTTCCGCCGAAAAACGCTGCGAAACGTCTCTCTCGTTTTCAGAATGTTGGCGACCGCGATGTGCTCGAGCAGCCATCCACCGTCGGCTCCAAGGCCATCGATCTCGACGGACCCTCCGGCAGCAGTTCACGAGCCATCGGAGACGGGAAGCTTGAGCACTGCTGCCGTCGACACGCAGCCGCAGCCAGCCAGCTCTCAGGATCATTGAAACTGGTGGGATAACTATGAGCCGTTGGCCGACCGAAGACTTCAATTTTGTTTAATCTTAATATCGAGTAAAAACTTGGCTGTCAACAAAAAAGAAGATAGGAATGCTTTCAAATCGCTGACCAATCCGTTTATATAGTCTTTTTTGTGTGTACCCGGCCAACGAAAGACCACTCGAAAACCTCATTTTTCTGCCCGAAATGAATCAGAGGATCGGTTTGTAACTGGACTTTGCTCCACTCAGCGCAACCATTAGAACGAACGACAACAGTTGATAAGAAGAACTGTTTTCACAAAGAGAACCGTCACTTCTCTCAATTGTTCTTCTTGGAGCCTCATAATCCTTTTGAAGATACGTCTGCACGGTACTAACAGGGCCGTGGCCGAGTTTATGCTCAGAAGAGAAACGTTTCTCTCCCTTTTCTACTCGCTCCTCTCCGACTGTCTGCGTCTCTCCGCTTTACTGACTCCCTCTCCTTCCCAGACTCCGCCCACCCCCTCACAAAGCATGGTGGACGGCGGAACCCGCGTGATGTCCGTACATTAGTTAGCATAGGCCGCTCCCTCCTACGGCTCATAAACTTACCTGGCTGGGGGTATCTCGCGATCATCAAGGCGGGATCCCCATGGCGAGGCCTGTCCATTGCACTTTCGGACGGGCTGACCCGTGTGGCAGTCTCGAGTTGAGGCTTGCCAACAGCTCAATTTTTGCGTATCGGGGCTGCGTGCGCGCGGCCCTGAATAAAGTTTGACGAGGATTCTGGGGACAAGTCAAGGTGAATTTGTTGTGAAATCAGCAGATATTCATTCTCAACTACAGACTTTTGCGGTGAAAACAAAAAGTCCATGTTGTTCAGTTTTCTTCATTGCACGTGATCCGATGGCATCGTGTGCCAAGTCAGTACTACATTTGTTGAGATTTGTGTGTTTTCGTCACGCCGTCTGAACAAGAAATCGAAAGAAGAAGCAAAGAGAAGCGGAGTTCATTGTGAATCCAATAAATAAAATTATTATTCATCTCGAATCTCTTTCCGTTCAGAAACGCTATGGAACAAGAACTAACAGGAAGGAAACGAAACAGTACACCGTGATAAATGGACGAAACGGAGTGTGTTTGTCATATGGAATAGCACCAGAAAAAAGCGAAAATGGGACCAAGCAAGCGGAAATGGGCACAATAAATAGAGAGAACTCGAGATCTGGAAGGGAATCTGGCGGTTTGGAGGGGCGACGAACGAGGATTCAGATGTCCATGTCTTCGATCAGAATCTTCGCTTCCTCGTAGCTGTCCTTTGATTGTAGGGCTTTTGTGAAGAAGATGATGGCTCCGAAGAAGAGCATGATGGCTGAAAAGAGGATGAGTTGCGAGAGACGCGCGGAGAGCTGGCTGAACCTGGGATCGAGAGGTACACTTGATCCTTGGCCACGGTGAACACGAGCACTGTCATGACCATCGAGATGATCAGGACGATGGTGCCGACGATGAAGTTCAGGTACATCTGTTTGCGATTCTGAACATGTTCTGCTGGATTCGGGAAACTGACTAGGTCTGCGCTTACATAGGTGCCGATGGCGATTGAAGTGTAGCAGAAGGGACAGGTGAGGAGTCCGTTCGTCGAGTGGAACAGGAATTGCTCGTCGCAGTGCGGACACACGTACCGGGGACAAGTCACTTCCCGCGGGTAGTGGATTTTGGAGAGATTGGGGCCTGGAAGGGAGGATCGGATGAGACTGGGAGGAGGATCCGGGGACAACTCACCGGCCGGGTAAGGGGGCAAGGGCTCGAAGGGAAAGACCTGGCCGGGCGGCCACGAGAAGTTGGACGTGGGCTTCTCATCGAATTCCTCGTGAATCACGGAGCCACTTGAGGTGCTGCTCGCGCTGCTCATCTCGCGTATATCTGCAAGAGGAGAGATAGAGATGTCGTTTTTGACACAAACAAAAGAAGAAGAAAGGTCTCTGGAGACGTGCCGAAAGAACGCCTTTGAAACAGAAAACGGGTGGGACGACTTCTTGCTGTCACAAGGTGGCACTACAACCGGAGAGTTCCAGAGACCGGAGGCTTTTTTCTGACTCGCGAGAGAGAGAGAGAGAGAGAGAAAGTGAGAGAGAGAGAAAGAGAGAAAGAGAAAGAGAGAAAGAAAAAGAGAGAGAGAGAGAAAGAGAGCAGTTTCTCAACTCAAACAGTTTCGTTTTCTCTTTTTCAGTAAGAGGCTTACTCGTGCTCTTCGACTCTTTCTTTCCAGAATACCGTACCTCTCCACTCACTCTTCCTTCTTCTCTGCGTCTGTTTTCTCTCGCTCTAATCACAATGTCAAGTTATTTTTGTATGCGAAAACATCAAAAAAAGAGAGAAGAAAATGTTATTATTTGAGCACAAGACGACGGCACGGGCGGTCAAATTGTACAGTAATCCGCTTATTGCAAACGGCCCCCCTCCGAGTCGAGAGTGGCGGGGGGGTTTCTTTTCTGCCGACGCGAGACGAATTAAAACAAAACTAAACTAATTTGTTGGTGGTGGTGTTGGCGCGACGGCGTTTTTCGGAGAATTCATGGATGGACGCGGGTGCCGCGACGAGAGAGCGCGCGAAACGGAGAGACGCAGAGAGATGGAAAAGACGTCTCGCAAGGTCACACACTATTTCGAGTCAAAGTTTGAAGAACGGATGATGATGATGATGATGAGGAGGAGGATGAGAAGGAGCACACGCACGGAAGGAGAGCAGTGTGTTTGTGTGGTCATGAGGAGACTGTGAAATGGCGGAAACGAGGAGGCACGCAGCTAGATTTAGGCAATAAGGAGCGGGTAGGAAGAGTATGAAGAGTTAATCTTTCTGAAAGGTTCTACAAATGTGAGCAGGGGGATTAGGGGGCGAAGGCAAAAAGTGTGACGAGCAGGAAGTGACCCAGTGGCACTTCTCATCTCGCCTGATGGAACCAAAAAAGCTTAGGAGGGGACTACAGAATGCTCGGTGACCTCGGGAAGACAATGAAATGGAATAGAAGAGCCTTCTTCTGAGCCTTCTTCGCTCGGATTCATCCGACTTTTGGGGGCTTTTAGAACTCACTTGGCAGCGTGCCAATTTCTGAATGCATTCCTTACGGAGCGATAAGAAAGATGTTTCTAAAGTCTCGCAACTGCTTCGAGAGCATGGCGTCAAAAAGGAGCAGATGACTTGGGAAAACGGGAGCAAAAGGGAGGAGGCAGATTCATCAAAAGCGCAATCAAAATATATTGTTTGTTTGTTTATGTCTCCTGGTCATCGCATGAAAAGGCGAAGAAACTTGGGGGAAAGGAGGAAGAAGGGAATTGAAATGAGGAGGAAACGAAACCGTTTCGTGCGCATCTCTCCCCTTTTCGTTGATAATCTGATGTTTCTGTCGAAAAGAGAGAGAGAGAGATATCACCGAAAACCGGTGGGAGTGCTGCAGAAGGAGAAGAAGGAGATGGGGAGGTTGGGCGAATGAGAGGAGGATGGAATGTATGTGGCGAGGAAATGCCAACTCGACTACGAACCGAAGAAGCAAGATACACTTCTCTTCTGGCTCCAAAAACAATCGAAAAGGGGGAGGGGAGGGTGTTACTGTAGGCAGTGTTGACGAGTAAACAGAACCACATGAACCCAGGGTAAGCTCTTCTTTGTCTTCTGAGCACTGTTTCGAAACTAGACTCTTATCAATTGGAAATAAATTCCCTTCGGCTACGAACACGATCGTTTCCGGACGTACCTTGGAGAGCAGAGACGTCGATCATCGCGGAGACGCAGAGAAGCCAGTGCGAAAAGCTGCAAGAATGTCAGATAGAAAGGCAAGAAGAGGGGGGGAGGAGATGGTCGCCGAAAGACCATTGACGGAATAGAACATCGGACGGGTAATTGGCTCAATCGCGGAAAGCAAAACGGGGCCACGATTTGAATAAGAAAGGCACTGTTTTTGCGTCTCGCTCTAGATACCGAGAAGCGAAAAAGGGGAATGATCGGAGGGGGAACAAGGCGAGGTATTCGAGAGATGATAAGCAGGAGGAAGAGGGAGTCGGTTCGAGGTGCGTGTTTGCAGTTGAACCCTGTTCGAACACAGTGTACAGTAAGCGAGAGAGTTCGAAACAAGTCAATGACGTCTTGCCACTGATGATGTGATCAAACAAATGGTAGAAGCATGTGAAAAGCCGGGTGGCGAGGCAGTGCGGCGGCGGGCGGAGACGCAGACAGTGCATTGTCGCCCCTCCTCGGCCCGCCGCTTCTTCTCCCCCCAACAACTGTTTTGTTTGTTTTCGCCACTTTTTTGCGCTGATATCATCGCTTCAAGCTTGAAATGGTTTGTGAGAAGGACAAGGAGTGGAAGAAGGCAGATTCCGATCTGACGCACTCGCGCGGGCTTCCCAAACTTTACTGCTTCGATTAGGAAGATTTTTCGAATGGTTGAGTATACTGTTACTACCTGCAGACAACAGAAAACATACATGTTTATACTGGTTCGACCTCGAAATAACAAGTTTTTAGAGAAGTACTATCAGGTTGGACTAGAAAAAACACATAACCTAGAAAGCGTATGCTCTACCGGAATCCTTCTTCTTTTTTCAACTTGTTCTCCAGAGAGACAAGAAACAGCTTGAGACAAAGTACGGAAAGAAACGGCCGAGTCGAGAGTTTTCTAGGCCAACCTCTCCTGAGTTGAACAAGGAAGGAGAGGTAACCGATTGGAAAGTGTGCTCTGAACGCATGTTTTTTGTGGGAACATCGGCTTATCAGCGGCTAGTCGGTGATCGAAAAGAGGGCAACAAAACACGCCGTTTCTTCTTTTTCGATTACAGTTACACTTGGAGAAACAAAAAAAGAGAGGAAAATGTTTCGAAGAGAAGAAGGAGAAGACATCGAAAAACAAGCGACATCGAGACAACGAACTTGTGATTGCTCATTTCGTTGCTTTTTTTTTTCATTTTTCGGTTGAATTGAAAGCGTAGGCGAGCAGCACGTCTTCTTGTCTCTCAGAGGCATCGAAGCGAGTTGAGAAGGCGCCGATTGAACGAGACGAAAACGAGAATTGATAACAAAAGGGTCCCTTTTGGGAGGGGACAAAGAGTTCGGAATGCGAACGAACGCAATTAGACGAGGCGTTTCGATGATAATGATAAGCAGAATCGGCAGCCAGCAGAAGGCCGTCGGGCTGTCCCTGCGCGCGAAACTCAATTATTTTTAGCAAGGAATGCAATTTAGTCGAGGAATGAATTCAGAAACTCAGAGTGTTTGGTCGAGTGACGTGGCACGACGAGTACCGGTTTGAGAAACAGTGTTGTCAGTTCGACCCTCGTTTCTTTTGGCGGCGGCGGCGGGCGCCATGAATCTCCTCCCACTCCGTGTTAATCTAATCGGATTATGAGAGCAGCCGGTAGGTTGAATGGCAAAACAACATGCAAATATGTGGCGAGAAGATGTCGTCGCCGAAGCTTTTTTGTTCGGTTTTTTCGGATCACATGGAGAGGAAAAAGGAGGAAGGAAGGAAGAAAGAAGGGGAAAGTGGGTACTCGATGATTCGGAACCGAGGGTGAGATTCTCTGGAGCGACGACTACTGTAGGATTGCGGCTGACTAATTGGGAAGTTAAGCGAGGGGGGAAGAGGCGAGTGACGTGTTAGATGGGACGATGATTGCCACTTGTAAGTGTCGAAAAGCTTTTCACTTTCCTCCGCTTCCATTCTTGTACTTTTTATGGCGAAGAGGACGAAAGGTTGAAGAGAAGACGTTTTGGGAGGCAGGGGACTGACCATAACACACACTCGTTCTAGACTTTTCAGAAACCGAGAGAAGAACGTTGAGTGGAACGAATCGGCTTCGAATTTCAGAAGATTACGGACTTGATGTGGAAGGGAAGAAGTTGGGATAGGGAGAGAGAGGCGAGGGTGGAATGGTTCCGATGCAGCCATGTATCGGCGGCACAGTGTTACACTGTAACTGTGTAAACACGACAAAAACCGTTTTGAATGAGACGAGGGAAAGAAGAAGAAGAAGAAGAAGGAAAACAAGTGAGAGAGAGAGAGGACCGAAGAAGAAGAAGAAGAAGAAGAAGAGGCGTGATTCGTATCACGGCCCGAAATGGCAGGAGATGGTCGGAAGGTTGCGTATGGAAGACAGAAGAGAGGATAAAAAAGGAAAGGACGAACGGTAAATTGGATGGTGACGAGAGAGTGTGTGGCGGGAGGCGAGACGCAGAGAAACGACGGAAGGGCACGATTGGCATCCAAGTATTATAAACGGCCCACGGGGGCGGCGGCAGAAAAGTCGTATATAGGGACGGCGGGTCTCGATTTTCATTGCATAATTAAACGACGTCTCAGCGTCTTCATCTGATCTCTTCGGAAGACTTCATTCGTCAGAATGAGGTGTTCTTCGTTGCAAACAGACTGATTGCAATGCAACTTGTGCGCGATTTCACACGGACACGTCACGAAACGAACGAGATTCGCATTCTTGTTTTGCTTTGCATTCAGAAGATTGACGTGGAGGCGATAGTATATGAGATATGAGCTTTTTTGATGGAGCACCTTCGCTCTCGCCCCCCGAAATTGGATTTATGGCTGCGCGACAGGTACACAACTCTCTTACTCTTTTTCAAGTTATTTCGGGTCGCGGTCAGCTGGAAGAAGTGTGCGAGATGGGGCAGAAGAAGAAGCAGAAGAAGAAGAAGCAAATATTGATCGAATCGGGCGAGGGATGATATCAGAGGGATGGTTCGCGTGAGATGTCGAAAAATGCGAGTGACCCAAATAAACAGAAGAAAAAGGAGAAACGAATCGGAGATCGGAGGGATGCGGGGGGCGAAAGGAGGCAATCAGATAGATACAGAAGGAGACTGCGCGAGGGAAATCCCGGTGATTATGGGGGTGTCGGGAGAACGGCCGAGAAACCGCCGAGACGGCAGCGGAAACTTCGGTTTCTGATGTCTCGAGTTGGTGACAAGTTGCACGGAGGTTGTTTATGAGCTCTGAGGAAAGCACGCGAGGTTCTCGGAGGAATGGGGGGATCTCTTCGGAATGTTTCCTCGAACTGGGCTTCCTCGAAATGGACTTCCTCTCACGTTCTAGGTTCCGAATCAACCTCTGATCTGCGTGTCGATAATTCGACGGATTTCGCGAGATTATTGCTGAATTCTGCCGCTTCGACCGATTCCGCCCCGTTTCGCTCGTTTTTTTTTTGCATTTCGAAACGATGAAGTTCTCTTTCGGAATCATACTTCTTTTTTCTTCCGCACTTTCGTTGGATCTCAATGAAATCAGTGAGTTTCATTGAAGACGTCGGCTTTTCTTTAGAAAAAGAGTACTTTAGAGAGAATGAAGACGGACCCGACGACTATAGCGACGACTCCAACGACGACTCCAACCACGACGACGACTACTCCAACCACGACGACGACTTCTCCGACGACGACGACGACTCCAACGACGACGACGACGACCATCCCGACGACTACAACCAGAGGAGTCGTCTACTTCACGATGGTGTCTCCAGGAGAGCTGCTTGTGGATTGTCCCGCCGGATGTCCCGCTGGCTGGAAGTATCTGAACTACAAGTGCTACAAGGTCTCCCAGTCTTTCTTTTTCATTACCGCCAACTCTAAATGTGTCAGAAAGTGACGCAGCCGTCCACATTCGCGACTGCTCGGACGGGCTGCTTGGCTGAAAGTGCTCAACTGGTCTCTATCAACAGCTTCGATGAGAACGACGCGTTGAGAAGTGAGTCTTCTGAATCTCTCGACGTCTTCTCTCGAATTCTGAACTCCAGAAGCCTTCGATACGAACGCGCTTGTCGACGAAACACAAGAGACGTGGATCGGACTGCAATTGACGGGCAGCTCGTGGAAGTGGCCGGACGGAAGCTCGCTGAGCTACGCGAACTGGGCTCCCACTCAGCCCTCCAGTGATACCTGCGTTCAGGTTATCCCCCCATTCGCGATTCTCCTCGAAATGTTCGGATTTAGATGATCACTGATTCCATGACCAATGCGACCTACAATTACGAAAGAGGCGGCTGGAAGACATACGACTGTGCTAAACTCTCGGCCGGCTACATTTGCGAGAAATGGGCGAGCGGTTGATTTATCGAGAAAGAAAGAAAACGAGTGATTTAAAAATAAATTGAATGGATTCACATAGAGATTGCATTTGAAACGGATCATGAATATGACTCAGATGGGGTGCGGGTAAATTGAGGTTAAGTTAGCAATGAACTCTCAAACGTCGAGGCCGAGATCCTTCCAGTTGTGAATCATCAGTTTCTGGGCGGCGAGAAGAGCATGATAGCGGACGTTTGGGTCTTGGACAGTGAGCAGACGCATCATGGCTTCTTTTCCTCCGAGTAACTCCACTTGCATCTTTCCGCGTGGATGGTATCTCACGAACTCTCCGATGTCGTGAGCGGCTACACAGAGCACGAGAGGGTCATTGCTCTTTTCTAGCATCGCAACTAAAAGTTTCAGCAGTTCGTGACGATTGTCGCTCAGTCGGTGTGCGTTTTCACTCCAGAAAACATCGCATTTGTGCGGTGGAGACCAGTGGAGAGTGCCCATTCGCAGTTCGCTTTCGTATTCGTCGAACGAGGTCAGCACATGAACGACTTTTTGAAGTTCGGTTTTCAAAAAGTGCAGATCGTCGACGAGGTCGGCGTCTTGAAACTTGCGGCTTTCGAGATGATCGAGTTTCGTTGGGATTCGGTTTTGTATCATTTGAAGAGCGGCTTGTCTGAAACTAATAAGATCACTTCTTGCGATTTCTCTGAAGGATCACTTTTTCATGTGCTTGTCTTCATTGCATGCGACAAGATTTCTGAGAGTAGCCACGACGATTCGGATGACTTTCTCCTTCTGACAAGTTCCGAGAATTCCCGAGATTGTCTGCACGAGGTTTCCAGTCAGAGCGACTTGCGCAGCGTGTCCGTTGAAAGTGAGCAGCCACATGCAGAATATTATCTGATATTGAATCTGGAATCCGCACTTGCGAGTTGAATACAAAGCAGCTGTAAGCGCCTCGTAGCCGTTGATGTGGACGAAAGCCAATCTGAAGCAGACTATAAGGAACGAAAGAGAATTTGGGATCGAAAACCTGTAGGCGTCGTGTCGGAAAAGCGTTTGCATGCAGCGGACGACCGTCGCGATGTAGTCGTTGCTCGTTCCGCGGCAGATTGCTTCTTTCAGCGAGCCCATGAAATAGTCCAGCTCGTCACCGGCCATTCTGCAAAGTGTCTTTCTAGTCATAATGGTTGAGAATACTCACTTTGCAGTTCCAAAAACCGCCATTTTGGTTATAATTGAGAACGTAATGTGTACAATGTACTGATCCTGACGATGAAGCAGACCGACGAAGAAGGAGAAAGGAGTACGCTTCAGAAGATCGGCGACGTCTTCGAACAGCTTCGTTCTAGAGACGTCTTCGCGGAGCATGTCGTCGATAATCGTCAAAGTGTACCGTACGTAATCGTCTTTTGAAATTTGCGAGATGAGATGGACAAAAGCGTAAACTGCTCTTTCTTTGAATGCGGCGAGCACAGTGGATCTTTCCGTTTCGTTTTCTGCCTGTTCGTAAGTCACGATGAAGTCGTAATCTGTTTGAGCAATCATTCTTGTTCTGGAACTTTTGTTCAATTTCAGATTGGTTTAGTGGAACAGAATGATCTTACCTAGTAAACAGTCCCCAGTTAGTTTTCATTAAACGCATTTTATCTGCTTCTTTTTGGAAATGAGTGCGAATGAGATCCTGGTTTTCGCCGAAAACCATTGTGCACGAGAACTTCGGCTGGTCGACAGAAACGGTACAATCGGATTGAAGATATGCAGACTAAAATGAGCTGGAAAAAGTCAAAATTGGGAGTATGCAAACGCGCCCCACTGCGAAAATTTTGTTCAAAATTTTTAAATTTGACTGGTTTTGACTGGCGCCAATTTTTCGGCCGGCGGGAAATTTTGAATTCCTATCAAAATACACGCTGCCTCATCCACCATTCTCTCTCATTGAACGTCCTCCTTTCTCATTTCCGTCCGAACACGAACAATCTCGCTTCTATTCAGATCAGAAATGACCGGAAGTGTTTCTTCGGCCAACGACTCCATGGCATGCCAGAGAGATGTCTTCGAATTCACAGATTCCATGAACTTCAATCATTCGAAATTGTCACCACCTCCCGGTTTACCCGATTTGGACAAGGTACGAAAGTTTGAGAAATCATCAGAACGGAAAAACTTTCAGCCGTACTTCCACTCGTTTGATGCTCAAGACGTGATGTTCAAGACACTGATCTCGCAAACTGCTCGGAGTGCCCTGGCCAATCAGGATCCTTGCTCGATTCCAGACGACCTTCGCGAAGAACTGATGCGTCAGAAGCGGAAGGACGACGCCTTCAAGACGGCTCTCTGCGACTCTTTCCGTCGCAACCAGACGTGCTCGTACGGAGACCAATGCCGGTTCGCTCATGGAGTTCACGAGTTGAGGCTCCCGCAACACGTGAGTCAGAAGGTTCTAGAAAGAAACGGAACAGAATGTTTGCAGCCACGTGGACGAAACCATCCCAAGTACAAAACTGTTCTGTGTGACAAGTTCTCGACGACAGGCACGTGCAAGTACGGCACCAGGTGGGTCCACAATCTCAATATCCAATACGTGGATCCCTTCAGATGCCAGTTCATCCACAAACTGGTCAATCCGACTCTGCTGAACCAGGCCAGCGGCATGCCCCTCCACAACACCTCCACCTCCGCAGCCAATCAGTCGTTGTTCATGCCAACCGCCTCCGCGGATCTCAGCATCGACCTGAATCAAAGTCTACCGGTCCTTCGCTCGGACATTGTCCGTGCGTTCGCCCGCGCCAACAGACTCGATTCGACGGAAGACAGCGTGGCTCGGATGGCTCGTGCCTTCGAGAACTCATTCGCCCGCTCCTCATTCAGACACTGACACATTTCTGATCCCATTTGTCTATTTCAAGACGTATCGTTCGTTTAATCAACTCGAATAACATGTGGTCCCTAGGACACTCTGCAATAACCCTCGCCCTCCATCACACGGCTAACCCCACTCCCACTAGTCACTTCCCCACCCACAAATTCCCCACATTTTGTATCTAGTCTGTATGTTATTGTTATCATTGAATCTTCCCGGCTGCTACTTTGTTCATTACGTTGTTTCCTTCATTCATTTTCTATGCTCTTTCTTTAAGTGGATTGATAAACAATGAAGTGATAATCAGGATCGAAAACAACTCGAGGCTTCCCTAGATTCGGAACTGGTCACAATCTCGGAGAAAATAACAAACCGAAGAACTTGATGGAGACGACTCAAAATACGTTTCTGTTCCCAGAGTCACTCGAATTCCAGTGCGGGACTCCTGGAATTCATTGACGAACTTTTTCGAGAAAGCAGACCATTTTAAATGGGATTCCCGGGATTTCCCCACTAACTGAAAAAGAATTCCCTTCAAGGAGACACGTCGTTCCGAGTTTTTGCATTCTCACTTTCTGCGAAAGCTTCTAGTCGCCCGGACACTTTGAGATTCTTTTTCGGAACTTGAGCCACTCCAACTCGGAGAATATCTCTGAAACGGGCGAGTAGTGAGCAAGTTATTCACTAAAGAAATGATCAGATTAAAAACGGAGATGTAGCCTGTCAAAGTTGAGCCTTCTATTAGACGCTTTACGTACATTAAAATACATTTATTCCATTCCTCGCCTCAGTCCGCGAGGGTCTCAAAATACAATGGATTTCGATTTGGGGAAACCAAAAAGTGGGTTTGGACGTGGAAGAATTGTACATTTATTACTTTGGAAGCGTTCTTTCCGTTCGATTCCTCTGAAAATAGAGGAGAAGAAGGGAGAACCGACGTGTGTCGTAAAATCAACTAGTTTTTAAAATACCAGTAGACTCAAAAAACGAACGGAATCACTGAAAAACTGTCAGTGGCTCTTTTGACTAAATTGTTTTTGGGCAAAGAAAACGGAAAACGAAGGTGCGTAAACGGGAATAGAAATGTACACATAACGGGTGGAAAGGGCAATTGGAAGAAAGGGCGGGGCAAATGCTAGAGAATAAGTTAAATGGGATGATGGAGCAGGGCACCAAAAGGGTATGTGTGTGTGTCATGATAGAGCGAAGGAACGAACGATGAAGCTGGTGGAGGATTACATTCTGAATCCGTACGCCTCGATGAACTGGATTATGAAGTCCTCGTTGTCTCCGCAGAGAGGTTCATTGTCGAAAGTTTCGCATTTCTGCGAGCGACCGTGGTTCAAATCGGCTGGAAAAATGATAGTGAATTGAGAAAGGAAAGACGACTGTTCTTACCGTCGAGCCAAAGTCCATATCTTCCGGATCCGGCTCCGATGGAGAGGGAGTCCTTCGCAGCGTTCACAAAGAACTGATTGTCTCCGGTCCATGTGAATTGACGGAGTTCTCTGTAAACTCTCTCGTTCACCTTCGAATCATTCGTTTGAAATACCTGGTATGGGGCACTGCTCCAGTGAATCTCCACAAAAGGCAGCTGTCACCAGTTCCAAAGAAGTGGTCAGACGGTCTGATGGCCGACGAAACGACGGCTCCGAAGACGTGCTCCTTGGTGTCACGGATGATCAGAAGCACCGGCGACAGATCCTCATCGAACTCGGCCATCTTACGGTACATGGTGGCGAGCGAGAAGCCGTGCTTTTCCGAATTGTAGATGTTGACCCACGGGTATCCTTCGGCACGCGGCGGCAGAATGTCCATCACCTGGAGGAAGAGGTCCGTTCTGATTCTTGTGTTGTTATTCACAAAGGCCCACGTCGTTATTTTTCGAATTCAGTGTTGACAAGTCTCTTTTTTTTCGGGAAGCGGCACTTTCTTTGCTCCCTTCTAGAGCACGACAATGTCGTCAATCTGCCTACTGCGGTCACGCGCACCGAAAGAGACAGAGAAAAGTTAGTGAGAGCAATCGAAAACAACCAAACTACCCGGAATGCCTTTGTTTCGAGTGCCTCTAAAGAATGACAATTGTGACAACGCGCCTTCCGGATTGACGAAGGGAACTCGAAATTCCGGCGAATCTCTTTTCATTCTCATTTTCCCCAGCAGAAAACAACAATTCTCCTTTTCTGGGTTTATCGTTTTGTTTTTCGCGTTCCAAAGCTACTCTGAATGTGCAAGAGCAAAACAGAATTCAAATGATGAGAAAATGGAAGACTCTTCTTTCCCACCCTCTTCCATTAACTAAGACGGGAAAAAGAGATCTTCTTGTACCTCGCTAGGAATTCTGCGTGTCGCATCGAATACGGACAACTACAAGATCGCAGAACACCGACGTCTTGTAATTTTTCTGACTTAATTCATACTCCAAACACCTCCGTCCTCCCACCGATTTGCCCTTTTCAATTACCTGCCGAATCATGAGCTCATCCAGAATCTGCGAAGTGTTCGCTCCGTCCGGAATCGGCATCTCGAGCTCCTGGTCGTCGAGCGAGAGCCGACGGCACATCTCCGATACGGTAACCAGTTCCCATTCGCGATTCAAGAGCGACGATCCGAAGAGAGGCGTCGACTTTTCGCCTGAAAATGGATGCATTTATCATCAGGTCCTCTCTATGATCCAGCATCACACTCCGGCACCGAAAACAAGGCCAGTGAGCAGTAGAAACCGATCTTTTTTCGAGCTGGTTTCGAATTTCAGAAGAGCACTTCCATTTTCAATGAATATTTTATGTAGATTTTCAGCTCGAACTCTCTTTGTCTTCTTTTTTTGAGACGCTTGCTCCCTTTGTTTTGTTTCTCTTGATGATGATCTCATTCTCGAATAATCAATGTGACCAGCTTCGAAAGGAAGCAACAAAGTTTCGAAATCTGCGTGTCCACACGGAACGATTCCGGCACATGAATTATTAGGCGGCACGCGGGATCACTGGGATTCCGCGTATGGTTATTTTTAGAACGGGAGAAGACAGAATCTTCGAGAGGTTCACACGCCATTTGAGAAGGGTCAGTACCTGGCTGTGTCATCAGAATCTCCTGATCGATGACTTCCCCGATGGCGGAGACCATCTGAGACAGACGTCGTTGAGACGACTGGCGAACTTTGCCGAGCGGCATCGAGAGCCGACGGACTGAGGAGCCGATCTGGCGCAAATACGGGCTCATCTCTTCGGAAGACGCCTGCGAGACAGTCGAAGCGAGCGAATTCGTGGAGGTTTGCACTTTGTCGACGAGCGAAGAAAGCATTTCACGATACGAGACGCCGCCAGAGGCTTCTTCTGTACTCGATACAGTGATCAGAGGGATCCGCATTTCAATTTCGGAGTAAAAGAGGAGCAAGGAGGAGACGATGGAGCAAATGATACGGGAATGAAACTGAGGGGGCGAGCACAGGCGAAAGAAGCAAAACAGATAGGGCTAATTGAGCTCGTTTTTCGTGCCTCGAAAAGTGGCTAAATTTGTCGGTAATGTGAGACGCGATGGAAGAGGGCGTGGCCTACTGAGTCAGTGTTGATTAGCCGAATCAGGAGGAGCGTCATCAGCATCGCCGCAGGGAGAAACTCATCCAGACAAGGAAATGAGCCATGAAAAGTGCATTATTGCTCGAGCAGAAGGAGAAAAAGTTGAAGAAAAGTGAGGGTGCCAGAAACTTATTCTGCGTGTTTTTTCATGGTTAGGACAACAGAAAACACTTTTTCGACTAGAAGGAGAGCGAAATGAGCTGGAGCCGAAAACAGAGCGAGAGGGGAGAAAGAGACTAGACTCCGCCTCCATTGCTACTCTCGATAAACACAGAATTCCGGAGTTGTCGGCTTTTCCAGATTCAGTCTTTTCAACTCAGAGACTAGAAGAAGCCATCTAGACGGTCGGCACGTCTTCGTACTCAAACGAGAGTGAGAATGGGAAAAGACTACTTCTACAACAAAAGAGCAAACTCGCGGAAGTAACGTCTTCTCATTTTAGAGCTTCTGACTCGCTGACGAATTCATTTTTCCGGATCAAAACAGCAGCAGAAGACACACGACAAGAGGCTATTTGGCTCCCCGAAAATATACACTACAACTGTCTTTTTGTATTCATTGTACCGCCTCCTTCGAAGCAGAAAAATTCAATTTCCTTTCAGAGAGAGCATTCTGATCGAAAATAAATAAAATTCTCTAGTGATACTGGCTGTTGAAAAGGATATTTTGCGCGAAAAGAGCGCCAAATTACACGCTCGAAGACCGAAAAAAAAAGAATGAATTTTAGTTGCTGCTCCGAAATGGACGAGAAGGCAACGCGCGGGAGGGTACTTTCGGTCCCCCTTGGGGCGGAGGAGCATCTTTCGAAAACCGTTTGTACTCGTTTTACGCAAAGAACGTCTGATTTATTGGTGCGAAGAAGCTGTGAAGCTCGATGAGAAAGTAGAATCGCACTTGTGGCTCCGTGAGCTCTCGCAAAATTCCCATAGAATTCGTAGACCACAGAGTTCTCTGGGAAAACGGATTCCGGAAATAAAACCTGCGCTTTTCTTCTCGCAAATCGAAATGACAGCTGGAAAACCACCGAGCTTTTCTGCAGAACAAGGAACTGGAGAACCTTCGTGGTCAAGAAGTGTTTTCTAAAGTTCAAAACTCTCGAGGAGATGAAAAACGGAGCGAAAAAAGAAGTGTCTTCTGGAGACCACTTTTCAAAGACTACGTCCGGAGGGAAGAAGACGTCGCACGCGACAAGCCAATAAAAACTTGTCGGTGGCCAAACTTCAAAACTCTTGATTTTTGCGAGAAGCGGTTGAAGAAGAAGATTTTTCTAAATGGCAGAATGACTACTGGAGGCACTTTTCGAAGTTTAGAGTTTGGTGTCCTTCCTCATACACGCCTCAATTTGAACTTATTCACAAACTGCCGGGTTGTCATCTAATTTAGATGTATTCTGTGCCAGATTCCGGATGACGTGCTCTTGCAGAGGGGACCGAAAGAGAAGAGAACGCAAAAGTAACGAAAGAATGACCGGGGGCTAGTGGAAGTAGTCGGTGGAGTCTGTTTTTGTTTTGATAACGCCCATCGTTGGTCTGCAATTCGACACCTCGCTCATTATTTATCAGCGGCCGGGTAGGGTTCGATTCGTCTCTTTTCTACTTCTGACGATTCGAAGTTCAGAACAAAAAATCTTCAAGAATCCAGAAATAGAAGACGTCACGTGGTTGTCTTCGCTTCTCCTCTCTCCAAATAATCAACCTAATGCCGTCTTCAGGTTTCTAGTCTCAGCGAGGGATGAACCAAAGATGAGTTTCCGGAGAGGTCGTCTCTTCGAGAAAAAGAAAACAAGAAGGGCTGAAGCGAATCATAGAAGAAACATGTGAAAAACGGGCAAACGGGGGGAAACGTTTTTGGGTGAAATTGGATTGAAAGTGGAAAGGAACCCAATTTTCCCGTAGCCCGGGGCTCTCAATTGTGTTCCACCTCCCAATTTTCGGGTAGAATGGAGAATAGGAAAGTTTGTCGCTTTCAGTGAATTCCCCGACGGAAAAGCCTCCTCTTTCTTTCCTTTTTTTAAAGGCAAATAGGATTCTGAGAAAGATTGAATCCACCGATAAAGTCCGATTCAGGTTCTTTCTCTGAAAAGAGACAATGATTTATCGAGAAGGAGGAAGAAGAGAAAGGCAACACGGACGTCTTTTATCTGGGATTCGTGCGAGCAGAAGCCGAGGAAGAAGACGAGGAAGGAGAAGAAGACTTCCGTGTCAACTATCTTTCTGTCCTTCGGTCTATGATCATTGCAAAAAAAAGAAGACGAAGGATACTAATTGAGAACGATGTGCTCTTGCAAGCGAAGAACTATGAGAGCTTTGTTTTATGCTGCGGGCCACTAACCCGCTTTCCGGACTAGAAGAACCACATCAGAACGCGGTCATCAGACAGACTATAGATCTTTTAGAGACCCGCGTCCGATTAGAACCGATCTTTCACCATAGAGGTTGATGCTCTAATCGGAACGGAAACGCGTCAGATAGCGGAAAACTCACCACTGTTGAAGAAGACATTCGCTTCGAGCGACTTGGATCTGGTCCTTGATTCGGGGATCTTGTTCGATTTCTTCTTGAAAACCTTCTTCATGATGGCTCGCTTCATGTTCCGCTGCTTTTTCGGTTCTTCCGGTACGTACATCTTCGTATCTTCGTTGGCAGATACTAGTGTTCCTTTTCGAGAAGGCACAAACACTTCATCCGAAGGCAGATGAAGTCTCGAAGCGCTAGGCGAGTTGTTTGAGTGGGTGCCGACGCCCGAGTCATGGGATCCTGTCGACTTTCTTGAACTGATGCTTCCTTGCTTCGCCATACCGGAAGATTCAGAAGGCGTCGACTCTTGCTCGTCGGTGACGTCAGGAGATTCGTTCTGCTTTTGCCGGACAGTCTCTAGGATGCTCTTCTCGATTCGCTCCTCTTCTGAAGGACGCATCGAAGAGACACAGACTGTCCCAGCACGGCTGCGAGCCATCATCTGTTTCACATCGAACTCGGTGAGGAAAGTGTTCGAGTTCTTGTGTTTCTCGTCGTTGTTGTTGTTCACGTGAGCGGTGCCGAAGTAGTCAGGAGGCGATCGAGCTACTGTAGTGAATGCGCGCCGACGAACGGGCTGCACGTCCGCAAGAGCGGCAGACTCGCTGGCTCCCATGCTGTACTGATTGTGATTGTAGAGCTAAAAGAAGAGCAAGAACTCATAAAAACAAAGAGAAACGGAAGAAACGAGAGATATAACGGTTGAACGAGTGGAAGTGACAGAGAGTTCTGGAGCGGACTATGCAAATGAGAAAAAGGGGTTGGAAGTACAAACTGTATCATCACTTTTTATAGTTTTACCGTTCATTTCCGGAGTGCACGTGCGTGTAGGCAGGTAATCCTACTAAACCGCACATCTCTTCTTATCGGTACGAAGAGAACAACTAAAAAGTAACGCCCTCGCATCAGTTCTAGTTGTATACAACAATTCAAAAAAGAAGACAACTTGGGGCGCGTCGACCACATCTAATAAATTTGCAACACGTGGAAACAGTGAAGTGAATAGAAGAAATCGAGTTTCCGTGCACTTTTCATCTCCAAAACAGCTGGGCGCGCGCCCGCGGACTTGAAAACAACTGCAAAGAGAACCTTCTGGAAACGAAGAGGTCATTCGCACGAATCACCGTAAGAAACACAACTCAATTCACTAATTCGAGTGATGATTACTGTAGGGAAGAGGACGTGAATACAGTTGTCTGGGAAGAGAAGAACTTTGAGTACTCTTCATGCGCGTAGCACGCAAACTTCTTGGAAGAAACGCGTAAGAGTGCGAAAGTAGCAGTGACGCAGAGACGCAGAGAGACGCTGCGATTTGAGGAGGGAGCCAGAGAACGAGACGAACGGAACGGAAAACACGCGCGCGTAGGTGGACTGCCGCGCGAAGAGAAGCGCTACGCGGCAGATACACAAAATGGACACTGGCTCGGCCATTCTCTGCATGCTGGTCTGTGAATGCCAGCTCGTTCGGTTAGGAAACATGTTTTTGAGGTTAGGGTGCAACTCATTGTGGTAGATCAAGAGGAACTCAAAATAATTAAGAGGGTGCTTCTGTTCGAAACTGAGCCATTCTCTTCTTCACGAAGCCTGTCGAGTCGGCGGTAATAATCTGTGGTGACCTGTCTAGAGGCGATCCTTAAAAACCGTGTGCGCGTCGAAAACGGAAAACTAGTTCAACTCAATTAGCTCGACTCCCTTCAATTACGGGTTGGCAAAACGGAGCGGAGCGTCGATCTATCACGGCCGCGCCACGGATCGAAACGCACTCTCGTGTCAAAATTGGAAGAGGAGTGGTCGTCGTGGATTTCCGGATCAAACATCGAGCAAAAGTTCAAACCATCTGTTTTTCATCGTGGTTGGAGTTTTCGAACCAAAATAGCGTAGATTGCGGTCGAAAATTGATAAAAAAAAAGGTCGTGTTCTCCAGCTGATAACTGATGTTGTTGTTGTCAGGATTGGCGGTTCGCATGCCAATTTCGAAAATCCATGTCACAAACGATAAGGGCGGCCAAACGGGATTCCCCGGTTTTCGAAAGATTCGAATGGAATCAATATGCGAATATGCAAACCGAGCGTATTGAAAAGGTCAGCGGAGTGCACTTGAATAGGGAGCACGCGGGAGCGAGAGACACGAGAGAAGCGGAGAACGGCCGGACGCGCGGGCGGGGACGGCAGGAAACGGTCGCAGATGGCTGCCGCGGCGGGAAGGAAACAGAGAACGGCGGACTAAGAAGTGTCCGGCTACGGGGAGCCGCCAGGAATCCCTTTGAAGTCGCCGCGACGAAGACTGACCGCAACAACATCAAGTGCAGAAGAACAGTCACAGATCGGAAAGTTGCCACAAGAGTCTCGGGACAACATGCTTCTTCTGACTGGGGTGGACGCGAATGCTAGACAGGAACGAAACCATCCGTGTGATTGTTCTATTTCTTATCGAAACTCGAAAGTTTCATGTGATTGAATACGAAAAGTAGAAGAAAGAGAAGAAGAAGAGCATGATAGCGGTTTGGTCTCGAGGAGAAGCTGCTGATATAAACTGACTCTTTTATGTTAATTGAGAGAAAGGAGGGGAACAATGTGGTTTCTGATATCAAGCTGCGAGAAGCTTCTAGAAGAAAGGAGGGAAAACATGTTCTTTTCTCTTGTTTCGTTTCACACAATGGAAATAGAAGAAGTTTTCTGAGGTGGAATCGGAATGAAGGTCAAAAAGTGACAACACGAAGAAGAAGACCATCAGCTGAGAGACAATGGAACGAATTCAAACGGATATATTCTTTTTAAAGTCGCTCGTGCTCCCGCCCCCAGAAGTGGGATTTAGGTGACATCAGGTTCGAGTACTACAAGTTCAAATCACCATACGGTCAGTAGAACTGTGAGCCACATCTGGTGTGTATGTGAAAACATAAAAACTGCATCAGCAGGCATAGAGAAGAGAACGGATCAACAGATTATTATGCACCCGCGTGGTAGATCACTACCAATGCGGTTCAAACATCGCGCAAAACATTGCGAAAAGCGTGAACTACTTTGCCTGCGGGAGGAGCAATTTCGAAATACTCAGTAACGCATTGCATCATGCTTGCCACGTGTTGACAGAGTTTTCGAGAAAAACAATCAACGTGGAAGCACATGTTCTTCTACGCGTGTAAACAAATTCCCGAGAGTATGCGTACGAGTTTCGTCGATTCTGGACGATTCGTTAAGAATTTGAAAGAGGTTCTGACTTTTCAAGACTCCCAAGAGTCCCGAGAATTCTCAAGACGTGACCTGGGAATACCTCTTTCTAGATATCATAGAATTCAAAATATGTTCAAACATTCTATAAATGTTCCTTAACAGAATCCTGAAAGAGAATTGTGACACGTGTCAAGATGAAAGAAGACAAAAAGTGAGGAGTAGTTTAAAAGTCACACAAACTGTGTCTCGCGGCGTCTTTAATCGACGGACAAGAAAGACGGAAAGAGAAAAGGAGATGCTGAGCGAATGGTCGATCGAAACGCGAGAAAAAAACGACTGACATTCGTGTCAATGCGGACAATGAAAGTGTTATTGTCTTTGAAAGTCACAAGATAACCCGAAACGGGAGTCACTTTTCGGCCCATGATGCCTATCTTTTTGAACCGACAGGACTTGATAAGAAGATGAGAAGATGAAGACGAAAAGAAGTCGTTTTCACAGAACGTACACTTTTCGGAGACGTCACTGACTTCTTCGTAGAAGATGTCTTCTTCAAAGATTCTCTTTCTTTCGAGAAACAGAAGTGATTACAATTACTCATCAATTATGAGCTCCGTTTTTATACGACACACAGTTCGTCGCTGATTCATCGTGAACTCTCTTATCAACTCGTCATTCTGACTGATAAACTGTTGCTGATATTGCGAAAACCTCAGTTTTCCGAGCACAATCCCTCCCTTCAGTGTGACACATTATTTGCTTGATTCTGGAGCAAGCGTCTTCAGGCAAGAGTGTCTGCTCCTGTCGAAATGAAAAAAAAGAGGCGTACCCGAGAGCGATTCGTCGACGTTCGATCCAAGCACAATGAATCCCTTCTCTTGTCCTCCGTCGTTGACCATCGTCGATGACGGCTCTTCAGAAGACGTCGTTGTGTCCTGAAAGCCCGTTAGTTAGACGAAGAAGAAGAATCAATAACGGAATGTTTGGAGTGAAACGCCATTCATACTTGATACGAAACGAAAAATGGAGAATGCAAACAAAATAAAGATGGAATATCTGTTGTTTTTTCTGAATTTCAGAAAACATTCCGGAGTTCTAGGAAAAAGCTCCGATAAGCTTGTATTTAGATTCGAATCGGTGTTGAATCATTGAAAAAAAATGCGATTGGGATGAGCAACTTACGATTCGGCCTCAATCTTGGCATTTTTTTGATTCTTCATTTAAAAAAAACTCACCAATCCGTACTTGTCCGGAGACCACTGGAGAAGGAAATGGTAGATGTTGTCGGCTTGACTCCGTGGGATTGCGAACCTTGAATGTCTTTTTGAATGAAAAAGAGCGTCGGAGCCAGCTGCTAGTGTTTGTTTTAGAGCATTTGGAATACATCCACTCCATCAGATTTCGTATAACAACGTAATCAAAATTTAAAAATAAAAGAAAGCTCACCAGAATTCCCGTTTCAGCTTGTTCCCAAAGGCGATATCCTCGTCGTAGGAAGGCGAGCTCGGTGAGGATCCTGCAACTGAGACGGGTCAGAAAGAGCCAGAAACAAATATGCCGGGACCCAAAATGAAGAGAGAGAGAGAGAGGCGCGGATCTGGGTCTCTCGCGAGCCGCCGATCTCTCGGCTCTTTTTGGCTCTGCGTCTGCAGCATGTTGGAGAGCAGAACCAGTCAAATGGATGCGAAAGAGAAGAGGGAGCCTAGTTTCGAAACGAAAGTGCCGGGGGTCTCTAATTTGTGAGCACAAAAGAACAACTCGCGGCAAGAGGTGCGAGAGAAACTAGGATTAGAGGCAAGGAGAAAAGTCCGTGACATATGGATCTTTTTGCGAATGCATGAAAAACAAAACTGACTCTTCTTTTTCTTGCTTCTCGTCAGCCGGACAGCCATGTAGAACGGAAGCATCGGCTGAGAAGACGTCGAATCGCTGCTCTGAATGCGACTCCGTTCCATTATTTCGTCGACGGCAGCGAACAAATCGGGCATTTCGTCACTTGAAGTGGCACACGAGAACCTGCAAGATGTAGGTTTCGAAATTTCAAAATGCCCGTAAAACACATTTTCGCCGAAAGTGATCGAAAGCCGACTGTTTTCTGGTGGTTTTCACCAAATGTTTGCTAGACTCAGATTTCGAACCGCCGATTCTGAAGCCGAGTTTCGTTGCGAAATCGCGAACAATAAACAGTTTTGTTGAGTATCCGACAACTCGCTTTCGGATTTGATGAGAGGTCGTCTTGTTTTCAAGAAGACCTCCGCCTGCCGTTCCAGCCATGACTTACACGCCGACTCTGTTCTCCTTGGCCGAATTCTCTCTCGCTTCTGCCGTCTGCCTCCGCAAATCCTGCAGTTTCGCAAGAGATTGTTCTCTTTTCATCGTGAGCGGACTTTTTTGGGGCTGCAAAAACACATTTCGATAGTGACGAGTCAGTCTGTTTTTCTCTCTTCGTTTTGATAACAGACTCTTTTCTTACCAGTTCTTCACTTTGTTCCGTTTTTCCGGCCAACAAATCATAGCTGTCAGACCGTTTTCGAAAAGGTTTCCGCAACATATTCATGTTTGTAAAAGGAATATTCTGTTACAGAAATGGCGGCCGGTGCGTGAAAGGTTCCGCGCCGTGGTGGAGTATTCACAAAAAGCGGATTCATTCGCACATAATCTCGTTAATGCATCGCCTCCTGTTCTCATAACCAGTTCGCTTCGAGTGCTTCCCCTCTCTATTCGAACTTTGATTACTCACTCAGAACGGGTATTTCCATGCCTAATTTCCCACAAACAACAAATACCTCCAGGTCGGGAAGACTGAATATCTCAGAGACGCCGTTGATGCTTTCGTTCATCAGAGACTGTCCTTTGTCCACCACACGGCCTGCTACATCAGCTGCGGCCTGGAAATGAGCTCACGATTAGGCGGAAGCCGACTGTTTCCCGTACTTTCGCCTGAGTCCCGACTACTTTGACACCGCTTTCGATGCCCGATTGCAACGTGTCTGCAGCACTTTTCGTGTGCGTCACCACCCCGTGCGCCATCGTTTTCGTGCCTTGAACTGCCGTCCCGACGACCTTCTCTGCTCCAGAAGTGACTGTTCCTTGAATCGATTTTGCTCTCGCACTCAGCGTTCGTCCCAGCTTCCCGAAGGATCTCCGTGCGGCCGTCGGTGAGAACCTTCCGATTCCACCTCTTCCTTCCGGAGTGTCGAGTTCTGAGAAGCTCCGCGGTCTCTCGTCGTTGCTGCTTGCCTGAGAAGAAGTTCGAGACCTCGAACGGGCTCTCATATGGACATCTTCGTCTCCGAGAGTGGCCGCCCGATTTCGAGTCTCGTGACCCTTCGCTTCCTCATTAGGAGAGTCTTTCGTCTCCTCCGAGATGGCAGGTAAAGCGATATCGCTGCCGAACTTCGGGGAAGGGTTCTGGAAAAGAAAGACGACGTTTGAAGGATGAATGGGAACTCACTGAATCCATAGATCCCGCTTCGAAAGTCACTTCCTCGTTCTTCGGAATCTCGATCTCTTCTGAGTTCATCGTTTGTTTCTTGGGACTATCTTCTGGAGTTCTTAGGTGGTCTGGGTCGAAAATATCTCGTTTTTTTTCTTCTTTGTCTCCTGTCAATCCACTGATTTCCGTGTACACTGATACCGATACAATCTCATCCATACTGAACAAAATTGACTGTTTTTTCTTTTTTTCTCTCTTTTTCACTTACTTGGCCACCATTCCGTACAAGTCTGGTCCATTTTCTTTTACTAACGGATGTGATACATCCGGATCGAACATGAGACAGTTCGGAGTCACCAGGAGTGTCCCGGAGACGGTTCCATCGGATTCTGTCACCTGTTTCACCTTGATCTTCAGAAACCTCTGCAAACAATCCGTGTCCGCCTCCTCGTTGCTCTCACCACGCGGAACCGGCGCGGATTGCGTCTTCGTGAAGGACCCCCGTCGGACATGTGCGGGAACTGCGCCTCCGGGTCCTTTCCGAATTCCGTCTTCTGCAAATCTTTGCTCTTTTTACCCTTGAACCAAAATGAGAAACACTTGTTATCTAGTATCTCTTGTCTTCGGAATTGCTTTTGCGAACCTGCATTTTCGATGCCCGATATTTGGTTTCCGGACGATTTGAGCGAGGAAGTGGACGACGGCGGATCGAAGACGTCGTCTGAGTTGGCGAGCGGCACGAGGATCTTCTGTCCGGCGAACACCATCCGAGAAGCCATCTTGTTCAACTTCATCAGCTCGCCGACGGTGCAATCGTGCGAGGCTGCCACCCGTTCCAGAGTGTCCGACTCTGTTATTGTATACTCCATCTGGAATAGCAGCCAATTGAAGAAAGATGCGTTTCATTTAATAGATGGTGGAGCAAGCGGGTATTCAATTATTTTTCAACGAGGTCGTCCGCGTCGTTTCTAAATATTTCAACTTCAACCATTCACACACACGCCACATGACATCAGAAATTAGCACTAAACTGTGCGCGCGCATCCTCGTATCGAACTGTTTCGCAGTCTGCGCTCTCTCCGAACTTCCTCATCTCTCTCTCGCCTTTGTATTCTAGAAGTTTTCAGTTGAAAAAAGTGATGGCAAACAACACTAACCACGAGATGGGAGGGTTGAAATTAAATCTACTGACTGAACTGTTTATTGGTGGACGGCCGGTTATGTGGTGAGAGATCCGTGGAGTTTTATAAACACAGAGACACAAAGTGTTATCAGTCGTCTGTCGTTTCTGCCGCGAGAAGGCGGCCGCAAAACATTTCTGTGGTATTCTGTTGATGGGGTTTACTCACGGAATGGTCTACTGAATTATTACGCACCTCGCGAGCTTTTCAGAAGCTGCAAAACATGGAAAATTTTGTCGGAACAAGTTTTCTTGCTCTGTTTTTCACAAAGTTTGAGATTGCTAGGTACGTAATGTTTCACGCAAAACCACGGACTTTCGCGTGCGCGGCAGTTCAAATGTGTATCAAAAGTTAGGAGAAGGTTGGGTAAGTAATGTTGGCGGTCAATTAGGTCGATGCATTGCGACGCAGCCAAGTGTTGTCATTCGAAATTCAAGCGAGAGAGAGAGAGAGAGAGAGAGGGAGAGAAAGAGAGTAGGCTGAAAAAGTGGACCACCCGCCCGTCTCACAAGAACACTCGGCTGCTCCGGCTCCTCGGGGCCCGTGGTCCCACCGACACACACACACACAACAAATTGAATCATTGCCTCTCTTTTTCTTTTACTTTACTCCGTGACCAGCCGGTCCGAGCTCTTTTCTTTCGTGTCGACGACGGATTATCATTCTTCTCTCGTGGACGTGCGCGCGCGCGAGCAAAAGAAACAAGGTCTCGTCTTGCTGCAGAAAGGTCCGCAATAAAGTTTCGGGTTCTGCGTGCGTGAACTCGAAGAAGAAGAGCCGGGAAGGAAGGAGCAGCGAGTCCGAAGATTATGGGAATTTGCACGAGAAATTCGAGACGAGCCCCTTTTTTTTGTTGGACAATTTGAGAATTGGGCGAACCAAGAGCGAGAGAACACGACGCTTTTATTATGGAAATAAAGAAAAGAAAGACATGGAAAGCAGGTCAACTTGGCCGCGACGACGACGACAGAACAGTTTGTGTTCGTGACGAGAGAGGGGAGTGACTCCTAAGCGACACAGCCAATCAAGATTATCCGGGAGAAAACGGAGGGGGGGCCGAGTGTAACCCAAAACAAGAGACAAAGTGTGTCTCTCCCGTCTGCCATTCCAAATAAGAAAAGTTGAGCCAACACGAGACGAAAAGAAGAAGAAGAAAAGGAAAAGGAAAAAGAAGAAGAAGAAGAAGAAGAGTTGCACAGTTGTGTTGAAGCCCAGAAAAAGAAGGGGGGCGGTCGAGATTTATGAACCCTCGGTGGCTCGTGTGCACTCCCAGTTGTTCATTTGCCTCCTGTCTAATTGGAGGCCAAAGAAGAAACGTCTTCGAGTTTGGGCCTCTTTTCCGAAGGGGCAAGACGGAAAAACTTCTAGTTTTTTTTCGGCGAAGTAGGGGCGAGAAGGAGCGGAAGAGCACGAACAATGGAGAGCACGAGGAGCCCGAGCCACGGAGCACGAAGAAGAAAAAGGAAGGAAAGGGTTGGAAGGCCGTTTGACAAGGGCGACCGGATTAATTTCGTGGATAAGAAGAGAGAGACACTGCGCCCGTCTTCTTTATTGGCGGAAGGAGTGAGAAGAAATAGAAGACGTGCTGTGGCTCTCCGTCGGGGATTCTCCGGAGAGAGTCACATCTTCCACCGACTCGGAAGAAGAAAAAGAAGAAGACTTTTTATTTTATTTTGCACATCAATCGAGATAAATCAATTTCTTTCTCAAAAACTACATATTTTTGGTTTGGACTCGGCCCCCGGAGAGTCCCTTGACGCCAATTTTTACTGACAAAATGGATGGCCGAGTGGTCGGCGAGAAAAAAAACCGAAAATGGAGGTATTAGCCGGACTCGGAAAACACGAACTGATACACTTTGGTTTGGGAGGAGGGACTAGAAAACGCCGATGAGAGTGTCATTTTCTAGTCCCTCCCGCAAAAAGGATCAGTTAGTTCACAGCACGACGGTGTCTTCAAACCTGGAAAGCGGGAATCTTGGCGGATCCGGGCGGCGCCGACGAGACGGATCCGAGGCTGGACATGCGAAGCGGAGAGAGTCCCCGAAGGGAGCCGATCCGGGTGATGAGGCGATCGGTGAGCATGGCGGGGGGCGCGCCTTTCGAAAGTAACCGATTATACTTCAAAGCACACGAAAAAGAGGAAAATGGAAGAGGAAATGACTGGAGTGGTGTTCATTCGGCTGGGTGCACCGACGAATTGAGATGGATTCGCGGAAACAAAATGGGAGAGGGGGGGCTGTTTGGAGCAGTTTTGATCTCTCTCTCTCTCTCTCTCTCTCTCTCTCTCTCTCTCTCTCTCTCTCTCTCTCTCTCTCTCTCTCGCGATCTTCTGCGCCGCCTGTCTCTTTTGTGACGACGAACAAAAGGAAGAGGAGAAAGAGGAGCGGGAAATGAATAAATGAATGTGGGGAAAAGGGGCGGGTCTGGAGGAGCGATTCGCGAGAGTTCGACGATCAAACCGCCCAACTCTCGCGTGATTCTGCCCACAAAACAGAGAAGAGAGAGAGAGAGAGAGCCAAGAGAGCTCGGATTAATCGTTCATCGGATGCAAATTTCTGCAGCGTTGCACAAAGAGGAGAGAAGGAGTGCTCCGAGAGGGAAGAACAGGGCATTCAAATCGGGTTTGGCTCCGGTTTCAGACCTCCAGCGGCGAGCAGCTATCGAGTTGCGGGCGTGTGCTCCGGAGGCTCAAAGGTGGAGGGAATCACTGTGTGACAATATGCATGAGCGCGCTTTTTTTCGTCGCGACGGGAGTGTGCGGTCTTTCGGCTCGAAATTATAGACTAACACAACAATTTTTGGCGGCGCGGAACTAAACGCGTTATGGCGTCGTCGTCGGCAACTCGGTTAGGAGAGTTCCCCGTGCGAAGATCGGATTAGCCGGGGGGAGCGAAGGAACGGCGCGGGAAGAAGAAGAAGAAAACAGATTGGGACGGGAGGAATGTCCTCGCGAGACACCACTTCCGAGTATGATTTATTCGTGTAAACCTATTCTTATGAATTATAGATTAGGCGTGCTTGCATTCTGCGTCACGAGGAGGAGCCGTCTTCCTAATGAGCAGCGGAAGAGAGAACAAAACATTGTTCCAGCGCAAAAAGAATGGCACACGACGAAGGAGGAGAAGAAGAAGAAGAAGAAGAAGAAGAAGAAGGCGTTGTTGTCCAAACTAAACACTAATCGTCGTCGATAACGGCGGTAAGAAAGAAAAGCTCAAAACGAAAGCCAAAGTGTCACAACAAGAGAAGTGGAGCGACGGAGTCTCGGCGATGAATAATTGAAAGGTCTGAGGAGGGGAAGATATCAGATTAGGGCGGGGAATCGAAGAAGACCTTTGGCTTCGTTTGACACCAGGAAGTCGCCATTATCAAACGCCTTCTTTCGTGTGGCTCCGCGAGCGAGAGAGGACGAGCGAGAGAGAGAGAGAGAGTTCTCTTTCATGTTTAGAGTCACATTGAATAAACATCCACGAGTCGCATTTTGAAAACGAAAAGAAGCGAGTTTCAATGCGATCTGGCCCTCGTCATCAACAATTCGAGCAACTTTTCAACCGGATTTCAGATATTTTGGTGACCGAAAACATAAAGTTCGTTGGGGAGAAGCTGAAATAATCGACGTCTCGAGACTAGCCGATCGGCTTATCGAAGAGAATCCGGAGACTTGCGAGGCAGCTGAAAAGCGTGACGGAAAACGTCGAAAATGATCATCCAGTGCTCATTTCCGTCGAAAATTTGTGCACTTTGAGCCGCTTCGAGACTCTCGCGATTCGAAAATCAACAAAATAGGGTATGAATTTCAGAAGATATTCAGAAAGCAAACTCATTGGAGCGCAGTTGCACTGTTTGTTGAGTCTCGATTCCAGACTGATCGCAAACGCGCTCCACCGAAATCACTGATTTTGGCGCGAGTTCAAATTCGCTTTAAAAACGAGCGGCTTCAGAGAAAATTGAACAAAGTGCACATTTTCAGTCTGTTTTCGCGTCTGGACACTCGTCGAGATTCAGCGAATTCCGGTAATTCGGGAAGTGGAAGAGTGGAAAAACCAACCATTCCAGCCTTCTTTTCCTTCCTTCTTTCAGTGCTTTCAGCCGTTATTTTGGAGTCGAAACGAGGTGTCAGCACGAAAAAACATGACGTTTTCGCGCGCAGTTCCCACGTGTTATCCGTCGATTCAGACACAATTGTCGCGTTTTTCGAGAGAGAGATATCAAAATGGAAAATGATGAGTTGGAGGGTAAAAGTTGGTGGGTGGAAGGATGTAATTTGCGAATGCGGAAGAGTGGGGTCCGCGGAGGGAGTGCACATGACACGAGACCCGTTTCCCACGAGTCTCTGGAGCCCTTCTTGGGTCTTCGTGCGTCAATTGACTGCCTAATCCAGCTGATAACACGGTCAAAACAAGACTCACCGAGTTGGCACGCGGAGCACTCCTCGACCACCACGACATGCTCGGGACGGCTGGAAGGCGCTGAAAATGGGAAGTGAAACGAGGTCAAAGCGATTGGAGTTGGACTGTTTAACAAGTGCAGAAGGAGCGAGAGGAGTGTAGGAAAGGGGCGAGAGAGTGGGGAAGCGAGAGGAGACGCAGAGATAACCGGTGGCCTTTCGGACGGTATTGACAAATGACGCGAGAATGCGAGAAAGAGCGCATCGGAGAGACGGAGAGAGAATGAGAAAGAGAGAAAGAGAAAGAGAAAGTATACTTCCCTGTAAGAAGAAGACGAAGAAAAAGAAACTGATAAGCTTCTCGTTTGCAAAAAGCCACGTCACAAAAGGAAAGAACCGGTTCATTTCGAGATTCAGAATAAGTTAGCCTTCTCACTTCGTCACATAAATCATATTCTGATTGGTGAAACGATGGCGTTTCGATGACAGATGAGTATTTTGTGAGACGAATCGGAGAAAAGGTAGAAATTGGACAAGTGGAACGAGTAGATCAGGAAGATGGTCAGGTACTCGAACACGCAGAACGCTTCGTAGGCTGGAAAAGATTGGCTTGAGGACGTGCCGACTCGGGGGTCTAATCACCTCCTTTCACGCAGAAGACGTTGTGAAGAATGAAGGCGATGAAGATGATCGGAAGAGTGACCAACAGGCCGAGTAGCACTTTCAGCCGCCGACGCGAGTGCTCCGGATGCTCTTTCGGGGCGGTGAGCTTTCTGAGAATCGAGAAGACGCTGTAGTTGATGATGGTGGAGACGGAGAAGCCGGAGAAGAATGCCACGTGGAAGTCTGAAAAGGGAAAGAAGGGTCTAAACAATGGAGACCTTCTCACTTCCATCTTCTCGTTCCCCCACAGTCGCCAGCAGTGTAAGGAACAAAGATTGGAAGACGGCGCTGATCACGAGGACGATTCGAAGGAACTGCAGGCGGTTCGAAGGGGAGAAGCAGAGGATATCTGAACGGGAAGCGGATCAGATGAGGCGGTATTCGAGACACTCTCACATTGTCTCAACAAGACGAAAAGTTGGAGAGGGATGCTGGAAAGCGCGAGAAGATTCCATGCTATCCTCTCCATCGGAAGGTTCAGGACTCTCGAAACTGACGGAAGGTACACTTTCTGCAAGAACAAAGAAGTTTCCAATCGCTATCAGTCACTCCTCTCACCCTACATCCCCAACTGTAGTTGTACATCAAATCGGTGTGAACAGTGTATCCAATCAGGAACGCGATTATCACACCCAAGGTGGGCATTGTCACAGCCGCTTGGAAGACATGGCGCAACTGCAGACTGCCGAGAACGATAGGACCCTTGGCGGCTTCGAAACGATACGTCGGCATTCACTCTTTCAAAAGTTTCGACCACGGCAGGATTCGAACCTACAATCTTCTGCTCCGTAGGCAGACGCGTTATCCATTGCGCCACGCGGCCAGCTGGCTATTCTCAATGGCAGTTCCGAAAAAAAGCCAGCTGTGCCACAGGACGTACGGATCAGTTTGAAAGAGAGTGAAAAGATGTTGCGACCTGGAGGTACGAAAACGCGAGAAGAATGAGAAGAGGAAAAATGGTTGAATCGAATTGAATTCGTCAACAATGGGAATGAAGAATCGATGGCATTGAGATGACCTTTGCCTACTTTCCTTCGTCTCGTCACCCTCGCACTTCTTTGTTTATCTGCCCACAGCTATTGAGTGAGTCATGAAGCTTCTTCTCGTGGTCCCGCTCGGAAATGCAAAGAGATGTGTTCATTTCACTCTAATGAGCTCCACCTACCGTAGTCCCTCCTCAACAACTCCTTCTTCTTCTTCTTTTTCTTTTTCTTCTTATTCTGTTTTTCCAATTGGTAGTTCAGAATGAGAGTAATGATTTATGCATTCCGCCACCACGCTCCTTGATTGCCGCAGCGGCCGGATTAAGTTTCACCGCTTGCCACAAGCTATTTTTGCATATTCGCCCCGTGTCTTTTTGTGTGGTTTTTGAGTCTTTGGCACGCAAAGGTGCTCCCGATCGAACACGCCTCTTCAAATATTTGATACTTGTCGCGGTTTGGCACTCAAACTCGTCCGCTCCCTTCCAGAAGTTCACTGAATCGTACTGCCGACAGTCAGTGTATGCCATCAATCAGACGCTGTTCGCGACTCGATTGCCTCTCGCGCGCGCGCATCCTCCCGCCCATTTCGCGGGCCTGAACCGCTGAACCAAACCAAAAAACGTCTCTCGTCACGACGTCTTCTCTTCTTTTTTTTCCGTTGTTTACAAGGTTACGATATCAGCCCCCCTCGTCTTCTCGCCGCTTCCACCACGCCCTTTCTCTATTGTTGGTGGTGGTAGGCAGTGGAAACCGCCGCCATCAGCAGCATCTCTTTCTCCATTTTTGCGACGATTTATTGCCTTCTCGATTCCAATTACCGCTTCCTTCCTTTGTTTTGATCTCTTTTGTTTTCTTTCCCCCCACTATCAGTTCCTTTGTGCGATGAGAAGCGCGAAAAAAGTGGCAGTTTGTGTGTAACCCAATCCTCTCGTTTCATTTCCGGAGCCACACACACACACATACACACATTTTCGGCGCACTTTTTCACTCTCCAATTGTTTACAATCTCCCCCGTTTGTCAGAAGGAAATTCGAATTCGCGCCAAACTCTCGATTCCTATCAGCAGTGCGATAGAGCGCGTTTCCGATTTCCGACGAATCGTGCCTGAAACAATTGGCGAGAAACCAAGAACAAAAGCAAGAAAAAGAAGAGAAAGGGAAGACTTTGATGAAAACACATTCGTCAAATCTTCGAGTTATTCTTCTCGCCGAAAAAAAAAACAAAACCAAGTAACTCGCGCGTTTTTGTTGTGTTATTGTGCTGTGTTTGGCTCTCTTCCCGCTCTCTTTGTCGTCTATTTGCGCGCCCTGATCCCCCAGTGGCCAATAATTTTTGAAATGCCGGGCCGAGTGAGAGAGTGCGCCAGACGAAGAGACGCAGGAATCGGAGACGACGCTTCGGAGATTGGGACGATTCATTAGATGAGCTCTGCAAAGACGTTGTTCATTATTCCGAGGCAGGACTATACACTTGGTGCTCGCCGAGCAAAGTACAGTATCCTCGTTCGTCGAGTGCGTCGAGGAATGGCTCTTCTCATATTTCGCTCTATATTATTTTACCAAAAAAGAGCTCTGGCCGGTTTCATTTCAGACTCTGCTCCTGGGGATTAGGCTCTCTCCCTCTCTCTCTCGTCCTGAGAGTGTTTAGGTTCTCGAAGAAGCGGATGGTTTATACGAGTGGCCGGGAGGGACTCTCCTGACATCTTTCTTCGACTCAATATCGGGTTTCGATTCGTCAAACTTTTTCATAATTTGA
Organism: Caenorhabditis sulstoni; assembly: GCA_963966605.1. Taxonomy (NCBI): domain Eukaryota; kingdom Metazoa; phylum Nematoda; class Chromadorea; order Rhabditida; family Rhabditidae; genus Caenorhabditis; species Caenorhabditis sulstoni. Next base: position 7,323,964 of record OZ016479.1, read on the forward strand.
GAACTTCAGCACCTGCTTCATGCATAATTCGATTCGCACTCTCTCTCTTTCTCTTTCTCTCTCTTTCTCTCTTTCTCTCTCTCTCTCTCTCCCTCTCTCTCTCTCTCTCTCTCTCTCTCTCTCTCTCTCTTCTCTCTCTCTCTCTCTCTCTCTCTCTCTCTCTCTCTCTCTCTCTCTCTCTCTCTCTTTTTCTTTCTTTCCCGGTTTTTCGTCCGAAGCATCAGAGTCCAGTGACACTTCTTCTTGGCAAGAAGTGATAAGTGTTCCCGAAGGCCCCATTCCTCATATTTTATGCGCTAATAAGCGTTCCCCTCTCGCAAGAATAGCACTGATCGAGATGACTTCGACTCGTTTCGGTCCTTTCCCATGCCGCCCTTCTCTCTTTGCCCTTTCATTCTTCTCAAAAACGTTTGTCAGCTCGTCAAACGCATTCCGAATGAATATTGAATGTGGGTGTGTGTGTGTGTGCCGTTTCGCCCCCCGGAACGACATTCCCCCCATCTGGTTCTGCTCTCTGGCCCGCCCTTCCCGACGATCCCTGATCGTTCGTTTGGCTGACTCAACTGGGTGTAACCAGTCGACATTCCTCCTGCCGGTCAATTCGCTGTTTCTTTTCCTTGCCTCCTTTCGCCGCGCCGAAAGAAATTCGGTTATCTTGTGTCCCCCCACTGATTTGCATTGCGCATGTAAAACATAAGACAAACATGATAAGCGGATCGTGCCACTTGTTGCACTGGCGGGGCGAATGTGCCACTCGCGAGGGCCTCCAGGGCAAGTTTTTTGTGCTCTCTTCTCCCAACCAGCGAACACGTACGTGAGAGAGAGAGAAAGAGCAAGCACTCGTTCGATGTCTTCCCCCTCATCGTTCTCTTTTTTCGCGAGTGCATCCATTCTGGGAAACCTCAAGAGGCATCCGAATGCCCTCTTTCATTCCTCCCTTTTGTGTACTAACCCAACCAGTTCTCACACTTTTTTATGGATTCCGCAGCCGACCAAACCTTCTGTAATTATAGTGACAAGGCTGGCCGTCGTCGAACGAAAACTTTCACTCGCAGTAGTCCATTTTGAAGGAAATGATAGGGGGGACAGAGAGAGAGAGAGAGAGAAAGGAAAGGTTCTCTCTCTCTCTCTCTCGCGAAATTACGGACTCGACTTTTTTGTGTCTCTTTTTCCCGTAATTCGGTTAGTAAGTGGCTATGGGCCTCTCCTGTTTTGTTGTTGTTTCCTCGCGTCTCGCCAAACGACGACGACTTCTGATCGGCAGGTTTTTCCGGCTTCAGACTCCGGCGGATAGTCACACCGAGTGGGCACCATAAAATTATTCAAATTTGTTCGCATTCACACGCCCATTTATTCAGCGGAAGCGGAGAGAAACCGAAACGCGGCCATCTGCCACGTCACAGTCGGAAGACTGATTACTCCTTTTTGAAAGGAGGTCCTCTCGGGCTTCGACAGTCCAATCTGGACTGAACTCGGCCAGCCGGAGGCCCAGATCTACGCGGCCCGAGATGGACCTCATCGTTCATTTAGCCTCGCTTTATCTACTTTTCAATCTCTCACCACCACAAATAAATTCCTCGTCCTCGAATAGTCACTTCAAATCAAACTCACTCGGTTTTCTGATTCGCCTCCGTCTGCGTCTCTTCGTCCCGCACACTCTCTCGCCCATTCTCAGGTTCAGCTTGGGAGATCTAATCGGCTGTGTGGGAGGGCCCACCCGATTCATTGCGTCAACTCGAGATTATTTTGTCACCTCCCGCCCATTCTCTTTCTTCCTCTTCTTCCACTTTCAGTTGTTTGCTTTGTTGTTTTCACCCTCCCCGTTCACTAATTTCCAGGTTAACTTCTCTCCGGCGACGACGACGGACGAACGAAAACACAAGTGAAGAAGAAAGGCGGAATGATCCGGCAGCCACGAGACGGTGAGCCAGAGCCCCTTGACAACACGCTCCCTCCAATTTCCGCTCCGCCTCTTTTTCGATTTCCGTTTTTGTTTCCCAAAACTGGTGTGTTGCATTCGAGCCGCGCTTTCGATGATAAGTTGACAGCTGAATAGAGAAAACAACGGCTCCTGCTGTCGTCGGAAGAAAACACGACGTTCGGTCCGCTCCGTGGCAGGCGTCCGCCGCTCCAAATCTGATTTTCGGACCCACAAACTCCGTCTCCCCCTTCTTTTTCTTCTCTTTTTGTTTCCACATCAGTCTTTCTCGATTCCAGAATAACATGAGGTTACAACTGCTAATCTTCGTGTTGTTTGCCAATCTTGTCATCTCGAGAAAGCACTACAAGGGCCGAAAGTACGATTTGACGCTGTTCGTCCGCAACCACAACGTCTCCGATGCCACGTTCTTCCGGCTCGTCGGCGTCGATAACACTGCCGACTTCAACGTGTCCGCTGGCAACACTTTCGAGCACACTTTCGAGGTAACTCTCACTCCGTATCACCGTTACGAAGCGAATTCAGGTGAGAAGGAAGGGCTTCTGGACGCTTTTCGTCGAGTTTCCTGGAGATCGATACGCGAAATCGCCGAGAAAAGTGAGTCTCTGAGGCGGAAATCGAGAGGAAACGGTGCGGCATTTCGCAGATAATCTCTCGCGACTCGTACCGGAAGTGGGTGATGGAAGTGTACTACTACCCGGGAGCAGTTGGGTTCTCCGAATGGCACAAACTTTCGCGTCGCAACGAGATGCACATCCACGGATGACTCGCCCGCCTCCTCCTCCCCTTCTCCCGCGGATCTCTTTCCCCCCAGTACCACTTTCCCCCCTTGTTAGTTATATTCTATGCACACATTTCTCTATCGGTGAACTTCTCCTTCTAGAACGTATTCTCTTCCGACTGTAGCAGTTGCCCCCCTCTGTTTGTATGTACAAATAGTTACCGTGTAGAGCTTTATCCTGTTTCAGTTCTTCCGCGAATACTGCCAACTTCTCTGTCTCTCTCCTTTCCCAATTTCCTCCCGATAAAACTTTCTGTGGCTCGTTTCTCTGGAAGGAGTTTATTGAGAGTGAACCGGTGTTTGAATCTGAAGAAGAATGCCAATTGAACGGGAAGCTGGAGTAGTAAAGTACAAATATACACATAGAAGAGGTGAGAGATTCTGGATGAGCGGGAAACTATCGGAGACCGACGGACGGGCATCTCGAGAGAGAAGGCGTCGAGCAGCAGATGTCGTTGTCGTCGATGACGTCGAGAAGCTCTTGGGGAGAAGGACCTCCCGAGTACTGAAATAAGGTTTTCTTCTGTGTGAATCTTGGATGCTAACTCACATCTGAGAAGTGGGTCAGGAGCCGAGAGGAAGGAGTCAACTGGGCTGCCTTGATGAGATCCGCTTGATTCGCAGCGGCCGGGGGGTTCACTTGTTGCTGCGGGTTGGATCCGTTTTTGAGATGAAACTGGTCGAGAGCCGAAGTGAGATCCCACACTTGGACACTTCCGTTCGCATTCCCACAAAACAGATACTTGCGCAGACGGGACCCCAACTTCTGACCGTCCAACTCGTGCACACAGAACGCTGTGATGGGGGAGTTTCTCACTGAATCCACTGTGCAGATCCTGAAGCCATTCTATGATACTTCCCCTTTTCCAGTGGAATGACTACCTTTCTCCAGTTGAAGCCAGTCTGACGAAGAGTTTGTGTGCATTGGGAATGAGTTTCTGCACGAGCACCTGCTCCGAGTCCTGATCTCCGTACGGGCCCGGATGGTTGTACTGTCTGTCCGTCGTCTCCTCCGTCGAATCCAGAGTGAGCACTTTGAACGAGGCGAGTGGCACGGTGCCCGGCTGCGTATTGATCATTCCTCGGAATCGGGTCACGTTCCACGAACGCACGTGGTTGTATTCGGAGCAGACTGAAGAGATTGAATCAGAAAACGCAATGATCAGGAGCAACTTACCACTGATCAGATGAGCAGTGTTGAGAGAGACGCGCACGACCGCAGAATTGTGAATGTTGTAGCTCTGGAAGAGTACTGGCTGGTGACCTGCGGTTTCCGGATGCTGCAGAATCAGATTGACCACGCCGTTCGCCGTTCCGTAAGCGATCTCTATCCAGTTTCCACAGGCGGACGTCTTGGGAGTGAGGAAGACGGAGAGGGAAGTGATCGGCTCTCCGTTCGGATCCTTGAATAACTCGGTCACCAGCAGATCGTTGTCCTTCATTCTCAGCGGAAACTTTTGCATGTCGATGTGATTCATGCTTCCGTTCGCACATCCCAGAATCAGAGAAGATCCAGCCGTGTCGTAACACGAGATCGGCTGAACATCCTGTGCCTGCCAGTTCTGAGTCGCCGAGTGCCAGATTCCGACTTTGCCTGATCTGCTGAGAGCCACCATCTGGGTGCCGACGAAGAAGAGATTGTCGATGGAGACGTTCATCGAGAACAGTCCCTTCTTCTCCGTTTTTCCGTCGTCGTCAATGTGCCACAGACCGATGGTATCGTCTTGAAACGAAACGGCGACGAGTCGCTCGGCCACCGTCGCCGTTATCTTCGTGTTGACCGCGATGTGCGAGACGTACGTTCGAGTTCGTGGCGACTTCCACAGAAGAACATAAGTGTTCCACTCGGTTACTCTGAAATCGATTTGTTTTTCTAAATTCCGTCTCTTGTAAACACCTGTAGACACAAACGAAATACGAGTAAGCGACGACGATGGAGCAAATGTGCGCCCGAATCATGCGAACCTTCAGAGGTTCGGTCTCTCGATCCAGCGGACTCTTGGACTTGGCCAGCTCGGCCAACTCGTTTCTCAACTGAAACCAGTTACAGTACGGAAAACCTAAAATGTCTGACGACTCACGTATCTGCTCATGTCCCCCGACTGTTTCTTGGCGTGTCCCCGCTGCCTCGGAGATCCGTTCCCCTTGCTTTTCGATTCGTTGGAATCGGAAGTGCTCGAGTACATCGGCGACCTGCTCTTTTCATTGGGAAGATTGTCCGAGGGCATCTCGGGCGGCGGTATCATTCCGCAGAAAAAAACGGAACCGCAGGAGGTCGAAGTGAGCTCTTCGCACAGAGAGAGCCGTTGAATGAGAGGAGTGAGTCCGAAGAAAAGCGCCTCGTGCTTCAGAGTTTCCACTTTGAAGCCGCCAAGATCGAATTGTTTGGTGCGCAGATAGTTGAGGATGACTCTGAAGACGTCGGGATCGCGATCGATGAAGATGGCACCGGAGGCGTCGCGCACACTGTTCAGACGGCCCGAGAGGAGGCTCGTGAAGAACGAGTCGGGGATCCAGCTGAGCGTGTTGCAGCTCGTCGCGAATATCCGCCCGCCGACGTTCAGGTTGACGATGTAATCGGAGCCCGGCTCGAGCGGAGACGAGCCAGACGGGCCCTCCATTTGTTATCTGGAAACGGGAAGTGAGAAAGGGACGGAAAATCGATAAAACGAGACTGAATGATACGTTTCGATTTCACTCTCGAGTCGCTGTTTTTATCTGATTAATGTTGGACAATCTCATGAAATCAGCGAACAAGCAGTGTCAAATAAAGAGAGGGAGGAGGTCGGAACGAGCGGAGCGTTGTGTTCTCTTCGCCGTCTGCGTCTCTCTCCGTCTATTTGAGGAAGGAGGCTCGGGCAAGGCAGGACGGAGAAGATTCTAGAGTCAAGTGTGCTACAAATGAAATTCTTTATTAGGCAGAAATCAGAAATGTTATATTTTACACTGAGTGCATCAGAGAACGATTCGGTCCGATAGAGATCTTTTCCTGTTCAGATGTCTCCCAATATATGTGCTTCGAGCTCTTCTAACGACATTTCCTCGAAATCTGAAAAATTTAAACTCGAATCACAGCTGTTGTTCCCACTCAACTGTTTCCCGTATTTGTCTTCCCGTTCTCTGAAGTTTTTCCGTTCTTCGTAGTTTCCTGTTTCCTATCTTCCGACGGCTTCTCGACCCAATCTCCTTTCAGCTTAGGCATCGAATCATTTCCAGTTTCAAGCTCGGCTCCCCACGCATCCGTTCCCGCCTCGAACTCGATCATCACTGTTCTTTTCTCTTTTTTAACTAGCACTGGGGTGATATTGGCGATGTTACCGTACTGAAAAGAAACAATTATTTGAAAACCGGTTTGAATGATTGAAGATCACTGACATTCGAGAAAATGGTTCGAATGTCGTCCTCTGAGTAGTCTTTTTCGTCGCCGACTTTCCATTTCAACCGTAACTTCGGAGTGGGTCCCTCCCGGGTTTTCTGATGTCCTTCTCTCGCAGACCTCATCATCTCCATCTGCCGCTTCACCTCTTCGTTCGCTTCTCTCTCCAGCTGCTTCCGCATGGCTTCAATCTCTTCTCGGTAGTCCATTTCCTGCTGCTTTTTTCGTTTTGCCGCCAGTTTCTGCGCTTCACTGTACTCTTTCTCCCGCCGTTCCAAGTCTTCCAGCATCCGTTTCCGTGCTCCATCCGCCTTTTCCATTCGTTGACGATGCTTTTCTTCGGCCACTCGCTTTTTCTCTGCTCCTTTGTCATACTCGGCTCTTTTCTCTTTGTCGAAAAGAAAATCAAACGCCTCCTTGGCCTCGATAAACCGTCTTTCGGCTGAAAACTACAAATTTTTTAAATTTTTCTCTGATAAAAAATCAGCACCTTCTTCCTTGTTGTCCAGATTTTTATCTGGATGCCATTTCAGACACTGCGCTCTGTAAGCCTTTTGAATTTCCTTGTCGGTACATCCCTTTTCCAATTCTAGAATTTTGTACGGGTTGGATCCTGGTTTTAGAGGCATTTTAAACCTGAAAAAGAGAAAAATGAGAGCGAAATTTTGCAAGGAACGTAAGAAGCGACAAAAATTTTGAAACGTTATGATGGAGAAAAAATATAGAAAACTGTGTGAAATTTCAAAAAGCGAAGTGATCACTTGTGAGCGAAAATAAATTTTCGAAAAAAAAATTTAGTACGACACTCCGAAATAACGGCCCTCGCTCGTTTTTTATCATTTTGTTTTGTTTTCTGATTCGCACATTTGCAGCTCCATCTTTAATTTTCAAAAGATAATTGATGATTTTCCTGTTTAATTCTCACGATTTTCAGCTTGTACGGGCTGGCTTCACCGTTTGATTGTGTATGAAATGGAAATTCCAAGTGAAAACGAAGATGTTTCTAAAAAGCTCTTCGAGCTCTGCGACGGTATTTCACGATCACTCACAGTAACTAAAAAACCTGATAGTTTTCAGAATTGGAAGTCGGAGAACTAGTGACGTCTTCCAGTTTCCGGCTTTCTGAAGTGATGTCAGCTATCGAGCTCTTGGAACCGAAAATGGACGTCGGCGTGGGCACTAACCACGTGAAAGACCTCAAAGAAGCGATCAAACAGGGTCTCTATGATGAGGATTTCCCAATGCAACTAGCCATGATCGATGCAACATTTGCAATGCTTGTCGCATGGCTGGAAGGATCCTCACTCGCCTCGACCGTCTGGACGAACGTTATGATGCCGGAGACGAATCTAGTCATAAACCCGATGCTTTTCGCGTTCTCGACAGCATTCAATCTGATGGTCAGAAACATTCACGCGGTGATCAGCAGCGTAGGAAATCTAGAAGAGCTGCCAGAGGATTTCAATCCTCAGTTGATCTTCATGTCACAGAGATGGATTCCTCTGAAGCACGTCCAAGCAAACCTCCGTGCTCAAATCGAACGTCTCGCACTTTTTGGAAAGTCTTGGAAGATGAAGGACGAAGATTCAACTTTGGACAAGTACTGCAACGCACTCGCAGCACGCTTTCAGTTTATAGCTCTGATGCTCGAGATCCTGAGCATCCTGGTGCCGCCGGAGGTCGAGGATCCAAATCATGTCTTTAATGTAGCGCAAAACGGCCATTCGAAAAAAAAGTTGCCTAAGTCAGATGAGGAGAGTACGACGTCAGAAGACGAACCGAGTTTGTTTGAACCGGACTTTCCCGTGGCCGTCGATCTCGTGGAACGACTCGTTCATGCTGCTAGAGCGTATGCATTCACCATTTCGATGGGAAAGCCAGCTCCCGATGACAAAGACGGTAAGCCTTGTAGAGTTAGAAACAATCCGCAGCTGTTCCTCTAGGCGACTACACGTGGCTCCCAGCTTTCGATCCGAAAGCATGCGTTCGGATGATTCCTGCGTGTTTTCCGCGGACTGTGAAGATTCCGACGAGAAAGGACGCCGCTGATTGGATTGTCCGATGCTGCGAACGCATTCGCCACTTGTGCTACGGAATCCCAAAATCAGTTAACGATATGACGCACCTCTTCTACTTTGCTCGCATGTTCAACCTGGACAGCTGTGTGTTCACCAGGTCACTGATGCAGATTTGCATTTTTCCGACGGACAATCACCTGCTTGGAGACGTAAACAAACCGGTCGCCGTGCCTATAAGGCACACTCTCAAGCAGCAATACGTGCCGCAAGTACTTGTCAAAGAGTCAGTATAAATTTCTGCATAGAGTTTACACTTTAAAACCCACTAATTTACAGTTCCATCGTTTGTGAAGACAAAACAGCGCATTCCTTGTTCGACACGTTCCTCGTGCACATGGCAAGATGCGCGATTTCCGTCTACTGCAGTTTCGGCTGCAACATGTCCCGTCAGAGAGACAGGCTCGAGATGTCGATCGAGGAAATCGGTCAGGTGCAGTATCACGCTGGACTGCTCGAAAATCGTACTGATGAGCTTCTGTTAATGTCCAAGACTATTGATGGTGAGGCGAAGATGAAGTTTTCGGCCTCCAAAACTGCTTGCAGCCAAAGAAGCGAATCCGTCATTCCACTCGGTTGCCACGTTCGTCTTCCACAACCTGCTCTCCACTGTCCATCATTACTTCGAGCTCGGATTCCGCATGGACTTGTACGTTCCATACGAGTTCACATACATGTTCTGGTATATGGGAGGAGTGGAAGCTAAGTGGATGCGGACGACGATGGAGAGATCCAATGAAATTCAAAAACACATGTGGGCGTTGAGTGAGTTAGAAGATCGAGAAGATTCAGAAAGAGAAATTCGGTTCCCTTCAGACCCTTTGTCCACCACAGTCAATCAGAGACAAATGAAAGAGAAGGCGAGAGAAGAGGAGGCACTGCAGAAAAGAATTGCCGTGAACACTTACAGTATCATTAACCAACAGGCCATTGCGGAGGTCTGTGAGGGAATCGTTCGGCTGACCGTTGTCCTGATGCGGAAGGGATTCATCAAAGTGCCGCCAGGTGGAGATGCGGCCGAGAGGCTTCGGTTTGAAAGACGGATGGAGCCGTTCGAGTGTCTCGGTCCCCCGATGCACGTCGACTACGACACTTTCAAAAAGGAATCGGACGTCGATGCGATGCAAGTGCAAGACATCAATGAGCTCATCGATACGGCCAAGTCGCACTTCCTTGTGGCTCGCAGCATGTTAGAGCAGCTCGATTTGTCGCAGGAAGTGAACCCCGATACTATGTATGTGAAATCATCTTACTGATTTAATTGGAAAATGATCGATAACAATCCAAGTGCATCTCATTATAGATGAAACTAGTTCTCAACGACTTGAAGCCAACCTTGCCCCTGTTTATTCACTTTCTTTCAGCACTCTGTTCCACGCTGCGCGGGCAAACCATGTAGCTTGCAACCTGCTCAAGATGGATTTGTCCGGCCGTCACGTCGAATGGTCGTTCTCGAGAGAGTCGCCGTTGTACCCGCTGCTCAAGATCACCAAGAAGTAGACTCCGTCGCCGCAAGCTGCCGCCGCTTTCCTCGATCTCGCGAACAGTCACAATCCGTCTCGAGATCTTTTCTGTCTCTTCGCAAGTCGCCCCGTCTAGATTGCCATCTTCCCTCCCATATTCCCCCTCTTTTTCATGTAATTTTTTTCGTTACTTTGTGTAATTCCGGTTTTTAAACATTTATGATTCTCTTCTTTCCGGATTTTTGTAGTTGATTAGGTTATTGCTCATTTTCGTGTTTCCCTCCCCCATAGAAGATATGCATTTCTTTCCTTAACCAATACATTTCAACGTTTTCCTGATAACGTTTCAAAAATGTTTTAACGGATTTCCGACAGAACTATCTTCCTTGGCCTTTTGCCAATGTTATATCCCAGCCTCTTACTAGGCTCCAACTTTATTTTCAGATGAGAAGAGTTTTTTCGACGGTAATATGTGCGGAAAGAGTGTTTTCCTCGAGAGCTGTGCAGGTATCTTTTTGCTCATTCCTTTTCTGATTCTCATCACAGTTTTCAGAAGCCGTCTACACCGACGTTCTCTCCCTCCTCATCTGTACCGGATCGATCCACTCTCGAGAAGGGAACTGTGCAGCCGACGGTCTTGAAACCGTTCGTTTCGGCGTCTCTGCAGCACGAGGATCTGTTCAACTTTGAGAAGTTGGTGCACATTGACGAGATGTTCAAAGCACGAATGCACTATGGGCACAAAGTGAGCGAATAATCCAGATAAACGAACATAAATCCCGGTTTCAGGTTGGAACTGTGAATAACAACATGAAGTGGGCTCTGTACGGAGAACGTCTCGGAGTGTGTCTTTTCGATCTCGACGTCACCAAGAAGTACCTAGTCAGGTAAAACGACCTCAGAACCTTCAGAACACCGTTTATTCTGTCTCAGAGCTCTCAATTTCGTGGCTCATGTGTCAATGCGCGGAGGAATGGTAATGTTTGTGACGTCGAACAGGGACACAATGTTTGACGTGGAGAAGGCGGCCGATGAGGTGAGGGAACAGGTGGCCGAGTGGAAGAGTCTTTGTATGAGAGAGAAACGACCGGGGTTCGATGAAACGGCGATGATGAGAGATTACTTTGATCCGATAGCGGAATTTCCGAAAGAGAACTTCCGTTTCTGCGGAATTAGCGATCCTGAGCCATTTGGAACTCTCGAGCATACCTCTTTGACTCTACACGGACAAAGTCACTCTTATTGTCAGGTCGGTCAGTACTCGCACGTCCGGAAGTGGCAATCAGGCACTCTGACCAACACAAGACAGCTTCTCGGCGCTTCTGTACGTCTTCCGGATGCCATCTGTTTCCTCTCCACCCTGACGTCTCTCGGAGAGAACCATCCAGCCATTATTGAAGCGGCAAAAATGGCGATCCCAACGATCGGAGTGGTAGATTCGAACTCGGACCCAGCCTACTTGACATATCTGGTGCCATCCAACGACGATACTCCGCAGTCGGTCGAGTATCTGCTCAGGATGTTCAAAGAGGCGGTTCGGAAGGGACAGGAAGAGCGAAAACGACTGCAGCAAGGCAAATAAGCCGAGAAAGCCTGAGATGAAGATTAGTGTAGATTCCAACTGTTTTTGTTTTTATTTTCAATTAAATTGTTGCTTTTCCATCATAAGAATTGTTCTCTTCTCTGCCTCTTGGTTCATTTTCAACTCTTTACCCGTTTTACGCGGTTCCCTATATCACTTTTGTCTTTTCAATTTTTGTTTCACATTCGCCGTTGCAGATGCTCTCCAGACACTTGCGTCTCCTAGTATCGAGTCGGCCGTTTTCTTCGTCAATGCAGGAGACCGCAGCCTCCTCTAGCAGTGTCGAAGCGAACTTCCGAAGAGAGCTCTGGAGGAAACCGGAGAGTCCGTTTGTTGAAACTCCCCAGGCATGGATCTCGAGTCTCGAGTCCGTCAACGACGAGAAGATAGGGCTCGTCGATCTGCATCCGGACGTCTTCCGAACTGCCCCTCGAATCGACATTCTTCATCGCAATCTGACCTGGCAGAGCGTCTATCGTAACGTGCAAATGACGAAGATGCTCACGAAAGCTGAGATGCCCGGAGGAGGTCGTAAGCCGTGGCCGCAGAAAAAGACGGGAAGAGCGCACGTCGGATCTATCCGTGCTCCTCAGTTCGTCCGGGGAGGTTTCGCGAACGGAGTAAGAGGTCCCAGGACGTGGTTCTACATGCTTCCGGATGCCGTCCGTATCCAGGGACTCTGTGTGGCTCTCACTTTGAAGCATGCACAAGACGATCTACACATTGTCGACAACATTCAGAATCTGCAGAACGGAGATCCCAAGTTTTGGATTGATGTATCCGACTCCCCTTTTTTTCCAGTCTCACTTTTCCATTTTTCAGTTGTGCGAGGCTCGAAACTACGGCTACTCGGTTTTGTTCGTCGACGATTCGGATGAAGTGACGGGCGGGCTCGCCGAGGCTCAACAGGCTCTTCCGTGGCTCAACGTAATGCCTGTGTATGGGTTGAACTGCTTCTCTCTCGTCAAATACGACACGGTCGTCCTCTCGAGAAGCGCATTGGAGAAGGTCGAAGAACGTCTTCTGAGTCACATGCACAGGGCGGGACCGCTGAACAAGAAGTACAGATACATGGATTACAAGGAGAAGATCTTGCAGGAAGCGGAAGCCGAAGAGGATCCTCTCATGCCCCCTGTCGTCTGATTCTCAAGTTCTAGATGTCTTCGTTTTTTTAGCTTTTGTAGGCTCTTTGTTTTTTTTCCCTTGTTATCTATATCAAATGAAATACTTTTCGTTCATTCTATTTTTTTATACTCCGAGTTTTCATCTCATTGTTCCATTTACCGGGGTGTCTGACTCAGCACTTTTTCAACAGACTCAAATTTGATTTTAGAAGTCAGAGATGGTAGAATCGTCAACATCATCAGCATCGTCTTCGGACGACGAGATTCTTATTGTGGACGAGCCGAAGCCTTCAGAAGGCACTTCCTCAGCAGCCACATCATCAGAAGGTCCCTCAAAACCTAAGCTCCCGCCGTTCAATTCAGTAGCCTATGTAGCACAATTGAATCGATTGATGGCTTCGGATGTGAAGTCGGACCATTTGGAACTGACATCGTTGGTGGAAGAAGTGTGGCGACGGCCGTTCAACGAGAACTACTACTCGAAACCGGTGGCTCTCGACTCGGGAGTCTCTTCGAAACTGCCGATCGGAATGAATTTCGCCGGTGGGAAACGAATCGCCGGAACTCAGAGACTGAACTACGCTCCGCCCGTGTCGATGAAAAAGACGCAGTTCACGGAAGCAGCGCCGTCAGGATTGCATAGGAAGCACAGAAGACAAGTTCCTGTCATCGACGATTCTATTTACTGTACTACTGACCAGGTAGGGACAGATAAGCTCATTCCGAGATCAATTACTCCGTTTTCAGCCTTGCAAGACATGTGGATGTGTCTCTTTGGCAGGGAATCAGGTGCTCGTGTGCAAGAAGTGCCGAGACTGCTTCCACATGAAATGCAGCGTGCCGCCTGTTTCTGTCGAAGAAGCATCTAATCCGAAATACGCGTACTACTGTAAAACATGTCTCATCTCTAGAAAAGTGGTAAGATATTCTCGTGAAAATGTTCGGCCACCGCCGTTTCCTAGTCCCTTCTGCACACTCTCATTTTTAGCTCGCCAATTCAAGTAAATCACGCTCTCCAAGTCCTGGAATGTTCGATCTGAAACACAAAAAAGCATTCGTGAGTTTCCGAATGGCACACCCCATTCCAAAAGTTCATGTTTCAGAAGCGGTGATTGCTATAACTACTCCACATGTAATGATAATTAACACAAGATTAATGTAACACTTGTTTTATTGTCAAATAAATGACTCATGAATGGTGCTGCTCTAGTGGCACTGAAGAGCACTCGCACTCGGAGCCGTGCGGCACGAGCACGAATTTGATGTCGTCGGAGGCGCCCTCGTCGCAATCCTCCAGAATTACTTTTCTCATCGACGTCTTCACCAGAGTGCACACTTTACTATTCTGGACGCGTGCCGGAAAGCCGTGGGTTCCGCTCTGAAACGAGAAACTTATTGGCTGCGCACCAGTGATACGGAGCGAGGCTACCTCACTCGTCTTGCAGTAGCCCTTGCAAAACGGCAGTTCCACGTTTCCCCGACATTCTTTCCCGGCCGAATCAACTTGTCGGAGCGGATTGAATCCGGGGACGAGTCGCATCGCGAACTCGCATTCTTTTCCAGATTCGACGGGCTGAAAACATATGAGGATTGAAGCGAAAAGCGCAAATATCAGGAATCACCAGGAAAAAGAGGGCGACGAGAGGAAGGAGCAGCATCATTTGAGGGGGGAAAGCAAGAGGGGATCTTCAGAAAGAGAAACAGAGAGACGCAGACGAAGAGGGGGGGACCTCCAGATGTCGGAAAGAAGAAGAAGAACTCTTTGTTTTGGGGTGGGGGCACAGATTGCAATCTCTTCGTGCCAGCAGAAATTGAGTTTCGGAGGAGCGAGACGACTTCGGAATTCATCTCCGGAGCATCAGAAGACGTCAATGAATACGAGAGAAGAAGCGGCCACTCCCTTCTCGTTTTTTGCGGGGCTATCAATTATCAATCCCCCCCTCCACATTTCTTCAGATGTCTGATTCTCTCGCTGCAGCGGAAGAAGAAGAAGAAGAAGAAGACTGCAGCAGTTGTTTCAATTATTGATAGCCAGTAGTCAGTGGCTGGCATCTAGAAGAAGAAGAAGAAGACGTTGGAGAAGAAGAAGAAGGAACAAAGGACGAGGGATCGGAGACGCAGACGCCGGAGAATTCAGATTCTCGTCGTCCCGCTTTTCCTTCGCCTTCTTCTGTTTCTTCTGTTATCTATTCGTCGTCCTTCTGATTCGTCTGAGGAGGGACTAGAAAGCCGCCGGTGGCCGAGTCCCCGTTTCCTAGTCCTTCCCGAATGAGACATTTGTGTTGTGAACTTCGAAATCATATCTCAAGGACACCTAGTTTATGACCATCGGCGTCACTTTTTTGTTTTGTTTCTCCTTATTTTTCAAGATCACCCAGTTTTATTGTCCAATCGAAAAGTCAGTTGTTCATGTCTCTTCTGCTTTTCCGAATTCGAAAAGGTACCGTAATCCGATTGGAGACCCTTTCGCCCTCGAATCGCCGTTTCATTAGCCCCCGCTCGGGCCGTTCTTTCTCGTTCTTCACGTTTGTTTCCCAATCTCGTCGCCGCAATCTGCCTTCCATTTATCAATGGGTTTAGTCGAGTCGCCTGCTCTTCTCCGGCCCCCACCCGCATCAATTATTCTGAATTCGTCTCCGAGTGTCGTCCTCCAGATGGATTACGAAATGACGAATGAGCCGCGCTGTCCGTCGAAACTTTCGCCTCTCTCTCCCATTCCTCCCATTTCTCTTTCCGTTTCTTTCTGATCAAACCGCCCGTCAGGCCAGCTGTGATGACCTTTCGCTTCGAATTCCGTCCTTCACTTCATATATCATTTTGTGTCTTCTTCATCCCTTCCCTCTTTTCCAGGCATGAAGAACGTCTTCTTGCTTCTGCTTGCCACGTGGCACTTCTACGCGGCACTCTGTTTCGAGTGTCCCGAGAAGTGCAAATGCGATCCGAAGGGACTCGTCGCCGACTGCAGCAGTGCCGGATTCACTTCCATCCCGCGCGGACTTCCTTCTGAAATCCGCAGTCTCGTGCTCCGAAACAACAGAATCCACACTCTGAAACGGGTCGATCTGGAAGGGTTGCCGCTGCTGGAGAGCCTCGTTCTCACGCACAACAAGATCCAAATCGTGGAAGAGAACATTCTCGACCAGCTCCCCGAGCTGAAACGGTTCTCGTTGGCTCACAACGAGCTCGTTTACATCCCGCCGCTTTGTTCCACTTCGCGCCCGCTGGCCTCATTGAATTTGAAACGAAACCGGATCCAATTCATCGACGAGCAGGTGCTTTCAAATTGAAACCACAATAACCCTTCGATTGTTTAGACCCTTCAATACTTCCCTGATCTCGTTCAAATCGACATCTCTCACAATAGGATCCAGTCATTACGAACCAAGTTGTTCGATAACCTGCCTGCACTCACTCATGCTCACCTCGAATCAAACCCTTGGAACTGCGATTGCAGGTTTGTTCAAAAAATTCTGTGCCTCATGCTGGAATCGAACCAGCGACCTTCTGTTTACTAGACAGACGCTCTGCCACTGAGCCAATGAGGCGCTGGCGATGCGGTTCCAACATCCAAAAAAGTTACAGGGCTACCAGGATAACGACCTTATTGAGACCAGTGAAATGGGAGAGAAAGGCGTATTGTTTGAATCCGAAGGAGTTGCGTCATCAGCCGATCGACGAGGTTTGACATTTAAAAATTATATCTTTTGAAATGAAGAAAGTTTCAGGTTGATGAGAGAAGCCTGAAGTGTTCACGGCCAGAAGAAGAATCTTGGACTGGAGAGGAATTCAAACTTATCTGCGCGAAGAACTCGAGTCGTCCGGTTGTCTGGCTCTACAAGTGAGTTTCAGATAGTTTCTGGAAATAGGAGGTTTTCAGGAATGTGGAAGTGGATTCATCCTCTTTAGACGGATACGAGATACACGACAAAGTGATAACGGTGCCTCGAAAGACCGATGTCAATCTGATGAGCTGCACGTTCGACTACGATCATATTCCGCATCACAGGTGAGTGGGACATCGATTCAGAAGAGACTGAAGGTGTGTTCAGACGTCTTCGTCAGACACACGGGCATGGGAACGGATCTCCTCAGTTCACTTACAAACCGAGAGACAACTCGTATCGGGAGGGATCCGAGGTGAAAGTGAACTGCGAAGTGATGGGACATCCGAAGCCCGCCATCAACTGGTATCACAACGGAAATAAGTTCTCATCGACGAGGAAGAGGCAACTCGGACTGTCGAACAACGTTCTGCGGATCTATCCCTTTCTGGAGGAGGACTCTGGGCGGTACACTTGTGAAGCGGTGAACAGCGTCGGGAAGATCAGTCACACGTTCACTCTGGATCTGATCAGTAGTGTTCCTCCGAACATTTACGAGGGTCCGGAGTCTGTCAGCGCCAATCTGGGAGGACAAGTGAAACAAAAAAAGAAGGAGTATGAGAATTGGAAGGATGTTTCAGGTTGTGTTCGTTTGCAAGGCACGAGGATCTCCGCAGCCGGACTACACTTGGTCTTTCGATGGAAGCACGATCGGACACATCAAGGGGCGCTTCATGGTCAGACAGTTCCGGATGCTTTGAATTGTAGGAGTTTGCAGGTTTCTGACGACGGAACCGAGCTCAGAATCTCGAACATCGAGAAGAAGGACGAGGGATACTACTCGTGCATGGCCGGAAACGCGGTCGGAGCAATGAGTGCTGATGCTAAACTGACAGTGCTCGGCGGAGAAACGAAGAAGACGTCGGAGATTGACGAAGAACTTCTGCGGGCGATTGCGCAGAAGGCACGACAGAATGTGGAGAATGCGGTGGAGAAGACGCGGAAGCAGCTGACTCAGGACAGAGTGACCAACACGAACGACCTGAAGAGACTGTTCCGTTTCTCGGCTCCTGCACAGGCCGTCGAGCTATCGAAGGCGAGGGAGATCTACGAGGAGTCGGTGAGACTCGTCCGGGAGCACGTCGACAAGGGTCTCATTCTGAACGTGCACGAGTTGCATCCGAGGAACGTCACCTACGAGTCGGTGCTCCACGTCACCCACGTGCAGGCGCTCATGGGCCTCAGCGGATGCCACACTGGACAGTTCAAGAATCCGTGCACAGACACTTGCTTCCACGGCAGATACAGATCCTTCGACGGGCAATGCAACAATCGGAACAAGCCCATGACAGGAGTGTCTCTGATGCCGCTCCGACGTCTTCTGACGCCCGTCTACGAGAACGGCTTCAATACCCCGGTCGGGTGGGAGAAGGGACGGCTGTACAACGGGTATCCGATGCCGAACGTTCGGGAGGTGTCGAGGCAGCTCGTGGCGACCGAGGACATCACTCCGCACTCGAGACTCTCCTCGATGGTCATGCAGTGGGGTCAGTTCGTGGACCACGACCTGACTCACACAGTCACTGCCCTTTCACGACACAGCTATGCCACTGGCGCGTTCTGCAACAGAACGTGCGACAATCTGGACCCTTGCTTCAACATCCCGCTGGCTCCGAGTGATCCGAGAGTCACGAGTGGCAGGTTAGTAGTCTCTGGGCTGAAATGGAAAGATCTGGAAACGTTTCAGTGCCAAGTATCCGTGCATCGAGTTCGAGAGAAGTGCGGCAGTGTGCGGATCGGGAGAGACATCTCTCGTCTTCAACCGAGTCACTTACAGAGAGCAAATGAACGCGGTGAGTCACACTTCCCAGCACGTGACCATGTAATTTCACTTGCAGCTCACTTCGTTCCTCGACGCTTCGGGCGTCTACGGCAGCACGGAAGTGCAGGCTCAAGAACTCAGGGACACCTACAATAATCTCGGATTGCTCCGATTCGACATAACAGCGAGTTCCGGGAAGGAGTACCTTCCGTTCGAGAAAGACTCGAACATGGACTGCCGTCGCAATTTCAGCGAAGAGAACCCGATTCGCTGCTTTTTGGCGGGAGATTTGAGAGCAAACGAGCAGTTGGCTCTCGCTTCGATGCACACGATATTCATGAGAGAACACAACAGAATCGCGCGGAAACTGCACGCGATGAATGCGAATTGGCATGGGGAGGTGATATACCACGAGACACGGAAGATCATCGGAGCAGTCATCCAACACGTCACCTTCAAGCACTGGCTCCCGCTCATCTTCGGAGGACAGGTATGGAATCCGTGGAGCCGCGGGAAGTGACGGAGAGTTTTCAGGCACAGATGGACAAGTTCGTCGGCAGGTACCAGGGATACGATCCGGCGGTGGACGCTTCCGTCTCGAACGCGTTCGCTACCGCCGCCTTCCGCTTCGGCCACACTCTCATCAATCCGACCCTTTTCCGTCTCGGCAACGACTTCATGCCCATCAAAGAAGGTCACATTCCACTTCACAAGGCCTTCTTCACACCGGAACTCATTCTGAAGGAAGGCGGAATCGATCCGCTTCTCCGCGGCTTGTTCGCTAGTCCCCTCAAACATCCGATGCCCACTCAACTCCTCAACATGGAGCTCATCGAAAAGTTGTTCATGAAGGGACACGAGGTGGGCATAATCCCTTTAGTAGACGCCGGAAATTGCTTATCGTTTTTCGAATTCTCTTCAAAACCGGAATTTCAGGTCGCTTTGGATTTAGCCGTCATGAATATCCAGAGAGCTCGCGACCACGGATTACCCAGGTTCGTACTAACGGAAATTGGTTTTTTGACGAGTGTGAACGCGCCAGTTGCTCCTCAAAGCACTGCTGCGTTTATATCTCTTTTCCCCTCTCTCTGGCCACGAGACCGAGAGACGGAGACTCAAGACGGAGACTCTGACACCTGCACAAGCAGGAGGCGGAGCCTTCAACTTAGAGAGAGGACGAGTCAGTCGGGCTACGACCACGCCGACCGGGTGACATGCCCCGGCTATAACATCCAGCCAAGGCATGTCACTCACTCTCCTTTTACCATCTACATCCTTTCCCTTATATATTCTCATCCAATAAACCTATGAGCTAGTATCCCGAACACTCCTTGTAAAGGCGTAAAGAAAAACCAATAGCCGACAGGGCGACTATTACATGGAGGTCCCACCATTTACTCTCGACCTCTACTACTATTATTCACCGGCTCACTCGGAGAACAGCTACACCAGGAACAACGTCACATGAGCGGTACGCGAGTAGTGAGGTCCTGAGTTCGCCTTCAATCAAGAACTAAGGATACTCGGAAGTTCCTTGCACCCTGTTTTATGTCATCTCGCAAGGACTTCCAATGGTTGAAATTTGGATTTTAATCTATATGGAGAATGGATTGTTGTGTCTCTCTCAGGTTACTCTCACTGTAAGCTCCCTGGTTTCCTTTTCTGTATCTCAAGTCGCTCCTAAGTCTGTTCGCTACACTAGTAGGAAGGATTGCGCTTCATCAACCATCGATCGTCGTCATCAACAAGATTTCCAACACCAACTGGAAACATCAAGAAAAGGGAAACCAAGTAATTAGAAGTGGGGATCACGGAATTGCGACTGAACTGGAACGTTTCGATCCGACACGACTCAGCCACGGTGGTTCAGAGACACCATGGGTCGCAGAAGGATTGGAATAGGAACGAAGAAGTGCCGACGAGACGAGACTTCGGAAGGCACACGGACAGTAGCCTGCAACTACCGCTCACCAGTTCGGGAGCACTGTCAGACCGATCACTGTTTTCGTGGGAAAGCACTGACGAGTTGGCAGAAAACTCCAAGATCCTGTTCGGGAAAAAACCAGAAAACCCCAAGAAGAAACGAGGATTCATGGGAATCACTCGATGTAAGACGTCCCACAATGGAGGTCTCCAGAGGACCATTTCCTTCTTCGAAAGAAGACAAGGATCTGCTCAACCTGTCGCGAAGGAACTGGACACCCAGCCAGCTCCCAACTCTGGAAGACGAGCAAAGATAATCCCGGGAGATGCTCTTGATGACAGACGGGACCTCGACATGCCCCCACTGCGCACGACTGCATCTGAAGAAGAAAATATATGGATATATCCGTTCACTGTTGGACCTTTGAAGTGCACATCAAAGGAACCCATTTCCTACAAGAAGCAAACAGTGAACAAAAGAATTTGGAAAATATAGCTCAATTACCCATTCGACTCCCACATGTTCGCAAAGGTAGCCTGGGAAGCTACCGGAAAAAACGCGAACAGAATCAGCAAATTATCAGGATGGACGCAGAGAAAAACTGGACTACAGTCATGACACCACTCGTGACAACAGCCGCCCACTTCAACCGAAAACCGGAGCGGAAATGTTACAACGACGAGAAGCTTCTTCACCAAGAAAACACAAGCAAAAACGCGTGACAACAACAGTCGATTTTGCAACAAACAACGGCCGGAAGCTTCAGGATCACGAGCAATTACTCACTAGCCGAGCGCACCACTCTTCCAAGAACCGGAAGCTTTACAACATGAAAGCAACATGTGTCGATACCAAGCGCTGACACACCACATGTTGATGGTGCCAAAGAAAAAACAGAACCCATGACCCGAGAAGAGGGCGGAACCAAAGAGCGGAAGAAATAAGACGAGAAGACGCCACACCGTCATTGATCAGTCTTTTACCGGCATCCGACCCCTTCTCCCCGACTACACTTCTAATTACAGAACTTGGAATCCCAATCGAACTTCGCAGCAAAGCTGAACGACGATACCGACCAAGAGAAGCGCCCGCGACAAGAGACACGAAGCAAGGAACCGGAAGAAGGAGAAAAGAAGAGATCATCCGATTTCGACGGAAGTGAAGTGGAGTACAAATCGACAAGAAACCTCGGAAGAGCCAACCCGGAAAGTATCTGGAGAAAGCCGAACGAAGAAGACATCGACAAGACGGCAGCGGAAGACAAGATCAGGAAAGCTAATTCCCAGGTAGTTCTTTACCACCCACCATCCCGCTCGGTTACTCACCGGTGAACGAACGGAAACTGCTCAAAGAGGAAACTCCACGCACCCGACCAACTTCCCAGACCACCAGAGAAGAAATGGCAAAAGATAAGTCTCCGAAAATCAAAATCGACGCGGATCTTCGATGGCGAGAGAAGATGAGACCAGCAGAGGACAGCGATTCACAGCGAACATTTCGAATCCTTCAGGAACGGATCGAGAAATTCGCCGAAGGAAGAGCTCCACAACTAAGAAGACGGTTAAAAGAATACGTGGAGACGCTCTGCCGTCTCGGAGTCAGGAAAGTCACGGGAGTACGGCTGCTTCCAGCGTTCCTCGAGGGAACAGCAAAAGCACGCTACGCCAGACTCGCGAAGGAACAGACAGACAGCTGGGAGAAAACAGTGGTCCATCTCATGAGGACGTTCGAGGTCGATGGAGAACGAGAGATCGCTCAGAATGAACTCGCCGGATTGACCCAAAGACGGATGAGTATCGCGGAGTTTGGACGGAAAATCCGGACACTCGGCGAATACGCCTACCAAAGGATGGACGAGTCCACTCGGGAATCACTCATGGCGGCCCATTTTATGCAACACTCCACCAAACGCCTTCGACAAAAGCTACGGACTATGGAATCAATCCCCAGGACGCTGGAGGAAATGATGAAGAGAGCGGAAAGATTCCAACAAATCCGCGATCTTAAAGGAGCCGGGCTCGCGGAAGGCATAGTGATTGCCGCCATCGAACAACTCACTATAAGAACCGAAACTCATCCGATCGAATACTCCCAGAACACCAACCAGCCGCTCAGCCACGATTTGCATGATGATGAAGAAGAGGAAGAAGGAGAGCATGCAGAGAAATACGAAGATGAGGAACTTTGTGAAGACGAAGAAGGACAGGAGGATGATGAAGATGAAGATCCAGAAGACAACCAACAATCAACGAACCAGCAGAACGAAGAAAACTATCAGGAGGATAGTATTGTTGGCCAGTGAAGAAACAACGCTCAAGACGATCCAAGGATCCTCAACGACGATCATCGACAAGCCAGGATTTTAGAGCTCCTCTCGTACCTACTCATCTGCATGACCATTCTCTTCAGCCAAGGATAATCGACTCGCTAATCCGTCAAGGCCAGACGGAATCCACCCATCGGGTACGTGTTATCCGATTCAATTCATCGTAGCTGAGGAATGATAATGTAGTGTGAATAGGTTAGGGCATGTGATAAGAGGTATAGAAGAACGGAAATCTGGGAGAGTGGGAAAAATACCGAGAGAGAGTTACAACGGAGAGTACCAAAACGAAGATCAACGACGAATAAGATCAACGGGCATCGAACGTCGAGAATGCGGACTAATGGAGAACGACTGTTGTGCAGCTATGCACCAAGAGAACTTTAGCGAGAACTAATCAAAATTTCTACAGCAGCCTATTTCGATGGTCATTACAATGGTTTCTCCAATTTGCAATGGCCTTATTTTCATTCTACAATGGCTTCTTCATTTTACCGACGGATTTTCTCACTTCATGTTCCAATTACTTACAACTGCAATCTACAAATTATGCCGCACAACTTGACAATAGTGAAGCTCGGGACGTCGTCAAGGATCTTCTCATAATAACCTTTTCAACTAGCAAATGTATCCCCATGTTTAACCGTTGACCACTTACCCAATAGTTTTTATGTAAGAGCCTCCATCTTTCGGAAACGGGGACCGTTTCTTTCAAAGGGAGGGGGATGTGAACGCGCCAGTTGCTCCTCAAAGCACTGCTGCGTTTATATCTCTTTTCCCCTCTCTCTGGCCACGAGACCGAGAGACGGAGACTCAAGACGGAGACTCTGACACCTGCACAAGCAGGAGGCGGAGCCTTCAACTTAGAGAGAGGACGAGTCAGTCGGGCTACGACCACGCCGACCGGGTGACATGCCCCGGCTATAACATCCAGCCAAGGCATGTCACTCACTCTCCTTTTACCATCTACATCCTTTCCCTTATATATTCTCATCCAATAAACCTATGAGCTAGTATCCCGAACACTCCTTGTAAAGGCGTAAAGAAAAACCAATAGCCGACAGGGCGACTATTACACGAGTTTGTTTCGATTTCAGCTATACGGAGTATCGAAAGTTCTGTAATCTGCCAGTTCCGACTCGATGGGAGGACATGAAAGAGTACATCAAAGACGATTCGATCCTTCAGAAACTTCGTGGCCTCTACGGTGTCCCCCGTATGTTTGATTGTCGGTGAAATCGGAGAGAAGACCGGGTGGGCGGAGTCGACGCGCACACAAAAGATGGTGGACAGCGGAACCCGCGAGACGTCGGCCGCTTGCCTGACCTCCCTGTTATAAGTGTCTGCAAGTAGTGTTGGCTGCTGCTTTCGCGCGATGAATGTTTAACCATCTTTCGGCTGAGGTTGCCGCTGATGCCAATTTTCAAAATGCTGAGCGTTCGATTTTTACATCACTCATCGAATTTCCTTTACAGAAAACATTGATCTCTGGGTAGGAGGAATTGTTGAGGAAAAACTAGAGAACGGGCTTTTCGGACCGACATTCGCCTGCATTATCGGAGAGCAGTTCCGGAAAATGAGGGACGGAGATAGATTCTGGTTAGTTGGAATAAGAGTTCGTGGGATTCAGACTGATAATTGCATACCATTTAGGTATGAGAAGGAGGGAATTTTCACACCGGAGCAGCTGAATGAGATTCGAAAAGTGACTCTCTCGCGGATTTTGTGTGACAACGGAGACGAAATCGACAAAATTCAGGTGAAAAAAGAGTGAAGCAAATGGGAAGAAAAGCGAGAATTTTTGCAGGAAGACGTCTTTTTGTATCCGGGCAAGGAGAAGGAGCACTACAGAAAGTGCGAGAAGATCGAGATGATGGACCTGAAGGCGTGGAGCAGATGCTGCGATGACGTGTGCCCGACGATGCTCGACCGCATTCTCCGAAGGTGAAATCTCGCGTGTTTTGCCGACCGACCACTTGTTTTTCAGTCGTCACCGTGGCTCGCGCCTTCACGGATGCAGTGTGAATGGGATTTGGAGACCCGAAGGAGCGAAATGGATTCCGCAGAACGAGTACTGCACGGAATGCGTTTGCCAGGCGAGTGTTTCGCGATGAATTCGAATTCCCGCTCTCTGCACATTTTGTGCGGTAGAGCGGGTTTCCGAGAGACTTGAGATCGGCGTGTGGTTCGCTTTCTGGTTTGTTAACTCTGGTTTTTTGAAGGGAAGCCGTGTTTGGTGCTCGACGAAGGAAGACTGTTCGGACAACCGAAGCCCGTTCTAACTAATCTCTGCTGCCACTCCCTGAGTATCTCATCGTTCTGCTGGTGCTTTGCTTTCTCCTCTCTAAACTCTTCTTGCACTGTTCCATTTCAAATACATAAAGATTCGAGTTGTCATAATGGATTTATTAGTGGATCAGAAGAGAACACGTAAGATACGGGGGAATGAGGAGGAGAGTATCAGTTGGAGGAAGCAGCAGCCGACGAGGAGGAGGAGACGGTGGCCGACTTGAGTGTCTCTTTGAACTTGCGCAGCTCGTCCTGAGTACGGCTCCACGGACGCAGAGTGCACGTCTTCTTTTCGCTCGACACGGTGCCGTCGAGACTCGGCAGTTTGCACGTTGAAGAGAAAAGAGAGGCAGTCTCCGAACGGACCCTGAAAGAACGAAAGAGATGAAACAAGGATCGGAGGAGGAATCAACCTGTTGAGGGGCAACGGACTGGGGGCTCTTTCGGGGAGGGAAGGCAGAAGGAGGTGGCTGCTGCTCGACGCCTTCTTCATTTCTCAAAAAACGAGTGAGGTGTGGCGAAGCGCGAGTGCACCTGTCCATCCAAATGCGATTTCTTCCCCTCCGTCGTCACCCGCCAATTACGCCCGTGACTCCGCCCATTTTCCCGTTAACTCCCACGAGGATCTATCAGACTTAACTAACAACACTCACAATCTGGGATGACTTTTGGCCGAAGAATGCATGACTCTGGGTTCGCAGACAGAAGCCGAATGAGGGGGGAAGCAAAAGCAGAAAAAGAAGTGATGTGTGAGTGAGTGAGCTCGCGCGCGCGCGAAAGAGAGAAGGAGGAGGCGGAGCTTCAGTGTTTTGAGGGCTCCTCGCAGATTATGGGTTTTCGAAATTATAGGGATGAGAGACAGTGCGCAACGACGAGACGCAGAAAGAAAACAAGGTTTTTTCTGAACGAATGACGAGCTGACATTCGAAAGCGCAAAAGTTTCGAAGAAACACGAGTTCGAAGTTGAACTCTGATGAAAAGAATCGGAAATTGCAGGCTAGGTGGCCGAAAAGAGAAACGAAACAACGGCTGAAATCAAGAATTCACGCGCAGAAACAGCAGGTTCATGCTGATTCGTGGTGTTGAAGTTGCAGAAATTCCGTTTGGTTTCTGGTGTTTCTGGGGGGTGTGAGAGCCTTTTTGAACCCCGATCGACGCGAAACGACGAGACTCTCTTTCTCGTTTGGCTCGGATTTCCCCGGGGAACGGCGCTCACCTTCGCACATTCTCATCATTTTTGAGCTGAGCACTGCTTCTCGGTCCACTGCTCCTGGCTCGCGGCAGGAATCCGTTTATAGCATCTGAAGAAGTGATAGTTCGGATGAGTCAGATGACGTCGGGCTGACCTTCAATGCAGAACTCGCGACATCGTTCCTCTTTCTTGTTGGAACCCAGTGTGAAGGTTTGATTGAGCACCGACTTGTCCTGACTCGCCAGCTTGTTCTCGAACCTGAAAGAATCGAAACTTTTGAAAGGCACGGAAACTACGAATGATAACAAGTTTCGGTGAAATCGAGGGAAGGCAATAATCAGCTGCGAAGTGAAAGCGCGAAAAGTTGGAGGAGAGCGGCGGCTGTGAAAATAAGGAAGTGAGTGGGGAGAAAAGAAACGAGTAATTGGATTCTGGAGTCAGAACGGCGAGGATTCGCATCGGAGGGACACTTGATTGATGAACTTGTCACAGTCACACCCACCCAACTTTTTCTCTTTCGTCATCGGTCCCGGTCCCTCAAAACAAGACTTGTGTCCGTCCCCAATTTCAAGTTTACGCCGCTTTTCCAGAAATCTTTTTTTC
This sequence comes from Caenorhabditis sulstoni, assembly GCA_963966605.1. NCBI lineage: Eukaryota > Metazoa > Nematoda > Chromadorea > Rhabditida > Rhabditidae > Caenorhabditis > Caenorhabditis sulstoni. Next base: position 7,350,278 of record OZ016479.1, read on the forward strand.
AATCAAATTGCCTTTTCCGATTGGCACGGCTCGAAAAACTCTTCGATAAGGACTGATTTCTCACCGAAAGAGGCCAGAAAACCACTTTCAGACCAACTTGAGACCCCATAATTTGACGAGTCTGAACCTCTTTCTCTTCATTTTCCACTCTTTTTTCAGACTTCAGAAGACGGGAGAGCTCATTAGGGAACTGAGAAATGTCGAAAACTCGACGAGCCGACTGGGCAGTTTGTCGGCGTTTTTTGGGAGATTCGATGGACAGATGAGGGATTACAAACAATCGGAAATTGGATTCGAGGGCTTCTCTTTTGCCGGATTTACGGAGGAGAAGGCACGTGGGAATCGCCAGAGAGGCACCTGATCAATTCCATTTTCAGAGCAGCTGAAAAGACAACGGAATCCGATTATGGAAAAGAGATCGGTTCGATCAGAATGTCTGCAGAAGAAGAAGGAGAAGAAGAAGGCGATGTGTGGAGTTGGAGGGGGTGTGTGACACGAGAAGACGAATGACATCGTGGGAAACGGCGGTGGCGAACTTTGGTTTGCAGATCGGAATCGGTGAAGCGAACGAGAGTGGGTGCACCTACACGTCCGCGGATTCGAGAGGATTCAGATGAGAAGAAGATTCAGATGAGATGAAGATCCAGATGAGAAGGTGCCGATGAGTCAGACGGACTTACAGGGAAGAGATCTCGTTGTTATTGTTGTTGTTATGAATGTACTTCTTCTTCTCGCTTCTCGATCTGGACAGCGGATGCGGGCTCGGAAGGTAGTTGACCATTCTGAAAGATGACTGGAATCAGCAGAGGGAGGCATCATCACCAACAAAAAACACAGAATGGGGGAGGGCGGGGAGAAGGATGAAACGGGTTCGAAACCCCGCGTGTCTCTGCCGTCTCTCGCGCGGCGGCTCTGTTGTCATGGAAAGGCGTAAATCAGGCAAAAAGAGAAAGAGAAGAAAGCGGGAAGGCGACGAATTGTGCCGCCGTTTTGTGGATTTGTTAGCGAGCTGATTACATTGCGACGAAAGACTGGGCGAAAACAGTGAGGGGAGAGTGGGTTCAGGTGAAAAACGGGAGTTGTTTGTGAGAAGGATTCCGAGGAGGGAAGGAGGAACATGACGTCTTCTCGGAAACCGAATGTCAACATTTCAATGAGAAGGCTGAAAAGGGCACGTGGCTTGAGGAGACAAGGATAACGGAGGGAAAGAGAACGCGTGTTTGTCTGGAGCCTTTTTGGTGTTTGGTACGCCGATTTTCAATTGTCGAACACTGTCATTTCAGAGAAGAAAACACTGAACAAATTGAAAATCGCGGCTTCAAAATACAAGTAACAGTGAACAGCAGACTCCGAGCAATGTCTTCGATCAAATGTGGACTCAACTGAAGAATGAAGCATTACATTAATGGATAATCGAGAGAACAGGCCCTGATCAGGCTCACCCACTTGGCCACAGATTCACAAAAGACACACTATCTCTCTACAGGCACCTCACAGTAACGTTTCCACTTCGGATGACTCCATAAGACATCAAAGAAGACATCGAAGACTCAAAGCACAAACATTTATTTTCGAATTCCCGAAACCTCCTGCGCTTCCGATCCAATTCAATCTCCTCGAATGGGTGTCACATCGCGCCTCTCCAGAACCGGCCGTCTCTCCTTTTTTCGATGGATTCTCCCTCACGATACCGCCTGCATATCGCTATCAATGACTCACTTTTTTCTCCGCTTCCAGTCTCCGCTACAACAATCTCCTCGTGTCCATCGATCAGACACTCCTATCCGAGAGATGCGCGCATCTCCCGCTTCCCTCGCGCGCATCTCCGAACGCCAATTACCGTCCGTCGGCGGCCGTGTTGTGTCGTCTGCCCGTTTAGCGCCCCCTTCCCGCGGTGTCATCCGGGAGATTCGTGTGTCTGCAGTCTCCGACGCCAGAAACAAGGTCAGCCGATCCTGCCTCTCGCGCTCTCCCTCTCTGTTTGCTTCACAGTCCACAAAAAGTTTTGCGCTAGTTCTGAACTAGATCTTCTCTCTACTCCGTCGCTTTTTCTTCTCTTCCGTTCGCACTTCTCTTCTCACACTGTTCCTTTTGCAGATCCTCCCCCCGTCTGATCTCAAAATGGGTATCTTACGGAACCCGTTCGGAATATTCCAAGACTTTCTCGCCAACTGCTTCTATCAGTATGGCCTCATCATATGCCGTCGTCCCCGTCTTTTCACCCTCGGACCCCTCATCCTGACCGTCGTCTTCTCGTTCGGAATTCTGAATATGCGCATTGAAGTGAGCGAATTGGCCGCCGTCTTGCCCCCATCCGATAATCTGATTGTTCAGGATGACTTGCGGTTTCTGTACTCTCCGAAACAGTCTCTCTCGCGAGTCGAATACAATGTCCATAAAGAATTCAGTGGCGACTCGAAAAACAAGTGAGTCTCTCCTCCCTCCCTCTTTCTCTCTCTCTCTCTCTCTCTCTCTCTCTCTCTCTCTCTCTCTCTCTCTCTCTCTCTCTCTCTCTCTTTTCCTTCTCTTTCTCCTCTCTTTCCCGTAAACAGATGCACATTGTCAACTGTTGTCCTAATTCAGAATTTATGCCCCATTGGCGCAGTCGGTTAGCGCGTGGTACTTATAGTAAATAGGGGATGCCAAGGTCGCCAGTTCGAGCCTGGCATGGGGCAGATTCGTTTTCTCTTTTCCACATCCATTTCAGCTCTTTCGTCGCGATAACAGTGCAAGCGAACTCAGAAGACAAGAATCTGCTGAAGAAGGATCTGGCCCAGAAACTGATTCAATTGAACAAACATGTGCTGGAGAAAATGGACATCCACGTGGACGGGAAGACCATCAACTTCGGGAAGGAAGTGTGCTCCAGAATGAAGCAGTGCGAGCTGAGCAACACCATCGCCACCATCTTCCTCGACACGTTTTGGAGTGAAAAGGTGATTTCAGATTGAAAACAGTTTTTGATTCTGAATGATCAGCTGCGAAAAGACCCTCGGATCCAAATCGAGTATCCGACGATGAAGTTCTTCGACAACAAATTCTTTCTGCCGACTCACTTCTACGGAGTCAAGACGGGAGGACGGCTCGGTATTGAGAGCATCGATATGATTCATTTGATCTACCAGATTCCGGCTTACAATGAAGTGAGTTTCAGTTGGAATCTATCCACGAGATGAAAGAGATTTCAGCACACTTCTGAAGAGATGTCGAAGATCTTCGAGGACGCGTTGAAAACTCTTCTCGACAGCCAGGACACTTTCGAGACTTCCATGTTCAGTTTGTCAATTCTCAAAGTCAGCAGTCCGATATTTCTCAAAGAGAACTGACCTGGGTTTGCAGGATGAGATGCAGAAGAATGCCACGTACACGATGCCGTTCATCTCGCTGACTGTCCTTCTCCTTCTCTGTTTCACCGTTGCCTCTTGCATGACCGACAACTGGGTGACTTCGAAGCCGATCGAAGCGATGATCGGCATCCTCGTCTCCTCGATGGCCATCGTCTCCGCAGGAGGCCTTCTGTTCGCGCTCGGGGTCCCATTCGTCAACCAGGTCACTGTGATGCCTTTCATCGCTCTGGCCATCGGAGTCGACGACGTTTATGTGATGCTGGGAGCGTGGCAAGACACGAAGAAGTCGTTGTCTCCCGAGAAACGGATGGCTCTCGCCCTCGCAGAAGCTGGCAGTGCCATCACAGTGACCTCGATCACCTCGGTACTTTCCTTCGGAATCGGAACCTTCTCGACGACTCCCGCCATCGCGATCTTCTGCAAATTCATCTGCGTCGCGATCATGTTCGATTGGTTCTACCAGCTGACGTTTTTCGCAGCAGTCATGGCGATGGGAGCGAAGAGAGAAGCGGCCGGATACCATTGCGTGTTCGTGTGGAGGAGGTGTGACAGAGAAGAGATCGAGAAGGGCAAGAGCGAGAAGGCGATCTCCCCGACGAGGTACTTCTTCGAGAACCTGTTCGCTCCCTTCATCTGCCACCCCATCGTCCGCATTTTCATGGTGAGCTCTCTAAAAGAGACATTATCTCGACTCTTTTCACTTGGCAGCTCTCTCTTTATGTCCTCTACATTGTCGTTTCCTTCTACGGATGCGCCCAACTCATTCCGAATTTGACGCCCTCTCGTCTAGTTGTCGATGACTCTCCGCTCATTCCGTATCTCCATTTAGCCGAAAAGAAAATCTGGGCCGAAGGTCTCATTGGAAGAATTTATGTGAACAATGCCCCGGATTTCAGTAAGCATCCGGAGCAGGTGAGAAACGAAAAGACAGTTCCGAAGACTGGAGAAACGAGTTCAGATCGAGAGATTGATGGAGATGGTGCGAGAGTTGGAGTCGACTCCCTACTCAATGGGCCCCAACTCGACGAACTTCTGGCTCACCGAGTTCAACAACTACCGTCAGTTCTTCTTCCAGGACGACGCCAAGTGAGTGCCTCTTCCCCTCATCCCTTTCTCCAGTTGTTCCAGATTCTACGAGACTCTGAAATCGTTCCTGCAAGTCTCGTTCAACAATCACTGGGAGACTGATCTCGTTTGGAACACTGCGGATAAATCCTCGAAAGTGAGTGACCTACTTTCTCTCCAAACAATTATCCCCTCATTTTTTTCTGTAGGGAGCAACCAAAGTTGACAAGTTCGTTTTCACGACGGCCTTCAAAATTTCGGACTGGAACGTCAGAACTTCGCTTCTTCTGACGTGGAGGAACATCACTTCCCGCTATCCGGAATTCGAAGCTCTTGTCTTCGACGAGAACAACTTCTACAGTGACCAGATGCTGGAGCTGCAGTCGACGATCCTCTCGTCGCTCGGCACGGCCATCCTCACTCTCATCACCGTCTGCATCCTCTTCATCGCCGAGTCCTCCATCGTCTTCTGGGTCGTCTGCACTCTCATCTCCATGGACATCGGCACCGCCGGCTTCCTTTCTCTGTGGGGAGCCGACCTCGATCCGACGACTGTCGTCAACATTCTGGTACGCTGCCTTCTTCTGTTCCAGTATTGACCCTTGTTACAGATGTCTATCGGCCAGTGCATCGACTTCGCCACTCACGTCGGCTACCGCATCTACCGTTCCGAACATTCGGACCCCGACGAACGGATCCGAGATGCGATGGGAGCCATCGGATGGCCAGTCGTGCAGGCCGGCTCCTCGACCCTTCTGGCCATCATCGTCATGCTGATGGTGCCCTCATCAGCCGTCCGAATGTTCGCGCGCACCAGCATCCTCGTCGTCGCCACCGGCTTCTTCCACGGACTTCTGATCCTTCCGATCATCATCCGATCTTTCGCCACCAATGCCAAAGCTCACGTTCCCACTCATCCACACTAGCTTTCCAAACTCTTTCTCTTCAGTTTTTCTTTCAAATTGCGGGTGTTAGAAGATCAAATAGTGAATCAGATTTTTAAAAGAATTTGTAACCCAAGAAGTCTTCTGTTTTTCTGCGAAGTCGGACGAGGAACTCGAAAAACTCGCCCTCTTTTGACGGCAATTTCCAATTTGAAAAATGTAAGAAAAGGTTCCCGAACGATCTCTCCCGGGCCGTTTTCAATTCAGATGCGTGTTAATTGAGAATCAAATTTATTCGATAATAGTAATAATCAAATTAGTTTCAGTGGTTATCAAAATAATTGAGCACTTTGATGAGCTTTTCGGTCCCATTTTTAATGTTGCTCCTCCGTTTTTGGCTCGGCCTGCTGCGTATCGACGGTCTGAGACTCCTGAACACTGTCCGGCTCCGGCTCTCCAACATCCGACTTCTGCACCTCCGAACTTTCCGGCTCTTGATTGTTGCCCTCCTTCGACTCTTGAGTACTGACCGGCTGCGAGTCCTGAGCAGTGCTCGGCTCTGGCTCTGGCTCCGGCTGGCTGTCTGTTATCGGAAGATACGAGACTCCCGTTTCTGATAGCTGAATTGATGCGGGACCGTATCTGGACGGCGACTCTGGGAAGCTCGGGCACAGGGTCCTCGCGCAGAATCTGCAAGTATTCCGGTGCTCACATGAATCCGTTTTTGAGTAAGTGTGAAAAGATACGACTCTATCGCTCTCTGGAAATTCGAACTACCTCGCAAACCCGAAACAGCCTCCTTTCGCCACTCCCGCATTCGACAAGTCGATACCAAAGTCATCGCTCGGCCGCCGATCGGTGTTCTGAAACGTTGATTGACTCGCTTGTATACACATTGTCACTCACATCTTGTATTCTCGGCATGACGACCTGATCATTGACAATCTCTTCATCGCGTGCGGCGACATTCTGATTGCTGGCGGGACGAATCAGTCCCGGCTCGACGGTGTTTTGTTTCGGCATTCGGGCGACTGAAGTGAACGAAGAAATGGGAGAACGAAAATAAACACGGTCGACTCGTTCCGTTCGCGCGTTTCGGGTGAAATGACACGAAAGTGCGCGTCCGGTAGATCAAAAACCTTACTGACAGGTCTGGAATAAAATTGACGTCGAAAGATGGGGTGAACTGTTTTATTCTCCTAGAAACAGATTCAAATTGAAAGCCCTAGCAAATTTCATGGCAATGATTGGCTTTGAGTACCAGAATAGCAGCAATCGTCTCGTTTTTGCGTTGAATTCTTCCGGAGAGCGCGTCTTTCGGCTTGTACATCGGGTTCTCGGAGTCGAGTCCGAAGTACCACGAGTAGAGATTGTGACCGCGGAGGAACGGGCGGAGCACGTTGCAGTATTCCTCTCCCTCGGTGCTCCGATAGCTCTCGCTGATGCAGTCCGCGGAGCCACGCAGCGAGCAGAAATGCACATTGAGCACTGTGTCGCGACCGGACACATTGTACCGGTATCCGTAGCAGAACGAGTAATCCATCCATTGAGGATCGGATTTGAAGTAAGTTTGATTGACACCATTCAGGTTCACGTGTCGGAGCATCGGAGTCTTTGTTTTCGGTTTGGAGCCGGAGTCTGAAATCGAGCCTGCGTTTGATTTGAAAAAGAGTCACTCACATCCCACTGGCAACTTTGTTTTCGTTTTCTTCTTCGCCGGCGCAGCGCGAGGAAATCGTTTCTCACATCTGGAACGGGAAGCCGAGAATTGAAGAGGAGGCGGGGGAAGACTCACTTGTCCTGACACTCTTCCTTCGTCAGAAAGTTGTTTCCGCTCTTTCCGCAGCCCGTGTAATGGAATCCCTTGCACTGACGGGCTCTCTTGTTGAAGTAGTACCTGTTGGACATGGCCTCGCACCAGCTGCCTCTGTCCAGAGACTCCATGCAAGGGTCTGAAACTCAGATCGTCAATCGGAAAGAACCCTTGCGGTTTGACCTGTTCCGGTGACTTCGCACGCTTTCTGACAGATCTCGAATGTCTCGAATCGGTTCGGATTGCCTTCGCAGCCTCCATAGAGGAACTGATCGCAAGTGCCACGAGTCTGATTGTAGAACCAGACATATCGCAGTTGATTGCATGAGCCCCAGTCGGGCGGGAACGAGCAGATGCGCGGGTCGTTGCTGTTCAGAAGACCCTTGCACGTCTCGAGACACAGATCTTCGGACGCGAACCGATTCCGATTGCCTCCGCATCCCGAGTAGGTGAACGAAGTGCACTTCTGCGATCCATAGGTCCATCTTTTGAGAGGGGTCGCGCTCGCGTTCTTTCCGCACGTTCCGCGATCGCCCGGAGCTTCGAAACACACTGAAAACGACACTTGTCTTTGCTTTTCTGGTTTCCATTCCTTTTCATGATGTTGCCACTTCAATCATTCCATTCCTCATTCAAATAGTTTATTAGATTGGAACGAAACAGAAAAAGAAGAAGAAGAAAGCTATGAGTTGAAGCTGGAACAAACTGAAATGACAGACAAAATGAAAACGGAAGAAAGCGGACACACAACCGGGAAAGAGAAGAGAAGATCAGGAGAGAGGTTCGAGAGAAAGAAGATCGGTTAGAGCTGCTGCACTTTGGCGCGGATCTTCCGGATTCCGAACTTTGGCCTACCCTCGCTGCTCGCTCGAGTCTTCCGTTCCAGTTCTTTCTGCGGCTGATTCGAGGCGGAGCACGTTCTCTGGCAGATCTCGTACGAGTAGAAGTTGTTCGCGTTTCCCCCGCACCCCAGGTACCACATTTGAGAACATTTACCTGAAATTCCGTTTGGAACAACAACCCGTGTGTGAATAATACCATAGTTTCTGTCGTAATAGAATCGGAATCCGGCCTGCGGAAGACAGCTGTCTTCGTTTCTGCCGTATCCGATGTGCATCGGAAGGTGACAATCGACTTCGGCCTCGTTCATTTGGTTGAATGCGAAGCAGAGATTCTCGCATTGCGAGACCGTCATGAATCGGTTCGCGTTGCCTCCACACCCGGAATAAGCGAACGGACGGCACGTGCGAGAAGTTCGGTCGTAATAGAAGGCCGGGTATCTGAACGGGTTCGGATGATTTGGAAGAAGTCGGAAAGACCTCACGTCTCCTGACAGTTCCCGATTTCCACTGGTTCGAGGCACCGGAACTTTGAGTCCTCTGTCGCCAGCTTCGATGAGATCTCGAAGCCGGGGTGCTCGCAGTTCGAAGTGCACGACTTCTCGTCGGGGAAGATGTTTTGTGAAGGAGAAGTGCACCCGTCCCACCAGAAAGAACTGCACTCTCCGGATGACTGCTGAAAATGAGTCGTTCGCGTGATTCTCAGAAGAGTCACTCACATCGAAGAACCACTTTTCAGTCCATTGCGAGTTCCCGCACGATTCAGTGTACTTCTGGTCAAACTTGTCAGCACACATTGCTGCAATCGGACAAATTGAGACAAGATCCCTCTCTTTTGATCTACCAGGTTTCCTTTCTTCTCGCTTCCTCTCGCAAATCCACTGACACGCTTCCAGTGTTCCGAAGATGTTCTGATTCTCGCCCTTGCAGTTTCCGAACCAGAACATCTTGCAGATGCCCGAAGTCATATCGAAATAGTAGTACTGTTGTGGTTTCTCAGCCGAGCAAGAGTCTCTGAAGTTCAAATGAATGGTTCTGAAATGAGTTTCAAAATACTTACTTGTAATGCTCATCGAATGGCTGAATGCACGCTTCTGAAAAAAAAACATGATCAGCTGTGATCGACGGATGAGCTCTCACGAGTTAGTTCCCTCGGTGGAGATTCGCAGAGTTCCTGACAAACCGTCATGTCGGCGAAGAAGTTCTGCGACTTGGACTGACATCCTCCCCAGTGGAAGGCGACGCACTTCTTTCTGTCGTGATCGAAGTAGAAGCGGTTCGTGAACTCTCCGTGTCGGCAGTCTTCCAAATATCGATCATCGAACTTGTCGAGACAGGACTCTGCAACTTCCCTCACTTGGACTGCCTTCTGGTTCAGAACTCACTTCCGGCTGGCTGCGGATGCCTCCCTTCGCACTTCCACTGGCACGTTTCCAGGTCGTCGAAGTTGTTTTTCGAAGGACTGAAACATCCGTTGCTCCAGAACATCCGACAAGAACGAGTGTCTTTGTCGTAGAAGTATCTGAAAGACGCATAACGAATCAAATGAAGGGTGCCTTCGAAATACCGGTTGCTCCAGCTCTTTCCATCTCCACACGGCCTCGCAAGACTCTCGTTGAAGCTCTCGAGACAATCGGCTGGAACGATGTCCCTTCGATAAACATTGAACAACTTTGCTACCTGAGACAGTCACCGGGTGCTGCACAACCTTCGAGTACTCCAAGTCCTCTCTACCCTCGTGCTCCCTTTTGATGTCGGCCATTTTCTGGTCGAGATCCACTTTGAATCGATGCTCCGACGAGACGTGTGCCTTGATTTTCAGAATGATTGGATTCGAGAGTTTCGAGGCGGCGGGCACCAGATGCGCGGATCCCGAAACGAAAATTACCGTGTCAGAAGAAGAAGAAGGAGATCCTTGTGATGTTGCGGTCGAAGTGACGTCTTCTGCCCTTGGCGACACTTCAGAAGACGATTCGGAAACTAAAACAGTCATTTCGTGGTCCAGAAAACGAGCAGAACCCTCACTGTGAATTGGCATCATCGTGGGTATTTTGTGGGCGCAAGAAGCTCGGCAAGTCTGGAAGCATCAAAGAAGGATATCAAGAGCCCCGCGAATGACTCACTTCCTTGTCGAACCAGATGTTGCGACTGCTCGTGTGACATCCTCCGTACCAGAACGGCTTGCATATCTCCGCTTTCGCATCGAAAAAACTTCTGACGACCCACTGGTCTCCCAAGCAGTCCTCGTCCCACTTTGGATCGTATTCATCGTCACAAGGATCGTTAATCGAACGAGTCGTCGGGTTTCTTGTCGTTTGCAACTCAACTGTCGTTCCGTGCTTCGGCTCAGAAGTGGGCGGAGTCCTGTCGATTATCGTGACGACTTCCGGTTTGTGCAGGTCGTAAGTGATGAAGTCGTTGCTGGCTGCTTCGATTCGACGCACGAACTCTTCCGGCTTCGTATACCCGGGATGTCCTCCCGACTTCATGTCATGGACCACTCGGTCGATGTGACTGTAGAACGCAGGCTCGATCTCCGTCTTGTCGCCTTCCAACACGTTCACAATGTTCGGAGCAGTCGGCTTCGGATGGATAACCTTCGTTGGCAGGAGACGCAGCCGTTCCTGAGCTTCCAGATTGTGGAAGTTTCCATCCAACTCGATGACGGTCGCGTGATTCTCTGCCGGAAACAGATCTTCCGAGTGCGGGTACGTCAGCTTCAAACTCGTAGTCAATCTGTCCTTCCGGGGAGGAGCGGGAGTGCTCAAATCGCCCGGAGGAATGAAAACTTTGGAGGAGAAACTGGCGGGAGTGCCGTACTTGTGAGCACATGTGTGCCGACAGTTGGCGTGGTCCGGGAAGAAGTTCCTCGATTCGACAGGGCAGCCGCCGTACCAGAACGATTTGCAGGCGCTGCGATCCGAATTGAAGAACCACTTGATCTCCCACTGATCGTTCTTGCAGTCTTCTTCCAGTTTCGGATGCAACGGCTCGTCGCAGAGGTCGTCGGGTCTATCGAGAATCCGGATTGTTTCGAGCACTTTCTTCTTCTCTGCCTCCACGAATTCATCGAAAGTCGTGATTGCGGGTGTAGAGGGAGCTGCGGAAGAAGTGCTCTTTTGAGAAGTCGTCGTCTCGTGGTGAGTCGATTCGGTTCGATGAACCGAAGTGGCTGGAGACGTCGTGGGAGAAGTGAGAGATTGGGCTGGAGTGGAGAAGTCGTCGGGGAGAGCTAGGAGCTTCTTCCGGAACTCTGCCATGTATTTCAGACGGTCGAACTTTGTTGTAGCAGTCATCTCTGATTTGAGAGCGAAGTTTCCAAACGTCTTCTCGTGTGTTGGCGGAAACTTTTCAGGAAGTTCAGATGAAGCGTCCGGGTTCAGTGCTTCTGAAAGGAACACATTCTTTTTCAGACTCGAACAAGCTGATCATACTGTCCAAGATCAAGTTCAACGGGTTATCTTGTTTATAGTTTGGTCGTTTCTCTTCTTCCAGAAAGTTCGGCGCAGTACTCGGTGCAACTGTAGTCGTTGTTGTTGTTGAAGTTGTAGTTGTGGTGCTTGTAGTCGTTGTCGTTGTGGTAGAAGGCTCAACTTCTGAAGACGATCTTATCGATTTGAAGTTCATTTAGAAGCTCACTTCTAGTAGTCGTCTCCAAAGTTCCAGTCTTTTTTACACACTTATCCTGGCACGACTCGAAACTACTGAACAAGTTCTTCGTTTTGAAATCCGGCTCCCCACACGACGAATCGTACCAAAACGCCTCGCATTCCTGCAAATAGATTCGAATGTAATCTCAAGCTCTTGATAGAGTCTCTGGACTTTGAACTGTTCGTTCCAGTAGAATAGCTCGGTCCAATCAGCAGAAGAGCACTCATTCCGGAGGTCCGCGTCGTATTCCAGCTCACAAACGGACGGTTTTTCGAGCTCTTTCTCCTCGTTTTCTTCTTTTCCAAACATCACTTCCAGCTCTTCTTTCTTGCTTTCCTCTTCTTTCGGTGGTTCCACTTTCTCGACGTTTTCCTTCAAAAACTCGTTCGGATTGAATCCTTTCTCGTTTTTCGGCTCCTCCGGTTTCTCGTTGCTCGGAATGTCTTCCAAGTAATTCATCGGCTTCACTTTGAAAAAGTAACCGTTCTCCACCTCTTCCGGTTTCTCTGTTGTCGTCGTTTCGACGTCTTCTTTCACTTCCTGATGTGTATTTTGTTCTTCGTCAAGTTCTCGATTATCTTCCCGAACGTCTTCTTTTTCCTCTCCTTCAGTTGGCAAGACATATTCATTCTTCGTTCCAGCGCATTGTTTCTTGCAGTCTTCGAACGTCTCGAAGTAGTTTTTGCCGGCTCGATCCCTCGGATCGCATGAAGAATCGTACCAAAAGGGCTCACAATCCTGGAAGCTAGACTGAGTTGTGAAATCTTCCCGTGATTCTCACCGAGAATTCAGAATTCCAGTAGAACTTCTCTGCCCAATCCGCAGAGATGCACTCTTCTCGGAGCACCGAATCGAATTTCAACTCGCAAATGTCTGCAATACTTTTTGGTTTCCATCCGTATAACGAGATTTCCCTAACTGTGATCAGGTGTCAATTCTTTGACCAGTTGCTCTGCTTTCTTGGCTTCTTCTTGCTTCTCGGCCGCTGATTTTGTGTTTCCCTGATTAAAATCGAGGTCGAGTGCGGGTTTCAGAGTGATCGGTTTCAGAGGCCAATCATCAACTGATAACGGACGATCGGGTCGAACCGGCGACGACGGAGACGAGAACAGGTTGATCTTGTAGTGGTTGCCTGGAAATGAGAGTTCAAGAAGACTTTTCTGGAAATCTGTTACTCTTCAGAGCAGCCTGATTGCCCGGATCGAGAGAGATGCTGTGGAGAGGATGGTGCAGAGACTCGCCCTTGGATTGCAGATACTCCCTCTGATTGGAGACACAGACGACGTCGCACGTCTGGAAGGTTTCAGTTCTCCGTGGCTCGTAACCTGAAAACAACCTGAAGGTCGGCGAAGAAGTTCTTCGACGTCGTCTTGCAGCCTCCGTAGAAGAACTGCTTGCATTGAACAGTCTCCGAGTCGTAGTAGTACCTGCAACCATCTGTTCACAGAAGCCCTTCAGTGCTGGATCACTTTATCTCCTGTTTTCCATTGTTGCAGTCTTCCTCCGTCAGATTCACATCGAACTCGTCCATACAGGCTTCTGGCCCGATCTTGCAGTCTCCGTCGGAACTGAATCCCGCATCACAGACGCACTGGAACGTGCCCACTTCATTCACGCATCGGGCATTCGGACCACAGATCGCTCCGTTGTCGCACTCGTTCAAGTCTGAAAAGTGCAGTGTTGTAGAAGAAGAAAAAGGTTCGAAGAGGGTTTCTTCTTCCTCATTCAAGTCCTATTCATATCGAATGAGATATCAAAAATATGTTGCCAAAGTGCATCTTTTCGGAAGCATTTCGCATGCATTGCTTACCGATACAGACTTTCCCGAGTGATCGGAACCCTTTCATGCAGCCGCATTTCCCGTCCACACAAGTTCCGTACAAGGGATCGCAGTCTCGACACAAACCGTTCTCGTGGCCAGACTGAAGTCACTGATTACAAAGATCAGAAATGCAAGGCGAACCTGGACGAGATTCATCTTCTTGACTGGAGCAGTGACTGGCGGCTTGCTCGTGGAGACTACCGTAGTCGTCGGCTGCTCGGGCCTCGCGGGAGCTTCCGTAGTGGAAGTGACAGTCCTCCTGTGCTTCAACTCGGCCGTTTCAGTCCCCTTGTTCGGCCGCTTCACACATCTGTTCCGACAGTGCGCCCTCCTCATGAACCGATTCGAATTGCCCCCGCAACCGCTGCAAACCGTGTGATTTACGGCGGTTCACTCACTGCTGCTTACGAAAAAGTGAATCGTTTGCATTCGTCGACTGCCGCGTCGTAAAAGTAGCGCACGAGTTGCTGGGAACACTTTCCCGTGTCGGGAGGCAGCTGGAACACAAAAAGGGGGCAATCTGTCAATTTTCTTCTGGTTTCCCCCCGCGCGCTTATTCAATTCCAACTTCGAAGCTTTCGAGTTTTTGCTCGACAAAAGTTCAGAATTCGAGTGGCGTTCCCCCAGAGACCGCAAAAAGAGTGATTGAGCGATGACAAGTGGGTGAAAAAAGAGAAGCGGAGAGTGCAGAGGAGACGAACCTGACACAAGTCGATGGCAGTGGAAGAAGCGAGGACGGGCACATGCGCCGGATAGGAAGAGCTGAGTCCCGGCTCCGTCGAGTACCACGCGAGCTCTTTGACGGTGAGAACGAAAGGGAAAAGGAGAAGCAGAAGGAGGTGCATCTGGAAAAGAGAAGCGTGACAGGAGCGGAACGAAGAGGAAACCTTCATGGAAACCAGTCACAGGCACATTAGGTCGTGTCGATCCAGGAGGTCTGAAGGAATGAAACTCGAGATAGAGAGAGAGAGAGATGAAGGCGACTAATTGAAAACGTGTGTGGAACAGATAGAAAGATCAACTGGCGGCAGCGAATGAAGTCGACTAGTAGTGGCGCGAAACGTCGGAAATGCGGGAATCCATGAATCCGGCAGTGTGTGGTGCCATCCCGCCCGCCCTCCGCCCCTCGTTGCTTATGCATATTGGCATTGTCCCTTTCTGCGTCTCTCCACTCGTTCATACCCAATGAGACGAGCTGCAGTTTCATGGAAAAGACTCCGAACTATTCGCGTGTATGGGACTACTAAACGACGAATCACGCAATTAGGCGAGAACCCAGATTCGGGCCGATAAACAACTGAAGTCCGGGGGATCAAGTCGCCTTCTTCGAGTACTGCAATTCAATGATTACTTTTCAGGATTCAGAAGAACGAAGAGAGTACGGAGTGGCTAACACTTTTGCGATGAAAGTTAGCGGAATACCGGAGAGCAGCTGTCGAACAGTGTAGTTGTTGTGCTTTTCAGAACTTTCTAGTCGACCTCGCGAGACTATTCTGAATCATTTCTGTTAATTAAAGGGTGTCATTCTTTGATTTGACTGAAAAAACTTGTCTGAAAGTCTGAATTCCAAAGTTCACTTCAGTTTCCTCTTGGACAACCAATCGTTTTCCAAAATATTAAATGGATTACTGATACTCTTGAACGCATTTTTCACGAACAGAAGCGTTTTCCGACCTTCTGAAATCACTTCTCAAGTTTCCGAAAAATGATTATTCCATCGAGGTTTCCGGTTCTTTTCAATCGGGTTTTTGTTCTTTTCCATTCCGTTCTTGTTTTCTCTTTCCAAGACCCGCAATAATTACGATTCTCGAGTCACCCCCACGCGGTTCCGTTTTCCAGTTTATCAACCACCGAATGTATACACGAAATTCATGATTTTGTGATTTCGAGTCCGTTTAATCCAGAAACACCAATTACTGCTAAGTTGGGAATCGGACCGTGGGAACCGAGAGAGCAGCCGAGTTTCGAGTTGCAGTGACTGAGAAGCTCTTCAGAATTCGTACTTCTTCTGATTTCAAAAGCTCATCTAGACCAGACTAACCCACCTGAGACACTACGCGTTATCCCTCAATTTGATTATGGGCTTGATTTTGTTTTCCCGCTCGCTGCTTGCTTCCTGCTCTCTGACGATTCAGTCGGTCGCCATGTTCTTCGATATGGACGACTTCCAGATGTTCTCCTGGCTGCTCATCCTCCAATTCGTCTACGGCGTCATTTCTACACTCATCTACACGTTGACAGTCATTATTCTCTTCAAGAACTGGAAACATTTCGATGTCTACTTCTTCAAAATCTACGTTTACCAGTACTTCTTCGTGAGTTTCCTCGTTCCGAATTCACAACCGGCTCTTCTTCTAGAACATGCTCATGTACTGGAACTACTACATCACAGCTCGACTTCCTTCCAGCACGTGCGAAGACTGCACCCTCTCGCCGTGGTTCTTCTCCATGTCTTCTTCCACACCCACTTTCTCGTTTCCCTTCTTCGTCTCCTATTTCCTTCATTATCATTTCGGTTTTGTCAATTACGCGAACGTGCTTCTGACCTCTTTCAACCGCTACACGATGATTTTCATGAACAAAAGCTACGCTCAGGTGAGCTGACCTACTACAAGTAGGTCTTCCATCGAAAGTTCAGATCTGGCACTACGCGAGCGGTCTTCTGATTGTTTTCGTCCTCGTCCTCCCACTTGTTTTCACCTACCCGTTGCTCACGAACCACGCGTACTTCGAGTTCAACCCCTCCTCCGACACGTTCGTCGCGAGGTCCCAAGCGGATATTTCTCAGATTTACTCGGTCCTTCTTGCCTGGATGATCATCGCCATCCTCCTGAACATTGTTCTCAATGCCGCCTGCTGGTTCCGCATCTCCAAGTACAGCCAGATCTCGCGCCAGAAAAGCGAGTACCGCCTCTTCCTCGTCTCTTTCGTAACCTTCCTCATTCAATGCTGCGTCTTCGGCATGGCAGTGAGTTCTCTCGTCATGTTTCAGTCATCAAAAGGAAGAGTCCTCAGATTCTCAATAAAATATCAGCGGACATGGATCCATCGAAAACGTTGCTGATGAGCCGGATCGGACAAGTGCTGAGTCCGTTCGGAAACGACTTGCTGACCCTCTCGGCGCCTTACGTGCTTGTTGTTTTCAGCCGTCGGGTGAGTAAACTGCGGAAGTTTGCTGTGATATTTCTGCGGAAGGACGTACCGTCCCATTCTTTTATTAGGAAGAAATACTTTGACTATTTGCGGAGAGGTGATAAGAAAAGTTGCGAAGAGCGGTAACAACTTCAAAGGAATTCCTTGTTGCCCTCTAACAATGGAGTGAGAAAAGAACCAAAACGATCAGATCAGATCGATTCCGAAAGAGAAGAGAGAAAGAGAGACAGAGAAGCACGAGACAACGATCCGGCGATGTTTTCTCCGAGAACCTTCCAGAAGCCCCGGAATGCTTTTGGAGCTTCTCCTGCTCTTTAAAAAACGCGCGGGGTGGTCTCTTCTTCCATTTATTCTCTCATTCCAGATACGAGAATCCATCAAATTCCTGTTTGTCAAAGGCAAATTCCCGATTGATTCGAGCACGCCCGTCCAGAATATTCGCGTCTCCCGGAGTGTCAACTCTAAGGTTCCGGCCACGTGAAAGTATCACCTGTACCTCTGTCTCCGTTTCCCGATTACTCACCGGTATTTGCATGCTTTCGAGTTATGGGGTTTTTCCGCCGTCGCCCGGGAACCGCCCATTCGATTAAGCAAGAGCCGTCGATAAGAAGTGCTCGTTCGCTGCGTATAAAACGGCGGCCAGTCTGCTGCAACCGCTCAGTTCGCTTCCTCCTCTGTTCGAACAAGATGCTCTCCTCTAAAACACTGCTCATTGGTCTCTTCCTGATCATTTCGGCCGCATCGCAGTCCACAGTTCCGTCGACGCCCTCCACTGTGATATCATCAGTCTCCTCTTCGGTCCCAACTGTTCCGACGGGCAGCTCGAGTTCGATCCCTACAGTCAACCCAGTACCTTCCGTCTCAACTGGAGCCACCGACTCTTCCAGCACCACCGCTTCATCAGCGACGCAGGACAACTCCACGGTGATCACCAGCACGACTCCGATCTGTAAGCCTCTTCACTGGTTCACTGAAATCAAACTGCATTTTCAGCCACCACCACGAGCTCCACTTCCGGCATTTCGGTCTTTTTCACTCTCGTGCCGCTCTCATTCTTGCTCCTCGTCTGAAAACGCGACTATCTCTTACAACTACTGGTTCTCTTTCTAACTTTCGGAATGTTTTGTTGTGAATGCGAATTGAAAATAATGAACGTTCTGAAACTGAGAGTCCCGCGGCATTTCAAGTCATCAGGGTGTGTCTGAAGAGACCAAAGTGATCACGGGCTGATATGTACATGATGTACGAGAAACACCAGCATCACTTTTCCGCACGAGGACATCGTCGTGTTTCGAAAGCAGTTGTACATCGCGCGGCATAAATATCTGACACTCGAAAAAAAAGAAGAAAAACAAAACGGCAGCCTCTAATAACACAACCCCTCTGATCGTTTGGCACTTCTACATTTAAGTGAATTGAACCAAATTTACTACGACTAAATGAATTCCTTCTCGATTTTCGCAACGGAAGACGAAAAGCATTGCCATAGTTCGTTGGACAGTTTTTGAAAGTCTTCTACGATTTTTTTGTTGTTCTCCAAATTGTTTTTGAAGTTGTTGGCTTTTCAAGACATTTTCGTTCACTTTACAAAAATGGTTATGAAAAATAAACCAGCAGCATTTTATATAGTAGGGCACTTCTGATGAAGCGGCGCAAAACGTTCGAACAGTAGAACGACATGCCGCCCAATTCGAGAATATACATTATGTGAACGTCTCCGCGGGTCCACTGGTACGGTACATAACTGGATACTAAAATGGGCAGATGGTCCAAGAGGAAAGAGAGTAAATCAGTATACTAAACTAGAGATTGATGTTGAACAATTCATTGTTTCGAAAAAGTCAACTCCGACAGAAGAGGAATTTGTAGAATCATTTCGAATCGATGAAGGATCAGAGGATCAGCTTGGCGACGATTGGCAGAACTGCGAAGACGACCGAGACTCCTTGAGCCGAGGAAGTGGTAGTGGTGACGGGGGGAGTGGTGGCGTTGACTGAAAAACGGGTCTATGGATAACTATGGAATCTTCGAAATGAGCTGTACCTGGAGAGCCAGTCGTGGAGTTTCCATTCGCAAGAACAAGCGGAACTGCAGAAGCGACGGAGAAGAGAACGAAGAAGAAGAAGAAGAAGATGGTGAAGGTCTTGGAGAGCATTGCGAAGGAAGAGAGCGAGAACTGACGAACGAGTGTCCCGCTGCTCCTTTTGTACTGACCGCTCACTCTGGAACTCGCTGATAAAAAACATCGGAAGAAGAGTGGACGGAAGTTTTCGCACAAAAACACTCTCGAACGCTGATAAAGAACGAACGAGTTCGCAGGTTTTTCATTTGTTTTCCAGACAGTTTTACATGTCGTAATATGTTTGTCAACACCCATAAGATTGCACTGACATACGAGATAAATCACATTTTTGACCCCGAAAACAAAACCTTGCTGTGAAACTGCACCGACTTGTTTACGACGCGCGACTCGAGTTTGCAATCGAGGAAGGTTTTCGAAAAGTTTGCAAACTGTTTTTGATACACCCACACAAACATTTCGATAGACAAACATCGAAAAAGTTGCTTTCTCGAAAACTTTTTCTTTCGAAATGTGTTTTTGAAAAAAATTAATATTGAATTGAATGATGTTCAGAATAATTGAGAAAACGCTAACTGTACGGACCTAGGGGAGTCGCTTCGAGAGAGTGTGTGTGTGTGCAGTACGAACAGGGTAATGACCCAACGATTTATTGGTTATCTCCGTGACCGAGACTTGCCTCTCACGGAAGGCAGCACTGTCCTCTCGTGGGGCGGGTTGCAGTAGCTACCGCGAGCCGATGGGCTCAGACTGAAGTTGGTGGTTGTCTAGTCATGGCCGAGGCCGTCGGAACGATAGAGCGTCGAACGACGCGGCTGGTGAGGTGAGTAATCAGACAGAAGCAGTTCACGTGAGCAAAGCTCGCAGTGGTCGCGACCCTCAGTCGTAGAAGTGACGTTGTGACAATTTGGCGAGACGATTCTCTTCCCGTCGGAGACTGCTCTGCGAGATCTGAGAACTGAGGCTGCGGAGTGTTATCACTCTGAAGCCCCAAAGCTGAAACGGGGTAACCGGTTGGAAGGTGTGTTAGAAGGTGGTTGCCTTCATTTCCGCAACATACCGGAAGAAGATTCTGTTCTGTTTTTCACGTTTCCGAAAAAGGATTCCTTTCTCTTGAATCATGCTTCTTATCTCGAAAACAACTAATGATATTCCGTCATCCCAAATGTTTTTTTTTTCTGTTATCAGTGTTTATTGAAATTCGTCGAAAACAAGCGAATATACAGGAAACTGGAGAAGTTGAATGGGAAACCAGATCGAATGGTCTTCTCCGATGAGCGTCTCAGTCCGGCGGTTGGGTTAATAGAATTAACCGAATCAAGAAGATGAGGAGCATTCATTGTTCCTGTGCCATATCTTTCACTTACGGTGTTCAATAAAATAAATAAATAAACAAAGAGAGTTACTTTCTCTCGTTTATGGGCGTGACAAAAAATTCAATGTTTGGGAACCGCCTATTTATTCAGGAAAAGTCCGATAAGAGTAATTCTTATAAAACCAAGGGGTTTCAGTCATAAGTACTTCTATTCCTTCTTTTCAGAACGAAATGATTTTTAACACTTTCCTTCTTTCTATTCTTCTAATTTCGGCGTCAGCGGCTCCGACATTCAAGGGAAACTACCAAATCAGGCTCTTTGACGGCTCAGCAGCAGAACTAATTGAAACCTCGCCAACCGAACCATCCCCGGAGACTGAGGCAACCTCACCGACTGAACCATCTCCAAAGACTGAGCCAACCTCACCGACTGAGCCAACCTCACCGACTGAGCCAACCTCGCCAACTGAACCATCTCCGGAGACTGAGCCAACATCGCCAACTGAACCATCTCCAAAAACTGAGCCAACCTCACCGACTGAGCCAACCTCGCCAACTGAACCATCTCCAAAGACTGAGCCAACCTCCCCGACTGAACCATCTCCAAAGACTGAGCCAACCTCACCGACTGAACCATCTCCAAAGACTGAGCCAACCTCACCGACTGAGCCATCCCCGGAGACTGAGCCAACCTCACCGACTGAGCCATCCCCGGAGACTGAGCCAACCTCACCGACTGAGCCATCCCCGGAGACTGAGCCAACCTCACCGACTGAGCCAACCTCACCGACTGAACCATCTCCGAAGACTGAGCCAACATCGCCAACTGAACCATCTCCAAAGACTGAGCCAACCTCACCGACTGAGCCATCCCCGGAGACTGAGCCAACCTCACCGACTGAGCCAACCTCACCGACTGAACCATCTCCGAAGACTGAGCCAACATCGCCAACTGAACCATCTCCAAAGACTGAGCCAACCTCACCGACTGAACCATCTCCAAAGACTGAGCCAACCTCACCGACTGAGCCAACCTCACCGACTGAGCCATCCCCGGAGACTGAGCCAACCTCACCGACTGAGCCATCCCCGGAGACTGAGCCAACCTCACCGACTGAGCCAACCTCACCGACTGAGCCAACCTCGCCAACCGAACCATCTCCGGAGACTGAGCCAACCTCACCGACTGAGCCAACCTCACCGACGGAGCCAACCTCGCCAACCGAACCATCTCCGGAGACTGAGCCAACATCGCCAACTGAACCATCTCCAAAGACTGAGCCAACCTCACCGACTGAGCCAACCTCACCGACTGAACCATCTCCGAAGACTGAGCCAACATCGCCAACTGAACCATCTCCAAAGACTGAGCCAACCTCACCGACTGAGCCAACCTCACCGACTGAGCCAACCTCGCCAACTGAACCATCTCCGGAGACTGAGCCAACCTCACCGACTGAGCCATCTCCGGAGACTGAGCCAACATCGCCAACTGAACCATCTCCAAAGACTGAGCCAACCTCACCGACTGAGCCAACCTCACCGACTGAGCCAACCTCGCCAACTGAACCATCTCCAAAGACTGAGCCAACCTCACCGACTGAACCATCTCCGGAGACTGAGCCAACATCGCCAACTGAACCATCTCCAAAGACTGAGCCAACCTCACCGACTGAGCCAACCTCACCGACTGAGCCATCCCCGGAGACTGAGCCAACCTCACCGACTGAGCCAACCTCGCCAACTGAACCATCTCCGGAGACTGAGCCAACCTCGCCAACCGAACCATCTCCAAAGACTGAGCCAACCTCACCGACTGAGCCATCCCCGGAGACTGAGCCAACCTCACCGACTGAGCCAACCTCGCCAACTGAACCATCTCCAAAGACTGAGCCAACCTCACCGACTGAGCCATCCCCGGAGACTGAGCCAACCTCACCGACTGAACCATCTCCAAAGACTGAGCCAACCTCGCCAACTGAACCATCTCCAAAGACTGAGCCAACCTCGCCAACTGAACCATCTCCAAAGACTGAGCCAACCTCGCCAACTGAACCATCTCCAAAGACTGAGCCAACCTCGCCAACTGAACCATCTCCAAAGACTGAGCCAACCTCACCGACTGAGCCATCCCCGGAGACTGAGCCAACCTCACCGACTAAGCCAACCTCGCCAACTGAGCCAACCTCGCCAACTGAACCATCTCCGACGACTACTGCCATCTGTAAGTTTCCAACCGAATTTCCTTTTCTCAGAATACTTTTTTCCAGCAACGACGACGTCATCAGCTTCCGGAATCTCAGCAATCATCGCGTTTTCAACCATTGCATTCTATCTCATTCTTTAAGTGTATTTTCCAGATTATGTATTTCCTTATAAGTGCAAAAGTGTAATAAACTGTAACATTTGATCAAATCTGAACTGCGTTTTGAAATCAGACATGAATATGATTGAGAAAAATGAGAGTAATCAACTTCTCTAATTCCACGATTCAGAAAAATCTCACACCGGGAAAAAGCCCTGTAATTGTTTTTGTTCATTTTTAGATTCTCGAGAATGCAGTAAGTGAACTGTGAATACAACAATAGCCGATTAGAAGAAGAAGAAGTCGGATTAAACACTGAATGATGGTGTTCTCCTTCTCGTTTTTCTTTTCTCTTCAACTCCTGATTGCAAAGAATTCAACTGATTCTGACGTGAAACTCGAGAGTACCACTTCCTAGATTCTTCAATGAACTGACTGATAGCATACATTCGCGAACCATCTCTGATAAGAAACAGGGCGTCAACGCCCCGTGTTTTCGGGGTCAAAAATGTGATTCATCTCGTATGTCAGTGCAATTTTATGGGTGTTGACACGACATGTAAAACTGTCTGGAAAACAAATGAAAAACCTGCGAACTCGTTCGTTCTTTATCAGCGTTCGAGAGTGTTTTTGTGCGAAAACTTCCGTCCACTCTTCTTCCGTTGTTTTTTATCAGCGAGTTCCAGAGTGAGCGGTCAGTACAAAAGGAGCAGCGGGACACTCGTTCGTCAGTTCTCGCTCTCTTCCTTCGCAATGCTCTCCAAGACCTTCACCATCTTCTTCTTCTTCTTCTTCGTTCTCTTCTCCGTCGCTTCTGCAGTTCCGCTTGTTCTTGCGAATGGAAACTCCACGACTGGCTCTCCAGGTACAGCTCATTTCGAAGATTCCATAGTTATCCATAGACCCGTTTTTCAGTCAACGCCACCACTCCCCCCGTCACCACTACCACTTCCTCGGCTCAAGGAGTCTCGGTCGTCTTCGCAGTTCTGCCAATCGTCGCCAAGCTGATCCTCTGATCCTTGATCGATTCGAAATGATTCTACAAATTCCTCTTCTGCCGGAGTTCACTTTTTCTAAACAATGAATTGTTCAACATCAGTCTCTAACTTCGTATTCCAGTTAACTATCGGAAATGTCAAAGAACCTCCATCTACTTTTTTCTTTCTTTTCCTCCACCTGTCCGGTTTCAATGAAACTGTCGCATTGTTCCCGAAGTGGACACCAAACAAAAACTGCGAGGAAGGCTAAACACATAAAAAGAAATGAAAGACCGAGTGACGGATTCAAAATCGTCTTGATTCGGCTTAGCATCCGTTGGTTCATAATTACCGGCTAACCAGGTGTGTCTGCGTCTCGTCGCCCCGTCACTTCTCACATAATGACCCAGTTCGGGGAGACGGAACGAAGCGTATCTCCGGGCAGTAGTCAACTTCTCTCTCTCTCTCTCTCACTCTCTTTATTTGTTTTCGCAATTGTTACGATAACTTCATCATCTACTGAAACATTTTCAGATTCGGAATGAAGTCGTTCCTGTTCATCCTCGTGTTCGTTCCCTTCGCAGTGTCATTGGAGTCCACGACTCAGGTGTCTGTTGAAGACATGGACATGACTGCCACGCCTGCCACGACTGCTCCTCTCCCTTCCACCGCCTTCAATCCGGGACTTCCGAAGACCTCGACCGTCCCGCTCGCCCTCAAAACGCCCGTTCCCACCTTTCCATTCTCGTCCTTGGCATCCGCAGATTGGCTTTCTTCGATGCCGACAGTCCAAACCATTCCGACATCTATCGATTCTTCGTCTACCACCGAGAAGGGACAGTTCGGGTTCCCGTCTCTTACTCCCCTCTGGACCCCTGTCTCTCCTCCGCCACTCCTTCCTCTCTCCGATGCCGCTCCGATCCAGCCGATCCGTGCAGGTCTTCCCTCCTTCCCCACCATCCCGACTTTACCGACGCTCCCTCCGATGGCAACCCTTCCCACTCTCGCCCCATTCACTTTCCCCACTCTCCCCCCGCCACAATCCCAAACAACAATGCGACCGTTGAACATAACAATCGACCCGGAAGCTCTCATGGACGTTGTGAGTATCTTCCACTCCCCGCTCTCTTTTTCTATCCGCCATTCAGCCCGAAATAATCACCCACTGGGGATATCCGGTCGAAACGCACAAAGTCGTCACGGCCGACGGCTACATTCTCACCTTGCATCGCATCCCGCACGGCATAAGTGAGTGGTGACCGATTGGTTTCGAGTGCATCTTCCTCCTCCCAGATGAGACCTCGAAATCCGCTTCGAAGACTCCCAAACCGGTCGTCTTTCTGCAGCACGGACTTCTTTGCACCTCTTCAATATGGCTACTCAATCTGCCACGACAATCCGCCGGTCGGTACGAATCGGAAGCGAAGAAACAGACTAGAGTCTTGCAGGATACATTTTTGCCGACCAAGGGTATGACGTGTGGCTGGGCAACATGCGAGGGAACACCTACTCGAAGCAGCACGTGCGGATGACGTCGTCGGACCGCAGATTCTGGAAGTTCAGTTGGGAGGAGATGGCGAGACACGACTTGCCGGCCATGATCGACTACGTTTTGAAAACGACGAAACAAGCCCAACTGTATTACGTGGGACACTCTCAAGGTGAGCCGACTCTCCAGAAGAGCCGGAAGGATGAGAACACTTTCAGGAGCCCTGACGATGTTTGCGAAGATGAGTGAAGACCAAGAAATGTCGAAGAAGGTGCGGAAGTTCTTCGCGATGGCGCCGGTGGCCAGAATGTCCCATGTGAAGGGGCTCTTCCAGGATCTGGGTCAGATCTACGAGCAGTACAATGTGAGACCCTCTCATGACTTCTCATGATCTTAGTCGATTTCAGTTGGTTTACCAAGTGTTCGGAGACGGCGAATTCCTCACGAACAACCTGTTCACGAAGCTTCTGACGGACATCGTCTGTGACCAGGCAGTCAACAATCCGCTGTGTGAAAACTTCATTTTTGCCGTGTCGGGACCCAACAGCAACCAATTCAATAACGTGAGTCGTCTTTGTGTTTGTAGAAAAACCTCAAATTTCAGTCGAGAATCGGGATCTATTTGGCTCACAATCCGGCTGGAACCTCTTCTCGAAACATGCTTCACTTTGCACAAATGGTGAAAAGGAAGAGAATGTCTCGCTTCGACTACGGGAAAGATCTGAACATGAGAATCTACGGAAACGTGAGTTTGTGATTATTGATAGTGTGTGACACTTTGAGAATTCGTAGGTTTCACCGCCAGAGTACGATATTCGGAGGATCAACAGTTCGATTTACCTCTTCTACTCTGATTTCGACTGGCTCGCGAATCCAAAGGACGTCGAAGGATTCCTGATTCCGATGCTTCCGACGAAGACTCTCAAAAAGGCCACGTCAGTTGCATCTTTTCTCAAAGTCGTCTGAACTTTCCGATTTCAGCAAACTGCGAGACTTCAACCATAATGATTTTCTTTGGGGAATGCGAGCGAGAAAAGAGATTTACGAGAAGATAATCAATACGATCAAGCTGGACCAGCGGAGAGTCCGACTGCAGGACAGTCTGCAGAGGTTCTTCGAAAGTGAGCAACCACGCACTCAACCAGACGAACTCAGCTGTTTCTCTTTGCAGGTCAAAACGGCACTTCTCTCGAGCCGTCTCTGGAACTCCGCCTGCGAAACGAGACGATGGACCTCGACTAGGAGCCCGTCGCTTTCTGTTAAACAACACTCTTCGGATCTCCTTCCAGCCTCTCTCCCAGTTGGAACTTTCTCTGATTAGAATATCGGGTTCTGATGAATAAATAACTCAAAACAGTGGTTGTTTGTGTTTGCGTTTTGAGCGCCCGGCGCCTCTCGCGGGAGCCCTGCTCTCTGCTGCTCTCGCGAGAGCTTTCGGCGACTAATAAATGATCCCGCAGACGAGAGCCCCAAGCGCAAAGTATCCGTCCGATGGAGAGAAAAGATATACACTTCACACACACACACACACACACACACACACGGCCACATCCTGCCACCCGAAGATTTCTGTGTTTTATTGTTTTTTGGCTCGTCTCCGCCGTTCACACTTTGCATGCGATCTCATGTGTTCAATGGAGCGCACTTGCTGCCTGCTACGATTCGGAGTCGAAAAGGACGCCTTCCTCTCGGAGTCGGAGTGACATGTGTATCCAGGCGACACACGTCTCTTCCTCGGCTCTTTTGCCATTGCTCTTGTGCTCCATCGTCAAACGCCGCAATCAGAGTTCTCTTTGAAAAAAGGCTCTACGTCACTCGGGCTCTACACATCTGCATTCATAATAATCTTCTTCTCATCCGCCACTCGGCGAAACTTCATCTCTAGTCCATCACCTCGTGAGAGAGCGCAGACGCAGACGGCTCGAACGCACTGGCCATTTTACACTGTATTTCTGTCGGAGAGCACTCGGGTCTCAGAGACGCCGGCGCGGAGCACACAGCGGCTGTTACGGGGAGTATAGAGCAGCAGGAGTTTGGCGGGCTCCTGCCACCGAGAAGAAAGAAGAAGAAGAAGAAGAAGACACTCGGCA
The DNA here is from genome assembly GCA_963966605.1 of Caenorhabditis sulstoni. Taxonomy (NCBI): domain Eukaryota; kingdom Metazoa; phylum Nematoda; class Chromadorea; order Rhabditida; family Rhabditidae; genus Caenorhabditis; species Caenorhabditis sulstoni. Next base: position 7,377,108 of record OZ016479.1, read on the forward strand.
TCTCTGTCTCTTTGATGCTGACGTGTTCTTGCAGGTCAGAGCCGAAAAGAGTCTTCTAATTCGATCCATCACTTCGTATCGCATGTTGACTTGATTCGTATGTCACAACAAATGGATATTGTACTCATCTCCCCGCTAATCGAATCGAGCACACCTCTCCCCTTCCTCCCCTTCCGTCCGTTGCTTATTCTCTTTCATCCGCCTCCCACTGGCAGATTATTCCTTCTCTCCGGTTCGCCAAGTGCAATAAAAACCGGAAAGAGAGGAAGAAGAAGCACACACGAAGCAGATAGGTTTAATTAGAAACCACAATACTCCTGCCCGCCGTTGTTTTCTTCGCTTCGCCGTTTCATTCGATACTTCCAACATGACTCGATAATTGTTCTCTCTCTCTCTCTACCTCCGTCGAATTTGCACTCGCCGCCCAATAAATCTTCAATATCCTCCATAATTTTCCCTCTTCCGCCTTTTTTCGCCTTTCCCTTCCATTCTTTTCGTACCTTTCAGATGCGAAACCAGTGAAGAGCAAAACGAAAACTAGCTGAGTGAACGCAGAAGAACGACGAACCACCACTATCAACAAGAACGACCGAACGAAGATGGCGGACAAGGAGGAGCACGGCGGAGGCGAGCAGGACGACGTCTCGTTCCTCCGAACGGTCAGTTCCCTCTTCGCTTCGGCTCACCAGAGAGTAGCGAGTGCTCTCCGGAGGCCGTGTAAGTGCGCGATTTGCTCGCAAAAAGAGTGCGAGCTGCCACTTGTTTTTATTGTAACAAGTTAAACTGCAGCTGCCGCAGCAGTTTTCCTCCTCTTCGTCTTCCGAATTCGATCTCCTCTCTGACCTCGAGGTTTTGGGCAAGAAGGCGTGAGAATAGAGTGGGAAGGGAGCAAATGAATACGAAATATGGAGAGGAGCTCGACCCCAATGAATCTAATCCGAGTGGAGGCGCGCGAGCTCGCGACGAGATACGGGCGGCTCTCAGAGAGCACACGTTTTGGCACATTTAATCAACAATTTTTGGGCAAACGGCAGAGAGAGAGGAATAGAGAGCGAAAAAGAGAGAGAGAGAGAGAGAGAGAGAGAGAGAGAGAGAGAGAGAGAGAGAGAGAGAGAGAGAGAGAGAGAGAGAGAGAGAGAGAGCTAGAGAGCCGACTGACGAGGTGTCGTCGTACCTTTGCTTCTCTCATGACGACTACAAGTTTGTTCTTTGCGCGGAAGAGAGCCCCGAGCAGTGAGGCGGGCTCTTTTATGGCCCTACTCATCCAGCTCATCGGAATTCTCGAATTTCCCTCCCACCCACTCTCATCAATACATTTTCATTTGGTTCGTCTCGGAAACAAAGTGTGCTCGCAGGAGCAGACACTTTTGGTTCTCTCCATGGCGAGCAAAAAATAATTGGAAATTTGTGCATATATGAGTGGTGGTGGGGGTGCAGCCCCAGGGTGGCTACTCTCTCGCTTCTCCCGCCTACTCTGCCCGCATCTTTTCTTAAATGTATGAAACGGATTGAGAGAGCACGCGATGCGGAGAGACGCAGAGAGCTGACACTTCTGCTCAGACGCCGTGTTTCACTTCGTTTCCCGCTTACTTCTTGATTTGTTTCGTCCTCGAATTAGCAGCACTCACCCGAGAGTATCCCCTTTCATCCCTTCCTTCTTTCGGCAGCGCACTCTGGGACCCCCTTCTCTTTTCTCTTATCACTCAAAATGTGTGGCGTCTGCAAAGTGCGGAAGCGACTAACTCGAAAAAGAAGAAGAAAAAGGAGGGCCCGAATCCTATTCAGTTCCTTCCTTTCGGCCTCGTTTCGTGCATTCATCTGCTTGCCTTCCAACTTTTTGTCCTCCGCCTTCGTCTTCTTCGCCGCCGCCGTACCCATAAACGCGTTTCTTCGATGGACACCCACGAAGAAGAAGACGAAGAAGAGAAGACGAAGAAGTGAACCGACTTCTTCTTCTTCTTCTTCCTTCCGTCCCCGTTTTCTGCAATTCAATTATTCTGGAGGGCGCGCCTTCTGAGCTCCTACTCATGTCTCGCTCTCTCCCTCGCCTATCAATTGTTTCCTCGCTCCCGGTGTTTTGATAGATTACCTCAGACTTCCAAATGACAACTTCAAAACGCGCAACTGAACATTTTCTCTTCCAACACCTCTCATGAATACGAGTGCGCATAGATTTCTGCACATCTGGAACAGAAAAGAAAAACTATCTTCCGTAAGGAATTGACTTTCTCTCTCTCTTCACGGAAATGCTTCTCACCAAAAGTTTTTCGAATGACGTGGAGAAGCGAAAAACACCAGAAAACTAGTATGACGTGGTTCTTCGCTAATTTCTCTCCGTGATCTGATTCCCTCACATTTGCTCGTTTCCGATTTCGCGAATCATCGAATCAGCAGCAGCAGGAGCATTACGGGCGTTTTTGATTGATAAACAAATTCGAATCGGACAGGTTAAGCGACAGGAATTTGAGCAAATCGTATCCTCCGCGAGACATCGCAGAGCTCCGAGAAACGCAGCGGGATAGTGATCTCCCTCACACAGAAAACAAACAGTGCCGATGCTCGGGAGCCTTCCCGTTTTCGTTCGCAGCCGCCCGCCGCCTGTCGTTATCAGTGCTAAACACGGCCGAAGTCGTCGGCGCTTCTCGCCTGCTCATCTGCCAATCTCCGCCTCTTTTCGGCCTTTTTCTCCTCCCCAGAGAGTGTCTCTTCATGTCGCCCCCCATATGGCATTCTGCCGTCCCGAGTCCCGCCTATTGTTTTTTTTTTCCGTCGCTCCGCTTCTTCCCATTCTTGGTGTCTCCAGTTTTCAGACAAAGAGACTCTCTCTCTCTCGCATTAGAAGTCTGCTCTAGGCAGCACCCCCGCCAAACAAGCCAATTGATATTCATGTTCTTCTGATGATGATATGATTAAATACGGATAAAATAGTATCGAAAATGGACTATGATTTCACGGATATTTCTGATGAGGACCACAATTATGTGACGAAGGTTTGAACATCAGAACATAGTCTGGAAACCAAGAACGTCTTCGTGACTTTGGAATTTCAGGGAGACATCGTGTGCCTCTCCTGCGTCGCTTCACACAATAGAGATGGAGTACTCGGATCGGAACGGTGAGATCATCCGATCGTCGTGTGAACATTGCCGACTTTCAGAGTTTGTCTGTGCACCGAGGGATTCGGAAACAGAATGTGCACTCTGGAGAACGTGTCGGACAAGGACATCCCGCCGGACATCGCCATGTGCATGCTCTACATCGACAACGCACTGTCGATGAGAGCTCTGCAGGAGATGATGTCAGCTGACAGCGACCACGTGAGTTTTCAGAAGAGAAGCAGCAAGCGAGAGAGTAGAACGTCTTCAGAAGTCAGCTTCTGGAGCGGGAGGACACAAGACGCTGTTGTACGGACACGCGGTACAGCTGAAACACGTGCAGAGCGAGATGTTTCTCGCGTGTCTCTCGTCGTGCTCTTCCAACGACAAACTCGCTTTCGACGTCGGAGTTCAGGAAACTAACGAAGGTACATATGGGAGGAGAGGGCAGTCTTCATTGGATTTGTTGCAGGAGAAGCATGCTGGTGGACCATCCACCCGGCTTCAAAACAAAGATCGGAGGGAGAGAAGGTGCGCGTCGGCGACGACGTCATCTTGGTTTCCGTGGCGACAGAGAGATACCTGGTTAGTCAATTATCTTGTTTTTCTTTATAACTTTGATTCTGTACACTTTAATTCAGCATTTACGAAAATGTAAAGCAGAGGAGGTAAGTTCTAAATCGTTGTCACGGTCCTTGGTACTTGATTCTTTTCAGTTCGCCCCGAGTTAATCTCTGCTCGTTTTCAGCACATGGCCTACAGTAAGGGCTACATGGTGATCGCTTCTTTCCATCAAACTCTCTGGAACATCCAATCAGTGAGCTCGGGGAGCATGAGAACTCGCAACATGGGCTTCCTGTTCGGAAACGACGTTCTGAGGTTGTTCCACGGAAACGACGAGTGCCTGACTATCCCAGAGAACTGGAGCGAACACCCGCAACACAAGTGAGTTCTGCTCAGATGGCTCCGAGCAAAGACGCCTGTTACAGCATGGTTATTTATGAGGGAGGCTCGGCAGTGACGCAAGCGAGATCCCTTTGGAGGGTGGAGTTGGTACGTATGAAGTGGCACGGAGCGCTGGTCGGATGGGAGCAGGTGTTCCGAATCAAGCACATCACTTCGGGAAGGTACCTCGGAGTGCTCGACAACGCCGTGCAGCTGTACCATAAAGAGAAGGCGGACTTTGAACTGACAGCCTTCGTGATGTGTCAGAACAAAGATCCGAAAAAGCAGATGTTGGACGAGAAGGAGGAGGAAGGGATGGGAAACGCGACGATCAGATACGGAGAGACGAATGCGTTCATCCAACACGTCAAGACGCAACTCTGGCTCTCTTATCAGACTTCAGAAGTGACGAAGAAGGGACTCGGAAAGGTTGAAGAGAAGAAAGCGGTGGCTCTGAAAGACGGACACATGGACGACTGCTACACGTTTTTCATGGCTCTCGAGGAGGAGTCCAAGTCGGCGCGAGTCATCAGAAAGTGCTCTTCCGTCCTCAACAAGTTCTTGAAAGGAATCGATGGGCTGCAATCGGTCGAAGGAAAACATTCTGCAGACTGGACGAGAGTCGATTTGAACGAGGTGCTCAAGTTGATGGAAGACCTCATCGAGTACTTTGCACAACCGAACGAAGAGCAAGACTTCGAGGAGAAGCAGAACCATCTGAGAGCTCTCCGCAGCCGACAGGACTTGTTCCAAGAGGAAGGCGTGCTGAACATGATCCTGGACACCATCGACAAGTTCTCCCAGATGGAAGCTCTGCCAGACTTTGCCGGTCTCATCGGAGAGGAGACTCACATGAAATGGGAGCAGATCTCCACTTATTTGTACCTGCTGGTTGCAGCAATGATCAAAGGGAACCACTACAACTGTGCTCAGTTCGCCTCGGTTCAGAGACTCGACTGGCTCTTCGGAAGACTAAGCAACCCGCAGTCTGCGGAGGGAATCTTGGACGTGCTCTACTGCGTCCTCACCGAATCCCCGGAAGCCTTGAACATGATCAACGATCTCCATATCCGATCCGTTATTTCCTTGCTCGAGAAGGTCGGAAGGGACCCCAAAGTCCTGGACGTGTTGTCTTCCCTCTGCGAAGGAAACGGAATGGCAGTGAGAAGCTCTCAGAACCTGATCACACAGTACCTTCTTCCGGGAAAAGATCTGCTTCTGCAGACGTCGATGCGAGACCACGTGTCGAGTATGATGCCAAACGTGATGCTCGGAGTGATCGAGGGATCCGCCCTCTTCAGAAAGTGGTACTTTGAGGCGGAGGTGGAGCACATCGAGAAGATGACCAAGCAGAGTCCGTACCTGCGCATCGGATGGGCTAACAGCGTCGGCTTCAAGCCGTTCCCCGGATCCGGAGATAAATGGGGCTGCAACGGAGTCGGCGACGACTTCTACTCTTATGGGTTCGACGGAAAGTCGATGTTCTTCGGAGGAAAGTCCAGAGTTGTCGGGCACAAGCTGCTCGAGAAAGGAGACATCGTGGGATGCTCGATCGACCTGACCGTTCCAGAGATACGATTCAGTGTGAACGGAAACTATCTGAGCGGATCGTTCAAGAACTTCAACATCGATGGATACTTCTTCCCAGTCATGTCGCTTTCCGCCAAAGTCTCCTGTCGATTCATCCTCGGAGGAAACCAAGGAAGACTCCGATTCGGACCTCCGGGAGGCTTCTCCGCAGTCGTCGAAGCGATCAACGGAGAGCTCGGAATCACTGACTGTCTCTCTTTCGGAGATCTCGCCAAGAACATCTACTGCGGTCCCCAGACAATTTTCAACAATCTGGAACCATTCATTCCCACTCCGATCGACATTTCTACCACTCAACTGAATCATCACGCCACTGAAATGCATCAAAAGTATGCGGAGAACCTGCATGAACTGTGGGCGATGCGAAAGATCGAACTCGGATGGTCGTACGGGGAAGTGAGATCGGAAGCGTCGAGAAAGCATCCGTGTCTGACGAGGTTCGAACTGTTGCCAGAGACTGAGAAGAAGTACAATGTACTGCTGGCACTGACCACCATGAAGACGATCGAGGCGCTCGGCTACCATCTGATCACCGACGAGCCGCCGTGTAGACTGCGAGCCGTCCGACTCGCTCCGAACTTCCAGCAATCGAACGGATACAAGCCCGGACCTCTGGACACTCACGAGATAACACTTCCCGCAGAACTGCAGCCCTTGATCGAGGCTCTCGCGAGAAACACTCACAATGTGTGGGCGAAGGAGAAGATCAGACGAGGCTGGACATTCGGATTGAGCGAGCACGTGGATGCGACGCAGAAGAGATCGCCACACCTCGTGCCGTACGAACAGGTCGATGAGCGGATCAAGCAAGCCAATCGGGAGTCTGCTTCCGAGAACATCAAGGCCCTGCAACTTTTCGGAATCTTCCTGGAGCCGCCGGCACACGAGCACGATGAGATAGCGGAGAAGGAGTTGAGAGCCCGACGGGACAACACGAGGACGTACAGAGCAGAAGCCACGTATGCAGTGCACGGAGGAAAGTGGTACTTCGAGTTCGAGATCCTGACAGCAGGATTCATGAAGATCGGATGGATGGACGTCGGGTCGACGCCTGAAATCCAGTTGGGAGCCGATGATCGAAGCTACGCATTCGATGGATATCTCGGAAGGAAGTGGCATCAGGGCGCAGAAACATACGGCAAGGAATGGAAGATCGGAGACGTCGTCGGATGTTTCCTCGACCTCAACGACCGAACCATCAGCTTCTCACTAAACGGAGAACTCCTTCTCGATCCATCGGGATCCGAAATGGCATTCGACAACGTCGTCTGTGGAGACGGTCTCGTGCCGGCCATGACGCTCGGAAGTGGCCAACGAGGAAGACTGAACTTCGGACAGCAGTCGAACTCTCTCAAGTTCTTCACCACGTGTGGTCTGCAAGAAGGGTACGAGCCGTTCTGTGTGAACATGTACAGGACGATGCCGATGTGGTTCGCGAAGCAGCTGCCGAGATTCGAGGACATTTCTGCACTCAAGTCTGGAACCATTCTGGACGTTTCGAGAATCCCGGCCACTGGAAACAGTCCGCCGTGTCTGAAACTTCTGCAGAAAGTGACTATTTCGGAAGGAGGACCGTCTGAAAAAGCAAAGATGGAGTACATCAGACTATCTCTGCCAGTCAAGTGCAATGAGACTTTCGTGAAGAATAAGTGAGTCTGATCATTGGTTCAAATGAAATATTCCCTCTGTTCAGAGACAAGGAGGCGATACGCCGTCAACTTCAAGACTACAAACCTCGTTCGCAGTCGGTCGTCAGTCAGATCAGAGCGCCTGGCATCCCGAAAGAGTTCGATGACAACAAAGAGAAGAAGGGATTCTTGAGGAGCATGCTGGGCTCGAAAGACTCGCACGAGTCGGACGACGACCGCCGTTCCCGCACCAACTCGAAGCAGCCGAGCATCGAAGGCGACGAGCCGCCGGCAGTCAGGTCAGTTCTTTCCTCTCTTTTTTAGTGTTCTTTTTCGAGTCTAGTCGTGGGTTTTCGAGTGGAGTTTTCCCTTTTTGACTAATCCATCACACTGACTTCTAACGTGACTCCTCCGCTGAACCGCAATACCCCTGCGTTTTTTTCAACTGTTTTCTCTTGTATTGTTTTCAGTTTCCAATCCGAATCTGAATTCCAGTCTCTCTATCGCTTAATTATTCCTTTTGAGTAATTCTTCGTTTGATGACAAATCGGGTGTGTTACAGTCAACGTCGGCGTGTTCTAACCCTAATGAACTTCGGTATGTATTCGTTCGACGAGTCGATCCTGACGTGGTTGCACGTCAACGAAGAGGACCACCACAAGTGGCAGGACGTGCTAAGGTCTTTGAATGTGTCGATCGGAACGTGGGCTCGTCCAGTACTACGCACTTACTGCATGTGTCCGACTGCACGCACTAACGCCTCCTCTCCTTCTCGAACCTTTCTCGATTCAGATTCAATAGAGCTTCTTCGCTTTCTGTGATTCAAGCACACCTGATTCATGAAAAGTTCCACGTGCCAGAGTGAACTTCTCGCAATTTCAGACGGAGTCTTCTGGAGTTGCCACACGAAGAGAGACAGATGGCAGAGGAGCATATGAGAGACATGAGTGACCGGAGTGCCGAGAAACCGAAGAAAGGAGGCCTTCTGAGCAGACTGCGAGACTCGAGCAACACGAGGAAGAAGTGAGCAGCGCTGAATAGAGCAGACTGACAAACTGGAGACATCCTCAGTTTCAGAGACAGCGACAAGAGACGCGAGGACAAGGCGGCCGCGATGCGGCAGATGAAGGCCAACTCGCGCAGTTTCGACGCCGGCAGTCTCGACACGTCGACTCTCCCGACCGGTCAGAAGGATGTACTGGGTGAGTGGGTTACTGTAGATTATAGTTCGAGACACGCCCACCTCCACTGATATGATCCTTCACATTGCACACTGTAGAGACTAGTTGGTGTATTCAGAAGAACTAGAAGACGAGCAGGAGCCCATTTGGGTTCTGCGAGAGCGGATTCACGAGGAAGACACAGAGTCCGGTGAGAAGAAGGAACGTCCCCCCTCGCATCTCACTCTCTCTTTCTTTCTCTCTCTCTCTCCGGCATCTACCCTTCTTTCCTCCCTCTCTTTTTTGCAGCATGACTTTCGGGCAGCCTCCTTCCTCCAATCTCATCATTCATCATCTAATAACTGAACTGCCAGCATCTTCGGGCTCTGAATCTCTCGTTTTCAGCCTCCAGCGAGATGCCTCTATCCGGACCGGGTCGTCAGTTGACAATCAAAAGAGGCTCGATCAAGAAGAACAAGAAGGGTAAGAAGACGGAGATCGTCGAGAAGGTCGAGCGCGAGAAGAAAGGATCCATCATTCCGATCGAAGCTCAGCTGGACGTGCTTCAGGAGGGAGATGCCCAAGCGTTGGTCGCACTGAAAGAGAAAGTCGACGAGTTCTACTACGGCATCCGCATCTTCCCAGGACAGGATCCGTCTCAAGTGTGGGTCGGATGGGTCACCACCCAGTACCACTATTACAACGTGAACTTTGACGGAAGTCAGGGAGTCAGGAAGTGCAGATTCTCCGAAGCAGACCATCACGGAACTACAGTGGACAGTGTTCAGTCGCAGAACTGCTACATGGTGAATGTGTCGGAGCTGCTCGCCACGACTCCGGATGTGGCGAACACGAAGGTGTCCGGAACCTTGATCGGATGCATCATCGACACTTCGATCGGAGAGCTCAGCTTCCAAGTGGGCTCCACGGACACCGGAATCAAGTTCAAGCTGGAGCCGGGAGCGATGCTCTTCCCCGCCGCATTCGTCACTCCCACTGCCACCGAGATTCTGCAGTTCGAGTTGGGTCGCATCAAGTACACTTTCCCGTTGTCGGCCGCCATGTTCAAGTCTTGCGAGAAGTCCTTGGTTCCATTCTGCCCTCCTCGTTTGACTGTCGAACAGATTGAATCCGTCTACTGGGCTCGAGTGCCAAATGAAACTCTCCGAACAACTGCGTTGAAGCTCTCTGAAGTCAGAGGTGGGTTCCGGGAGAAAAAACGAAAAAGAAATCTGCCCCATGCCAGGCTCGAACTGGCGACCTTGGCATAACCTATAGACTATAAGTACCACGCGCTAACCGACTGCGCCAATGGGGCTCGAGTCGCGCGGTTCCCCGAAACTAGTCTTATTCACGGTGGAAAATGAGAGAAAGAGAACGAATGTGACGTAAGAGAGTGTGGAGTGAGGAGAGACGCAGACAGGCGGACGAGGGAAGCTCGCTCGCAAGTGGACTGCAGGAGTGAAAAGGCGGATTGCAGGATGGTCTGTGTTGTGCAATGATCCCGTCCGAATAATGACGGTCTACATTCCCGAGAAAGATCAGTCTTTCGACATTCTGGAGATGATCGAGATGCCCGACATGCTGGAATTCCATCGGCAGACCCTGAATCTGTACTGCAAGCTGGCCAGCCATGGAAATCACAAAGTGGCTCATACTCTCTGTCAGCATGTGGACGAAGATCAGATTATGTATGCGATAAAATCTCACTGTAAGACTGAAAGTAGTTGGGGAGTCAGTGCAAAAGTCGAGTTTTAGATCTTTCTGGTCCGATGAGACAAGGCTTCCACGATCTTCTGATCGGACTTCACCTGATGAGTCACACGGCGGCTCGAAACAGCATGGCCAAGGAGTACGTGATTCCGTTGGTCCCACAGCTTCAAATCAAAAATGTTCTGGATCCGGACAACGAGTCACGGTATGTTCGATTCAGAAGGTAGAAATCGAAAATAATAGCTTTCAGATATCCTCAAATCACTGGAGAATCCGTCTCGATGCTCTCCCAAATGGCTGCTGAGCCGGTGAAAAAGCATGTGAATCGAGAGGACGAGATGAAACTGTTGCCGCCCTCTGTGGACTTTGACGCTCTCAAGAAGCACGTGATGGAGTCGTTGCAGTCCGCGACACATCATGCGGTCATGAACTGTCGCGACCTCATCGGAGGAGACAACACGAACCACTTCGAGCCTCTCTTCAAACTCTTCGATCAACTGCTCGTCATCGGGCTCATCAACGACGAGGAGCTCGAGTGCCTTCTGAAACTGATACATCCGCAGGCGTTCGATGAAACGTACGAGAACGGAACGACACAGAAGGGAATGACTCAGCTGGAGCTATCGGAGCCCGTCAAGTTGCAGCTGGTGAACATCATCGACCATCTGTGTGACATCCAACTTCGGTATCGGATCGAGTCCCTGGTGGCGTTCACGGAAGGATTCGTGGGAGAGTTGCAGTCAGATCAGTGCAAGAGATACATGGAGATCAAGCAGACAGACATGCCACCGGCAGAAGCCGCCAAGAAAACGAAAGAGTTCAGATGCCCTCCGAAGGAACAGATGTTCCGACTGCTGATGTGCAAAGTGAAGGAAGAGAGGGACCCCGAGTTCATGGAAGAGGACGCCGACGTGGATCAGTGTCCGATGGCCGACACTCTGCAGCAGCAGCTGAGAGACTTCTGCGAGCTGCTCGTCGGAAAGATTGGAAACGCGAAGGAGGAGTGTTCGGAGGATCAGTTGGCTCTGATTGAGTCCGAAGAAGGATCCTGGGTGGACTCTTTCGCGAGACTCGTGGTGAAAGTGCCGCCGCCTCTGGAAGAGATTGACGGGGAACTGCAGAGAAAGGGAACCCAGAACTTCCGAGATATGATTGTGAACATGCTCAAGGACTGGGCCCAGGCCGAGTTCATCGAGAGCAAGGACCTCATCAGGAGCATGTTCAAGCTCCTTCTTCGCCAATATTCCGGAGTCAGAGAGATTCGGGATGCCATGTCTCAGACATACGTGTTCCACGAGAGGAACGAGTTAGACGTGAAAGACTTCATCGTCTACCTGATCCAGATCAGAGAGCTGCTCACCGTTCAATTCGAGCACACAGAAGAGTCGATTCTGAAGAGAGGACTCTGGAAACTGATGAACAATCGCATTTTCTTCCAGCACCCGGATCTCATGAGACTGCTCTCGGTGCACGAGAATGTCATGTCGATAATGATGAACATTCTGACGGCCCAACAGGGAACTGTGGAGCACGAAGGAGACGAGGTGAAGGAGAAGGCTCCGAAGAAGGACGCTTCGGACATGGTGGTGGCGTGCTCGAGGTTCCTCTGCTACTTCTGCAGAACGTCTCGTCAGAACCAGAAAGCCATGTTCGAGCATCTTTCGTTCCTTCTCGACAACGCTACGATGTTGCTCGACAGGCCCTCCCTCCGAGGATCCGTGCCTCTCGACGTCGCCTACTCCTCTTTCATGGACAACAACGAGCTGGCGCTTGCTCTCAAAGAAGAAGAGCTGGACAAAGTTGCGGTTTACCTGTCGAGATGCGGGTTGCAACCCAATTCGGAGCTGATCACCAAGGGGTACCCGGATATCGGATGGGATCCAGTGGAAGGAGAGAGGTACATCGACTTCCTCCGATTCTGTGTCTGGATCAACGGAGAGAACGTCGAGGAGAACGCGAATCTCGTGATTCGACTCCTCATCAGAAGACCCGAATGTCTGGGAGTCGCTCTGAAGGGAGAGGGACAAGGACTGTTCTCTGCTTTCAAGGAAGCGATCGCCCTTTCCGAAGACATCCGTCTTCTCGAGAACGATGCTCATCCGTCTCAACTCACTTCTGGATTGCTCGGGGAGAATCCCTCGTATCCGTCGAAGGACATCGAAGGAGAGGATTACATCGATCTGGGGGCCGCCACTCTCGACTTCTACTCGAGCCTCGTCGACCTGCTCGCGAAGTGTGCTCCCGATCCAATGGCCATTCAAGTACGACCCGTCGTGTTCTTATGTTTCTAATCGGTATTCATTTCAGGCTGGAAAAGGAGACTCGCTGCGTGCCCGAGCCATTCTCCGATCTTTGATCTCTCTCGATGACCTCGGCCAGATCCTCGCGCTCCGCTTCACGATTCCCAACCTGGCCGCTCCGTCTATCGAAGGTACGTGCTCTCGTCGTTGTTCTCGTTTCTTGTCCATGTTCGGAAAGTGCCCTAACCCTCCACGTCCCTCGTGTCCTGTTTCAGCCGTACGTCGTGCTAACGCCGTCCAGGCATCTCACACCCAGAAAGCCGCTCTGGCTCACACGTTTGCCATGGTGGCCTCGCTGGCTTCCGAAGTGTCCAACACCCGCCGCTCGCAGACCTTCCCTTCCGGCACGAACCTCGCGATGAGAGGGTTCGAACTAATCCCTTCATGTCCTAACCCCGTTCCGATCACCCTTTCCAGACTTCCTTGTGTAGAAGAGGTCGACACCGACGACTCGAAATCCTCCAATTACGCGTCCGTGCACACCTCGTTCTCGAGTGGAAACGAGCTTTTCGCGCCGAAAAGCGAGAAGGAGCAGCAGCTGATGAACGAGAAGAAGTACCCGATCATCCAGCGAAGAAGATCGAGCCGATTTAACCCGATTGACAGTGAGACCATTCCCGTGTTGCGTGTATCGTGTCGATTGAATATGCCGGAGGAGCCTCTTGATATCCGCTTGTTCTTTGCAGACACGGGACCTCTTCCTGGTCTCCTTCCCAACCACAAGGGATCCGTCCTTTTGTTCTTGGATCGCGTCTACGGAATCGATCAGCAAGACATGCTCTTCCATTTCCTCGAACAGTCCTTCCTCCCCGATCTTCGGGCTGCTACAATGATGGACTCGGTGAGGACTTGCTCTTTTCGAATTGAGCACGAGTTCTTTTCATTTTCAGCCACGAGCTCTGGAATCTGACACTGCTCTTGCGTTGAACCGTTATCTCTGCAACTCCGTGCTGCCTCTGCTCACTAACCACTCGCACTTTTTCTCGGACGCTGAGCATCATTCTGCTCTCCTCGATGCTACTCTGCATACCGTATACAGAATGAATCGTCTGAAGTCGTTGACGAAGAACCAAAGAGACGCCGTTTCGGATTTCCTAGTGGCCATCACGAGAGAACTGCCGCCGGCGATGATGATCAAACTGCTGAAGAAGGTCATCACGGACATTCTGACGATGAACGACATGAATGTGCTCGTTCCTCTCCGGCTCATCACTCTTCATTACGAAAGATGTGGAAAATACTATGGCTCTGGAAACCATTACGGGGTGGCTAGTGAGCAGGAGAAGCGACTCTCCATGCTTCTCTTCGACGCCATCTTCGACACTCTCGGAAGTCGTCCGTACGATCCGGAGTTGTTTGGAAAAGCTCTTCCGTGCATGACGGCCATCGGAAGTGCCATCTCGCCCGACTACACCCTCACCAGTGGTCTCGAAGACGTCAGGAACAAGAAGAGAGAGGAGGAGGGAGCGTGGATTCCACGAACTGTGGATGTCTCTCGTTGCGAAATCAACCGAGATCTCGAGAAGATGACCGAGCTTTTCGCCGAGCACTTCCACGACTCTTGGGCCAGTAGAAAGCTCGAGAAGGATTGGAAGCACGGAGATCTCTATTCGAGGGCCTACTCCACCCATCCGCGTCTCAAACCGTTCGCTTTGCTCAAAGATTTCGAGAAGTCGTTCTACAAAGAGAGGTGCTCAGAGTGTCTGAAGGCTCTGATGGCGTGGAACTATTCGTTCGAAATGATCGATCGGGATGCGAACGATCGTGCGGCTGCCGCTAGGACGCTCTCCGGAACATCCATCTCCAACTTCAATCCGAAACCGATCGACTTGAGCTCGATGACTCTCGAGAAGGACATGGTGAATGCGGCGGAGAAGATGGCGGAGCACTCTCATTTGATCTGGGCGAAGAAAGTGATGAACGAGCTGAACACGAAGGGCGGATTCATGCCGATTCCCCTCGTCCCATGGGACCTGCTCACAGATTTCGAAAGACGAAAAGACAGATTCAGGGCGTCGGAGATTCTCAAGTTCTTGCAATACCACGGATACCACGTCAACTGCCCCAAGGACGAACAGTCTCAGAACGATCGCATCAAGTCAGAAGGAGAACGGTCTTCGGTGGAGAAGAGATTCGCGTACAATCTGCTCGAGAAACTCATCACCTATCTGGAACAAGCGAGTCTGAAAATGAAGTCGGTCAAACCGTCGCAAGAGCTGACTCGCCGGAATTCGTTCAAGAAGGAGGGACAAGACGTGAAGTTCTTCGAGAAAGTCGTCCTCCCTCTGATGCACGCCTACTTCAATGCTCACAAGAACTACTTCCTCGAAGGATCGTCAATCGTTCAGACTGGAACTGCCAGTAACAAGGAAAAGGAGATGGTAGCCAAGTGAGTCAAAGTCTCGAACTCCGAACCATGAAATTCAAACTTCCAGTCTGTTCTGCCGTCTGGCCGCCCTGCTCCGTATCAAGAACCGAGCCTTCGGAAGCGTCGCTAAGATCACTGTGAAGTGTCTTCAGGGACTCACTCAGGCCCTCGACTTGAGGTACATTCTCGCCCTTCTGTATCCTTCTTCATATCCATTCCGTTCAGAACTCTTGTCAAAGTCAACTCGGACATCGTCCGAACTTCTCTTCTCACTTTCTTCAACAATTGTGCCGATGATTTGTACGCGGCAGTGAATGAATTGAAGGTAAGCATCACAGAATTCAGTCATTTGCTAACCTGAATTCGACAGAAATTCATTTATTACTCCGAAATGGAAGAGTATGATGTAGGTGTTGAAACCGTCGTAAAGTCGTCGTGAATGTTGCTTTCTCTCTGTCTCTCTTCTTCTTTTTCATCTCATAATTCTGTTTCAGGACGGCGGTCAGTACTCTCTGATCCGAGGACAAGCTCTCAAGTCGTGGAACTCGTTCGAGTTCGCCAATCAGATGATCGTGCCGGTACTCACGACGATGTTCGCTCATCTGGCCAGAAACCATTTCGGAACCGATCTCCTACGTGAGATTCAATTGGCGTCTTCCTCCTCCCATCAATATCTTTCAGTCGATGACATCCAGGCGGCTTGCTACAAGATACTCGATTCTCTCTACATGGTGACCGGATTGAACAGCACGATCAGTCACAGAAAGAGCATCAGCAGCGAGAGCGAGAAGTGACTGCAGCCTCTCCTCCCATTCGAGTATCTTGCTCTTTTCAGACATCGTCCCGGACTCGGTCAATGTCTGGCCGCTTTCGCTTCGTGCTTCCCTGTCGCTTTCCTAGAGCCCGAGTTCAACAAGAGCAACAAGTTCTCCGTGCTCGCCAAGTCGCAAGATCAGTCGGTCCAAGTGCAGGAGATGCTTCAGAATCTGTCAACTCACATTCCGCACCTGGAGAAACTGCTTGTCGATCTCGAGACGGTCTCGAACAACAACACAATGTACTCGGATGTGCCGAACGTTTACGACGTGGATCTCCCTCTGATGTGCTCCTACATGGCCCACTGGTTCAATCTGGGTCCGGACGGAAAGAAGGATAAAGAGGATCAGAGAGCGAGTGTTGTGCAGACCACCAGTGTCAGCTGCGACCACATCAACCGAATTTTCAATGCTCTTCTCAAAATGATCAGGAACCACGTGGGAATCGAGAATGCCCCGTGGCTCTGCAGAGTCAACTGTAAGTTAAATGTCGAAATGATTCGAATCAATATCAAGTTTTCAGTCTTCGCTGTCCAAATCATTCAAAATGTCACTTCGGACCCAGTTCGCGAATACATTCTTCCCATTGCGGAGCGATTGAGGAGAATGAGCGAGAAGGCGTACAAAGAAGAAGAGCACATGAGAACGCATCCGGACGACGCCGACGAAGGAACCGTGGCCGAAGTGAGTGACTTCTTCCGCTCCAGAATCTTATCCACCTCTTCAGGACAATGCGAGACTCGTCCGCGACACGTACGCCTTCTTCCCGATTCTGATGAAGTACACAGATCTGCATCGTGCCCAATGGCTCAAGTCGCCGACTTGGGAGACCGACGGTGTCTACGAAAACGTGGCGGTGATCTTCCGAATTTGGAGTCAAAGTCAGCATTTCAAACGAGAGGAGCTCAACTATGTGGCTCAATTCGAAGAAGACGCGGCGGCGATGGGCGGCGGTGACATGAAGACCGGAAAGGCGGCGATAGCGGAGAGGAAGAAGAAGCGAAGGGAGGGACAGGTAGGAGGAGCGAGTGGGTTGAGGGGGACTCTCGGAAAGAAGGGCAACTTGACAGGATAAGATGAAAGAGTATTTCGACAGAAACGGGAGACCCATCGTAAGTTTGACAGGCTCTTTTCTGTTCTGAGCAAGCGAACTCTGTTGTGTCGTCGTCGTCGTCGTCGTCTTCCATTCAGTTTCCTCCCGCCGAAATGAGATGCTCGCTGCGCATGCCCCGCCCACTCTCTTTCCTCTCCTACTCGTTTCTATCTATTAGTCCAAGTGTCGTCGAAAAAAGCCGATTGGTTGCTGCCGAAATGACTCGCTCGTTTTCAGATCAAGAAAGATAAGCACGCGGCGAGCATCGTGATTGCCTGTCTCAAGAGACTTTTGCCAGTCGGACTGAACGTGTTCGGAGGCAGAGAGCTCGACATTGTGCAGCAGTCGAAGGAGAAGTTCATCCAGAAAGAAGTGGAGGAGAAGATCCGCGAGTTCATCAAGGGCCTCCTCGAGATCCCCGTCAAGACGGATCCCACTGACAAGAACGCCTGGCAGCTTTCGTTGTACCGGAAGATTGGTACATGGCGAGACTTCAGGATCTTCCAATTTCAATGGGATTGCAGGAAAGAGTCAGATGCGCGGGAAGGACGAGATGTCTCAGGAGGCGGTCATCGAGAAGATCTTCAACATGGGCCAAGTCAGCGCCATCCTCCACGTGGTGCGTCCTTCAGTTTCCTTCCAACACTAGCCGCTTTGCCGTCCTCGTTTCTTTTTGTTCTCAGTGTCTTTTGTCCACGTGTCCGTCCTTTTCAGATCATGCGCACAAAGGATCGACGTCGTCGGACTCGTCACAAGTGGAAGGTATCGTGTCGTTTTCCTCAGTTTCTGTTACCACTCACATCGATATTCCGTTGATTTTTTGTATTCAAATGTGTTCAGTTCTCACGAAAACCGAATCTCGGACAGGTGACCCAGTCGGACGTAAGTTGCGCAGACCACTTCTGACTCTCTTTCGACTCTGGTTGCTCCTGATAACTTTCCTGTTGCTTTTTCTTTCACTACTCGATGTCGTTCCTCGTCAATTCGTCACGTATTCTTTCTTTAGACGGAGCACCCCCAGATGCAGTTGTCTCAGGCGTGGAAAAAGGTGGTGTCGACGCAGCGAAAACGCGCCGTCGTCGCGTGTTTCCGCATGGTTCCGCTCTACGGGATTCCGAGGTGAGCACGTCGAAAAAGGGGGAAAACGCATGAAAGTCGACTAACCGCCCGTTTCGAGTGCTCCATGTTCAGTTCAGTTTTGTTTGTGTGCGTGTTTCGTCTCAGGTCAGAAGGACGGCAAGAGCATAGAGAGAGAGAATGAAAGTAAAGGGGGGATAGTGACCTCATAATCATATTGTTAGATGACTTCTCGAATGGAGAAGGAGGACATTTGGAAGAAGGTGCTCACTCTGCAAAGGAAGCGCATGGCCATTTCCCTCATCACCGCTTCTCATCTGTACAAGACGGAACTGTGAGTTTGTTGCAGAACGACCCGCCGACGCGATGACGGAGAAGACGTTCCCTTTTTTTTCTGCAACTGCATAGAGCCTCTACTAACGTACTAGGACATCCGATGCTAATCAACACTACCTCAACATCTGAATAGCTACAGATCAACGAAGATACAACTCCTTCTTTCAGACATCGAGGCATCAACTTCTTCCTTCCCGCATTCTCGAGACTCTGGTTGGAAGAAGAAGACGTAGGACAGGATCAACTGATTGCGGACATTTGCGTGAGTCGCATAGATCCTGGTCACACCTAGAAGTTGTATGTTTCAGTCCGGAGTGGAAGAG
Organism: Caenorhabditis sulstoni; assembly: GCA_963966605.1. NCBI lineage: Eukaryota > Metazoa > Nematoda > Chromadorea > Rhabditida > Rhabditidae > Caenorhabditis > Caenorhabditis sulstoni. Next base: position 7,395,551 of record OZ016479.1, read on the forward strand.
GAAGAAGGTCCACGAATCGAAATCATCATGGAAGAGGGAGTTCCGATCGTCGCGAGTTCGGAGGAGACGAAAGAGAAGGACACGAACCCGGACGCTTTGAAGCAGCTGATCAGATGCTTCCAAAGAGCAGCCACCAGCGAGGAAACTGCCGCTTCCGCCATTCACGACGACAATCTCTACATCAGATTCGCCGATGTGATGGCGAAATCGATTCACATCGAAGAGGAAGACGGCGAAGACGGAGACGAAGGAGAGCCCGACCAGGCGGCCAAGGAGGAGCAGTCGCAGGCTCTGAGAGCTGAGCAGGCTATCCTGGCGTCTCGCGGAGCTGCCATAATGTGTCTGATGTACTTGTCGGCATCTGGAGGAGAACCCAACGAGATGGTTGCACAGACTCTTCAGCTAGGAATTCACCTTCTCAGTGGTGGAAACGTCGAAATCCAAAAGGTACTAGGTGCTTGTAAAACGTTATCTCAGATTGATTCTATTTCAGATGCTGATCGAGTATCTCCAGTTGAAAAAAGACGTCCGATTCTTCACTTCGATGGCCGGATTGATGAACAAGTGCTCCGTGTTGAATCTGGAAATGTTCGAGAGACAGATCAAGGTACCCTTGAGTGGACGAGTGCTCTCCGGTGTTTCTTGTTGATCGTGTCACCTAATCCTCCCCCGATTCTCCAGAAGTTCCTGCGGCTGCCACTTCTCCATCCTAGTCTCCCCCCATCCCCTTCTAACTCCTCAACCTTTTACAGAATGTTGACGCCAATGGCGCGAACGCACTTCTTTTGCGCCACCTCTCTTCCAAAATCCGGCACCGTTCGCGTCAAGACGGCCACAGCGCTCAGGTTTCCGATCCGCCCGCAACCGTTCTCCCACTGTTTCCTCTCTCTCTCTCTTTGCCTGCAGCTTTTCCTCTCCGAACATATCGATCAGTTCTCGATCCCCTGCTCTGCTCTTTTCTCGGAATGTGTGCAGTGCTTTCCCTCGTTACTCGTTTCATTTCTAGGATCGAACACGGCTAGCACGGACGAATGATTGGCTTTTTTATCTGGAAAACTGTTCTTGAACAGGGTGCATTTCCTGTTTTCAGGCAGAAGGACTCGGAATGGGCGCCGAACTCGCATCGGGAGACAATCAGAACCTGAACGACGCCGACTTCACGTGCTCGCTCTTCCGATTCCTGCAACTCACTTGCGAGGGCCACAACATCGAGTTCCAGAACTACTTGCGAACTCAGCCGGGACACACGACCAGTGTCAATCTGATCAACTGCACCGTCGACTATCTGCTCCGCCTCCAGGAGTCTGTCATGGACTTTTACTGGCACTACTCGAGCAAGGAAGTCATCGACGAGGGCGGCAAAGAGTATTTCCTGAGGGCTATCCAAGTGTGCAGTCAGGTCTTCAACACGCTCACCGAATCCATTCAGGTACATCCGATGCACTTTCTCTGAGTTTAACCACATCTCTTCCAGGGTCCCTGCATCGGGAATCAAATGACGCTTGCCAACTCTCGTCTCTGGGACGCCATCAATGGATTCTTCTTCCTGTTCGCCCACATGATGGAGAAGCTCTACAAGAACTCGACGCAGTTGGAGCTGCTTCGTGAATTCCTGAATCTCCAGAAAGACATGATTGTTCTCATGCTCTCCATGCTCGAAGGAAACGTTCTGAACGGATCGATCGGAAAACAGATGGTGGATGCTCTCGTAGAGTCGCAGCCGTCCGTTGAGAAGATCCTCAAGTTCTCGGACATGTTCCTCAAACTCAAAGATCTTACCACTTCGCAAGCTTTCCAAGACTTTGACACCAACCAAGACGGATGGATCAGTCCGAAGGAGTTCCAGAGAGCGATGGAGAGTCAGAAGATGTACACGGTCGAGGACATCACGTACCTCATGATGTGCACCGACGTCAACAACGACGGAAAGGTGGACTACATGGAGTTCACCGAGAGATTCCACAATCCGGCCAGAGACATCGGATTCAACTTGGCTGTTCTGCTTGTGAATCTCAAAGAGCACATCACGAACGATCCTAGACTCGAGAAAATCATCGAGAAAGCACAGACGCTGCTGGAGTATTTCGATCCGTTCCTCGGAAGAATCGAGATCATGGGATCCTCGAAGCGAGTCGAGAAGATCTATTTCGAGATCCAAGAGTCGTGGCTCGAGCAGTGGGGAAAACAACAGATTCGCGACTCGAAGAACTCGTTCCTTTTCAACGTTCTTCAAGACGACGGAGGAGATCAGGGCAAGCTGGAGGCGTTCATCAACTTCTGCGAGGACACCATCTTCGAAATGCAGCACGCCGCCGCCATCTCGTCCGGAGACAGCGACACGAAAATGGAGAGAGCTATGAAGCAGAGGGACTACTTCTTGCAGCAGACGTCGGCTTCTGAGTCAGTCTCCCCTCCTCGCACTCACCAGGAATTAATTGATTTCAGACACATCTCGGAGACGTTCAAAAGTGGTTACAACTATGGAATCAACGCTGCTTCGGCACTCAGTCCTCAGAACATCTCGACGACAATCCGAAACGTTTCCACTTCCATGAGACAGATGACGTGGACGCAGTTGCTGTATTCAGTCATCATTCTGATCATTCGGGCCGGAATGGCGATCGGATGGGGAGGGTATCTCCTTTTGATGACCATTTTCCGGTTCGCTTACTTCTTGACGACTTCTTCGGAAGAGGAGGAGGCAACGAAGCAGGACAGCTCGAAGAATCAATCCAAGATGAACCACGAGTAAGTACCGCGTTACGACTGCTTCTTACAGCGTTTCTTTTCAGTCATTCAAACTATGCTCCCCCTCCCATACCAGAATTCCATCATTCTCACGTCGGGGTGGATGCGTTCGGAGTCGGAATGAATGCAGACCATCTCAACGTCAACTCGTTGCCAGACTTTGTTCCTCCGCCGAGACCAGACACACCGGAGACCGTCCTCTCGGAGGAAGAGAAACCTGCGAGCTCGGAACCTGCTTCTCCGACTTCTCCCGCTGCCGCAGCGAGCAAGGCGCCGAGCATATACGAATCGATCGGAGCTCCGCAGTTGGTGCAGTTGCAGTCGGAGGCGGACTTTCAGCAGGGACAGTACGAGCCGAAGATTGCCGAATCGAATTCCACCAAGAGCAGAGGATCGATTCTCGTGAGTCACTTCGAATCTCCCAGCCTCACATTTGTTTCCATTTCAGAATATGCTGGCAAGAAACTTCAAGACCATCGAAAAGATCACTCTGTACCTGGCCTTCTTCATCAACGTCATTCTTCTCTTCCACCGCGTCGACATTTCCCATCCAGAAGCCATTGAAGCAGCTTCAGAAGGCGACGATGACGAAGACGTCGAATCGATCTACATCACCGGAATGCAACTTCCGTACATGGAGTACGAGATCACAGGATGGATGTTGGCTCAGATTCTCTATTGGATCAGCGTCCTCCATCTCTCCACTTCGTTCGCTCTCCTGGTTTCTTTCTATCAACTCAAGATCCCACTCATCACATTCAAGCGTGAGAAGGAAATCGCGAGAAAACTGATGTTCGATGGCTGCTGGATCACTGAGGAGGACTCGGAAGAGCTCGGAATCGTCGACACGTTCATGTGGTACCTGGACAGAATCGTCGTCGCTGCCAAGTCGTTCCCGATGATGTACTGGGACAAGTTTGTCCGCAGGAAGACGCGTTCCAAGTTCAAGGATCAAGTGGACGAAGAGACTTTGACGTCGATCCTCGGAGAGGAGAAGATCTCGACGGACTCGAGCTACGACTACAGGTACTCTTGCTGGCTGTGGCTCGGCGTGATTCTGACGAACGGACAGTTCCTGTATCGAGTCGGCTACCTGCTGTGCTCTGCGTGCGGAGTCTTCCTCTCGCCGTTCTTCTACGCCTTCCACCTCATCGACGTCGTGCTCTCGTTCCCCATGTTAAAGGCGATTCTCCAGTCCGTCACCCACAACTTGCAACAGCTCATTCTCACCATCATGATGACTCTCGTGGTCATGTACCTCTACACAGTCATCGCCTTCAACTTTTTCCGCAAGTTCTACGTGCAAGAAGGAGAGGACGGCGAAGAGCCGGACCGGAAGTGTCACAACATGCTCACGTGTCTCATCTACCATTTCTACGCCGGAGTGCGTGCCGGAGGAGGAATCGGAGACGAGCTCGAGAGTCCGTACGGAGACGATCTTGAGTACGCGCGCATGTTCTACGACATCTCCTTCTTCTTCTTCGTCATCATTATTCTTCTCGCCATCATGCAGGGTTCGTCTTCTGATTAACATTTGAGGGTAGACCGCATCTGCAACTCTCTCTCTACTCTTGTCTTTTCGTTTCGAGGGGTTCTTCTTATCAGTGGGTATCGAACTGAGAAGTGTCGTCTTAAATGTGATGAAAACTGATGCAAGAGTTCACGGAACTAAATTTCCAGGTTTGATCATCGACGCTTTCGGAGAGCTCCGTGATCAGCAAGAATCTGCGACCGAGAAGCTCGAGTCGTCGTGCTTCATCTGCGACATAGGCAAAGAGACGTTCGACAGGATGCCTCGAGGCTTCGAAATACACACCACCAAAGAGCACAACTTTGCCAATTACTTGTGAGTCAAATGGTCTTTTGGTAGCACGTGTCATCGCGGTCCTCGTTCAGGTTCTTCCTACAACATCTGGTGAACAAGGACGAGACAGAGTACACCGGTCAGGAGACGTATGTGCGCGAGAAGTACGACAACCGCGACTGGGACTTCTTCCCGGTCGGAGAGTGCTTCGTGAAGCAGTACGAGGACCAGCTGCTCCAGTCCTAACTCCCCAGTTCATGTTTCTTTTTTCTTTTCTCCCGGGTATTCTCAAGTTTAGGTGTTTCCCCCCCCCCCTTTCAGTATAGTATTTGTTTTCCCTTATCGATGCCAAATCCAGATCAATTCAGCCAATTCGCCGTTTTCAGTTTGTTTCGAACCGAGCGACGCGTTTAGTCCCCATTTCGTTCTATTTCAAACTTCTCGTACCACCAAATCAGCAAACACAAATGTGCCTTAGCGAACCATTTCTTGGGTGATACACTTATTTTGTCTTCTCTTTCGTTATGCTATTCAATAAATTGCCTAAAAATAGCTTTTCCGTACACATCGGGCCCCCCACATGATCTTCACGCGTTTCATTCGTGATCTGCAACCACCTCCGCCATGTTCAGTTTAAAAAGTTTCGAGGAGAGAGAGCATAGAACAGTTGAAGTGTGTCGTTGAAACTGTCGGTTCCCGGAGAGCGATAAGAATGTGCAACCGCAAGTTTTCTTTCGATTCGACGAATCATTTGAATATGAATCGAAGGCACAAAGTAGAATGTGATGTTGAGTGTTTGGCCTTCTTGTTCTGTCGTCGACACAATAACCCGCCTGATATCATTGATATGCAAATGATAAAAGGGACCAGGTACATCGACGGGAAAGACCAATTACGTAGGCGGTGTTGATTCATGGACGACGGACTAGAATAGACACTTTCACTCATCTCCAGTAAACATTGACGTGATTAGAAGTGTGCGGGAGGTTTGTGAGATCTTTGAGTGCAACTGAACCAAGATCAGTGACGACTTGTGAACACAAGGTGCTGAATCAAAGCACGTTGAAGCATACAGTTGGCGGAAACGGGTGTGAAAAGTGACGGGACGCGTAGTTGGGCGAACTCACGTGAAGGAGGAGACAATCGTATAAAAGAGGAATGTAGGCGAAAGAAACGACAGTCATTCTTCTTCTTCTTCTTCTTCCTATCTCATCACATCATCGTTTCCTGCCCTTCGTCTCCTTTGTCTCTCTCCAGTGTTCGGCCTTTCCTGGATTGTAAACCGTTTGCCCTTGACTCGTTTGGGTGCAATGCACCCATCCTTCGCCCTTTTCGTTCGACCGGTCACCCTTCCCGGGTGCACCATGCACCCACCCACCTTGGCCGACAGGACGACATCCCCCACCGATCGTACCTTCTCCGCCAACAGACTCCGCCCACTTCCTGGCGCGTGTCTGGCGTATAAATAGCGACGAAACGGTGCGTGATAGGCAGTTCGGCCGCCGCGTCTTCCTATCGTTTTGCGGCCTTCCTCCCTCCCGCCGTCGCCGCCGCCCTTCCCATTCTGTTGCGTGTGTGCCCTTTTCTCTTTCCGATTCGCGTGCTTTTTGGCCTCATTTCTTGACTCTCGAAAGTAATGTTTTTTTTTTGCAGTTCTCAACGTTGTGGCAGACCGTCAGAGTTTGCTAACAGCGTTTTGAATTCGTGCCTGGGAAGACCCTTTGCCAGAAAATCTCTCGTGTTGACGAACCAAAGAGGCTAGCGGCGCCCGCAGCCCGGCTTCCGGCTTTCAGCCCCTCACAGATCCACGCCGACTTCCCCGTCGTCGTCGCTTCTGTCTGCTATAAGTACATCTACGATCCTTTGCGAGCGGGAGCACCTCCCTGGAGCTGAGACACCTCTCACCAACAACTGAAACGAAAATGATCACCCAAATGGAACTGATCGGCGACAACAAGATCGGAGTTCTTCCGAAGAGGGGCGACATGCTCCAGATGTGCCGCGAGATCGCCGCGAGCAAAGATCTAACGGAGAACGACTCCTCGTTCATGCTCGTTGACCTCGACAAGATCGTCGAGAGATTCCATCTGTGGAAGCGGGAACTGCCGACGATCGAGCCCTTCTACGCTGTGAAGTGCAACACGGATCCCGTGCTGATCCGCATTCTGGCCACTCTCGGATGCGGATTCGACTGCGCTAGCAAAGAAGAGATCGACGTTGTGATGGCTGCCGGAGTGTCCGCCGAGCGGGTCATCTACGCGAACCCGTGCAAGACTCGCGGATTCATCGCACATGCGATGGAGAGAGACGTCCGAATGATGACATTCGACAATCCGGAAGAGCTGATCAAGGTCGCCAGACTGCATCCGAATGCTGAGTGAGTGTCCCCGTTCCTTCTCCTGTTTCTTATATTTCAACCTACAGAATGATTCTTCGCATCGCCGTCTCTGATCCGACTGCCACGTGCCCTCTCAACCTGAAGTTCGGAGCCGACCCGGTCGTCGCTGCTCCACAGCTTCTGAAGACCGCTCACGAGGAAGGAGTCAATGTGGTCGGAATCTCGTTCCACGTCGGATCGGGATGCAATGATGCGAGCGCCTATCGTACTGCTCTGCAACACGCGAAGAACTTGTGCGATATCGGAGAGGGACTCGGATTCAAGATGGATATCATCGACATGGGAGGCGGTTTCCCGGGAGCCGAGCACCACAATCCGTTCGAAAAGGTAGCCTTTCGCGTTTTACGACAATTCCGATGACACCGTTTTAGATTGCTGAGACCATCCGTGACGCCATCGACGAGTTCTTCCCGGACACTGAGAAGCGTCTCATCGCCGAGCCCGGAAGATTCTTCGCCGCGAGCCCGTTCTCGCTCGTCGCCAACATCATCCATGCGACGGAAGTGCCCGCATCGAAGATCACAAAGGATCCGAAGGACAGCGCCGATCACGGCTACATGTACTACATCAACGACGGGGTCTATGGATCCTTCAACTGCATTCTGTTCGACCACGCCCACCCGGTCGGCTCTCCGCTGTTCGACGTGGATCGCAACGAGAAGTTCGTCACCACCATCTGGGGACCGACTTGTGACAGTCTCGACCTCGTGGAGGACAAAAAGCTGATGGTGAAGATGGAAGTCGGCGAGTGGCTCTACTACCCGGACATGGGCGCCTACACTCTGGCCGCCGCGACCACCTTCAACGGATTCGCGAAGCCAGTTCCGATGTACGTGATGAGCGAGGAGATGTGGGCCGGTGTCAAGCACTCCCGCCACATCTGATTCACTGTGAAACACGAAACTTTGTTGAAACAATAAACAATGTCTGTTGTGTGTCAATTTTCATTCATCACACCCGAATCGGAGTTCTTTGAATCAAAAGCCAAATTGAGATCTGTTCAACACAGTTCAGAATATCCTAAAAACTAGAGAGAATGAAATAGAGAAGATTCATTCGTCGTACTTCTTCGTCTTCGCCTTCTGCATCATCTTGTAGACGTTGACCCCGATGATGGCGATGGAAGCGACGAGAGCAGCGACGGCGACGATGTTGCGAGGCAGATGCACGTGCCCTTCGTCGCTCGAGCAGTCGATGTGAGCCGCTTCGAGCAGGTTCCAGGCGACCATGTCGATGCACAAATGGAACAACTGAAACGATCATTTGTGAGTGCGTGTGTTTGTTTGAGCAGCTCTCTTGAACATTTGCTTTCTCACGGTTCTCGAGCAGTCCTCTCGAACTCTTTCTTCTTCTCACTGCTCACCTGGTGTCCGTAGCCAACGATATCGAAGAATCCAGGCGCGAATCGCTCCGGAATGTGTCCTCCCATGAAGATTCCCGATATCATCAGCCATTGAAAGGCTCTCGAATGCAAAGGAAGGGCTGTGTCGTCGGCGCTCGCTTCGGACTGCAAATTATTCATGGAGGGGGGAAGTAAACGAGTTTCTCACTTGATATCTATAATGGAGTGGGATGTAGAGCCAGCAGGCGAGCAGAAAACACGAGCCCATGCGCAGTTCCATGCGTCGTTTGTAGTGCGGTTTGAAGACAAACAGGTAGCACGTGGAAAAGTATTGGCCACCGAGCACGACGAGCATCAGAAGGGGTACGTACGTCTGGAAGAAAAGAGATGAAGACGGAGAACCGAGAAAGAGATGGGCTTACAATCTTCATGAGAAGACTCATGTGGTCACTCGAGCTGTAACGTTGAAGCCCGATAGTGATTCCGAAGAGAGCGATGCCGGAGAAGTCGATGAGAAACCAGAAGACGTGATCGAGTTCAGACCGAGAATGCATCAAGTGAGCCGTGGAGGACGCTATGAGCAGGAGGAAGATGCCGACTTGCAGGATGAGAACGGGGACACGTGGCAGAGGAGCGAGCAGTTCCGGAATGAGGTACGCGAAAAGGAGCACGACGGCCGGCAGGAAGTGGGTCCACACATTGAACTGCGAAGGAAAGTGTGTCCGACAGACTGCGCTCTTCTCAACTCACCACTTCGTTGTGCGACGAGAATGCTGACTTGATGTAGAATGACTTTGGCTGGTGAAGAGGTCGGTAGCCGGAGACGACGTGCTTCCGCTTCAGAAGCAAGGGCACCTGTTCGTCCCGCAGCAGCATCGCCACGTGTCTCTGAACCGAGAGAGATGACGACTTTGTCCGGGATTCGTAGTGACGAGCGAAATCCGAATGAGGTTGGGGGTCACGTCAAAATTGGAGAGTAGAAATGGTATAATAGGGGGGGGGGGGGGGGGGGGGGGGGAAGTGAGTCACTGGCCAAATGGAAAAAGAGAAAGGGTGCGAGAGCGACGGACGGGCACACAAAGCGAGAGAAAGTGGACAGCAGGACAAGTCAAACAGTTCAAAGTTGAGCGGTGCACCCAGCGAGTGCACATTTCATGATGATAGCAGAGAAAAGTGACCGATCGGGGTACGAAGAACATGCGACGAGGGGCAAATCATATAATCCTTTTGTTTTGATCGAACTTTGCTGTCTCGTTGCCCGTTTTGGTTGCATGCTAATAAATAAATGCACCTGCTTTTCAGCGAAAACGAGCGGGAAACGCGTCGAATTCGTCGTATGGCAGCAATGAATATGATTTGGGGGCGGCTGACCAGGAACCGAGTGTGTGAAAAGAGTGTGTGAGACGAAGAGACGGAGAGGCAGAGGCAATTAGGAGAGACGAGATGAGATGTGTTTTCGAGTCAGTGGGGGGAAAAGAACTTGATTGGGTCTGTAGATGCCAAGCGAAAGAAATACATGAAAAAGGAAAGGGAAGACTGTTCGATGGAGTCGAGCAAGGGGGCAAAAGTAGGGGGGAAGGGCGAGACGGAGACAGGGGAGAGATCGATAGAGAGACGACGAAGTGGGAGGGAATTCAAGAGATGAGACACACAGCTCGAGAAAGAGAGGGGCGAGAGCGAATGGGCGGCCCCGTCTCGGAGGGAGGCGAAAGCGCGGCGGTTCGATGGCACTCTCGGGGCATCGGGTTTCACCCGGAAAACGGCTGAAAGACGTGGAATGAGGTACTGGGGGACGGAGAAGCGGTCGGTTGCTCTGGAAACAGCAGGTGCACGTATGTTTCGGTTGAGTTGCCATGGCGAGAAGAGTTCTGGCATCACACACCTGCTCTGATGAAGAAAAAAGAGAATGAAACGAAGAAACTCGCACTTCTTCCGACTAGTCGAGTGTGTCAAAAGAAGATGGAGGGGGCTCGGGCGGGAAGAAGACGTACTCTTTTCCGTTTCGGGTGCAAACAAGCCCCCGCGTCGCCTCTTCTTTCTCTTCTTTCTCCTCTTTTCCCAATCTCAACGACCGAAAAACAAAGAGCGGCGAGTATTATTTGAATGGATTCATCTCTCACGCGAGATGAATCATTCCGTATTGGCCGTCGCGGCCGCATGTACGACTTCACAGCTTTGCCCAGCCAGCGAGCCCAAAAAAAGAAAACGAATCGAGCACAATAGTTTTTTGACGAGTCAACGCCAGCCGGCATGCGAAACGGATGCAAAAAAGACAAACTTCTTTTTTTTTTCGTTTTGGGCCCCCATTATTGGAGTCGGTGGGAAGGAAACGACAACTCTCCAGGGCATAGTTAGGTCGCTAAAAGCAGAATCGAGGAGTGAAAAGTCAACTTCAGTGCGTTCTTCTATTAGATTCCAGAGAGAAGCTGCTGCCGCCTCACTTCGTTCTGGTCACGAAGCCCTTTCAGACCTGAAACGACTCATCCTGCAAGAACACTCCCAGAGTTAGACCACGCTCAATGTTAGCGACGGAAAGTTTAGTCCAAAGTTTATTATTAGTTTCAAGTGAACCAAAGAAAAGAGGAAAAGCTGCGGGTGTAAGAGAGTAGCAAATTCAACAAAAAGTCAATGGGTTCTCTGTGAGGACAACAACACAATCCCAAACTTTTCTCGCACAAAACACGGGCAATCGAAGGAAGGATAAGCGAATTTTCTGGTAAAAATTCTGGATCTCACTACTTCCTCTGTTGGGGATTACTGTAGAATTACGGGGGGCGGGGGGTTAGAAAGAGTTGCGGGGAGATGAGGAACAGACAAGATCAATGCAACGGAACGGCAGTTGTGAGTGGGGGGTTGAGAGGAGAAGAAGCACACGACAGACACACCTACAGACACCCAAAAGGAGACTACAGTAACGTTTTATTGGCGAAAGAAAAGATGGAAAAGGGGTGTCTAGTTTGAAAGCGGTTTTGGTGCCGAATGAGAACCAAAAGACTGGGGGGGAGATTTCTGAAAGGAAAAGCAGTGTGAAGCTGGATGTAAACAGTAACGAAGGGGGGATGCTAAGAGTCTTTGGGCGAAAACCGAGGTTCGATTAGCGTCCGGACAGCAGCCGTCGTTCCGCGCGGAACACCGTCCGGATGCCGATTTCCGAACAGTGGCCGGGTGCGGAAGGAGGCGCTTCCGGACGAACAAGGCTATCTTTGGTTCTACTACTTGTAGTCTGCATATGAAGGCTAAGCAAAGAAAAATAGTTTGGGGGGGAATTGGAAGATAGGAATAATATTAATAATGCCTAATAGGTGGGACGGGAGGAAACGAACGAAAAAGAAGAAGAAGAAGAAGAAGAAGGAACCGTAAGGAATGGGGGAGCTCTTGGGCTGACTGGGATGGAGAGCAAGAAGAAAACAAACAGGAAGAAACAGAGGGTAAATGGGGAATCAATGGGCCAGGGGGGAAGGAAAGACTGTTTCAAAGATCGGGACGGAGAGATTCGCGTCGTTCCGGAGATGGCATCGAGCCCTGCCGATGGGCTCATCGGATTCGAATCAGACCAGCTGAAAGAGAGAGAGTGCGGTGGAGCGCATTCGACTCACTGACCCACCTCGATCTCGATACAAAGAAAGACGTCCCAAATGATTCGTTTTATTTCTTGCCTCGGGAGAAGAAGCCTCCCTTCTTCTTGGTCGAACTGCCTTCTGCTGAAAACGCGCCGATGCACATTTCTCTTTTCTTCTTTTTTCGATCTACCTGGTAATGTCTGCGAGCGGCTGGCCTCTTCGAGTTGTGCTTGTCCTGTGGCCACTTGCAATTCGGTCAGCCACCTCTGCATGTCCTCGTCGCCTCCGCACTGCAGCAGATACTCGGCGCCGACCGGCAACCTCAGCGAGAGCACGTTCTTCTTCTTCTGGTAGTCAGACGCCACGTTGACCGAGCATCCCGGCAGGAACATCGGGGGCTCTCCGTGCACGGACTCCTCTCTGAAACGGCAGTGAGGAGAGGGTACTTGAGGGCGGGGTGAACTCACCTGTGCTTCGGGTCTTTGTAGAAGGAGAGCTCGTTCTGTCGGAGCACTGCGTACAGTTTCTCCCACGAACGGTTGGCCGCCTTCCGGTCGAGACTCTCGTACGTGTGCTTTCTGATGAGCGTTCCTTCGAACGCTTCTCCTTGTTTCGCTCCTGAAAATCATTCCCCTCAGCTCCTTTTCCACACACAAATCACAGTCTAGAACTCGAAAACGACAGAAATAGGTCAATCACTACATCAGACCAAAAAGAGAGAAAGCACAACGAATACTGTACCCTTTGGATCTTTGCTGTCGAACTTTGGCGCGCGCGCCAATGACTTCCGCCAGCTGCTCGATTCGGAGTGTGCCAATCGCTTCTCTGAAATGAACGGCACGATACGAAACACTAAGCAACAACATCGAAACGGAGAAGTGCACAAGAACGTAGAGATTAAAGAAAACGAGAGGAAAACAACTCTGACCATGTGATGATTTGCGGTGGCTCTCCAGACTGCTGTGGGTTATGTCGGCGTCTGAAACAAGGCACACGGAGGTCAAAACAACACAACACACAAAGGATGTTGGTTAGAAGAAGTCACGCAACTCAAACCACCGATGAACCCGAACTCACCATCATCCGGGGCGGCGAAGGATGTCTCGGCGGCTGGAGTCGATCTGGAGGGACTGCCAATGTGGGCTGGTCCTCCTCGTCGCTTCGCGGCGTCCTCATCGCGTTGTTGATTTTCTTTCAGCTCGAACTGAAAAGAACAGGGAATGAGCAAAATGGTCTCTAAGACGGGGAAAGAAGTTATCACCAGTTGTATGTCTGAGTGAGCTGAGTGTTATCATCACCGAGACCAGCGCGAAGGAATCGAACCCGCGACACTCTTCCGAGCGCACAAGCACGTTCCCAGCTGCGCCACGGCCGCACCTCGTAGCGGCCTCTTGTGTGTATTCATATACTCGCTCTCACTGGAGGCCATTTCTCTCGTTTCTCTCACTCACCGTAGTCAACTTCTCGAGCGCCAAGAAGCGTTCTTCTTGCGCGATGGCCGATTTTTCGAATGCCTCGTGCTTCTTGATGAGCTTGATGGTTTCTTCGAGGTTTCTACCGTATTCCCTCGAGATGAGATAGGGCTCTTGGGCGAAGAGCCAAGATTCGGCGACTGCGGCGTCGCGAGCGAATTGGTACACTTCCAAGACTGCAAGAAAAGAAATGAAAAGGAGAGCAGAAAGAAGAAAACTGACTGAGTTGCAGATATTCCCATCGATCTTCCCATCTGCGCATCATTTCGGCTCTTTCGGTGGTCAGTTTGATCAGCTTCTTCTCGATCTCGCTCGAAGCGTAGTGCTTTCGGTTGAGAAGATCGCGTCCCAGCGAGATGCACGCGTTGAAGTTCTCCTCGCGAGCGTCGATCTCCGCCTTCAGCGATTGGTGGTTGTTCATGAGCAGCTCGACGCCGCTCACGTCCTTCGGCCTTTCCTGCGAGTTCATCTCTCGCTTCACCTCGTCCATCCACAACAGCAAATCGCGGACCATGTTCATGAACTTGAACAGATCCGAGGTGTCCATGAGGCGAGAAGTGCGGGCGTCGCAGAGTCCGCGCAGGTGTCTCCAGGCCTTGACGACCTCGCTTTCGCGAGATCCGATGTCCAGCGCCTTGTCTCCGGCGTAGCCGTCTCTCAGCTCAGCGGCGTCTCTCTCGATCTGAGCCACTTGCTCTCCGATCGCGGCGATGTCCTTCAGATAGTTCTGATGCTTCCTGGAGAGAGCTCCCACGCTGCTCGAATCTCTCCCGAGGTCCTCGGGCATCGCGTGTGTCTTCTCCATGATTCTCGACAGACAATCGCGGCAGTCGTGGTAGAACTTGTGAAGAAGGCGAGAAGCCTCGAGGATCTGGGCACGAGTGTCCATCAACTCGAGCAAGTTCTCCCACGCCTCGTTCAGCGAGTCCTTCCACAGAGCGATCGTCGGCGCGTCGGTGTGTCCGTTGGCAATGAGGGCGTCGCAGCCGTCGTTGGCGTTCGCGACGCGTTCCGATCCGATGTTCTCGGTGTCGCGAGCAAACTGCTGGAATCGCTCCTGGAGCATCTGCACGTGTTCGTAGTCTTGTCCGTTCTCCTGACTTCCAGCCACCACTTCCTTATCGGCGATCCATTGGAGAAGATCGTCGATCTCGCGGTGAAGGGCGTACAGTTCGAGAGTCTCTTCGAGTCTCTTTCTGCGCTCCTTCGACAAATCTTGGAGTCCAGCGTAGAGCTTCTCGATCTGAGCTTGACGCACTTGGATCTGCTCGCTGAGTGGCGACTTCTCGTCGACGAACTTGTGTGCCTTGGTGGCCAGAGCGCGGATGGTGTCTGCGAATTTGTCGATGTCGGCTTGAAGACGTTCGTGCTTCTTGATGATGTTCTTGGTGGAGAACTCGTCCTTGCCCCTCTCGTCCTGCATCATGTACAGCTCCTGCTCGCTCATCCACGCCTCCGCCTCTCCGCAATCGTACAGGAACTGGTGGGCCTTCTCGCTCTCTCCCAGCGAGTTCTTTCTTTCTTTGACGGCGTCCTTGAGCTCTTGCCAGGCTCCGCGCAACTCTTGGATCTTCTTCTCGAATGCGGGTCCGTTGGCGTGCCCCTCGTCGATCAGTTCTTGACCGTTGTTGCAAATTTGGTTGATCCACGGCTCGTGATTGTCAATTTCGTTGGAGAGCAACTGCAAGTTCTTCTGGAGACGGTGGCAGTCCGGAAGGTTCTCTCCGAGGTTCTGGGCTCTCGCAAGAGTCAGTCTCTCCGAGATCCACAACTTTTCGTCATCGACGTCGCGTCCGAACTGGAAGGCGGCCTTCTTGCGCTCCAAAGCCTTGCGGCGGTCGTCCAACGGGGCTTGGAGACGCTGGAGTTGCTCCTGAACAGCCAAACGGTGAGCTCTGATGTTCTCGAGCTCTTCGGGATGGAGCTCCTCGAGCTGCGGCTCCATCTCCATGAGCTGATCGATGTGCTGTGCCTTCTTGATCATTTCGGTCTCGATGAGATGCTGCTTCTGCATGGCCACGTTGACGGTGGTCAGATCGGCAGGCTGGTCCTCGCGAGTCATCTCGTTCTCCAGCTGGGTGGCCCATTCCTTCATGTCCGCAATGCTCTGCACGTACAGTTGTTGTCTGTTCGCATCGAACAACTTCTGCCCCTTCTCTTCGGTGGTCTTCTCCAGCTCCTCCCATTGCGTCGCGAGCTCTTCGATCTGCGGGTCGATGGTTCCGTGGTATTCTGGCTTGTCATCTCCGAGATTGATGGCGGCGTGCTTGAGTTGATCGAGACGCTCCTTGTTGGCAGCGAGTTCGGACTGGAAAGCCTGGTGTCTGACGAACTTGGAGGTGATCGTTTTCGCGTCTCTGTAGGTCTCGTCCTGAGCACGGATCATCTTCTCCTCGATCCATTCTCTCAACTCGTCGCAATCCGACAGGAACTGCTGCAGGGACAACGCGTCCTTCAGCTTCTTCAACACCTCCTGCGCCTTCTCGCGGTTCGCTCCACGACGCTCGTCGATGTTTCTGGCCTTCTTGTGGATCTTGTCAGCAGCATAGTGCCCGTCTTGGCAGAGCTGGTCTCCGAACATTCCGACGGCCTTGATCTTCTCCTCGTTGGCATCCATGGTGGTGATGAAGTCTTGGTGTCTTTTCAGCATGTTCTCCGCTTGCTCCAGAGATTGCGGCACCTCGTCCTTGGCCAGATAGTTCTCCTGTTGCGAGAGCATGACCTCCGCCTGCTTGGCGTCGCGGAGGAACATCTGGAGGTTGAGTCCCTGCGAGAGAAGGTGTTGTCTGTTGTCCCACATGCGTTGGAGCTCTTCCCATCCCTCTTGGAGTCCGGCGAGACGCTGACGGAGGAACATGTACTGCGGGTCGGTCTGGTCTTGAGTGACACGGTCTCCCATAGCGCGCATCTTCTTGTAGTCCTCGGCGTATCCGTCGATTTCCTCGCGGATGGCAGCGTGTTGGTTGAGGAGCTGCTCGGCCTCGGCAAGCGACTGTGGCTCTTCCTCGGAAGCGACCTGTCTCTGAGTGGCAGTGAGCCAGGCTTGGAAGTGGTCCAGATCGCGGAGGAAGCGTTGAAGGTCTCCGGCCTCGTCGAGTTTCGCCTCGTGCTCGCGCACCTTCTTGTTGAGGATGTCCCAGACTTGGTGGATTCTCTTGATGTCTTCCCGGATGGCCTGTGCCTCTTGCGGCCGTTCTCTCTCGATGTCGTCGGCTTCTTTGTGCAGGGAATCGAGTTTCGCCTTGATGGCTCCGAGGTCTCTCTCCATCATCGAAAGTCTTCTCTGAAGCTTCATCACTCCCGAGAGGTCGTTGGTCAACGCGTCCGAGTCCTCGAGCACGCGGGTCTTGTCTTCGATCCAGGTGACAGTCTCTTGGCAGTCGATGCGGAAAGTCTCCAGACGGTGGGCTCTCTCGAGCTCGTTTCTCTTCTGGTCGACCATGTCGCGGAGCTGAGCCCAGCGAGCGTTGAGCTTGTTCTGGCGGTGCAAGATGTCGTCCGAGTTCGGGTGCTCCACATTCAGCAACTGACGGGCCAGATCGTTGACGTTGGCGACCTTGGCCTCCTGGTTCTTCATGTCTTGCTCGAGAGTGTCGAAACGATGTTTCATGATCTCGACCTCTTCGATGTCGCGTCCCGGGACGAGAGTGGCCAGAAGTTTGCCCTTCTCGTCGATCCAAGACTCGACCGAATCGGCATCCGAGTACAGTTTGTACAAGGAGAGCGCATCGATGAGTCTCTGCTTGCGGAGTTGAGCGAGGTTCTCGAGCTCGGCCTTCTGGCGGAGAGTCGTGTCGAGACGCTGTCTAATGTCCGGATGCTCTCTCGCTTCTTGAGGAAGGGACTCCGCCTTCGCGTGCAGAACCTTGATGTGCTGGTCGAAGTTCTGAAGCTCGTCGGTGACGTCGTCGTGTTTCTTGATGAGAAGTTGCACAGTGCCCTCGTCCTTTCCGACGTCTTCAGAAGACATGACACGGAGAGTGTCGTACAGATAACGGTCGACGTCGTCGGCGTCGGTGAAGAACTGATAGTACTCGACGCCTCCGGCCAGTCTCTCCTTGCGAGCAGCCGAGAGCTCCTTGAGCTTGTTGATGTAGTCGCGGATTTCAGCGAGTCTCGGAGGGATGTTATCGCTTCCGGGGATGTTCTCGTCTTGCAGTTCCTTTCCGGATACATCGAGACGATCGAGGTACTTCTCGAGGTCGCGAAGGTTGTTCTCAGCGTTCTTGTGCTTGGCGAGAAGGTGCGAGACGGTGACGATGTCTCTTCCGGTGTCGGTGGAGGAGAGCACTTGTTCTTGCTCTTTGATTCCGTGCTCGAGCTCGGCGACATCCCACCAGAACTGGCAGAGTCGCTTGTTGTCCTCGAGACGGCGCTTTCGCTCCGCAGCCAGATCGAGAAGTTCCTTGTATCTCTGTTGAAGGACGTCGCATCTCTCATCGATGGTTTCTGGCTCGACGGGTCGGTATCCGCTGCCATCTGGTCCGTCCGATTTCCGGAAATTCTGGGATTGAGTGATGGAGTTGTTGACACGTTCTCCGATGATGTTGATGTCCGACTCGAGAAGGGCGTGCTTCTGGAGCAAGTCCTCGACATCCATGAGATGCGCGCCGAGGTCTTCGCTCAGAAGTCTCTTCTTGATGTCGTCCATCAGATCGAGAGTGAGAAGCATGTCGTGGAAGATCTTCTGAATGGCCATCGAGAGTTCGAGACGGACTCTGCGGGCCAGAAGCAGCTGGAACAGGTAGTTCCAGAGCTTGAGAACATTCTCCTTTCTCTCGTTGATCTTCGCCTGGTCGTGGTAGTTCTCGGCTTCGAGCTCTCCGGCCACAGCCACCACAGCCTGCACTCTCTCTTCGTACGCATTGATGTCCGTCTCGATGGCTTCGTGCTTCTTGGTGGCCGCCTCGACCGAAGACAGATCGTTTCCGAAGTTGTCCTGGCTGACGAGTCTCTGGTTTTCGGTGAGCCAAGTCTCGCGCATCTCTGCTTTCCGATTGAATCTGGCGGCCAGCTGCTCGAGCTTCTCCTGACGAATAAGCTCTTCTTTCAAAGCCAACTCGCGCTCGTGTTCGGCTTTCTCGAGTGCTTGCCAAGCCTGAAACGCAAAGAATCAGTATTAGAGCGGGAAGTTTGAAAGACTCACTCTGTTGATATCAGCAATCAGTTTTCCTTCCCTCGGCACGAAAGGCTTCTGATTGTTGGCTCGCATGGCAGATTGGAGAGTGAAAAGAAGAACTTCGAGCTCTCCCTTCTCGTCGAACTTGGGCGGTTTCTCTTGAGTTCGGTAGTCGTTGAACTCGGTGAGTTGCTTCTGAACTCCGTCCAAATTGTTCTCAAAGTGGCGGTCGTTGAGCAGCTCGATCTTCGAGTTGATCCATTCGAGAAGATCGGAGGAGAGGGTCTCGTATCGGTTGATCATTTTGTCGTTCTCCATCAACTCGTTGATCACCTTTCCGATACGCTTTCCTTGAATGTTGTCCTGCTTCAGTTTGTTAAAGTAATGATAGTAAGTGACGACGTAGGTGATGATCGATTTCTCGTCGGGCTGGTCCACGTTCACATCTTCGGCATCGAGGAACTTGGGCAGACCCAGCTGATTCTCGGCGGTGTCGAAGGCCGATTGCAGATTGTAGAGGGCGTTCGACTTCTGGAGATTGTCGTAGTCGACGAGGTCCGGTCTGTGTTTGTGGATGAGCGCATTGAAAGCGAGACCGTCTCTCCAACTGGTCGAGAAGTTCTTGACGTTGACGTTCGGGTAGCCGGCCGTCTTCATCTGGCACCACAGCAACAGGGCCTCCTTCGCTGAACGTGTCTCGTGATTGTCAGCGTCTTCGAAAGTGATGTCTTGGATCTGAAAACGAAAGATGTCAGTGGATGCCCACGTCGCCGCTGAATACCTGGAATCGGAGGATGATAGTCCAGATGAGACCCAGTGTGAGGCGCGAGTTTCCGTCGACCACATCGTGTGAACCCAGGTTTTCGAGATGAACGTGCTGGTTTCGCAGAAATTGCAGACCTTTTTCGACGTTTTCCAGACAGTGGATACGCATTTTTCCCGGCGTCGGCTTCGGCTGAAACGCATTACCTACTTCGTTTGTTTCGTTGGTTGGGAAAAGAGGAGAGTCTCTGAACAAAAACATCCATTTGGGAGAACGAGGGAAGAATGGAAGCGAGTTGTTTTCTCAGGACTCACCAGGCGTTCGCCGGAGAGGACTGCAAGCAGTCGGAGCAGCATCTTTCCGTCTCGCATATCCAGGTAAAGGTCCTGCAAAGAAACGGAAGAATTGATGACGGGGCGGAAGCGAACTCACTTGAACTTTGCAGCTGACTCGAACCAAGTGAGAGTTGACCCATTTTGTGAACGTCTTCTTCTGCACATTTTCACGCTCATCTACAAAACGACAATGATGAAAATTTCCACAATTTTAAGATTATTTTGGGATCATCAGTAGGATTGGGAGAGTGAGAAAGCACGACAGATTGCGTGAGGGAAATGGAGAGACAATTGACATTTCCTCGAATGACGCCACTTGGCGGGGAAGACAAACCTCGCAAGTCTCGGAACCTCAGATCGACTACATTCAACGCTTTCAGACCGCAAACCGAATCGAACGTCTCTGCGCTAGCAGGAGTCCGATTCTCGTCGGCGCCACGAGTCGAGAGAGAGGAAAGAGCTCCCGCGGAACCCGGATAGACTCCGGGGCTCGGCGTGTCTCTCGTCTTCCTCAACGACTTCTTGGCCTTCAGAATAGAGCCCAGATAGTTGCATTCTTCTCCGCATTCAGAAGCACTCTCGTACTCATCCGCAGGCAGATCGATTTCGACCGCCGGATGCTCGTCGTCGAGCGACATGCCAAAAGAAAGAGAATGACTCTGTCGGCGGTTTGCTATCTATTGATTTCCCGAAGACTATGTTGACGACACCCATTTGGGCTCTTATCACTGAGTCATCGATAGGAGAACGGCGATAAGAAACGAGAACCAACTCGAAATGGGCTCGCGCGGTTTGAAGCTGAGAAAACTAGGAAGAAGAATGAGGAATGGGAATGGGCAACGAGAAAACTGAAAATATGTTTGTTTCGTCCGAGAGCTCTGGAGATTCAGAAGAGAGAAGAAGGGACTTCAGTAGCTCATTGAGCACAAACTGGACTGAGGGGGCGAAGGAAAAGTAGTAAAGCGAAACTATGGAGAGAAAAAGAAGTTTATGCGTTTCGGACGACGACTAATGGACGGCGGGAAGAGAGGAAAAGAGGACGAAACGACCCACCGGCTAGCGCTTTGATGCGGGAACGTTCGAAAAGACGGGCGGACGAGTTGTCATCGTAGTCCTCTTCTTGGTTGTAGGCGCCGGAAGTGACGTCGACCTGAAATCAGAATCAGATTCAGAAGACGTCACGAGGAAAGGCTTGTTACCGGGGCCATATTGCCGACGTCGTTTCGCGCCGTTGCAAGTCCCGCCGAAATTTTGCTGCAAGAAGAGATTTGTGTGAGTCGGAAGAAAAGGAGGAAGGAGGCGATGAAGTGGGAGAGAAAGGAGCCCGAGAGACACTCGCATTCATTTTAAGCCAATGGGCTTATGAATTGGCAAGTTGGGCGAGAGAGTGTGTAGGTCGAAGAGACGCAGAACAAGGACGAAGGAGCGGAGGCGACAAAAAACAACACGAAAACGGGGGAAGAAGGCTCGCAAACGGAGAGAGAATTGCCAATTAGTAGGGGTCGACGGTCGAGAGGAGCCCAGAGCGGAAAACAAAACGGGAAGAAGAAGAAGAAGAAGAAGAAGAAGAGGGGGGAGCTGGAAGAAACAATGAAAACACATCGAGTAATGGAAGAGAGAAGGGAGAGGGCCGAAAGAATCGAATAAATGGAGCAACGGAGGGCGCGGCGAGAGGAAGGGCACCCGGGGGTTACTGCAGGGACACAACGAGGCACAAGAAAGAAGAAGAAGAAGAAGAAGCGGGCATCGGGCACAGAGGCAGTGGCCGCAGGAGGCCGTTGAGACCGCCGGCTGGGGCCCTCGACAACTGCGGAGAGGGGCAGGCGAGCGGGGAGCACTCAAACAGACACACACACAACTCGAACATACACATGGGTCCTTGGCCCAAATGAGTGTCGAGTGGGAGCAGCCGATAAAAAGAATCGGAGAAACATTGAGATTGGATTAGCGGAGGGCGGATTAGCAACGAGAGAGCTCGGATGTATATGAAAGTAGCCAGTGACGTGGCACTAGGAAGGCTGAGCTATTTAGGAGTTGTGTTGCTCGAAAAAAGTTGTGAGACATGTTTACTGCGCATCTATTTACTGCGTCATTCCGAGTAAAGGAAACATCTTTCATGGCCAGCGAGGGATGTCTCCGTTCTCTTTTCTCTCTCCTACACTATCTCTGGGCGAACAACAAAAAACAATATCCGAAAAAAAACACTTTCTTCAAGAGGAACGAGAGAAACAGCATGCTAGAATTGAAATCGGGCAGAAAACGAAGCAGCAGCAGCAGAGGAGGAGGAGGAGGAAGAGACGAGAGGATTGGCTAAACGACGCGGCGGATGCGACGCGGAGACGGAGATGGAATGATGTGGGGACGAGAAGCGAGACACCGTGGCATTCGCGGAGGGTGCCGAGAGAAGCGGGACGACACACTGGTGCGCTCAAAAGATGCAGAGGTTGGCACACATCCGATCGATCGGCAACGTCGCCCTCCCGGGGGAAAGAGTGCTTTGTGTACCACATACGCAGAGAAGCCGCGAGGCGGTCTCTCCGAACGCGCCGCTATTTCGGAGTAGCGACGGCTGGGGAGGAGGACCGCGCACTTTGCAGATTCTACTGGAGGAGGATGGTTTATGATTGCGGGAGCGACACGGGCCAGAATTAATTTATGAAGAGATTGATGTGATCGATGAGTTCACACGAGAGGAGCCTCTCAAGAACACGGATTAGGGGCGACATGGGCTCTCATGAAAGATGACATCGAGAAGATATCGAGAGTCATGCAAGAGTCAGTAGGCTTTCGGATGGAGACGTTCTCCTCCGGAGTGAACGAATTGATGCTTTGCTGTACCGTCGGTGACCTTGTCTCCCTCGCTAGATTGCCGCACTTTCAATGCTATTCGATCTAATTATCGTGGTTCTGGTATGAAGTGGTAGTGCCACGCCATGTATACTGTCTTTCTCAAAGTTAACATTTGTGGTCACCACCACAGCAGAGGACAGGTTCTCTCTTTTTTTTTCAAATAAAAAGTGGGGGAAAGGCGTGAAAACATATTTGGCATCATCAGGACCAGTCCTTTTTTGACGGCCGTTGCGGGGCTCTGGTGTGTGTGTGTCTCACTGCGCCTTTCTGGCCTAATTCGATTCGACAATTCATCGTCTCCTCGTCTGCCATTCATCACTTTTTGGCGGTCTTTCGTGTGGCACCCGTCAAATCTGGGGGGCAAGAGGGCTTGAGAAAGGGAAAGGGAAGAGAAAGACGAAGAAGAAGAAGAGGGGAAACCAGGGAGAGACGAGCAAATACCGTACTGTATTGTGTGTATGTATTGTACAAACACGTACACATTTGATGATGAGAGGGAGGGGAAACGGGAGAAGGGAACACGCGAGATGAGGACGAGACGGGCCGTATAAATTGGAATCGGAAGAAGAAGATGAAGAAATGGAAGGAATCAAGCGATTCCCTGGAGGAAACGAAAGAGTCACGTTTGTTTCGAGTCTCGAGCCGAGAGAAACTTCCAATGCGACGGATTACTAATTGAGACGATTGACAAACTTCCAGTTGTTTACCGACAAGCCAGCCATCAGCTGCTTCTTCGTTTCAATTAGATCGATAGGTTTTCGGATAGTTTCTGCCCGACGGCTTTCCTCTTCTGCTGTCGGATTGAATCAACAATCAACACAAAACGAAACATAGGGGGGAAGGCGAGCTGCGCGGCGCGACAAACAGAGAGAACCCGCCCCCCTCTCGCTCTCGCAAAAATGTCTCTTCTCTATTCTTTTACTGCTTCGGGCTGCCACATATTGGTTTCGCCACACAATACGGCTTCCTCGGTCTCTTTCTATCTCTCTCTCTCTCTCTCTCTCTCTCTCTCTCGCTCGCGCGCACTTTGTCACTACCGCTATTATGTAACACCGATTCGAAACCGTCGATGGGCGGACACGACGGCGACGATGATCGATTTTTTGTTGTTCGGTTTCGGAATCGAGGGGGAAAGAGAGAGAGCGAAAGGGACGGAGAGACGACCTTGGCGCTCCCCCGCGACCGCATACCGAAATCGGTTTGAGAGGGGAAGAAGATCGAGTGTGTTGATAGGCGGGGCCTCCTTTCTCAAGAAAAAACAAAAGGACAGGGAGTATAATTGGAAGAGGGAAGAAATGTGATTCGGATGAGAAGGAGGTCCCGTTCTCGCCCTCTTCCTCGCTCTCTCTCGGAAAGTATAAGGTTTCACTGGTAATCGAGACGTTTTGGCCGGGCAGAAATAACGGCCGGAACGACGAGACGGCAGACGGGGGGCAATTGAGAAAATGGGCCCTCTTCTCATCATTTATTTGGAAGGATGACCACGAAACGAGCCTCCTCTCGGATCGAATCGGGAAGAGAATTCGAGACGACGAGGAGGAGAAGGAGGAATTAAGCAAATATACAAATACACAGTGATGGCAAGTTGCATGTGCTCAGAGAGACTCTCAAACACTTATCAAAAAACTGGACAAGTTGCAAAGATTCGAATGGGAAGGGAGAGGGAAAGGAAAGAGAAAGGGAAAGTTGTCGATTGGTTCTAATTGGAAACGTGGTCAGGAACGGTAATTCGATGAGTCATCTCTCTGATGGTTTTCTGAAAGAGACGGAAATGAGTCAGCGAGCTGAGAAAGAGGCTGCAGACTACATCTGTCAGTCTCTTGTTGAGATCTTTCCATCATTTAAGTGGGAAGAGCGGGTGAGAAAGTGAGGGAAAGCTCTGTCGAGCTCGGAGATCCTCGCTCATTACAAATCAGCCAAGAGTCGCGAGACGCAGGACGTGCAATAGTACAGCACACGCTGGCTGCGAGATGGATTTCATAAACTTGGTGTTTGCCAGTCACTTTGCTAACTAAACAAGTACCATATGAATCACATTTTGTTGACGTTGCAAGAGTGGGTTGGACAGAACGCTGAAAAAGAGAAGAAGCGAACCGAATCGTTGAGAATGGTGGCGGGATTTGGCGATTCGAAGAGACTAATCCGACGACTGTCGTCCCCGCGGTAATGCCCACACCAGATGCGACGGAAATGAGCCAGAAAATCGGAGGGGACAATGGGAAAAAAGGGCGAAATGCCGCCAGAAGAGCGAAGAGTGTCGCTGTTGGGGCGACACTCGAAAATTCATAGGTCCCTGGAGTCATTTGCTCTTTTTCCGCTCGCACTCGAAGAGGCCGTCAAACTTTATTCACCGACAAATATATATACACATGCAAAAGTCTGGCAGGACGAAAAAAAGAGAGAAAAAAGAGAGGGCACCCGTTGAGTGGTGGTGTTTGGAATGGGAAGAGAATGGGGGAAGAATCGGTGCATAGGAAGAAGAGAAGCTAGCAGTCCTGACGAGGCGCCTCGGGTTCTCCGTCCGGAACGTCCTCGCTGAACGTGATGGTGATCTCGGGCATCCCGCGATGCTCGACTGCCGACATTCTGGAAGGATTCAGATGAGGTCGGGATGCGACGGGATCTCGTTCTCACTTATGCAGCTTCTTCCTCTTCTTCTCGTTCGGCAATCTTGGTAATTTGTAGTCTTCGAAAGGCGCAAGGTGTCTGAAACGGGAAGGGAACGACTTCTGGAATCGTCGGGAAGGGCACTCACTTGCAAGTTCGTTCGTTGTATTCCGATGAGAAGCGCTCGCTTCTTTTCTGCATGTATATTGGCTTGAGAAGCACGTCCGAGGAGCGGCTGAAAATGGAATCGTAGTGTCTAGAAGTGGCGACTGCGAGACAAAGAGGATGAGTGAGGGGCATTCGGCCGAAAATTAGTTCGTTTTGGACGGAACAAAAGGAGTCGAGAAGCTCGTGCAAAGTTAAACGAAGACGAATTGGGTTATTTTACTCGGGATTCTCTTTACCTCTGAGAGTTTCGCGTTCAGAACTGGCTTTCTAAAACTAGAACCGCTTTTATAGGCAGACCGATGGGTGATCGGGGCTCACCTGCTGTTGCTCATTCGAGATCCCTGTCTCTGAATCTGACCGCCCGTTTCCGATGAGATCCGCATCGAGGCAGTCCGAGACATGGCTGTGTAGTTGTTGTAGTCGCTGACTGTGGCGCAGCATCCGTTCCTACGAATCACAACTATAGGTTCAGATGCAGATTCCGGAAATTACTTGAGAATGAAAACAAGCGTCTGACGGTACTTTTCCGAGAACGTGAAGTAGATGATGAAGGTGGTGCCCGAGTTGAGTATGACGAGCAGATTCGAAAGGTCGTTGAGCCAGTAGGCCAGTCCCCTCGTGCTCTGCAACGATACGAATCCTCCGCGTCTGTTTACATTCGACAACAACAAGTCACGAGACTCAATGTCGCGGGAGTACAAAACTCTGGCTGTTTTTGTAGGCGTCATGCAGCCCCACACACAACACGCAATCACAATGACTTATTCAAACCTCGTCAAGGAACAGAGTCGGGAAGATGCTCTCGGAGACGTTTAGCAAGAACGGAAGCGTGTTGCAGATGGCGAAGACGAACGTCACGATGAGAAGCATCACAGTCGTCGACTGCTCTCTTTGTTGCTGGAAAAAAAACGAGGGGACTTGTTTTGCGGAGCGGTTCCAAGTACCTGTCGAGTCAGCATCTGCCTCGTTTTGCTGATCTTACACATTGCTACGATCACGTGTCCGTTAGCAAACGCCATCACCGAGAACGGCACCAAGAAGTGAGTGACGATGTACAATACGGTGTAGTAGCCGACGTAGTACCACCTGAGAAATGAACTTTTGAACTCTTCAAAACGGAAAGAGGGGAACCTATGCTTTCCGGGGTCTCGCAGCCACTTCTCGTAGACTGCTCCGTGCTCGGTGGCCACGAAGCGGTATTCGAAGAAGCGCACGAAGTTGTACAAGAACGCGACGACCATTATGACGAGAATGGCGTTGCGGGACTTGCGAGGCGTGCACCACACTCGAACTTGCAGGGGCCGACACACGGCGACCCATCGTTCGAGAGTGATCATGACCATGATCCAGACGGAGCACGTCTGCATCATCAGGTTGATCGGGTAGATGATCTTGAGGATATAGGCCATGAAGGTGGTCATGGATCGGTCGTCGCCCGACCAGACGTTGATGTTCGGAATGACAAAGATGGGAATAGAAAGGGCGAGAAGGGAAAAGTCGAAGAAGGAGAGTGCACACAGCAGTACGTTCACCTGCAAACGAAGGCGTTGAGAGGATTAATGAAGGAAACAGGAACTGACGGAAGAAGATCGCATGTGCGGTCTACTGAAGAGGACGAAGGATAGTGTGTTTCCGAAGATTCCTACAATCACGATGACTAGAATGGCACTCGCCATCCATTGCTGGCTGTCCATCTCTGTAATGATCTTTATGAACGACTCGAAAAACGAAGAGAATTGAATGCATAGTAGGAAGAGTGAGAAGAGCACTTTGTGACAGAAGAAGGCGAAGAAAAGGGAGGAGTCAGAACGAGCACTCGGACAACCTGTGATACTACAATCGGCGGGGCGTTTTTCTCGCGGATATCAACAAGCTGCTCGAATAATACAATTCGAGTCTACTGTCCTCGTGCTTTGATCCGTTGCTCCCGACGGACAGGCGACCGTTCAGAAAGTGAAGAATGGAAACCGGATGGCACACGCGTGAGAGAGAGAGTGAGAGAGAGAGAGAGAGAGAGAGAGAGAGAGAGAGAGAGAGAGAGAGAAGTCAGTCTGAAAACGCTCCGCGTTTCCCATGCGAGTTTTTGAATCACGTGAAATTGGGGCTGAAGAGGTGGGAAAGGCAGGCTGAATGAATCACACGGTGATGTGAGCAATGTACGGAGGAGCGGATATGAATGAATACAAACAAACGACTATATAATTGGGTTCGTTTGAGATCAGATAACAAGTTTTTTTTCTTTTCTCGCTGGATTCTGGTGCTCTCCAGTGCGCTCCCAGGAACTCTTTCGCTTTGCGTTCGCGGTTCCAAGAGGGTTTCCGAGTCTCGCTCCCCGACTTGTTCTCAATCCAATTGAATCATCTTATTTCCCACTGTTATGCACTCTTATGCTGCATGAATATCTATCAAATTATTCGCAAGATGAAAAAAATATGAGGAGCGGGAAGATTTTTGGTAATCTTTGGAGGAAGAAGAAGGAAGGCGACGAGAAACGATTCGATCACATGGCAACTTATCGATGTTGCAACTGGAAACCGCCGACGAGAACAACTGAAACCCGCGAAACCGGAACTGATCATTCGAAAAACAAAACGAATGTTGTACTACTAGTACGTGAGTCTTCGCATGGATTCTGATCTCTCTGGAGAAGGGGAGGCGGCAAGTTCGCGCATTCATTGAAACTACGGCACGTGATGCCGCACTTTCAGATGATGTGCCTACTGTAATCGGAGCCAATTTAATGTGGTGACAGGCAAAACGAAGCACTCGGAGGGCACAGACTTTGAAGATCACGAGTGTTCTTGCCCACCACCTATTTCGAGGAGGCGGCCATAATTACGAGGTAAATGTGGGTGACAAGTGATGGGGAAGAGCACTCGAAAGTGACGTGGCTCGCTTCGTACAAAGTGATCCAAAACGGGCTCGGAAGTGGCCTACTCCCCCGGATACACTTCCGTTCCGCAAAAAGATTGCAGAGTGTGACGGAATGAACATCAGTGTGGAGACAACGAGATTCACGTGGCGGCTCGGAGCCATCGCTTCGTCGACCGAGCGGCCGACGGCGGCGAGCTCAATGATGCCAATTGACGAAGAGAAAGAGAGGAAAGATGGAGAGCGGCGATGAGCTCACGGAGCTCTTGACTGTGAATCACTTCACGCTATAGATGCGAAGTGTTGCTGACTATAATTATAATGAGGTCTGAGGAAGAGAGAAAAAGAGAAAGAAAGCGGGAGGAGCGAAGAGTCGAGAAGGGTAAACAAAGAGCACGATAATTGGGGACGTCGACCTACTGATGAATGTTTCATTGGAAGTAGAAACTTTTGATGATAGGTCAGACGACTTCCCGGATGAATCACGCGTCTTCCGGAGAGGCTCTCTGCGAAGAGCACGACGCCATGGCAACTGGGGAAACCGGACACCGTCTTCGATATGAAAGCGGGGGGGCATCTCGCGTGATGTCGTCATTCTGGAACATTCCAGACAGAAGACCAGTCGCTTTTTCGCTTCTCATCAATCTCTCTTTTCACCACTCTGACACAACTTTTCAGAAATTTCGAAAGAAGCAAAGAGGGGGGCAATTACTGGAAAATAAACATGAATGAGCTATGCGAGAGAGACCATATGCGCCTCTTTTTTCTCTTGATGATGGAGACACAATAAACGAAGAAAGGGGGGCATTTTTCGGAAAAAAGGGCATGAACATACGAATTCGGAGGAATGCGGAACAAGGCGCGCGAGCCCCAAATAGATGTTATTGTGTGTGTGTGGAAGGGGGGGGACCTTCTTCGGACTAAGGTGGGCCGCTTCTGGGAAGACAATAATTGTGGTCGAAAAGGGGCAGGGCGGAGAGCGATTCGGAAAGATTGGCGTCACTTTTAGGGGAAAACCAAATCGCTTCCTCTTCTTCTTCTCCTCTCAACTTTATCACGACTCCGGAAGGAAGAGGGCAAATGGCTTCTGAAGGCGTGAAAAGTGGAGGGAAATGCGATTGGAAAGGGTGTGGGGAAGAGAGCGGGGATAAGCCACGTGTGAACTCGGAGAGCATTCTGAACGGGAACTACCCGCCGACTAAAGTGGTAAACAAAAGGGGGGCGAAAGCAGAGACACATTCTGGAAGCAAGTGAATTATGGTTATTAGAACTCGCGTGGAGAGCGGGGCTCCACTGGTGGTCATCATTTATGGGCCAGGGATTAGACATTGGGGAACGTTTTTTTTTTCGTTTGGGCAGAAGGAAAGAGCAAAACATGATGGGGTAGAAGGAAGAATGGGTTGAAAACGCCGGATTTCGAGAACTTTAGTTCCCATTTCTTGTGCTCATTCCTCTCCTCTTTCTGCTTCTTTTCAGAGCGGAGCTATTTGAAATTCTATTCTTTTTCTCTCTGTTCACTGCTCATAAAAACACGAAGAGTGACAGTCGTAACGTTCGGTTTTGCAAGACACACGCCATTGAATTCCCTTTCTCGGAGCGAGGCTCTTGACTGTGACCCTGCCCAATTCGCATGTTTTCGGCAGAGGAGAGACTCGAATTTGAACGGATCAAGTACGAAAACGATGGTGGGGAAAACAGACCGGGCGAGGGGAAAGAGGGCTGTAAATGACAAGAAATGGGAAAACATGTCCTATCGAGTCTTTGTCCAATATTGACTGTCTCGCTGGAATCGATTCGGAAATGGAAGAGAGGATAATCAGACATCGGTGATAATCGGCGATTCAAACGATGAATAGGCCCTCAATCATTCCCGCATTCATCGTCTCTTTCTCTCGAATCAGGGGACCGACTCACGGGGGGGCGCGCCGCCGCTCGTAATTATAGTGTTCACAGAGTGCTTTTTGTGCCGAGAGCCAAGAACTTTGAGAAAGATCAAAAATTGAGGAGGCTTCCGGAAACGATTGGCGAGACATGATTTTCAACAGAATCGGCGGATAACAAGTCCGAATGACAGAACGAGGCGGAAATAGTACGGGATCGGAGGAGACGCAGATGGCCGAGCAGGTGGTCGAGAAGAGAAGATCGGGAGGAAGCAAATAAATGAGAAACACGGCGACGGGACACAACAATCAAAAATACAAGTGATAATGATGAGTAGTTGTGGTTGTTGTTAGCGGGATTTTGGACGGGAGAAGGAAGAAGAAGACACATGGGGGATCTTCGCTTTTGAACAGATTTGATTCACATTCATAAACTTGTTTATGACTCGGAAAGAAAGATGAATATGCGCATTCGAGAGACTTCGGAAAAAACTCTTTCGAATCGCTTCGCTGAGGAAGCGGACTACGAGCATTCGCTTTCTGAACGACATAATGGAAGAAACGGAAGGTTCTTTTCTGAAATCATAATATTCGGTATCTTTTATTGATTCATTTCTGAGTTCTCAACTACTTGTTCGCTGGGAGTTGAAGAGTTCGGCTACCATGAACGGAATAATCTGAAGTGAAATTGGTGGAAACACAATGGGATGCCGTCCTGAAGACGGAATGAATCAGCGCGAGAAGCGCGAGAGTTCGAGTGATATCATCGGAGAGCGATGCGAAACTCGGACCACTTCTTCTTCTTCTTCTTCTCTTCTTCTTCTTTTCGTTTCGGATTGAGGGCGCAACGATAACACGCAATTTGGGGTCTTTCAAAAAAATTTGGTGGCACCCAAAGAACGGAAACTTGTGTGGTATCCGCTGCCAAAACAGACGGATTTCTGGCAAGAGGGTCCGTCGGACAAAACACGATGAGGGGAAAAGTGGGGGGGGGGGATGTAGAGGAGGAAGGAGTCTTCTGAAAGAGGTGGCGATGCGAAACGATGGATGATGTATCGGCTAGAAGAAGAGTTTCAATTCGGAGGGCCGCGCGGCTGTGTGTACTTGTCACCGAGTGAGTGACTCCTCGACAGAAAGGAGCGACGGAAACGAGTGACGGACGGGAAACACGAGCTCGTCAAACGACAGTGGCAGTCGGGATGGCAACAATAATAACAATAATACCTTCGGAACACGAATACGGCGACGATGCGGAGGAGAGATGGAAGAGACAGTCTCTTTTGTTTGCTGTCTGTGTGTTTTCGATTCCAGTCTCGACTCTCTTTTTGAACTCTATCAGTCAGTTTCCCACGTTTGTTTTGGATGTCAGATGATCTTTCGGCTTTGCTTCGAGGTGGAAAAAGCAGAAGAAGAAGAGGAAAAAGAAGAAAGAGAAGAGCTGACGTCTTCTTGAAATTCGGCTAACTTCGACCGAAGAGATCTTTTTCTGTTTGCAAAAGAAGAAACTAGGGGGCACGAAGAAGCAGAAGACGTCAGTCGGAAGGAAAGAAAAGAGTTCTCGATTGAAAAAGGACACCCTCGGTTGAAACGGCGACGAGACGATTCAGAACGAGAAGACGTTGGAGAAGGGGCGAGTGGGGATTGACTGGGACGAATCGAGCGCTGAATAGAATCCGATACAGCCGCCACACAAATTATTCATGCCATTTTTCGACGCCAAAATTTTTATTCATCTCCAGAGAATGGAATCTGAAATCGAAGAGAATCCGACGGCGTTGTCCCGCGGTACCACGGAACAGAACTCGCCGGAATCGAGAGGGATCCGGATTGGAACTAAGACGGACGAATGAAATCACGTCGATGTTCATCCCATAGTACCTCGAATGGACACTTGTTCAGAGCATTCCCGGACCGTCCGTTTTTTCGGGAAACATTTGTATTTCAAACTACTTTCATCCAGAGTTGTTACGGGCCGGGCCGGGCCGACATTTTAATTTCACCGGCCCGGTCCGACCTCAAGCTATAGGAAATTTCATTTTTTCAGTATTCCTCGTAGATTTTTCATGAAAACCTGCCATTTTGACTTAACTTTCTTATTTTAGAACATAACTATTCACTGACTAGTGAAAATAGGTAGGAATAATCAAAAAAGTAAAAATATTTTTTTTTTTTGATTTTTGAAAAAATTGAAATTTTTTCAATGCCGGGCCGGTCTGGAAAATCACAGCTCTGCTTTCATCAGTTTTGAAAGTTTCAGAACTTCATTAACTTTTCAAAAGTCTTGATTCATATTTTCAAAAAGAGATCGAATGAAGTGAGCTTCCCCTTTTCTCAAGTGCCACATGGTGTCCTTTTTCAATTTTCTTTCACTTTTCAATACTTTTCAATAAGTTTTCGAGTTGTTTCTGAACGGAATTGAATTGAAAAAAGACACTGTGTGAAACTCGTAAAAAGGGGGAGGAGCTTGTTGTCACGGTCAAGTTGAGAATCTTCGAATTCCGAGATCATTGCCAGGAAAGTGAGAAAAAGAGAGGAAGCTTTGATTTGATGGGACAGAATTTTTCTAAGCTCGAAAAAACGTCGTCCTGTCGGCCCGAAAATCACCAGACTTGCGACGGGCCGGGCCGGGCCGGGCCGGGCCGGGCCCAAATGGAAAATTTCTCGGCCCGGGCCCGGCCCGGGCTGGGCCCGGGCTCGGCCCGGGCCGAGCCCGGCCCGGCCCGTTGGGCCCGTGGTAGTACTAACTTTTTCAAAAGTAATTTTTTAAGACAATTTTTGCTGATCATTTTTCAAATAAAGGGGACAAAATTTGAAAAAAACTTCAAGAAAATGTATGCAGTGGGGCGCGTTTGCATTACTCTGAAATCGGAGGGCTCCGATTTTGATGGGCGGAAGCAGAATCTCAAAATTGGAGAGCCCCTACTTAGCTTTTCAAAAACGGGCTGGGCCCGGGCCGGGCCGAGTTTTCGCTCAATGGGCCCGGGCCGGGCCCGGGCTCTAAAAAAACACGGCCCGGCCCGGCCCGGCCCGGGCCGAGCCCGGGCTGAGCCCGGGCCCAGCCCGAAAATCGCAAGTCTGAAAATCACAACTCTGCAAAAATGTGATCTGAGAAAGCGCGCGGAACGAAAACTACGATCCGCCGAAAACGCGCTCCATTGATAACGATTCACATCCGTCTCCAGTTTCCACCCGTTCTCTGGCCTCTCAATTTCAGTTCTCAAACCACATTTAAATTGAGCACTCTAAGGTTTTTATTGCAAATCTGAATTCGGAATTCACCGATGATTGAAATTTCAATAGAATATCACTCTAATAACGTGTCGTTCAAAAACCCCCTGTTAAATAGTAGACAAAAACTTGAGCAACTCTCATTGCCTGCTTGGTTCCGATTGAGCCCGCACTGAGTCGGAAAAACGTATGTTGAAGTTTCGTTTTATAAATTTCGCAGTCCGAGAACTAGTTTTTAAAAATGTTTTCGTTTTTTTTTTACATTAATGGAATAAAACTTGTTTTGTTTTTCTTTCGTAACGTTATCAAAAAGTTGAGGCCCCTTGTCGTAATCCGAAACAATCGAGAAAAATTTGTTTTAAAATGTTTTCTTGATCTGACGCACCCGCCATTTTAATTTCCCGATTTCTCTTGCAACTTTCCCTCTCTTGAGTGTTCCAGAAATCTTTTGATTTCAGATTGTTTTTCACTCTTTTCTCGTCACCTAATGGGCATGTGCAATTCGACGTTCGGTGTGCCGATTGAGTGCGAACAGGCAGCCAGGCAGGCGAAACAGATTGAGTCAATCAGGCTCGATGTTCTCTGAAACAGTGAAAATTTTCAGACAAAAGGAAATTTTGCGTAAAAATCAAGACGTGGTGGTTCTGGGTCCCGCAGAGAGTGGAAAGAGCACCCTGGTAAAGCAAATCAAGTGAGTCTAGCCACGCTCCTCTCTCCATTGCCCCTCTCCTACTCTTCCCTTTTTCCAACTGCCAATAACTCCATTGGAATTTCTCGTCGAAATTGGTGAGAATCGATAACTGTTCATATTTAGCTGATTGTGTGTGTTTTTCTTTCCGAAAGACGTCACGAGCTTCAGGTTGATGAGTGATCCGTACACGAGGCAAGACCTAATACAAAAACGAGAAGAAATTATCCAGAACCTGTACGCATTCTTCCGAATGCTACTGGATCACGCGAGAAAGAAAGGTCAGGAAGAAGATGGAATTAGGATCAGCGAGGAAGACGATTCAAAGTTCGAGAAGTTGTCAGGAATCGTCAATAGCGATGACCCAAAGATTGAGGAGCTGGCGGAAGAACTCATATATTTCTGGAATACCGACGCCATCCAGAGAGCGTACGAAAACAGAAAAAAATTTAAACTTCCCGATAGCGCCCGATAGTGAGTTTCGAGTTCTTTGGACCAATGCTCACAGGTAAATTCAGCTTTTTTGAGAACATCCATCGGTTAAAGGAGCCGGGATATATGCCGACGATCAAGGACATCATGCTCATTCAAGTGCCGACATCA
This sequence comes from Caenorhabditis sulstoni, assembly GCA_963966605.1. Lineage (NCBI taxonomy): Eukaryota > Metazoa > Nematoda > Chromadorea > Rhabditida > Rhabditidae > Caenorhabditis > Caenorhabditis sulstoni. The sequence continues at coordinate 7,429,987 of OZ016479.1, forward strand.
GACATAATTCAAGCGGAAGTGTTTGTGAGAGACGTCAAGCTGAGAATCTTCGACTTCCCAGGCCGTCGTCAGGAAAGGCAGAAGGTTAGAAAATGTGATTGAAAAGGAGTTTAGATTCGATAAGCGGGGACAGAGTTCGAGAGAAAGATGTGATTTGCAGTGGTTGCAACACTTCGTCGGAAAAGGGCAAACAGTGGTATTCGTGGCGGCCATCAGCGAATACGATCAAGTGCTGGAAGAAGACGGCAGTATAGTGGGCACTGGAGAATAGATAAAGACAGGACGGATCCTTTTTCAGAACCGAATGAAAGAGGCGATCAGCCTTTTCAGGGCAGTGTTCGCCGGAAGGTATTTCAACGATGCGTCCATCATTGTTTTCCTCAACAAGGTCGACATTTTTCGAGAAAAAGTCAGGACGATACCAATCAACTCGCACTTTTCCGAATTCAAAAGTTTATTGTTCAACCAGAAAAGTTTAAGTCTTTTGTCCGATTTTCAGGAGATAACACTGCCGAGTTAGGAGTCGAGTTCTTCAAACAAGAGTTCAAAGCCGCACTGCCCGAGAAGCGGCGCGACGCCTTGTACATACACGAGATCTCCTCGGTCTCGGAAAGTGTTCCGACGATCATGAACACCGCCATCGACACAGTGCTGCAGTACTCCAATAGAACGGCTACGCTCTAGATATCTTTTCCTAGTCCCACCTATTATCCATTTCCATATTTATTTTTCCAACGTTTTTTAGACCTTCTATTGTGTGTTATCTTTTTGCCCAATTTTGTGTTATTTCTCACCCTCTCCCAGTGGAAAATACTATGGCCCTCCAACTTATTTATCTTCTGTTACTACTTTCCTTCCGGGTCTCCCCGCCACCAAATTTCGGATGCCACTAATTTTACCCCTGGTACACCTTCATTTTTTTCGTGACCTCTGCGCACGCGCCCTCCTAGTTCAGCTGAGAGCTGCTACCAAGAGATGAAAGTTCACGTGCATACGCGTGACCTCTTAATGTTGCCACGTCTCTGTGATAAGGGAGCCCAAAATCCTCTCTTTAAATCATTTATTTCACTGTTCTTCTTAATATTTCGTGCAGTTTACTTCCGTTTTTTCTACCTATTCCAATCTGGACGTTTTTTTTTCCTCATGGAATGTCTCAGTGAAAGGTGATGTTTAAATTTTCCTTTAATTTTGACTAGTTATTATTAACGGCTTTTTTTGAATGAGAAATGTTTGTTTTCTAGATGTCGATTTACAGCTGGGCTTAACGCCACGGAACAGGAGCGAGCAACAGATGGAAGCAACAGATGGAAGAAAATTTGGAAAAAGAAACGAAAAGAATAATCAATAGAACTTCTTTGTTTAAACCCCAATGCCGTGTGTGGCGCAGTTTTCCGGTGCGTTTTCCTAGGCCACGGTCACACAAGCACTGTTGTTGTCGAAAATTGAGGCGATTCCTTTTATTAATTTTTTCCTTTTTCCAATAAAAATGTCAAACGAATTGTGGGTTTGTTTTCGAGAAATGCGAAGAAAAATGACGCAATGAAGCTGCGAAGTTGTTGTTTCAGACCGAATGGATATAAAAAGTGCAAAAGCCCTCTTCCTGTGCTAGCCCGGCGAACCGCCCGGGGGGGAAAGAAAGAGGGCGGAACGCCGAACTAGCCCCTAACCCCGCTCTCACCGTGCGGGAACGGCGCGGCGACAGGACAGTCCCGAGGGGGACCGTCCGTCGACGCTCGGCTCAAGACAGTCCGAGGGACCGTCTATCATCGCCCGCCGCTCAGGAGCCTTTCTCCGTCCTCACGGCTACCGCTCAAGGGCCGGAACCCTATCATCGCAGGCAACGGTACCGCTCAAGACACATAGTGCCAATCATTGCAGCGTGTGCACCCACCGGGTTTCGATCCCGGGACTCTCGGCCTGACGGTCGAGTGCTCTACCACTAAGCTATGGGTGCACGCCGAAAACAGTGCGTGTTGGGAAAAAAGAGGAAAGAGGAAGGAGAGACTGACAGGGTCCCAATAGAAGGAAAGAAAAAATTCCAATGAGGAAAAAAGAACCAAATTAAAAAAAAATACCAAATTTTTAAAAAAAAAGAACCAAATTTAAAAAAAAAAGAACCAAATTTTAAAAAAAAGAACCAAATTTAAAAAAAAAAGAACCAAATTTAAAAAAAAAAGAACCAAATTTTAAAAAAAAAGAACCAAATTTCAAAAAAAAAGAACCAAATTTCAAAAAAAAGAACCAAATTTTTAAAAAAAGAACCAAATTTTTAAAAAAAGAACCAAATTTTAAAAAAAAAGTTTAAAAAAAAAAGAACCAAATTTTAAAAAAAAAGTTTTAAAAAAAAAGAACCAAATTTTTAAAAAAGAACCAAATTTTTAAAAAAAGAACCAAATTTTTAAAAAAAGAACCAAATTTAAAAAAAAGAACCAAATTTTAAAAAAAAAGAACCAAATTTTGAAAAAAAAAGAAATTTCGAAAAAAAAAAGAAATTTTGAAAAAAAAAATAAATTTTGAAAAAAAAAGAAACAAATTTCGAAAAAAAATTTCGAAAAAAAAAATTTCGAAAAAAAAAAGAAATTTCGAAAAAAAAATTTCGAAAAAAAAAAGAAATTTTGAAAAAAAAAGAAATTTTGAAAAAAAAAGAAATTTTGAAAAAAAAAGAAATTTTGAAAAAAAAAGAAATTTTGAAAAAAAAAAAATTTCGAAAAAAAAAGAAATTTTGAAAAAAAAAGAAATTTTGAAAAAAAAAGAAATTTTGAAAAAAAAGAAATTTTGAAAAAAAAAGAAATTTTGAAAAAAAATAAACAAATTTCTAAAAAAATAAAACACATTTCGAAAAAAAATGAAACAAGTTTCAAAAAAAAAACCCAATTTCAAAAAAAAGAACCCAATTTTTTAAAAAAAATTTTAAAAAAAGAACCTAATTTTAAAAAAAAGGTCGAAGTGTGATATAAAAAGTGCAAAAGCCCTCTTCCTGTGCTAGCCCGGCGAACCGCCCGGAGGGAAAGAAAGAGGGCGGAACGCCGAACTAGCCCCTAACCCCGCTCTCACCGTGCGGGAACGGCGCGGCGACAGGACAGTCCCGAGGGGGACCGTCCGTCAAAAAAAACCAAATTTTTAAAAAAAGAACCAAATTTAAAAAAAAAAGAACCAAATTTAAAAAAAAAAGAACCAAATTTAAAAAAAAAAGAACCAAATTTCAAAAAAAAGAACCAAATTTTTAAAAAAAGAACCAAATTTCAAAAAAAAAGAACCAAATTTAAAAAAAAAAGAACCAAATTTCAAAAAAAAAGAACCAAATTTCAAAAAAAAGAACCAAATTTTTAAAAAAAGAACCAAATTTTTAAAAAAAAGAACCAAATTTTTAAAAAAAGAACCAAATTTTTAAAAAAAGTTTTTAAAAAAAAGAACCAAATTTTTAAAAAAGAACCAAATTTAAAAAAAAAAGAACCAAATTTTTAAAAAAAGAACCAAATTTAAAAAAAAGAACCAAATTTTAAAAAAAAAGAACCAAATTTTGAAAAAAAAAGAAATTTCGAAAAAAAAAAAGAAATTTTGAAAAAAAAAATAAATTTTGAAAAAAAAAAGAAACAAATTTCGAAAAAAAAGAACCAAATTTAAAAAAAAAGAACCAAATTTAAAAAAAAAGAACCAAATTTTTAAAAAAAGAACCAAATTAAAAAAAAATACCAAATTTTTAAAAAAAAGAACCAAATTTTGAAAAAAAAAGAAATTTCGAAAAAAAAAAAGAAATTTTGAAAAAAAAAATAAATTTTGAAAAAAAAGAAACAAATTTCGAAAAAAAAAGAAATTTTGAAAAAAAAGAAACAAATTTCGAAAAAAAATTTCGAAAAAAAAAAAATTTCGAAAAAAAAAAGAAATTTCGAAAAAAAAATTTCGAAAAAAAAAAGAAATTTCGAAAAAAAAAGAAATTTTGAAAAAAAAGAAACAAATTTCGAAAAAAAATTTCGAAAAAAAAAAGAAATCTCGAAAAAAAAAAGAAATTTCGAAAAAAAAAGAACCAAATTTCGAAAAAAAAAGAACCAAATTTCGAAAAAAAAAAGAACCAAATTTCGAAAAAAAAAAGAACCAAATTCCAAAAAAAAAAAAGAAATTAAAGAAACAACTTTTTTTTTGAAAAAATCATTATTTTTAAAAGAAAATTATTTAAAGAAAAAACCTATTTTTTGTTTTTTGAAAATTAATTTTTAAAGAAAATTATTAAACGAAAAAAATTTTTTTTTTTGAAAAGAAAATTACAAAAAAAAGAAAATTATTTAAAGAAAAAACCTTTTTTTGGAAAAAATCATTAAAAATTATTTAAAGAAAAAAAACTTTTTTTTTGAAAAAATCATTAATTTTTAAAGAAAATTTTTTAAAGAAAAAACCTTTTTTTGAAAAAATCATTATTTTAAAAAAAAATTATTAAACGAAAAAACCTTTTTTTTGAAAAAATCATTATTTTTTAAAGAAAATTATTAAACGAAAAAACTTTTTTTTTGAAAAGAAAATTACAAAAATAAAATTATTTAAAGAAAAAACCTTTTTTTTGAAAAAAATCATTATTTTTAAAGAAAATTTTTTAAAGAAAAAACCTTTTTTTTTGAAAAGAAAATTACAAAAAAAAGAAAATTATTTAAAGAAAAGAATCATATTCGAGTATCTCGTGCCATCCAAATGGATCGATCCAGTTGAACTCATTCGAGTCCTGACGATCCGGCTACTTTCGTTTGCTTCAGATAGGCATGCACCAAGTTCTCCGGTTCGCTTTCTTCTCGGAACTGCTTTATTTGTGTCGTCACTTCCTCTTCGATAAAAGATTGATACTGGAATGAACGAATTCGTGAACTTCCTTGATTCACTCTCAGCTCACCAGTCCGATGTTCCTTTTGATTCGGTTGTAGCTGCACTCTCCACACTTCTCCACTCGAGAATACCACTCCAATGTTGTCGTTCGGTTGAAGGAGCGTTTCCGGGGGTAGATGGGCGGGAGTAATGAATGCGTCGGCTGAATCGGAAAGGACATAATGAAGCGGTAGATTGATGGTTGGCTCACGCTGAGTGACGAAAGCATCCTTCACGTGCTGGAAGTCGGAGAGAACGACGCACGGAACGCACGGATGGTGTAGCAGGGCCCGTACGTCTTCGAGAGCTCGTCCAGATACACGTGGATGTTTTCAGCGGGAAGCTGAAACATGAAACTTGAGTGTAAGAACGTGGCAGGTTTGAAGTGAATGCACCTTACTAGAGGTGAGAATGGCAAAACAACCTGTAGAAGATTCCCGATCAGAGACAGCGGAACGGGCCCTTTCGGGTATTTTCGGACTTTCCAGTAGAAATGCACGGCATAAGTGACGATGAAGAGTAGAGAAGCTAGTACGAATACACTCATTTCATCCAGTTTCGCCTTGGATTCATCCAGTTTCGCCATTTCATCCAGTTTCGCCCGCTGATTTAAAGGGATTGCAAGTGTGATAACACACACCACGAACACTACTTTCGCTACGAAGACCACGTTCCTTGTCTCTTTCCCGTTGTTTCCGTGTAGTTTTCGTGTGCGACGGAAGGCATTTCGGGCGAAAAAGTACAGCCGGGACCACTTCGTCGTCATTTCTGAAAACACGAAATGCAATGTGAAAACCATAATATCCCATGAATATTTATAATGTCTTGTTAAAATGAGGCGAAATGCAAGCGACCACTCGCTCATCTGATCCGAATCAAACTGGGAAACGGAACGCAGAAAAAGTAACCGATTCATCTGATTCTCGGCTCTCTTCATTTCGGGAGTCAGTCTGCAGCTTATTACCGTCTTCCCGGAAACACTTACTCCTTCCTCGCTTTCCGAGAGTCTGCCCGTCTGTTTACAAACCGGGGGCCATCATCATCGTCGTGTCTTCTGAATATCATCTCTCCTCGCAAACCCAATTTTCGGGCGCCGAGTCTGCTGTCCTTTCGTATCCTCTTGTTTGCATTTCACTGAAAAAGAGCCCCCCATCTAATCCAGAAGCACCTGCAAAGACCGATTCTCTGGAACTCGCGCGCGATGAGTACATCTTGTGTCTGCTTCTCCTCCCCACGCACACTCTCTCGCTCTCCACCCAAACAATCGAATTTCCTCGCACTCGACTTCTCAGTGGGCATCCTGAACATGGAAGAAAATCTGCATCTTATTATGATTTCGTCGAGGTGAATTTGTGTGCGCGCGCGCACGAGGCGGAGTCTGCTCCGGGAGCGGCGGGTCCGTGGAGAGCACGCCTCCAGGAGGGGCTCGGGGGCAGTTTCAAGGTTTCTGGTCATCCGACGGATTCGAAATTCATGGGACCCTCTCCTCTCATTCTTCCTTTCTCGTATATTTTGATTTATGCGAGTCAGGGAAAACAATGGGACGAAGGAAGGTTTGGAGGAAAACAAGAAGACGGTCTCCGTGCGAGAGTCCTCTCCGTCTCTCCTAATTGGCAGTTCTGATTCTGACAGCTCCCTCCGATCCTCTTCCATTTTCCTTTTCTTCTTCTTCTTCTTCTTCTACTCTAATGCTCCCCTTTCCAATGTTAATTTTGTTATTTGTTGCCACGTCATTACATATTCGGCCCGCTCCGTCGCGTATGAAAACTTCTCCCTTTCTGCTTCTTCGTCCCGGAAAGCCTCAATTTTTTAAAGCATACAACACTCTTCATCTCATCTCCGAGCTCTCAATCATCAACTGCTTTTGTTTACGAGCGCTCCCTCCGATACAACCCCCTCTCCGAAAACGTTTCGTTTGCTCTTCAAAATGCTCTCCTCCCGAATCGCGTGCACTTTTTTCCCAATTTCAGATGCTCTAATGGCGAACGTGACGGGAATCGCCGAACGTCTCAACCTGTTCACTCTCATCTGGGGCCTCGGAAATGCCATATCGACGCTTCCGGAGCACTCAATGCCGCCCGAAAATTATGATTGGATGCACTGCGAGTGAGCTATTTATAGACGAAAAAAGGCGATTTCAGACGGTGTTTCGGAGGAGCATTCGCGTCTTTTTCGGGTGGAGAATCGTGTCCGAACCGTCCCAAATCCAGAACATTCCGTATCCGTTGTTCCATTCTTTCGGCGTGTATGCTCCGTTCAGAGTCGAAAGAGCACAGTTTTTGAGCCACCAGCCTCTGTGGAAGGAACGTGAAAAAAGCGAGAATAGAGGGAACTCACCCCATCTGGAACTTGGTGACACACTCCTTCACCGGGTCGTGGATGTTGTCGACAGTGGAGAAGGGAGCTCCGACGGAGCACGTCATGTCGTACCAAGCAGTCGACGCGTTGCCGACCATGTTAGGCCACACCATCTCGAGGTTCTTCAACAGATACAGCTCCTCCTCGGATCCAATCTGAAAAGTGGAACTGAAAGTGTGAGAGGAAACGTGAAAGTCTGACTTGGAACTGAAAGTAGTGGCTGAACCAGAAGTCAGTGGCGTTCTTCGAATCGGGAGTTCGGTCCCCGTACAACTCCACTCTCAAAGTGACGTTCGCATCAGAAGTCAACGCGTGGAGTGCTTCGTTTCCCAGCCAGAAGTTGGATTCAACGTCCGTATCTCCGAATCCGTTCTTGTATTCGTCCCACTTCCGATCCCAGTAGGTCTCCGAGTCGTCGAGACGACTGAAACTCTCTTTGGCTCTTTTCTTCTCTTTCTTCTTCACTCACTTCTGGAAAAGGACCCATCCACCTCCGTAAGTCTGCATATCGCACCACACTTCCGTTTCCTTCCCATTCACCAGAATCGTGTACTTCCCCGAACTGCAAGCTTTCCAACTCTTCCCCTCATTCCCCTGTCTCTCTCTCTCTCTCTCTCTCTCTCTCTCTCTCTCTCTCTCTCTCTCTCTCTCTCTCTCTCACTCTCTCTCTCTCTTCTCACTCTGTGTATCCCGCCTTCATCCAATCCTGACAGTTTCGCATCGCTCCCTTCATTTCACATGCGATACAAGCCGTCGCAGTGCAAGCCTGAGTGCTCCAAGTCCCTGTAAATCTATCATCTCTTCTCAACTCTTTTGGTTTTCCAATCAAATCTCACCCGACTTTGTGTCCGCCACCACACAGTTTTCGGTTCCGGAGTCTCCGTTTCGGAAGTTCTTGTAGTCAAAGTCCGTCCCGTCGGACCATTTGCAACTCTGTCCCTTCTGGCACTGGCCTCCGAGCCAGAAGTTGGTGCAGACGCCGGCGACTTCTGGAAGACACAAGATGGAACACTGCAGGGGTCGCAAGATGCACTTCGGAGGGAAGTCATGTCGAATGCGTTGTGCACGGAGGCGAGGTGTCCGTTGTGGGCGGTGCAGAAGTTCTCCGCTTCTTGCCACGTTCTGATAAATCTCCGGTGAAAATTGAAAACTAACCAATATTTGGGGACTTGAAGCTGTGCATATTGGGCCAATGTAGCCATACGTCTCCAGATAATTGAGGGAATCAACCATCGATGCCGTGCGGATTCCAGTTTTCTCATTCAACTCACGAAGCAAGATTCTCAACATGCACACAGTTTTCTTGTGTGTTCTTGACGTCTCCGGGAGCACAGTCCGCATTCGTCAGACGAAAAACGTTTAAGAAATAGCAGAAAATAGAGAAGAAAAGCATTCGTTGTCAAAAATGGCAGAATTTCTTGTTTCTTATCTCCTCCACCAACCGCGCCTCTTTGAACATAAAAAGCTCGTAAAATTGCAGCGAGCCGGCGAATGACACGATTTCCCAACTGGTGTTGAGGAGGCTCTTCGACGACAACTACAACAAGAACACGGTGCCCCTGAAGACGTCGGCGACGGTCGTCTCGATCGAGTTCGGCATCCAGAACATAGCCCAAGTGTCGGAGATCTCGGCGAGTTTCACGCTGGATCTGCTGTTCAGCCAGATATGGCACGATCCACGTCTCCGGTTCGACCACATCACTTCGTGTCTTCAGAATCTCACTTTAGGATACTCGGTTGACTGTTTGTGATTCATGGATTCTGAAGATCTGTTTCCAGATGGTCGACAAGCTGTGGACTCCGAACGTGTGTTTCGTGAACTCGAAGAAGACGGAGATCCACTCGTCTCCGACCCCGAACATCTTTCTCATGATCTACCCGAACGGAACCGTCTGGGTCAACTACCGACTGCAGGTTCAGTCGCCCTGTATGGTCGACCTCGTGCTCTTTCCCATGGACATCATGGCACGTTTTCGATTCCCTCGCCGACTTTAAATACTTCGAGACGTTCAGAATTGCGAGCTCATCATCGAGAGCTATGCGTACAATGCGGCTAAAGTGAAACTGAACTGGAGAGAATGGCAGCCCGTTTTCTCGATCGCAAAGTCGAAACTCTCCGACTTCACGCTCTACGGACTGCAATGGACAAAGAACAGTTTCGAGTACGCCGCCGGGCAGTGGGACCAAGTCAGTCCTCGATTCTCTTTCTCCTCCTCCAAGTTTCCACTTTCAGCTGACTGTCTCGTTGACATTCTCGCGTGCTTACGGATTCTACATCCTCCAGATGTACATTCCCACGTATTCGTCCGTTTTCTTGTCTTTCGTCAGCTTCTGGATCGATCTGAAAGCCCTTCCAGCCCGAATCACCCTCGGAGTCAGCTCTCTGATGGCTCTCACTTTTCAGGTGATCGATTTCCATGCAACCACCATTCTCAAATGATCATCAATCGTTTTCAGTATGGAAATGTGGCGAAGAATCTTCCGAAGGTCGGCTACGTCAAATCAATCGACGTCTACATGGTGCTGACGACGGCGTGAGTGCTTCAGAGGAATTCAGAACACGTCGAGCTACTTCTTACAGATTCATATTTCTGACGATGATCGAAGTGGCGTTCGTGTGTTATCTGGAGAGTGAGAACAACATGAGAAGGAAGGAGAGGCAGGCTGAAAAGAAGAAGGAACGAGTCGCCGTTTTGCAGAGGTCGGAGGATTGAATTAACAATTCTTGAGACATCCTTTTCAGAAAGAAAGACAAGAAGAAGAACAATTACGGAGCTACGACGGTCACTAACTCGAACGCGGCGGAGAGCGATTTGCGGAGCAACTACGACGAGCCATTCTCAGTGAGTGAACGGAAAGAAAGAAGCGACCGACTGTCGGATGGGTGTTTCAGAACGGAACTGCTTCGCACAAGATATCGATTACTCGACAGGCCAACAACATGTTCGAGTCTCTGCATGCTCTTGCTCAATTCGGTAGTCAGTCTCCCGCCTTCATCCCGTTCATCAGCTCATTTCCAGGTCTTTTGACCGACGAAGACGACGAGAACACGAAGTGGACCGCCCAGAACGTAGACAAGTTCTGTCGCAAAGCATTTCCTCTCTCCTTCTGCTTCCTCAATCTCATCTACTGGGCCTATTACCTGTACCAGAACTACGCGGCGAAAGCGGAAGCCCTAGCACAAATGATGCCTCCCGAATGATCATTTTGAATATGGGTTTCATGGTTTTCTACGGGTTTAATAATTTATGGATAAAGTATCTGTGCGAAAAATAATCTAGGATAAATGGAGTATTGTAAATACACGTTTTGATTCATTGCTTCTTTTTGTTTCCTCCTCCAAGAACTTTCTTGCGTTGTCCGATCATGTAGAAGTAGAGTTGTGGGAATCCGGGAATGTAGGTGAGGGCGGCGATGATGAGAACCCACCAGAACGAGATTCCCATGTTGAGTCGGTTTGGCATCTCGAGGGTCAGAATCTTCTTCTCGTCGACTTCCTTCAACGAAGCGAACAGAGTCAGAAGCTCTCCAGAGACTCCCATTGGGTAGAGCACGTAGAAGAGCGTGTATCTGAAAGAAAAATCATGTTCGGGAGCATGAAAAACGAACGAAAGAACCTGAGGTAGAGAAGGAAGTATGGAGTCTCGATTTTCAGTACGCTGAGTGCGTAGAACGAATACCGGATGACTTCAGTGACGGACCAGGCGACGAGGAGAAGTGGCACTCCGATGCTGTAGCGAGCCTGCGATATTTCTGATGATTCGTAGATTAAGTACAGAGTTCTCTTACAGTAGAGCACATATGAAGGATGGGCCAGACAAGAACGACGCGAGAAGTGACTTGCATGGCGGTGGTGCCGACTGGAGAGCGGACGAGGCCGACGATGGCATGAATCACCTGAGAAGCGAGGTATTCGAATAAAGCTGAGGAGGAAGATGGAAACCTCAAGGATAGCGGCAGTCTGGAAGATTTTCAGCTCAAACTCGACAGATTCGTACAACTGCGGCCATGTGAGTCCGTTGGCGAGACCGAGAATGGTCTTGGCAAGAATTGCGGACCACCTGAAAATATTTCCGACGGAAACTTCATTTTAACTTTCATGAGTACCAACCCCAAGATTTGGAGAACATTGTAAGTGACAAGGTAGAGTTGAACACTCATAGCTATTCTGCAAAAACGTTGATATTCTTGCAAATAAACGAGAAGAATCACGCCACACGGGAAAGAGATGAGAGAACAGAGTGGAATGATACTACGAGAGGCTTATCAGTTGGCGGGTCGAGAGAAAGAAACATCGGAAAGACAGCGAAAATAAAAAGAAGAAGAAGAAGAAGAACTTTACTCCATCCCACATGAAAAATGGAAAGGATTGCCAAGGAATTCAAAAGAATTCAAAGATTTTCCGATTACAGCCACGGCTGGCCGTGGATGGCCTACTACGACACTCCGAAATAACGGCAGGCGGACTATGTTTATCGTAAAACCACACTAAATTTTCGGAGGGAATTCGAATTTAGTGACAAGAGAAACTTGCTAATAAATATATGACAAACGAAAAAAAAAAACGGTTATTTCTGTGTATATCTAAGTCTCTAATTTTTAAAAAGTAACATAGAAAACTTCCAAAACATAAGTTTTCGTTCGACAAGTGACTCCGGAAATGCGATTTTTCCGCGTGGTTGGATAAAGTTTTGGGTTCTCCAGATCTTGCAAAGTATTCAATTGTAACTTTATATTTCGGTGCTATGATTCAGAAGCCACGTCAAGATTCAGAAGAGAAACCTTTGGAAGAACAAATTGAATGTCTGCAGGTATTTTCTTCGGGCATAAAGTGAAGAAAAAAGAATTGAGTCAGGAAAAAATCGCGGAGCTGATAGTGACGAATGAGGTGACCGAGACTCAATTGACGAATTTGACATTCGAATCGAACGATGTGATTGGTTATCTGAAGAAACTGGTGGAGGAAAAAGACGAGGAGGTCGGTTTGAGAAGGCGGGAAGTTCAGAGAACTTTCAGAGAACTTTCAGATAGCTCGACTGGAAGAGATGCTCGCCGAGCAGAAGAAACAGTCGGATCGGAGTTTCAGGATCCACAGAGAGAACTCGGAGAACAACGAAAAGAAGTTGAGGGAGGAAATCGAGAAATTGAGGAGTGAGATGAGTATAATGGGTGAGACGAAAGGAGGAGAGAGCGGGAAGGACGGAGAGATTCAGACACGCAACTCGGAAATCAACACAGAATCGAACTGGAGATAGTGGAGATGGGGACGAAACTGAGCCAGTTGCAGAAGGTGGTCGATGATCAGGCGGAGACGATTCGCAGGAAGGAGGCCGAGGAACGCAGCGTCAAGATTGCCGCCATCGAGCAGTGAGTTCACAGGAAAAACAGTCGGGCTCTTCTTGTAAATGAAGGTTTGAGAGCGAGAGCGGATTTGAGCGCCGAGTTCGAGCAGGCTGTGGCTGAAATCAGAATGGAAGCGAGTCTGGAGAACAAGGGACACACTCTGATGAACAATCAGGTCATCGAGCACTTGGAGCTGGAAATAACGAGGAAGAAGCAAGAAGTGGCACGGATGGAGCAGATTCTGGAGGAGAAACAGGGCGAATTGGAACGGGAAGTGGAGAAAACTCAGGAGCGAGAGGAGGAAAATCTGAAATTGAGAAGGCTTTTGGAGAAGAGTGGACAGACTGTGAGAAGCGCAGAAAGATAAAGAAAGGGAATGAGTTTCAGACGGAAAAGGCGCTCAAAGATAGCAAACGAAGACTGGAGGAATCGGAGAACAAGCGGAAGAGCACGCTGGAAAAGTATCTGCAAATAGAGAGCGACCTGAACGGGAAAGTGAGTGGTTCAGGCGGTTTCGAAAATCACGCTGTTTTAGCTGGAAGAAGCTCGTCAGACAGTGGAGAAGTGCGAGAAGATGACGTCAGTGCTGGAGGACCAGCTACTGAGGGAACAGCAGACGAGGAAGGCCACCATTGACGCGCACAAGGCACAGAACAAGAAGATCGAGGAGTTGAAAGTCTTCTTCAAGGTTTCCCGATTCCGAACCTTTTCCTGAATCCCCCTTTTTAGGACGTTCTTTCGAGCGAGGAAGGCCTTCTCGACGAGGTGATCAAAGAGAATCGCAATGCCGTTTTTGCTCACTTGGCACTGATTGTTTCTAGAATTCCGATTGTCAGATAAACAATTGGAATGCTGAATTTTTATTGAATAAAAGGTCTCTAAGCGGCCTGAGCATGCACACGGGCTCTGCGTTGAACGGCGACACGACGACGAGCGGCGATGCGGTTGCGGGCGACGACACGTCCACGAGCGACATTTCTGTTGACTGCGACGCGCATGACGGAAGAACGAGCTGGACATGGGCAGTAGGCTGGAAAAGGAGATTAAATGATGGTCGAGACGGAGACTGGACTCACCGGCATCTCCTCCCGGGGCTCCGGCGTTTCCGGGGGATCCTGGGGTACCGTCTCCTCCACGCTGTCCTGGCTGTCCCGGTGGTCCTGGTGGTCCAGCTGGTCCCGGGGCTCCGGCTCCCTGAGCTCTTCCTGGCTGTCCTGGGGCTCCTGCTGGTCCCTGTGGTCCTGGTCTTCCGGCGGCTCCCGGAGTTCCACGGCTGCGTTGTCCTCCACGTCCTGGGTTTCCTGGGGCTCCCGGCTGTCCTGGGTTTCCTGGGGCTCCGGCGTCTCCGGCTGGTCCTTGGGGTCCCGGTGGTCCACGTCCTCCAGACTGAGCTGGAGCTCCTGGCTGCCCGTTGACTCCCTTTGGTCCTGGTGCTCCTGGTGGTCCGGCGGGTCCTGGGGCTCCGGCAGGACAGGTGATGCAGAATCCTGGCTTTCCGGTGGCTGGGTTGATTCTGGCTCCGGATCCCGGCTGTCCGGCGAGTCCCGGAAGTCCGTCGTCTCCTCTGGCTCCTGGCTGTCCCGGTGGTCCTGGTGGACCAGCTGGGCATCCGCGAGATTGGGCTCCGCAGTTGCACTCAGCCTGTCTCTTGTTACGGCCGAGAAGGAACGAGGATCCAGACGACGGTCGGGTGGTCGGGATCATCGCTTGCCACGCGATCTGCTCGTATCCCTTGAACTCGTTGAGCTCTCCGATCTTCTCGTCGTAGAACGAGTTGATGTCGTTGAAGATCATTCCGACGGTGAGGAGACACACGACGATGGCAATACCAGAGGCGGCCGAGGCCACAGTCACGAGAGTACTGGCACTCATCTTGCGACTGATGAGACTGACTTCTCCGTCTGACTGCCTCCTTTTATACGGTTTCCCCGTCCCTTGGAAACCAACGGAATAGCATTCGAAACGGAGAGACTACACTGCTTATCAGCAGTTTCTTTTTTCATGTCTTGTGTTGGATATTTTCGAAACCAGTTCCTTTCCAATAAGGAAAGAAAGTAACGATGCAAAGAGAAGGGCAACGCCTCCAGAAAAAAGAAAACGACGTGAACCGAGAGAGAGAGAACGGACAGCCAGCGAGAAAACGAGAGAGAGAGAGGGAGATGTCAGTGATAGGAAGAGATGAGAAGTATAATTGTGAGTGAGTCACCAGAAATATCGAACGGAAAGAGAAAGAGGTCATTCAGACGATATGCGCCTTCTTTTTTCTCGAAACTCGCGGATTGGCGGAGATGGTTCCCGATGATGTGGCGTGCTACAGACAGAATCTGAAGAGGGTTTGGTTCGGGGACCAACAGGAGACTCCGAAGACGTTCCTGAATATGGTGGAGAAGTTCAGTGAGATGGGAAATTTCGTGATGACTGTGAGTTTTAAATGGGAACGCAACTCAGCTCCTTGTTTCAGACAGCGGGCGAACGACTCCTCGATGACACGAGTCTTTCGCTCATCGACTTACTTCATCTCGCCGTTCGCAGAGTAACCGATGTATGTTCGGCGTTCGAAAAGTTCCAGTTTCCAGAGATCTTCCCTGTTCTACTTGTTTTTTGCCTCCTCCTACTTATATTGGCTGTGGTATATTCGGAAAACATTCAAGGAAAGTAGATTTAGGTTTGATGAGTTCTTTGAGGTTGTTCGTAGTCCGCACCTGTTTCGCGATCTTCCCTTTTCAGTTGCACTGTGGATTCTACTCGAAGAAGCTTCTCGTGCTCATCTTCGCCGTCTTCGTGGCTCTTCTTACCACATCGGCGTGGGAAACTTTGGAATTGGTCAGGAGGAGCTCGGAAGTTTCCGTGTCCAGAGAATCACATGCAAGTGCATTCATGCAAGGTACGCCGTTTCGATGAGAAGGAAGACAGTTGGTTTCTGTTCAGAATACGAGCGAGTCATCAACCACACAAGCCACATACACAAGTGTTTTTTGGATAAAGGGACTAGACAAAAAGAGGAAGTGGAGGGGTTCTACGCAAGAATTCGAAAAAGATTCCAGCGGGTAAAAAACGGAAACATACCAAGTCGGTGGACTTTTTCGAGTTTCAGAGATTGACGGCAGTGCGAGGAGTGGGTGCCACTATCCATAGTATTGTGAGAAGGTTTCAAGAAGACTGTGAGACAAACGAGACGACGTGGTGCGGAATCATGGAACACAGGCGGATCATGAAATCGTCGGAACATGTCGAGAAAATCAGAGTCAGTGATTCGAGGGCGCCCCGTTCAAAAGAAATCTTCTCGTTTTCCAGAAAACATCAGATTTAAGTCTGGAAACAGGATCTCTTGAACTTTCTATATCCTTATTTGAAGACTCCAAGGAGAATACATTAAATAAAATGCACAATGTAGATGTCAGCGGAAAAGTCAGAGAAAGACTGATGAGAATCAGAGGAGTGTACTCTCGGATCGAGAAGCTGTTCACTATTCCCGTGAGTCGACGGAATCATTCCGTCTCGTTGAATTCTTCTTCCAGCCACCTCTCTTGTTGCAAATACCCTTCTATCTCCTCTTCGTCTTCATCGCCGTCACCGTCTTGTTCTCCACTGTCTCTCTCCTCACGATGCTACGAGATAACAGTCACTTGAGAGGTTCCCACCTCTTCTAGTTCTCTCTGACTCTCTTGTTCACAGACATCCAGAAATCCAAACCCATCGAATGTCTTCTCCAGCGCTTCAGTGTCTTCGTTCTCTCCACCGCCGTCTTGGCTCTCTTCTGGTTCTTCATGATCGTTATTCTCGGCACTTCTGCTCACAGTCTCTTTTTGAATGTCCTCCGAGACAAAGAGATGGAAGTCCTCGGGAAAATGAATGTTTCAGTGGCCAATGATTCCACTGCCAGTTTCGGGTACCTTCTCCTTTTCTCTCTCTCCCTCTCTTCAATTCCCTCTTTTCTTCTTTCAGAGACTTTCTGAAATCAAACATCGATTTGTATCTTGAAGACGAAGCAACGACAGATTTCGAAGTTTTCAATTCGGACGACTGGCAGGAAAGTACTCTGCGAAATCTGGAACTGTGCAGCCCGGAGTTGCCTTCGGATATCCAAAGTTTTGTGAGTTCATTCCAATCAATATTCCCTGCTTTGAAACAGTTTTTAGTGTGGCACAATGCAGAACATTTTCGCGACAGACGATGGAAAATGGGTTGAGGAGAGGAAAAAGTGGGTTCGCCCGACTTTCAATCTATTCTTTTCATTTCAATTCCAGAGAATTCCAGCGAGTCGGGTCGTTTTGTGAAATTGTGAAAGCGACTTGTTTTCAATGCGAATTCAAGGTTTTCAACTGGTTTCTTTTCTAATTGAAACAAGCCGATTCGGTTTTTTTTGAAGAGAGACCTCAATTTAACGAAGGAGAGAATAACAGAAAGAAAGCGGTTCATCGAGAACGTGATCTTTGAGGTTTCTTGATTGGAAAGAGAAAAGTGGTTGCAGTGGGCAGCAGAGGATCTGGAAGAGTTCAAGTTTCTGCACGAGCAGTACCGGGTGCAGATTTGGAATGATTTCGTTGTTCCGGTCACTCGTCTCGAGGCTCCCAGCCGTGAGTTCTCGCAGTGAATCTGAAATGGCTGCTCCGAGTTTCAGTAGTTCTCATCATCTCGCTTTTTGTCCTCTACGCCATGCATCTGATTTCGATTTCGTTTTCCGCCATGCAAATGTTTGTTGCGGGTCTAGGGATCGCCTTTCAAAAACAAATTTTAGTGTCGAGCCGAGTTGCGCGAATCACTACGAGTTCTACGATAATCACTCCGCGGATCGAGGACTTATCTGGTACAATCTCTAGTTTTTATGAGCACTCTTTGCTTTTTGTTGTCTTCTATGAAGTTTTCAACTTTTATTTGAGGTTCTGATTAGGCGACAGCCTTCTGAACACGATGCTTTCTGACGGCGACACGACGCTTCGCAGCGACTCTGTGACGAGCGACCGCGCGACTGCGAGCGACAACTCGGGAGCGAGCAGCCACGCGAGAACGCCCAACGACTGCGGAACGAGACGGGCACGGGCAGTAGGCTGGAAAATAATCAGAAGTGTTCGGAAGAAGGAGCGATTTCGACTCACCGGCATCTCCTCCCGGGGCTCCGGAGTTTCCTGGGGCTCCTGGGGTACCGTCTCCTCCACGCTGTCCTGGCTGTCCTGGTGGTCCTGGTGGTCCAGCTGGTCCCGGGGCTCCGGCTCCCTGAGCTCTTCCTGGCTGTCCTGGGGCTCCTGCTGGTCCCTGTGGTCCTGGTCTTCCGGCGGCTCCCGGAGTTCCACGGCTGCGTTGTCCTCCACGTCCTGGGTTTCCTGGGGCTCCTGGCTGTCCTGGGTTTCCTGGGGCTCCGGCGTCTCCGGCTGGTCCTTGGGGTCCCGGTGGTCCACGGCCTCCAGACTGAGCTGGAGCTCCTGGCTGTCCGTTGACTCCCTTTGGTCCTGGCGCTCCTGGTGGCCCGGCGGGTCCTGGGGCTCCGGCAGGACAGGTGATGCAGAATCCTGGCTTTCCGGTAGCTGGGTTGATTCTGGCTCCGGATCCCGGCTGTCCGGCGAGTCCCGGAAGTCCGTCGTCTCCTCTGGCTCCTGGCTGTCCCGGTGGTCCTGGTGGACCAGCTGGGCATCCGCGAGATTGGGCTCCGCAGTTGCACTCGGCCTGTCTCTTGTTACGGCCGAGAAGGAACGAGGATCCAGAAGACGGTCGGGTGGTCGGGATCATCGCTTGCCACGCGATCTGCTCGTATCCCTTGAACTCGTTGAGCTCTCCGATCTTCTCGTCGTAGAACGAGTTGATGTCGTTGAAGATCATTCCAACAGTGAACACACAGGCAACAATGGCCACGCCAGAAGCTGCCGAAGCGACGGTAACAAGAGTGCTAGCAGTCATCTCCTGACTTTCTCAGAACTGCAGATGATGTGTGTCTTTTCCAATTACAGCCTCTCCTTTTATAGAATCCCGTTGAGTTTTTCAATTTAGAGTTTTTTCACAATGCCATACTCAGCAGTTTCAAGATTGAATGAAGAGATTGCGGAGAAACGAGAGGAACAGAAGCAGTTTACTGCCTTCCGACCAAGTGTTTCTGCATTCTCAACCAGCCGTCGCTTCCAATTTCCGTGTTCGCTCGTCGGAAAAAGACCTTGAAACCGTTGATGACCAAACAACTTTTTGCGGTAGGACAGAGAGGAAGAAGGCAGAAAAGTCTTGTGACGCAGGAAAGGACACTTAATTTTTGCAGAGAAGAGGAAGTTTCTCTCGGGACAGGGAAAGATTGGATGCTGAATGGTTTATTAAAAGAGACACTTCTTAGGCTTTGTGGACGCGGACGCGCTTGACGACACGACGCTTGACGGCAGCAGCAGCTCGCGAACGAGCAACGACGCGAGAACGAGCAGCAACACGCGACTTGGCGGCGACGCGGGCGGACATGGCAGCCGAACGAGCTGGGCACGGGCAGTAGGCTGCAAAGAGTACGAGTTTGGAAAGACCGAGAATGAAGAATAGGAGGACTCACCGGCATCTCCTCCCGGGGCTCCGGAGTTTCCTGGGGCTCCTGGGGTACCGTCTCCTCCACGCTGTCCTGGCTGTCCTGGTGGTCCTGGCGGTCCAGCTGGTCCCGGGGCTCCGGCTCCCTGGGATGCTCCTGGCTGTCCTGGGGCTCCTGCTGGTCCCTGTGGTCCTGGTCTTCCGGCGGCTCCCGGTGTTCCACGGCTGCGTTGTCCTCCACGTCCTGGGTTTCCTGGGGCTCCTGGAGCTCCGGCCTGTCCTGGGGCTCCGGCATCTCCGGCTGGTCCTGGTGGTCCAGCTGGTCCCTGGCCTCCTCCGAAAGCGTTTTGTCCCGGAGCTCCCGCTGGTCCTGGGGCTCCTGGAGCTCCTGGAGCTCCCGCTGGTCCTGGGGCACCGGCTGGGCAAGTGATGCAGAAGCTGTCACGTCCGGTGGCTGGGTTGATTCTGGCTCCGGATCCCGGCTGTCCGGCGAGTCCCGGAAGTCCGTCGTCTCCTCTGGCTCCTGGCTGTCCCGGTGGTCCTGGTGGACCAGCTGGGCATCCGCGAGATTGGGCTCCGCAGTTGCACTCGGCCTGTCTCTTGTTACGGCCGAGAAGGAACGAGGAAGCGTCGACTGGACGGGTGGTCGGGATCATGGATCGCCAGGCATGTTCCTCGAGTCCCTTGAACTCTTTGAGCTCCCCGATCTTCTCGTCATAGAACGAGTTGATGTCGTTGAAGATCATTCCGACGGTCAGGAGACATCCGAGGACAGCGAGGCCCGAAGCGGCAGAAACCACTGTGACGAAGGTGCTGGTACTCATCTTGGCTGATGAAGTATACTGCTAACTGAGGAGACCTCTTTTATAGCGACTGTCCCGAATACTTCCGAGGTCATCCCGCGCGGCCTCATTTCTCATTACCTTCGGTCAATTTTCGGCTCCTCCTAGATACTGATGGCGGATTGTGAGAAATCGAGATTCGCCGAGAAACTGCGGGGGGTTTCTTCAATTAGTTCACATGAACAGTTTCTGTTTATTTCCTCTTGCGGTCACCGTTTACACGGCGGTTTCCTACACGGAAGCGGAACAAAAACAGTCTGGCATTGAAGAAAAACGCTGTCGAACAGGTGGCCTTGGGTGGCCCGATTCGACTCGATGATCGCATCGGAATTCCAAACGAATTCGATAGAGAAAACAAGGGCGTCGGCTCGAGACCCCCTTCCTGATCGCTTTGATTTCAGAAGTGAAAA
Source organism: Caenorhabditis sulstoni (assembly GCA_963966605.1). NCBI lineage: Eukaryota > Metazoa > Nematoda > Chromadorea > Rhabditida > Rhabditidae > Caenorhabditis > Caenorhabditis sulstoni. The sequence goes on from OZ016479.1 coordinate 7,450,277, forward strand.
ACCCAGAAGATGTCTGCCAGAAAGAGTGCGTCATCGAGAACACAACGAAACTAGTTCGAAAACTTTTGAGTCATTCTGTTATCGTGAAGATTTATTAAAATGGAAACGAGAAAACATGTTGGTGGACTGAAATTAATCCGATCCGACTTGCTCCCGTTTCCCATTTCCTAATCTTGTGCTCTGTGTCATGAACTGCTCCCAGCCGTTTAGCGTTCTCGGCGATCCACAGATACAGAATGCACTCAATCTCATTCATGAGTGAGCTTGTACATATTATCGCATCCCATCCAAACGTAAATCTCTTTTCAGCTTCTATTCTCCAGTACTTCTTCTGGTCCTTCTGATCCTCATCGTATTTTCGCTGCTTTCGAACGTTTTCATTGTGATCGTTCTGGTGCAGCCAGAAATGAGAAGACTCGGAACAAACAATATGATGACTGTGATGGCAGCTTGCGACTTTCTGTGCACTGTTTCCGTGTTTACGACTGTCATCTCGGGGGACTTGTCAAAGTATTCTGCCTTCCCAAACTGTCGGTTTTCAAGTGGCTCCTTCCAGAGGAGTCTCTTTCATTCGGGCTTTCATTCCGACGTTTTGTTTCTATTTGTCGGTGGCTCTGCATGCTCTTTCCATTCACGTGGCAGTCGGAATGGCATTCTGTAGAATAATGACTCTGAAGACTGACGGTAGAACCAGGTGAGAACGGGAGTTCAACTTCGAAGAGGTTCTTGATTTCAGCGAGAAGTGGCAAGGGTCGGCCTATGCTTCCCGTCTCGTCCTCCTTCTTTTCTTGTTCACTTTTTCAGTGGCAATTCCGTATGGTCTTCTATTGAAAATTACCGAGTGAGGAAACATCAGACATACTGCTCAAGTACACACGGTTCAGGAAGTCCCAAGGAGTCTACACTGTCGATATCGTGCTCAACAACGGGTGTTCTTTTCTGAAGTCGGTATTCATGTTGAATGCAATCGTGCTGAAAGTAACAGTAAACTGCTGAAATCACAGAACGAGATTCGAGTTTCCAGTTGATACCGTGTCTTTTGATTGCCAGTTTCTCTGTGATCATTCTCCGAAATATCAGCGACAGCCGGAAAAGCAGACAGAAAACGTTGGGAATGAAAGCCAACAAGTACCCGCAATATTGTTCGTTCCCCCAGAGATTCTCGTTTTGCAGCAAGAGGATGGATCGATCGTCTGACTTGATTCTCTCGATTCTCGTCATATTCCTGATAACAGAAGTGCCGCAAGTCTGTTTCAGTCTGTTCGGAGCAATATTCACGGAGGACTACTACCTGTCAGTCCACCGAGATCCGCATTTCCAACGCAACGACTGATTCAGGTACGCCGGTCCGAACATCGGAAGTCTCTTCGACACGCTCACACTCCTCAACAGCGCCTCCAGTATCATCATTTACTGTCTGCTCTCTTCCAAGTTCAGATCTCTCTTCGCCAGAATCTTCCTACGCAAAATAAAAACAAAGAGAGCTGCACAGGTTAACGATCCCATCAACTATGAAGCCGAACCTCGTTTTCAGTCCACAACTGACATCTCATTGTTCTGAAATTCCTGGAGCGACTCAATTCGACATTTTGGCAACGAGTCTCGAGTTTTTTTCCAAATGAACCTTTTGAACAATCACAAGATGTTCCTGACGAAATGTTTCTTAAAAACAATTGAGAATAGGACAGAAACAACTAAAAACTCATGTATTTTGCGGTCACTGGTCGAAAGACTTTTTAGGAGCTGTGGGAACGAGGCAACGTTTTCCGAGTTTCTTTGCAGAGGAGTGAGAACGAGTTGGCAACAGAAATGGTGTTTTTGGGAAAGAAGTTCAGTGGAAGCAATATTCGTGTTGACAAGAGAACAGGTGCATTTCGAGAGGCAAGGTGGTCCTCCGGGAAGGAGCATTCGAATGCGTCACCTCAATACTTTCTCGGTAACGGGAGATGATATTTTGATCGAAACTGCACGTTCTCACCCCTCAATTAGAAGAAGGCACCCACATTCTGTTGTCCGATCCCTTCCCACACATCTGCATCTTCTCCCCCTGTTTCGGTTCTTTCTGACCGCAAGCATACTCCCGAGGAGTCGTTCTCTTCCGAATAAACGAATTCTATTCGAACTGAGTAACGCGGTTATTTGTTTCTTCAACGGGAAACTCGTTTGCATGTCAATCCAGTAAGCGAGAGAGAGAGAGCAAGTGGGGAAATCAAACGAGCACGGCGGCTCGATGGCGAACGAGCTCAACTGCACACAGTTCTTCGAGCCGTATCCGGAGCCCGACACCGAGCAAGCAGGAAACAGTACCATCCCGTGGCTCATCACTACTCTTGTTAAGTATGTTCCGAAATGAATGTGTTCCCAATGAACTCTTTTCCAGAGCGTATCGCCCATATCACTACTACGTGTTGACTACCCTCATCGTTTTCAGCTTTTTTGCCAACGTTCTCATAGTTGTCGTTCTTGCAAAGAAGGAAATGAGGAGTGCCGGAGTGAACGTTATGATGATTCTGATTGCGCTTTGCGACTTCGGCTGCTCAGTTGCTGCCCTCTTCCAGCTGTTTCTCAGGAACTATTCCGAGTGAATCATTCTATTCCTCTCCGAAATCCTCTCGATACTTTCAGCAATTACTCGTCCTATCTGACTGCATATTCTCAGATTTCTTCCGATTATCTCGCCGTTTCTTTTCATGCTTCTTCATTGTATTGTGCAGTTGGAATGGCTTTTTGTCGAGTGAAATCCTTGAATTTCGCAGATAAAAATAGGTGAAAACTACTACTCTTCCGGTACACGTATTTCATCAGTTTCATGTGCTCAGAGATCGGTGGCAGACTCCGAACTACGCGTTGCGAGTGGCGTTTTCACTCTGTGCACCCGTCTTCGCCGCAGCTTCTTTCGTCATTTTCGTGAATGCTGCCAAAGAGCGAGTCGAATGGACTCCGTTCTCGAATCGATTTCTGTTGTGTTCTAGGACCGAGGAAGACGGCGTCTTCATCGACATCTCCGACTTGTCGCTGATGAACAACTGCCTCTTCATGAAGACGGCCCTCGTGGCAGCCGGCACTCTTTTCAAAGCGATCCCGTGCTTCATGATGCTATCCTTATCACTGTTCCTTCTCCGGCGGATCGACGACGGTAAAAAGAGCTCCAGCAGTGTGTCCAACAATCAGAGTGAGAAAAAGTGAGCATCGTACCAGAAACGAGACTTTCACACCAAATTTTCAGCGCCAAAATAGACCGTTCGTCCCGATTCATACAATTTGTGCTCGTTATTTTTCTCGTCACAGAGACGCCGCAAGCCCTTTTCAGCATCATTGGTGGCTTTTTCGTGATTGACTATGTGAAGTGGGTTCTAGATGCTCACTGAATGCACTTCTGCCGCTTTCAGCTACTTCCAAAACTTGGCCATCTTCATGAACATACTCGCTTTCACGAACACGAGCACGAGTTTCGTCATCTACAGTGTCCTGTCTTCCAAGTTTCGGAAGCTCTTCATGCAGATGTTCTGGCCTCGTTCTGTCACCGAAAAGATTTACGCAGTGAGACTCTGTCGTCTTCTTTTCCACCCTTCTCGCTAAGTTTCAGAAGCGGAGTACGGTAGTCATCCAATCTCTGGTGCATTCATCTCGGACTCATCGAACGGATCACATGGAACTTTGAGCTCATCCACTTTCAAACCACTAATCTCTTTTTCTTGTTTTCTTGTTGACAACCGCAGTTTATAGCCTATTCTTCGGAATATGTTTACGTGCCAAAGTGTCGGGTGTGAAAACGAGGAAATTGAAAACCGCTGTCAAGTCCGGAAACTGATTCGGGCCCAAAGAACCGAAAGCTCGACCGAAAGAAAACATATCCAAACTGTGAAGAGAATCTTCGAGAATCAGTGGAACCTACGAATCACCTCCCAAAATGTCGATCTCAGAGTGATGAATACGAAGAGTGACAAGAGAACAGGTGCATTTCGAGAGGCAAGGCGGTCCTCGAGAGTTCCGGAAGACGCATTTCATTCGAATGCGTCAACATTCTCGCTAACGGGAGATGATTCTTTGATCGCTCTCACCCTCAATCAGAAATTCTTCCCTCTCGGTTCCTCGAAACACTTCTCTGTTTCGTTTCTTTGCGACGGATGAATGCGAAAAGTCGTTCTCCATCCCGAAAATAAGAGTTGTTTCTAAACAAGCGATTTCCAAGACATTTCCATTGAAAAGCCTGTTTGCATGCTAATCCAATATCCGAGAGAGCCAAAGGTAAAACGGAGAAGCACGGCGACTCGATGACGGACGAGTTCAACTGCACACAGTTCTTCGAGCCGTACCCCGATCCCGGAACTGAAGAAGCAAGCCGCCGCATCATTCCCTGGCTCATCACATTCATTGTTTCGTGAGAACTTCTTCCCACTTTCCCTCATTCTCCAAAGCATTTCAGAGCCTATCGGCCTTACCACTACTACTTGCTGACGTCACTCCTTGTTTTCAGCTTCTTCGCTAACTTTCTCATTGTGATTGTTTTGTCGCAGAAGGAAATGAGGAGTACTGGAGTCAACGTCACGATGATTCTGATCGCTTTGTGCGACTTCTTTTGCTCCGTCGCTGCTCTTTTCCAACTGTACCTCAGGAACTATTCCATGTTACTTTCGAAACGCGTTTCCCTCTGTAATCAAACAGACACTTTCAGCAATTACTCGTCCTATCTGACTGCATATTCTCAGATTTCTTCCGATTATCTCGCCGTTTCCTTTCATGCTTCTTCATTGTATTTTGCAGTTGGAATGGCTTTTTGCAGATTCAAATCCTTGAATTTCTCGGATAGAAATAGGTGAGCACAACTTTCCCTTCTTGTGAACTTCATGTGTTCAGAGAGCGGTGGCAGACTCCGAACTTTGCATTGCGAGTGGCATTCGCCCTCTGTGCACCCGTTTTCGCCGCAGCTTCTCTTGTTCTTTTCATAAACGAAGTGAGAAAGTAGGTGATGAAATGAACAATGTGAATTTATCGATTTGGTATTGCAGTTCAGAAGAGGACGGCATCTACATGACCAACTCCGATCTGGCGTTGGCGAACAACTGCCTCTTTCAGAAAGTTGCCCTGGTCACCATCGGAACTCTTTTCAAAGCGATCCCTTGTGCTCTGATGCTTCTACTCTCCATCCTGCTTCTGGGTCAGATCAGTGACGGGAAGAAGAAAATGAGCGGAGTCGCGAGCAATCAGAGTGGAACGAAGTGAGCATCTCGTTGCAACGAGTCGCCATTCGAGTGTTCCAGTGCACAAATCGACCGCACCTCCCGTTTCATTCAAGTCGTCCTCGTCGTTTTCCTCGTCACCGAGTCGCCGCAAGCTCTTTTCAGTATCATCGGCGGCCTCTTTCTCGTTGATTACGTAAAGTCGGCTTCAGATCTTCAATTCTCCGCTCGAAAATTATCCGTTTTCAGCTATTTCCAGAACTTATCCATATTTTTCAACGTGTTATCTTTCATCAACACGAGCACGAGTTTCATCATTTACAGCTCGCTGTCCTCCAAATTCCGGAAACTCTTCGTTCGTTTGTTCTTTCCGCGTTCCGTCGCGGATTTGATCTACAGAGTAACTGAACGTCTTGCTCAAAAGTGCTCAGTTTCAATTTCAGAAGAAGAAGAAGAGCTCCGTAATTGTGCCGTCAGTTTCCCGTTCATCTCGGAACCTGTGAGAAGATCAGAAAGGACTTTGGCAAATACTGATAACATCTACAAAGAATTATATGAGAGAATTGTTGGACTGAAGAAAAGCTATTTACGAAGATTTCCCATATTTCTATTTTCTGTGTTTTTTAACTCGGTCACAGCGAGGCTTCAAAATATTTTAGTGATTACCATTTCCCTCTTTCTTCTCCAATCAGAAGAAGAACAGAGTTACGACGAGGAGTCGAACAACATGAGGTCCCGTGACGTAACGGGAGGTCACGGAAGATCACGTGAAGTCACATACGGTCACTTAAGGTCACGTGAGGTCACGGGAGGCCAGATGAAGTCATTCAAGGTCAAGTGAGGTCACGTAAGGTCACGTGAGATCACGTACGGTCACGTGAGGCCACGTGAGGTCACGTTTGGTCTTGTGATTTCACGCGAGGTCTTATGAGATCCCGTAAGATTGCGTGAGGTCACGCACGGTCACGTGAGGTCACGCGAAGTCGGTCACATGACGTGAGGTCACATATGGTCGCGTAAGGTCACGGAGGTCACGTGACGTCACGCGGGGCCACATGAGGTGACTTGAAATCACGTGAAGTTACATACGGTCACTCAAGGGCACGCAAGGTCACGGGAGGTCACGTACGGTCACATACGGTCATCGGAGTTCACGGCAGTTCACATAAGGTCGCGTATGACTGTCACGGGAGGTACCAAGTGAGGCGAAAGTGCTGATTTTCCGGATATTCGGCACTTTCTGCTCATCGCTAGTCCCGAAAGAACCTTCCTAAACTTTCGCATTCGTGTGTTCTCTCTGCATCCGACACACGTGGCTGTCTCTCTCTCTCTTTCTCTGCAGCTGTTAATCACTCGATCGTTTCCCACGCGCCATCTATGTTTCATGTCTTTCCGCAGGACGTACTCAATTGAAGCAACAAGAACATGTTGCTCATTTGTTACATTCCGTGTTTGTATCGAATCTGATCCAGCTGAGAAACGTGTTCCGAACTTTTGTGAGTTTCGAACCGAGAATGAAACTCTTCCTACTCAAGATTTCAGATGTCGAATGAGTCGATCGCTGGATCGTCAGAGCTTCTGTGCTCTGTCTGCTCAAAGAGCTCCCGCAATATTCGATGTGGTTACCGAACGAAATGAGCAACATGTCACTCAGGTCAGTAAGCCGAACTACGGAAGAGTCACGTCTGATTCAAATCTTTCTGGATAGCGAGAGAAGAGTACACGCGTCTTCGGAAAACCGATTCCCAGTGACCTGATGAAAGTGGCGCGCGCGCCCCGATCCAACTCGTAAACATCCGCGTTTCTGTTGTTTTTTTGCCGCGATTTCACGCGCTGCACAACTCGCTTTACTATTCCAGAACTCGCAATATTTTCTCAACCTTCAACGAAAAACGTTTCTCTTTTTCTGTTGTGAGCGAACCTAGTGGAACTTGAGATAGATCAGCTGTTCGCTGGGAAGAGGAGACTGGTTAGTCGTCCCGTCAGGCTACCAAATTGCCAAACATATTCGACCAGCTACGCGCATTCCTCCCCTCTCTCTCCCTCTCTTTCTGTCTTTCTCTCTCTCTTTCTCGTTCCGTTCCGCACACTCTCGCCCTTCATTCAACATTAAAAGAGAACGCGAGAGAGCACGCGACGAGAGGAGACGCAGACGGTCGCAGAGTGCACACACCAACCCGCCAATGACTAACAATACCAGTGCGGAATACTTTCCGGATAACTTTTCTCTTATTCTTCGTTCTCGCCGCCTTTGTGAAAATCGAATTGCGATGGGAAAGTTCAGCCGTCCCGACACGTTCTCTTCCCGGTTTTATCGACGAAACGTTCGTTTTCTACACTCGCCCCTCGCTGCTGACGTTACTGAAAATGTTTGTTTGATAGTATTCGGTATCAGTTCTGAATCACCAGGCGTGATTCATCGTTTTGAATAAGTCAGCAAAAAGGGCTCGATACGATGTTTTGTTTTCACTTCTTTTCGATACGAAACAAAGCGGGGAGTTTTCTTTTTTCGAAAACGGAGACCACCTTTTCTCGTTTTCCTCGCCCCCCATCCACTCATTCGTATTCTCGTCTTTCTCGGAGGAAAACGATTCCATTGACCTGTTTGAGAGAGGATTTCGAAGCGATGAAAGCATTGCCACGTCACAGCTATAGTCACTCCACATTCCTCTCAGCTGCACTTAAAATCAGAATAATAATGATAAAAAAGAAGAAGAATGTAGTAAACCGAGGGATCGCCAACGCGAAGAGAAGCGAAGAAGCGGCGTAGTCTTCGCCGCCTCGCGATTCCAGTTCTCGTGGGAACCGACCCTCTCTCGGAGTGCCACCTTCTTTCTTTCCGAGATTTCGAAAGACTTTGAACACTGTCGCTCGTCACGTCGGCTCCTCCTCAAGTCAGCTGCCGTCTCCCTCCCATGGCCGGTCAGCTCATCCCTCTCTTTTTGTCACAAATCGTCAAAAGTTTCGTTTCCCTGCCGGCGAGTGTAGGTTGTGAAAACCAAATACAGCAGAAACTGTAGCAGTCTTATGCAAATAGCCACCCCGTCTTCCCGCGCCTTTTCGCGTTTCTCTCGCTCTAAAAATTAGCTGTCGTTGTTCTGAGCGGACGAGAAACGAAACGAAATCGAATTGCGTGCAAAACACTTTTTGTTTGCTCAGTCACATTACCAGATGTCGAGCCCCGGCGACTTCTTTTTGTGCATTTCCACGGCCCCCCTTGCCGCCGCCGCCACCCATCGTTTTCTATCTTTTGAATTAAACACGCTTCGTTTCTTCTTCTTGGAACTGCGAACACAACGAGAGTTCGCCTCCTTTTCTTTGCGATCGGAAGAAAAAGGCGCCGACTTTATTATTGGAACCATAAAATGCTGCGAAGAACGACAACGACGACTGTACTACTTGAAAGCGGGAGGCGCGAAGAACTTGCGACAGAATAGTCTCCGGGGTGAATATGACAGGTGATAGAAAAGAGGAAGAGAGAGAGAGAGAGTGAGAGAGAGAGAAAGAGAAAGAGAGAGAGAAAGAGAGAGAGAGAGAGAGAGAGAGAGAGAGAGAGAGAAAGAGTGAGAGAGAGAGAGAGTGAGAGAGAGAGAAAGAGAGAGAGAGAGAGAGAGACAGGGAGAGATGTGTGATATAGTTTGAGGAATATGCCATTTTGAATGTAATCTAACATGGTTTCGTTTTGCTTGGACCTGCCAGTTGAAAATAAGCGTGAATTGAATGCCTACATCGTGTCGTGTCGAGTCGATTTCTCTGTTTTCCGTTGCTCACTGTTGCTGCTGATCCTCCTCTTCCTCCTTCGTCTTGAAGACTAACGTGTGTCCGATGGGCTTGACCCGAGGTTTGGCCACCGTCTCCACTTCTTCTTTCGGCGCCTCCTTCTTTCCTCTGAAAGTTCTCAAACCCTGACCAACTTCGATCAACTTCACTCACTCGAATTCGAAATGTGAACTCTTCGGATCGATGAAGACCGTGAGAGCTCCTTTGTCGACGGGCATCAGTCTCACGAGATCCCTCGTCGTCGTGACGGTCGTTCCGTTCTCGAGAACCTGCGGAACCACGCGATACCGGAACTTGCGCCGTGGCTTTTTCGCTCTGAACATTCCCACAACTCGTTGTGAAACTTGTCAACGAAACGACTCACGGAGGAGCTCCCTCTTTCGCCGCCTGCTGTTTCTTAGCAGCCGCTTCCAGGGCCTTGTTTCGTGCTTCTCTGCAGTAGAAGAGAGATGGGAACTAGTTGAGAACGAAGAGAATAACTCACATCATCACTACTACGTGCTCGTTGAACACTCCCATTTTGACGAGCTGCTCGTAACGGAACGGCAGCACCTGCCTCTCCTTCTGCTCCTCACTCTCCCTGCAAGAAGCGCTTATCAGGCCGTCTGCGGTCTCGCGAACTCACGCATTATTCCCTGGGACGTTTGCGTCCATCTCTCCGAACTACGAGCAGAAGAGCTCCCACAAGCAGTGTCTATATCTGGAAAAGTGGAAGAATCAGGAGGGCAATCCGTGAAAGGAAGGAAGAGGCGGCAAGTGGAGGGGCGGAGATGCCCTCTCTCTCGCCTTCTCGCTTCTTCGCCCACTAAGGACAACAACAACACTCGCGGTGCTCTTTCTCTCTTTCTCTTCTCATCATTATTTTAGGAGAGACACCGGGGAGGTCGGAGCGGGCGGCGAGAAAACGAGCGACGTCTTCGTCGGCGCCCGTCTTCCTTTCCGTCTGCGTCTACCGGCTGCCAGCAGGCATCCCTCTAAGAGGGTACCAGTCGTATCTCGATCTGAGTCTTCGCTTCCTTTCAATATACCCAATAACGAGATGCTAAATGTGAGCCACCAGGCGCTTCTACGACCCGCCAAAAAAGGTTCACACCCGAGGCTGCAGCAGCGAGAGAGTGTGTCTGTGTTTCTCTATGCCATGAGACGATTACTCATCGCCTGCACCAGAACTAGGAGAAGAATGAAACGAAGAAGCTTGTTCTCAGCAGTTTTCCTCGTGGAAGACGAATAGAGTCACGGGGCATGCTCTAGATTCGGCCATTCGAAAAGGGGTTCTTCCGGTCGGAGGGTGGCCTAGAAAGATGCGTCGGGGGACTAGAAAACGCAGAACGACAAAATTCGATTTCGATTTCGCGAGTTCTATCAATTTCAATATTCTTATCGATCTGTGAAACGTGTTTCTCTCAAATCTTTCCAAACTCTTCTGAACTAGCGAAGCTTCAGGGGTAATGAGTGCGGATGTGATCAAAAGGTCGAATCCTGCCGACGACTATGAGCTTCTACAACGGGTCGGCTCCGGAACTTACGGAGAGGTGTACAAAGCTAGAGACATCAGGTTTTTGTTAAAAGTTGAAAAGAAAAAAAACAAAAAGGAGAAATCTGTTCAGAAGCGACACACTGGCAGCTGTGAAAGTGGTCAAGCTGGAGGCCGGCGACAACTTCGCAGTCATTCAGCAGGAAATCATTGTGATTAGAGAATGCTCGCACCCAAACATAATAGCCTACTTTGGAAGTTATATCAGACGGTGAGAAAAACAGGAAGTATAGAAGAAATGAGTTGGCTTTGCAGAGATCGCCTGTGGATTGTGATGGAGTATTGTGGCGGCGGAAGTCTGCAGGATATTTATCACTGTAGGTCATCCTGAATGAAAATTCTGACCCGGTTGGTTTTTCAGTAACTGGAGGTCTTTCTGAATTGCAAATTGCATTCGTCTGCCGGGAAACTCTCCGAGGTCTCAACTATCTGCACAATATGGGCAAGATTCATCGCGACATCAAGGGAGCGAACATTCTTCTTTCGTCGACTGGAGATGTTAAACTGGCGGATTTTGGAGTGGCTGCACAAATCACGGCCACAATTGGGAAAAGAAAATCGTTTATTGGAACTCCTTACTGGTGAATTTCCGTTTCGTAGAACGTCTTGATAACTTTCCCACTTCAGGATGGCTCCCGAAGTGGCATGTGTCGAGAAGCGCGGTGGATACGGAATGCAGTGTGACGTGTGGGCGACCGGAATCACTGCGATCGAACTCGGAGAGTGTCAGCCGCCTCTTTTCGATCTGCATCCGATGCAAGTGCTCTACTTGATGACCAAGAGCGGTTACAAACCGCCGCATCTGAAAGACAAGCACAAATGGTCTCCGTTGTTCCATGACTTTGTTCGGCAATGTCTGACAAAAAATCCGAAAAAAAGACCTTCGCCCGAGAAGCTTCTCACGACACATCCGTTCGTTTTGGGCTCGCTTTCCGCCAGAATGACGAGAGATTTGCTGGACAAGGTGAATGGAGCGCCGGCAAATGTATACGATCGGATGTCCCGGACGGCAGACGATTTGACGGAAGAAGAATCCGATATGGACGACGCGCCTCCTCTGTTAACTCCAGACGCGGCCCCACTTCGGATCGGACTTCCCTCTCATCTAAACGGACTCCGACTTGATTCAAAATGTCTGGAACAGTTGTCATCTTCTGCGAACACTTCTTCGTCCGAAACCGATCGGAAAACACCGACGTCGACTCCGCGAGCTCTGAACCGAGGATATCATTCGGAGCGAACACTTCCCGCAAAAGAGATGCCGTCGCTCCCTGATGTCGTCGGAGGAGATGCTCTTCTCCATTGCGGAAACGGTGTAATTTTAGACGATGACGAGACCATCAGGGCTCCGCGAGCACCTCCGCGAACTCTCCGAGCTGCTCAGAAGGCCGCCGCTTCATCCAACTCAGAAAATCGCTTCAGTTCGACATCGATCGCTTCGACTCCCAGTGAAGACGGTCCAACGACGTTCTTCGGAATGCCGATTATCCCGAAGGTTCCGATGGGAGCGTGCTTCTCAAAGATCATGGACAGCACCGATCTGAAAGTGAACTGTGCCGCCTCGTGGGTTCACCCTCTCACTGGAGCGCATTTGCTGCTTTTTGGAACGGAACAAGGAATATATTCGTTCGATACGAACTGCATGCCCGACGGAAACCTCACACGAATTCATCATCGTCGCTGTTCGTGGATGTTTGTGTATTCTGACCGCCTGACGGCAATCCAGGGCAACACTCCGTACCTCTACCGACACGATCTGATCGCATTGACGCAGAAAAATCTGACGCTGAAAATGAGCAAGAATCTGAACAAGATTCCTGAGAGATACGTTCCGAAAAGGCTTGCGATCACAGTTCGAATGCCGGAAACGCGCGGAGCCATCCAATGCACTGTGAAAAGAGGCCAGGGAGCCCAGTCGAACTCTTTGTTCCTCTGTTGCGCCGTTCCTAACACTGTGCACCTTTTCCAATGGTACAAGCCAATGCAACAGTTTGTCCTGATGCGAAGTGAGCCTCTTCCCGAAGACATTCGCTTTCCGATCCGTCCGTTTTCTCTTGTTAACTCACCAACTGCCGACTTCCCGCAGCTGTGCATCGGAGTCGGGAAGATGTCCGGTTCTTCCGAGTTCCAGTTCAACTTCATCAATTTCTGCTCGTCGACCAAAAACTCTGAACTGAGCGGCGATCCGAACTCTTCGTTCGGAAGTCTCGCCGACGATGAGATGCTTGACGTCGGAAACATGCATCAAATCGACAAGGACACACTGTGCTTCTCGTTCCGGAACAAAGTCGTTCTCACCGATTTGGAGGGGTTCGAACGACCGAAACCGTCGATCTTCACTTTCAACTTCCACATTGAATACCTACACGTCGTCGATGGAACCATTCTTGCTTTCTCAGCGAACGGTGTCCAGGGAAGAGATTTGAAGACGAATCTGAACACGCAAGATCTCTGCGACGTCTCTCGTTTGTACAGAGTCATCGGAGACGACAGGTATGTCTTTTGTAGCCACTGAAAGTTATTTCGAAGCATTTCAGGGTCATAGTGCTGCGCTCTCAACAGATGACGTCACGGAATGCCGGAGAGACAAGCGACATCAGCCTTCTGATGGGACACGCCGACACGCCGCAGCTGTGAACCGCTCCTTCCAACTAACACCTCCCTCTCGGGTTTTCCTGTACTCGATCATTTCTGCCACTAGTTCCCCAATCGCATAATTCAAGTCACACTGATTCCTGTACGATGCATCGATCCCCGATCTCGCTCTTTCGTTCCTATATTTCCTCAATTACCTTCGAATCCAAAAGTGCCCCCTAGGAACTTCTTGTTTCTTTGTTTTCTGATTCACTTTCTCAGCGAGCTTTGCCTTTCTTTTCGAATTCTACCTGCACGCTTTCTTTCGTTTTGTGAATATAAACACTATTCGTTTACAGAATTGGGTTCAGAGCGAGGAAGAAAAAAACTTGCGATCCTGCGAGAAAAAAGAAGAAAAGAGTCATCTGGATCGGCTTTGCATGCTTCGACAGGAATCTGAAAACGACTTCAATCTCCATTCGGACGTCTTCTGAATCCTCACGTCGACAGTTTGCTTCCCATCAGGCTTTTCACATTTTGCTCCAATTCCGGCGGTGACGTCGTTTTTTGGGAAGCTCCGCCCTCTCCTTTGGCCTCAAAATTGCCGCTATTTTCGCAATTCACAGGACAAACTCACTGAAATCTTCGTCATTTTTGAGCGTTAGACTAACAGTTTTTTATGCTAAGTCTAGTTAATTCAGTGTGACAAGAATGTCACGAGAATATTTTTCAAAAAAAAAACCGGTTTCATATATTATAACACAGGTCGGCAGTAAGAAAATGCACTAACAAGTGAAGTGAGAAGGACAGGGTTGTCAAATTCCGGGCCGGGCCGGGCCGGAGGGCAAAGTCTCCGGCCCGGCCCGGCCCGGCGGCCCGGAAGAAAAAAAATTAATTTTTTTCGAAATTTTTTTTTTCGTTTTTTCGGGAATTTCAACTTTAAAATGCGTATAAAAATCATAGTTTGCAGTAAAAAAATAATATTGCTGCAAATTGAGCGTTTTCGTGGTTTTTTTTGTGTTTCTTTTTTCTCTTTTAACAGTAAAAGGGTTTCTCGAAGTATTTTTTTCGCTTCGAAGTACAACTAGCCTCAGTTTCTACAATTTTTGATACGAAAACATGAATTTCAGTGATAAAATGAGCACTTTGAAAATTTCACTGAGATTCCGGGCGGGCCGGCCGGGCCGAGCCGGGCCGGGCCGGGCCGGGCCGGGCCGGTGGGGTCATATGGTCGGCCCGGCCCGGCCCGGCCCGGCCCGGCCCGTGACAACCCTGGAGAAGGAATTATTATGATGAACATCTATGAACACGAGGCGATTGATGAATTAATAAATACATGTGGGTCACTTCCATTTGATCGTTGTGTTGTTCAGGGCGGCGATCGCTTTAAACGACTCGACCGAGTTGGGCTTCAGAGTTTTGGCGTAGGAAGCGAGAGAGATGCGGTCTCCGCGAAGAGTCATGCACTCGATGACCATCTCGGGAACGTCGAAAAGAAGAGCTAGACGGAGACGTTCGTGGGCGTCGCTCTCTCCTTTCAGAATACGGTAGATGAACTGAAAGGAATGCGTGTTACGATGGCGGGAAAATATAGACGCAAACATCTGTGGGAGGCGCAGGATGAGACCGATGGATGATGGTGAGCAAGTTGTGATTGTTCAATGCTACACTCCACTTGCTCGTCGTTTTCTTCCCTTTGAAAACATCTGGAACGGAAATAGTTTGTCTCTCCGACTTAAAAAGAATGCTTCCTACTTTTGGCAGCACTGAACGTCATCGCTATGGCTTTTGGTTGCAAAAGTTTGTCAATGTCCGGCCATCGGCACTGTCTTGTGAGCACCGAAACGATGGTTTGGATGGCAAGACGGTCGTTGAATCGGATGAGAGTCCGAACTGACGGAATAGAGGCCGGCGACGTCTGGAAGAAAAGAATCGAAAGAAAAAGGGGAGGAAAGAAACGGACGATAGCGTCGTCGAAGTGGTACATTGCCGAGTAGTAGAGCGTCGAAAGAGCGGGCAATCCTATGAGGGAGCTCGTTTTCGGAAACTTCCGGAAGTGCTCTCCTTTGCAACCAGCATCCAGTTTCTGGAAGATATTTGATTGAACTAATATACCTTTGTCTTCTCTACCTCCACTTGCAGTTGGATTTCGTAGTTTCTCATTAGAGTCTCTACTTGCCTCGCTTCGAACCTCATCTCCGGAATCGAGAAGCTGCCGTGGAGCATCGTTCGGAGCAGCGGTACTCGCTTGTCCGGGGTTCTTTTGTATTTGCGAGTCGCTTCGAATTCTATAACAGCCGCGTGCTGATATTGACCGACACCTCTACAAAAACGGCTTCAAGAGTACAAAAGATAAGAGACCTTACCTGAGGAACTTGTTCATTTTCTCCCATTCTCCGTTTATCTGAAGATGTCGAGTGTACACGCGACAAGCATCCTTCCGTCCGTCCATCAGCTTGAAGAATACGTTTTCTTTTAAGGTTCTTTCGAGAAACACGACGATCTGGAAAACGGCATCAATGAATGAGGTCTGTTTTCTTTGCTCACTTTGAAGATCGTATTTGTGTCATGGGTGGCAACTGCGAGTCTCAGCAATTCTGTTTTTTCTCGTAGAGATCTGTAGAAATCGAGAGTCACTTCGAATCCTTTGATCATTCGGTCGACTGTCTCTTCGATTGGAAGCGGCTTGTATCTATCTGCTCGCACAATCTGCAGTGAATCACTACGTGTTCATGGTTTGGTTTCCTTCTGATTACATCATACTGGACGTGTAGCTTCTTGTGTTCTGCCTTCAATCGCACTTGATCCACGTGCATCATCGGCGCTTCGCTGGGAAAGCTGCTGGCGCTTGCTTCCGAGACGACGGAGGGCGCCGACTGAAGAATGGGAGCCGGTTGCGCGTTCGCGAACTTCATATTGAGAATGTCGTCGACGATCTTTCCTGATGCTCGAGGTGAAGTGCTGTAATCGATAAATCGACTGATTCAAAATACAAATGTGATCAACTACTCGGTCAGTCGGATATTCGTTTTGTCGGAAGCGGCCACAGCTCGTGATTCATTCTGAGCTGGAGCTGGACCAGAAGGCGTCGGCGTCGGATTCTTCGGCCGAACGAAGGGTTTCGGAGTTTCTTCGCCGCCGAAAAGGTTGTCGACGGCAGCACGGGCTTGAAGCTTCAATTTTCTTGAGATACACATCGGATACGGAACTGTTTAACGTTATTACGCGAGAAACGAGCTCTCTTTGAATGGACCACGGTCGGTCACGTGAAAAATCGAAAGAAATGAATAATTACCTGCTTTGATTGTAAATCATCAAAAAGGCCAGAAGAATTGGAGTCTGATTCATTCCAGTAGCTGTCTTCCGGCAGATCGAAAGTGAATTTTCGGCGTAAAGCCATTTTACCACATTTTCGAGCGAGAAGCAAATTGAGAGGGATGTTACTGAAAAAATTCGAAGTTTACTGACAGAAAAATACTTAATGAATAGTCGAAAACGGGGTCGGAAAATGGAAAAAGAAAGCGAGAAAATGAAAAGCAGAAAAAAACCCCATGCGCCAAACTTGCGAAACTGCGTGCCAGGGTTGCGTGGGCGTGGCCAAGGGAGCGGCGCGAGTTTGAAATCGACGCGATTTTAGGCCACTTCGGCGCGAATTGGCTCATTTTAATTAAAACCTTTTTTCCGACAATATTTTCGAGTTTGTCGACGAGTATTTACAGCCGTTGACTCTTTTTCTCCGTGAAAAGTTATCGAAATCTGCAGCTAGGAAAACTTTTGACCTACACGGCGGGAACTTCCGCGAATTTTTATTTTTGCCCGCGAGAAGTCCCCGTCTGTCGCGTTTCGCTCGGCTTTACTCAGTCCGCACGGTTTCCTTTTCCTCCTTTTTCTTCTCTGCTCACTCTCGTTCTCCTACTCTCAGATTTCAGAATGCAAAACACGCAGATGCCTGTCACTCACAATGCTCCAAGAGCTCACGATGTGTAAGCGACTCTGTCACAGAAGATCAACTTTATTGCTCAATTTTCAGAACACAAATGGTAAAAGAGCCATTCTTCACAATGCCCATCTCGGTCAAACCGAAAACTCGCGAACCGGCATCATTCACCGACAACAGGTGGCTTCCTGCCTAACATTCCTCCCGCAATCAAACTTTTTTTCAGAATATACGTGAGCAACATCCCCTTCTCATTTCGAGAACAGGATCTGGCTTCAATGTTCTTCGCGTATATTGCTCACCAGTTATTCACCCAAAAAAACAATAGATTCTTTCAGATATGGACGTGTTCTCAGTGTGGAAATCGTGACTAACGACCGTGGATCAAAAGGCTTTGGGTTCGTAACACTGGATTCGATCGAGTCGTGCGAAAAGGCTCGGGCAGCCCTCCACGAGTCACACGTGCAAGGTAGAATCATCGAAGTACGCAGAGCGACACCGACCCGGAGGAAACTGTCGAACAACCCCCAGATGGAAATGGTTCCTCCTCCGAAGCTGTGCGTCGATCTTCGCGCACCACACAATCAGTGGAGAACCGAGAAGCAGCACGATAACGAGAACCTTCTTCGTTTCCCGGCCGCTGGATTCATGATGGCCCCCTTCAACGAGACCAGTCTGTTTGCTCCGACGGCTGGAAGAGTTCCGTTCGGTGAACTAAGCGGATTCAGCGTGCCTCTCCGATGCATGAAGCACAGTGAACTGAAGCTCTCCGCGAACGGCGACTACTTCTGCAAAAATGGCGAACCGACGACAGAGACCAGCCTTCTGATGTGCATGAATGGCCAGAACACCACATGCAACCAGACGTGCAACTCAACGAAGAACGATTCCTCGGAACTCGAGCACAACGCCGTCTTCCCGACTCACCTACACCAGCAGATAACCGCTCTTCTTGACACTTCGAACCACTTCGGGTCGAACACGAGCGGCAGCCAAAGAAGAGCCGGATCGGTCGTCTCCTCTGGAACGGAAGCAAGAACTTCAGAGAGTGAAGGAGCTTCAGATGAGGAAGTCCAGTGGACTCCGAACAGCAGTCCGGATCTGCTCGCTTCTCTCTACGAAGGATCCACCTCGTTTCATGGAAAAGTTTCCCCAGGCCCATCTCACTAAACTCATCACCCGACAACACCTACGTGTTTTGCATCTCAACACTTCTTTTTCACAAAGCTTTAACCCAAATACTTTACGGAATCTTCTTGTACACGACACATGTTGTCTGTCAAATGGTTCATGACCCAATCTCTGTATCCAACCCCGGTGACTATTTTTGGAATGCTCTCAGCATTTACTTATTTTGCTCCGCTTCTCACAAAACTCGCCCCTTCCATGCGATTCAGATTTCCCATTAACCGCTTGCAATTTTTACATTATTGGATGTGTAATCTTATTCTCTCAGGCTGAGCATCCAAACGGTGCCATTTTTTGACACGCGTCGACTGTTCGAATGCCCAGTCCCGTATCACTGCTTCTACTCGTCTTTGTTTTGTATTTGATAGCCCTTGTTCAGCATTTATTTTTGCATTCTTGTTACTGAATGAAAAGTGTGTCCGAAAAGTGAGAAAACCCGGATGAAATGCATCACAGCTGAGAGAAGTCGTTGTCCCGATGTGTCAATGTGAGGTCGAACGTGATCTTGCGACATCGTTTGGCCTGCTTCCAGTTGTGCTCGGACGACTCGCTCTCCTCGAGAATCACATCGTGTGTGACCGCGGGGAGCGAAAAAGAAGACGGCTGCCGGCACTTGGGAGGAGCTGAAAACGAAAAAGATTGAAAGAATGCGAGGAGGGAAGCGACTGACGGATATGGAGTGTGGGCGGCGAGGAAGGGTACAGACTGCTTCTCTCTTCGTCGTTTCCGGTGCCCCGCCGACGACTTCGACGCCTTTTCGAGAGAAGAGCAAACGGAGAGAGCAGCCGGGAGCTCTTCGTCTTCCGAAAGCCTCCGCTCACCCAGCAGAACAGACACGACACCGGTATGAAGATTCCTGAAACAGTTGCAGTTTGAAAATCATAAAACCAGATTCTGTTCGATGTTTTCAGTAGAGCTTCCCGGAATCTTTGGACTGTTTAGACAGACTGGACTGTGGCGGATGCGTAAGCCTCCCACGGATTATCCTCTTATCGAGTGTCTCCTCCGTTCGTCGCTTATTCATCGTTTCGTTCAGCGCTCACTGACGAACTAAACAAACAAACTCGGGCGGTCCGTCTGCAATTACTCGTCCCCCAAAAACAGAATAACGAACGGAGACGACGACTTCTGAGTCTTCTTCTTCTTCTTGTTTTTCTTCTAATTGACGAGACACTGCTACGGTAGTCTACGTACCCGGAATGCTCTTCTCGTCGAGAAAAAGAAAAAGAAGAATAAAGAATCCATTTCATTCTATTCCGGGAAGTGTCATCTCTGGTCCGTGCCCTTCTCTAAGTAATCAACTCGATTATGAGAATGCTGCAGCCGCGGCGGTCCGAAGCACTTTATGCTTTCCTTTTCCGGCGTTTTTTCAATTGTGTATGCGATAAACGAAAGTGAAGATTAAGAGGAGAAACGAACCGGTGAAAATGGCGAGGAAGATGACGGCGAGAAAAGTGACAAAGTTGAGTTGGCACACCAGATTCGGCAGATGTCCGGTGCAGTAGGAGACGAGCGAGCCGCATTCCGCAGTGCACTCTTCCTGCAAAACGTCATCAGACACTCATCTCGCTCCTCTTTTCAGCCCCCCTTTCATGATGGATTCCGAGAAACGAATTGAAGCGGCGAGTGTGTCCCCCACTCCGCCTACGGAGCAAGAAGTGCTCGCGAAACAGGTGCAACATTTTGCAAAACGTTTCCTCCGATTATTTCGACCTACCAATGATGAATAGACCGGATACACAGTGTCCATGGTGCTTCTGGCTCAATCCATTCTCTTTTTCTGCTCGGCGTTCACACTCGAAATGCGCTGAGAATAAGAAGACGAACGGCTGAAATGACGTGCAGGATGTCCGGGGAGGAAGCCAGATAAAGAGTCAGAAATGACAATGAGAGCTCGAAAAGATGAAAACAGGAGGGGAACAAGGATGGTTCGGGAGGGGGAGGAGGCGCAGCAGAAGGGAAAGATGTTTGGAAAGTTGTGGCGGGGGGTGGGGGAGGCGTGTCTGAAGGGAAAAGAGATGCAAATAGAAGCGAGGCTCGGTCCTCCTCCGAAAAATAACGGAACGCACGGGGCAAGGAGCACTTCGGAACGGAAAGAAGTGAACGAACGCCTTCCTGATAACGGATCGTCTTCTATTTCGGGCTTCGAAACGGGCTTCATCGATGCGGACTTCCGCTCGAAAAACACTTTCTCATTTCAACTCTGCATGCGAGTGATTCTGAATTCAGATGAGATGCTCGAAAATGTAATCGAGCAAAAGCTAGATGCGTTTTCGAAAAGAAAATTGAAATGATGAGAACTCGAAATTAGAGATTCAGAAAGAAATTGTGAGTTCGGCGTTGATTCCACTCACTGAGAACACTAGAAATTGTCATCGAAATGAGGGGCGGAAATCAATGTTGAACTCTGAAGTTGCTCTCGAAAGTCTGAGCAACTTTTTGATTCTCGAATCTCGAGAGAGATGCTATTTCGGAGACTGACAGATGAATTCCAAAGTGCTTACGTGAGAGGCGATCTCAGGTGAAACGGAGTGAATCATTCATGGAAGGGGCGAGTCGGAAGAGGTGAAGGCGTCCTTTTGTGAAGAAAAGCGAGCGAAAGCCCGAGGTTTCCTGCCAGTGGAAAACAGGAAGAGCATTGAATATTATAGGTTGCACTACTTGGCACTGGGTTACGTGACGTCCTCGAAAAGGGATTCTCCCGTCGCTTTTCTTCGCTCCCTTTCTGGACATTAGCAGGGACGCGCGTTTTGATTCGATTTGAGAGGAGGAGAAGAAGAAAAAGAGGATCTCCCTCTTGAAAAACGAGCGAGTTTGACGACCTGCTGAGCCCAGTTTTCGGGAGAGGCTCCGAGCGAAAACGAGCACCGGCTCCTGCAGTGTTCCCACCTTACTCACCGTTCTCATTCACAAAACCACAAGATTGCTTGTTTTTCATCTCGTTCACTCCGGAATCAGTTGAAAAACCAGTCCACGTCGGATGGACTAGAAAACGCTCGTGGCCGAACTCTTCGAACCCTTGTTATGTAATTAAGGGAGAAAAGTGATCGACCACCCACGTTTTCTAGCCATTCTAGTCTACAAGTCAGAGAACGCCATGAATCAAAACATACCGCCCCACGGCTACTTGAGCTCCGCGAGCAAACTGGATTACGGCAAGGGCTCCGAAAATCGGAAAAGTGAAACCAATCGAAACGTTTCTTCATTCGACCCTTTCTCTCTCTCTTGTCAAATGGAAATCAGCTCTATCTACAGTTTCGAGCAGCAGCAATCCGTGATTGAAAAGTATCTGCTCTGGACACACATCATCCCGCTTCTGACTCTGCCAATCTATATCGAAGGAGCTTATTGCCTCTACGCATGCAAGTTGCAGAAGCACTACGTGGCAGTGCTCACATTCCACGTGGCTCTGTGAGCAAGCGCTCCGGGCTCTTTCGATGAAGCTCTTTCGGTTTCAGATCGTTCGTCGGCGAGCTGTACGGATTCGTTCTGATGCGTCCCGTCGTGATCCTCCCCATCGTGGGTCTCTACACGGACGGCGTCCTCGCTCGTTTCCACGTGCACACTTTTGTCCAAGTCATTCTGCTCTTCCTTTTGTATCAGATCAATGCGTGCACAATGATCCATTTGCTTCTTTTCCGTCTCAAAAACGTCATTCCTCTCACTTATCGGTATTATAATCAAACTGCGAAACTGGGCTATCTGTTCGTCGTCGGAACTTATTCCGCCTCGATCATCTCTCTGAGTGACTTTCTCCTGCTCTACGAGAATCAGGAAAACGCGAAAACGTTCTGGACTGGAGTTCTGAAGGGACACGTGCCGGACAACTTTTGGACTGAAAACTACATAGTGACATCTGGAGAGAAGTTCCGATTCGACATGTTTCTGAAGTTGTGCGCCCTCAGCCTCTCCGTCTACACTGCCACGTGTATCCTGCTGCCCGCCGTCGCCTTCCAGATTCTGAACAGAGTGAAACACAGGATGTCTGCAAGAGTGGTCGAGGCTCATAAGCATTACTTGAAGAGTCTGCTGATTCAAGTGAGTGGGCTCAGTGGTGGGCTCTTTCGAGCAGAGAGCGTTTCAGGTATTCATTATAAGCAGCTTCTTACTGTTACCTTTTGCCTTCTTTATAATTGGCTTGAAAGCAAGAATACATAGTCCAAGTGAGCACGGGAAGACGCAACGAACTCGAATCGACTCTCTTTCCAGTTCTTGTCTCCGTCTCGATGGCTCTCGCGATTTCGCACGGAGCAGCAGCTACTCTGGCTATGATTTTCGCAAATCAACCGTATCGAAGCATTCTGTTCTCACATCTGGAGTACGGTAAGTGAAGATGATGTCATAAGAAGACATGATTCATTCACAGTGTACTCGACGGCGATATGCTCAGCGAGAGATCGGAAACTGAAAAACGTGTCCATCGTCGTTCCGAGTGTTGTCTTCTGATGCTTGTGGTCTTGAAGAAGGCTCCGCCCCCACTACAAACTAAACTGGAATGGGCACACTTTGAAATGTTCTGAATCACTCTCTCGAGACCCGCATAATAAGATTGGAAGCCACGCGAGCCCGTGCCTGGCCATGAATTGAAAACTGATTACGTAGCCGTGATTGACGGCTCTCCGTTATAAAAATAAGCGGAAGGCGGCCACTCGAAGAAATGGAGACCGTCGACGTGGACGTCGAGGACCAAGACCGCATCTACGCTGCTTACTTCACTATCACCAGGTACATCCCACTTGTGACAGTTCCAATGTACGCGGAAGCCATCTACTGCATCGTCAAGAGGAGCCACAGCTTCCAGATGCACTACACTATCATTCTCACGGCTCACATCCTCGGGTAACTCGTCCTTCTTGCAGTCTCGTTCCACATTTCACCACCTCAGATGTCTATTCGAAGAGTTCTACGGGTTCCAGCTGTTCCGTCCGATGGTCTACCTTCCCGTCGTCGGAATCTACGCGGACGGCATCCTCTCGTGGCTCGGAGTGCACCCGTTCCTCCAGCTCTACGGAATGTTTCTCGCCGTAGAAATCAACTCAGCCATCCTCACTCACATCACGTTCTATCGCCTGAAAATAATCATTCCAATGTCGTTCCGCTATTATTATCGTGTTATCCAGCTCGGCATTTTCTCGCTCGTGTTCATATACATAGGCGCCATTGGCTCGGTGTCGGCTCTATTTCTGCTAGTCGAAGACCAGAGGGAAGCCAAAACATACCTTCAACTGGTCAGGAAGTTGTCCTAAAAGCGATCAAATTATCGGCAGTTTGCAGACTTTGCGACCACTTCCCAGCGTCCTTTGGTCCGAGAAGTACATGGTCTCGACGTCGAGGAACCCCAACGTCTCCCTGTTTCTCGTCGTGGGAGGCATCTCCGTCGGATTCTACGTCGTTCTCTGCATCGCCCTCCCCACACTCTGTTTCGTCATTCTCCACCGAACGAAGGATTCGCTCTCCGAAAAAGTTGTGAAAGCGCAGAAGGCGTACCTTCGGACGATTCTCCTGCAGGTTCCGCAGCGAGCTCCGCTCCGAGACCAAGTGAATTCCAGGTGACCGTGGTCGTTCTCTGCATCATCATGCCCTTCTGCGTCTTCTTCGCCGGAATATCCAACTTGATCACTGATCCGAGTGAGTGCTCGTTCTCATTCCAGCCTCTCACTCCCCTTTCAGTCATCATCCCTGCCTCTCTCATTTTTGCAATCTGTCACGGAGCCGCTTCCACTCTCATACACCTGCTCTCCAATAAGCCGTTTCGCGATACAATGAAATCGCAGCTGACGTGGGGTCAGTTCCAAGAGTCTCGGTATCTTGATAATCGAAAGAGATCTTTCAGTGGCCTGTCTCGTGACATGCTCCAAACCAAAACGAAACAATATGATCCACACGATGTCGTCGATAGTCGGATGACGTCTTCTTTCTCTCCGCCACTTCCGGCTCGCCACTGCCATCATTCATTTTTGCTCTTCTTCGCTTTTTCCTTCACTTTTCCAATTTACGATACGTTATTACAATTGTCGTTTTGCGGCTGACAAAGAAATTGAATGCACATGTTTTAGTCGGGTGTACAACTGGGATCTTTTCTCGAGAAAAAAAAACGGAGAGAGGGCTTAAGTGACAACGGAAAAAAGAAGAGATCGGGCGGGGATGATCGGCGAAACGGAAAGAGAAGAAGACCACGGGGGGATGGAGGGAATGGCAATTGGCGGCGGCGGATAACTGCGATGGCATCTGGAAACGAATGGAATGCACACTTCCAGACGATCTCTGCTGCTCCGGTCTCTGCTCGAACAGCGTTCTGAAAGCATGGATCTTCGAAAAACAAAGTGTTCAGGTTCACGGCATCCCCCTTGTTTTGTTGCACTTCTCGAGAGACACTTCTCCCCCCGATGCTCTGGAAATGCCTTCCGAGATGATCGCTCTTCTATCTTCTCTTCTTCTCTCCGCTTGTTTTGCTCCTCTCTCTCCTTCTCCTCCATCCCGCCACGTCTAGAAGAAAGAAGAAGCAGAAGCTGCCCCCGAACCTCATTCATCCGTCGGTGGCGGCGAAACATTACACTTGTGTCGGAGACGAAGAGTCGGCGGCATCCGACGAAACACGCCGTAGAGTCAAGAGATTCCAAGAATATTACATTCAACGGGCGGCAAAGAGGCTGCTTGTGGGCGACGACGCTCTCTCGCTCTCTCCCGCCGGGAGGATGTGGCAGACTCCGCCCACTTTGAGCGATCGAGGCAGCCCAAGTTGGCCCTCATTCTGGGACGAGTTTAGGTCTCGTATCACTGCTACACCGCACCCAAATCAACCATGTCGGACGTCGAGGACGAGTACGAGGACGAGGAGGAGATCGAGGAGGACGAGCCCGTCGCCGACGAGAACCAGGAGCCAGAGGTACCTTTCTTGTTGTTTTCACTCCTGCCACGTCACATTCTATAGCCTCAGAATCTGCCTCTGATCCCCTTCTTTCGTAGTTTTTGATGACGTCTTCGTCTCCCTCTCCGAACGTCGTCTTCCCAACCGAACGTAGTTCTCTTCTTCACTCCATTACTTTTTATCTATGAGAAAGTTCTCTTTGACTTCCCCTTCTGTTTCACAAACAATTCCTCGTTTCTTCTCTTTCTGCCATTTCGTGCCCGTCGGAGGAAGATGGCATCGTTGTAAAGTGAGAGGGAGCTCCCGAACTGCTCCTGTGTCTCTCCGTTTCGCACGCTCTCTCTTCCTCTCTCTCGCATTACACAACACATCTTCGCCGCCGGGCGGCATCACAATTCTCTCGTTTGACAATAGATGATAATAATAGTAAGGTAGACATATGAACTTGCGATGAAGTCGTTCTAAAGTCCGGACGTAAACTTGTTTGCAGGCTGCTGATGAGCCCGAGGAGGCTCCGGCTCCGGCTGCGGCCGTTGCCTCTCCGAAGGCCGCTGCTCCGCCAGCGTCGATCAAGAGCCCGACGCCAGGCAGACAGGTCAACTTCACGCCGAGCATTCCACAAAGTGTTCTGAGAAAGTGAGGAAATGGGAAAAGAGAAAAGATGAACGAACGAGAGAGTTCCAGGCAACAGAACTACTCGGCTGGAAAGCCATCGACGATCCACACCAAGGAAAAGTTGATGAAGTCCGAGGGAATCATCCCCATCCAGGCCGGATCCAACAAGTATGCCTCGCAGAAGGGAATGACCGGATTCGGAGTTCCCCGTGACGTCATCGACAAGATCAAGTCCGAGAACCTGGCCGAGATCACCGACGAGAAGAAGATCGCCAACCTGAAGGGATCCACCTGGCTCCAGTCGGGAACCAACAAGTTCGCTTCCCAGAAGGGACAGACCGGCTTCGGAGCTGTTCGTGACGTCAACTACAAGACGAAGGGAACCGGAGGAGCCAGCGAAGTTCCGGAGGAGAAGGCTCGCGCCTCCGATGGAATCGTGCCGCTTCAGTCCGGAACCAACAAGCTCGCCTCGCAAGCTGGAATGACCGGAATCGGAATGCCACGTATTGTTGACGTGCGACGAACTGCCGACCAAGACATGGCCTCGCAAGGGTTCATCCACCTCCAGATGGGAACCAACAAGTTCGCCAACCAAGCTGGAATGACCGGATTCGGAATGCCACGCCACAACATCACCAAGTAAGAGAGGGGACTAATTGAACAGTTGGCTGGATTGAGATCGTTCAGGTACAAGGACGAGGTGCGCGGAGACATGCCACACGACGAGGGAACCCTTTCGAGACAGACTTCCGGATGGAAGGAGGGAGCTTCGCAAGCCGGAATGACCGGATTCGGAGCTTTCCGTAACAACACCGTCGCATTCATGCAAGCCCAGGACCAGAGATCACAGGGAATGATTCCGTACCAGATGGGAGTGAACTTCCTCGAGTCGCAGGCCGGAAAGACCGGATTCGGACAGCCGAGACAGGTGTACACCCCGTTCACCGACGACTCGCACGAGGACCTGCCAGCCGACATCGCCCGCCGACCGGATGTTCCATTCTGGACCGGACAGAAGGAGGCCGAGCACGCTAATCAGGTGAGAGCCCCTCCACCCACCCTCCGTTTCATCTTCCGCTTCTCTTCAGACCGGTATGACCGCCTTCGGAACGCCACGTGACGTCCGTGGAGAGTACGTCCGCCGCATGTGGTAACTCGTCGTTGTTCCCCTTCCACCCATCATCTCCCCTCCACGCCTTTTCAATTCAAAATGTCTTTTTAACCCCACCCTCCTTTTGATGACTTTCTTGCAATTTTTCGAGATTGTACTATAATAAATTTATGAGCACTTTTTCTGAAACTTTACCCTCCCAGCAACCAAAACTTGCTTCATTTCAATGTCTAGTTTTTTTCGTATTTTCGATGAGAACATCTGTTAGAATGAATCTGCTTGCGTTGCATTGTTTCATTGAACGGGCTCTCTGCTTCTCTGCGCGCGCGCATGCTCCCGTTTCCATGGCAACAATTCGAGGGCTCACCGCGCTTCTCTCTCTCTCTCTTTCTTGCACCCCTTATTGATCATGGCCGATGAGCCGGTCGTCGAGTTCACCGGTTTCATTAAAGCCTATCGTCTTTTCCGCAACAATTGTCTCACCGAAGCGGAAGCCGTTTGTACGAATCTTCTTCGCAAAAATCCGTTGGATCAGGTTAGTTTATCAAAACTGGCTGTGCACTTTTCGCTGCATCGGATTGAAGAGCAAAAAAGTCGGGGGGAGGAGAAGAAGGCGGTTGGGATTCGAGAGATGTGTACATGAGAGCGTGCTCGCCGGAGAAATCAGTGTGTAACATTGTGTAGGCGAAACGCGGATTCTTCGTTTTCCTATCTATCTTTCGAGTGTGAGAGAGAAGAGAGAAACGAGCAACACGGCCGAGCGGAATCGATTTCAGGCGACGTGGGCTCTGAAACTGCAATGCTTGTCCGATTCAACGTACGTGGATGAGTTGGAAAATGAAGACGTTGGACTCGCGGAGACGTTCCTCGATCAGAATGTGATCGCCCCGAACGCGAGGCCCGGGACCAGCCTCCAGCGACCGAAGACCACTGCGAAGGGGGTGAATCCGATTCTGAGACCGACGACGAATGCCGGACGGCCTCTTTCTGGAGTCGTGCGTCCGCAGAGCTCTTTCAAATCCGGCTCTATGGATCAGGCAGTTCGGACTGCTCGGACTGCGAAGACAGCTCGAGCTGTGAGCAGCACTTCTGCCAGGAACATGCGCCTCGGAACCGCTTCGATGGCAGCCGGCGCCGATGGAGAGTTCGTGAATCTGGCAAGACTGAACATCGACAAGTACGCGGCCGATCCGCAAGTCAATCGACAGCTCTTCGAATATGTTTTTTATTATGTCAACGACGTTCGAGTCGCTCATCAAATCGCGGGAATCGCGACGAAAGCAGCTGGGTTCGAAGACTACTACTGGAAAAATCAACTGGCGAAGTGCTACTTGAGGTTACATTGAAGCGTCTTTTCAATTCTGAAACATGAATTCTATAGATTGGGCATGCTTGACGACGCAACGAAACAGCTGAAATCTTCTCTCAACGGAAGAAAGTTGATTGAAACTTTCGCGTTGTTGGGAAAGGTAGACGACGTGATTCGTTTCTGTGTCGAGCGTTCTTTTCAGGCATTTATGAGGATGGATCAGCCGATGGCCGCGATGAATGCGTACTTTTCGGGTCTGGAGACGTTTTCTGAAGACGTGACGATGCTGACGGGATTAGCGCGGATCGACGAAGCTGTCGGGGACTTTGCGGGTTCCATCCAGTGGTACAAGAAGGTTCTGGACGTTCAATCCAACAACATTGAGGTATCGGAGAGAGAGAGGAAGAGTGTAACGAAATGAATCAAAGTTCGCAGGCGATCGCGTGTGTGGCAACCACTCATTACTACGACGGGAAGCCCGAAATCGCTCTCCGCTTCTACCGACGCATCCTTCAGATGGGCGTCTCCTCGGCGGAGCTCTTCATGAACATCGGCTTGTGTTGTCTGGCTGCTCAGAAGTTCGACTTTGCTCTCTCTTCCGTCATGAGGTGCTCGCGAAAACATAAACAAGCTAACATGATACGAAACGTTCAGAGCTCAAGCCACTATGACGGAAGACGTGGCAGCCGACATCTGGTACAACACTGGACAAGTGATGGTGGAAGTGGGAGACCTTCCGGCCGCATCGAGGGCTTATCAGATTGCTCTTTCTCACGACCCGGATCACAGTGAAGCTCTCGTTAACTTGGGCATTTTGAGATACAGAGAAGGTTTGTTGCCAGTGCTTTAGTTCATTCCACGTCAGAAATGATAGTGCCCTGTCATGGTATTCAATTCCACGTGTCAGAAATGATAGTGCCCTGTCATGGTATTTCATTTCACGTCAGAAATGATAGTGCCCATTCATGGTATTTAATTCCACGTGTCAGAAAGGAGATTTTTTCATTTCTTCGTCTCTCTAATTCGTCCCAATGACAGGCAAAACCGACGAAGCCCGCTCGTTGTACAGCTCGGCAATCTCAAAGAATCCGAGGATGTTCGAGGGGAACTTCAACCTGGGTCTCGTCTATTTCACGCAAGGCAAGTACCACGAGTGCCGGAGACTCATCGAGAGAGCCCTGGAAGCGTTTCCCCAGCACGAGCACTGCAAGAAGATTCTGAACAACATCAAGCCGCTCTACGAATCCATCTAACACTTTCCATTTATTGATCACCTTCGGTCTCTTCTTCCCGTTTTTGTCATCCGATACTTTTACGCCATCGGGGGAAAGAGACGTTCTTCTGAAATTCTATATGCTCTGTTTGCCCGGGTGCGGGTGACACATTCATTCGCTTCGCCTCCCGGCACACCATGTGCTCTCTCTGTCTTTTTCTTTTCCCTCTTTTACTGTTGACAGCTGAAATCCGCACTGAGAATGCGACTGGCCGTGTTGATATTCTTCTGATTCTGGAGCATCAGAAACTGATGCGAGTGGTGAGATTGTCTCGAACGTTTCGTTTGAATGAACAGAGAAATCAGGATGAAGAGAAGTCGTCAGTTGATATTTCGTTCGAAATCTGTTTCGAATGGGAGACAAGACGAGAGAAACATCCGAAGAAAAGAGAGCTGACGACTTGGAGTGAGCTCGATTCGTTCGGAATCATCACGGAAAACTTGTAATTGGGAGACTCCCTCGTGTCCCCAGAACTTCAGTTCTCCAGAGTGTCTGTGCAGTCTTCGAAGAGCGTGCTGACTCGCGAAGAGAACGTCCACAATATCCGTTCGAGTCGTTCGGTGACTCTGCAGTCCGAGAAGCCACTCGACTTCGCCGCCTTCCCCAGTGACACTCACCTCTTCCAGCTCCGTTTCACTTCTGTGTCCAGAAACTCTTCTCAGCTGACTCTCAACCCGCATTTCGTTTCTTCCGCTCTGGAAGAGGTAATTAGGACGCGAGATCGTCTCGATTCGTGCACTTTCAGACCTACTCTCACTGGCAACTCGACGTCACAAAGGCTTTCGTTCAGTGGGTTGTTCATAAGAACGAATCGTTCGAACAGGCACTCTGAACCCCATTTCGGATCGAGTTCAGCTTCTGTTTCAGGCAGTTTTCGAATTCAAGATCACTCGTCGACCTCCGCCGTCGCTCCGAATCTCGTTGTTTCTCATGTTTCTTGTGAATGTCGCAATGACTTTCCGGTATTTCCCGGTCTCTGGAATGTTCCAGAAGAACAACTCATCGGTAGTTTCATGAACTGCTGTCTATTGATGAAGAACGTCTTCAGGGATTCTTCCTCTGCTGCGGCTTTCTGATCGCTGTTGTATCTGCAATGCAGGGCCCGAAAGCAGGCACTCTGACGAGTTTCGGTGAGACTTTTTTTCCGTTTCAGCTCGAAATGCAGAAAGATTTCAGATTATCAGATTCTTTCACTGCTTCTCCTTGGAGTTCTCATCGAAATCTTCCACCAAATGCTTCCTTTCTTCATTTTCCACCTCAGATGCTGTCCGATCGAGGCGGAACCGTCTCCTCCGATGTTTCCGTCGCCCAGTGATCAGTTCAGTTTGGACACGGAAAGATCGAAGTGGAAGACGTCAACGGGTTGCGCAAGTATCTGAAACCATTTTCAGATGCAACGCTGCGTTGGATTCCGCGCGAGCCGAGTCGGTTAGAAGTCCGAGAGTGGCGAACTTTGACATGTGTCTGGCAGAAGTGAAGTTCACGATGTCCGTTCTCAACGAAGTGCTCAACCTTCATGCTTCTGCCGAATGGAGAAGGTTCTAGATGATTTGGGGGTCTCTCAGGCTTTGACGTTGTTTTTTTGTTCGGGCCTGACTGGACTAAACGTCTTGAAACTCTCTTTTTTTCCAGAAAACTGTGGCACAACGCGTATCGTCGATTCGAAATTCTCGCTTTTATCATTCTTCAAATTATCAATTTCATACTGTTCTCGTCGTTTTGTCAATGAAATTCAAAATTGTTTATCTTTGGATCAGTGCATACAAACACAGAAATGGAAACTGAAAAGAGAGATCGGTGGGGGCGAACTGTTTGAACGTTGGATTCTAGTCGAGTGAAAATAGGATGAGGAAGGAAGTGGAGAGAGAGAGAGAATAGAGAGGTGTCTGTCTTGAGAAAACAATCGGACGGATCACAGAGGGACAAACATCGGGGGGAGGGAGAGTGTCGGTGGGAGGAGGAGAGGAGAAGACAGGGACCCGTGGAGGACATTGCACCGAACGGACAGAGGGAGAGCAGACATCACCGGCACCCGCATGATTCGACCCGCATATCGGCGTACTCTTTTATGACTATTCTGAAATGAACAGGTTGAGTGGCCTGGGGCTGCAGAAGAGAAGCACTCCTCACACTTTATCTACATCCATGTAGAGTATCGAAAGAGGGCTCGTTTCCGTCGGCACACAACAAGGCGGCGGAACCTGGAAACGGGAGGCGTTGAAAAGGCTCTCGTGGGAGATTCAGAAGACTCACTTCATCTGGTTTCAAAGAGTGTAGTAGGGACTGAATGATGGCGTGGTTTGACGCGTTCAACTGAGCTGGCATCGGGTTCGGACACGACCCTTGGCACTGAAACGCCTCGTAGCCTTCTGAAAAGGAGCGCTCTCTTATCTAATGCTGCTCGCCCATATGACTCACTCGGTGCCATGATCCAATCCTGCCATCCCAGCTCATCAAAATCCACGTAGAGATCTGTTTTCCGGCAGAGATTGCTCTCCACGTCGTAGTTATGATGTTTTCTACCCTGCATTCTTCTCATTCTCTTCTCAATTTCCTCTCGTTTCACTCACTTTTTTTCGATTTTTTCGTTCGCTGTTGCCTGTTTGTGCACTCCTTTTCCGCCGCACACTGGATGGCTCGGACAGATCGCTGAACACAATGAGCGGAGCACTCTGAGCCCGTGCATAGGGCAGGGAGCTGAGCGAGCTGCTTTGTGTCTCTTCGATCTCCACGTCTTCCGGCAGCTCGACGAAGAAACTGATACGATCCAGCCGCCCGGAAAAGGCGGTCGAAACATCGAAGTCGATCCATTCTGACACGTTGTCGACGGATCGAGATTCGATCAGAAACCGATCTTCATTCTGGAATGTCGGAATCAGAGAAGGAAGATGGAACCTGACGAACTGTTTCTTCCTCGAGAGAATAAATAGAAATGTTGCCGGAACTCCTCGTTTCGTTGTTGCGATGTACCCGCAGCTTCAGAATCGCCCTGATCACGACTTCGTTATGGGAATTCCGAGCTGCCACCGAAAGGTTGTAGGACAAAAGGAATCCAGTATTGTTTTCGATGATCTCCTGAAACAAACGCGTTTCAATTGGTTCCGGAACTCTGGAGTACCTTGGGGTAGTAATGCCTGACCCAGTCGACATCGTTTTCATCGTCGTAGATGTCCCACACGTGCTGCGGAATGTCGAGGCTCGGGCCCGTCTGAACAGGCACGTTCTCGAGCCCGAATCGACGAAGCAAGCCGCGTCGGAGAACCTCGGCGTGATTCATTTGGGCCGAAGGCATGGCAACGGGGAAGAGGAGGAGGAGGAGGTGGAGAATGGCGGACAGTTGGAAGCGGAGAACAAGTGCTTTTGTGCTTGAAATCGTTGTCGTTGTCCGCACAGAGTCGTTCATAGTTGAGTTGGGCGCATCAGGCAGCCACTGGACATATCGTAGGTAGGCAAGGTGGTGAAGGGAGGAAAAGGGACGGACAGGGGACAAGGGGACTGCGACCGACGACGACTCTCCTCGCGCTTAGCGCATAATCAGGCTGAAAAAGGATCATTGAAACAAGCGACCAGAAAAGGACAAATCTAAAAAAAGAAGAAGGGGATTTTGCAAGAGTGTGCAAAGACATGTCTTGT
Source organism: Caenorhabditis sulstoni (assembly GCA_963966605.1). Taxonomy (NCBI): domain Eukaryota; kingdom Metazoa; phylum Nematoda; class Chromadorea; order Rhabditida; family Rhabditidae; genus Caenorhabditis; species Caenorhabditis sulstoni. Next base: position 7,483,280 of record OZ016479.1, read on the forward strand.
CAGAAAAAGAAGCTGTCCGGGGAAAGGACACGAAGGATTGACGGAAAGAAGGGGGAGGAGAACACCCACCCAAATCGAGTGGGTGTGAAAAACAATCGCCCTCTTCGGAAGAGAATGGAAGAGAATGGGGAGGAGTCGAATTTCGATGGAAAAGGCACAGAAATCAAGCAGCGCAAAATTGGCAGCGATTCGGAAACGGCAACATCTCGAAAGAAGACTCTATTTCGGGAGCATTCGCAACATTGTTAGGGGAGGAGGAGAAGAAAAAGAAAGACTTTTTGGGGTGGTTATGATAAGTTTTGTGCTCTCACCCGAGTAAAAAAGTTCCAGAGCACTAATGATGAATGGATCCCGGGGGAGAGGGCGCGCGCACCGAGATTTCGGTTGGCACGGCTTGGGAAAGCGCGCCGGAGAGTTGCAACTGGTTGGTAAACATTTGCAAGCCGCCTCCGAAGATGGGAACTTCTCGACGAGAGTTCGCGAGCCGAAACAGAATGAGCAGGAGGAGCACCATCACATGAGTGTCGACCGGTGGGGTTCTTTCTATCTCTCTCTCGGTGCTTCTTCAAGAATGTTTTCTCGCGACCCCCGATATGATATTCGATACGAAGACTCGGCGGCGACTTCAAAGACGACTCTCAGAAATGCGGCCTGATAGTTTTCAGATGTTTGCGAATATCGGCATTCAGTGCCTGGTTCCGTGCTCACTACGGTCCCACCTGCTCATTTCTAGACACCTCTTCCGAATTTGGAAGATCAATTCGTCGAGAAGTTGATTCCGCAGATGTCTGGAACTTGAATGCTCGACTGAAACGCGAAAAAAAGAACAAGAGTTCGCGGGTGCGATTGTAAACAAATAGCTGTGGAATCTGGACATGAAACTTCGTCTTCATCCTCTCTGCTCACATTTTTCGACACTGGATTTCTCTCAAATTACCGCTTGTCTCAGCTGGCCGAAAACCGACGACACAAAACGTCATTGAAGGTCTCAAAATGGGAAGAACGAAGGGAGTACGGTATATGGGATTGGTGTTTCCGGACACGACAATCTGGCGCCGGATTACTGTGGAAGGAAGAGAAGAAGAAGAAGAAGAGGAGGAATGAAAGAAAGGTCACAGTGGGGGTGGAAACGGGACGGAGCGATACAATAATTAGAGAACAATCCGGAGAAAGGAAGGAATTGGAGGAGTCTCTGAACAGGGGCCATCTATTTGATTAAAGATAATTGAGTTAGAATCAGGTCAACTGTGTGTTTTTGAGAGAATAAAAAGATTGAGACTGAGCGAGAGACGCGGAGAAACCGAAGAGCAGCACATCAGAGAACAAGGAAGAGAACCGAAATGCGATTGGAAAGAAATAAACAGCGAACCTGAGGCTGGATCAAGTCCCTTCTACTACTACGGTAGACTCGGACTGAACGAAGTGACGAGAAGGGGGGTTTTATAGGTAGCGTCCTCCGCAACTGGTACCGCCTCTCTCCCCCACAAAAGTACGCGAGGAGCTATACGAAATTGAGGGAGCCGGGTCTTTTCCTATCCACCCACAGATGGGGCTCCTCCTAGTTTTGCAATTGTTTGAAGGCAAATTGAAATTGAATCAAGTGCATCTTTCGTCGCGTCGCCCCCCAAAAAAGTGACGTGTGGTAGGACGAGCGAGTACTTTTTTCATCGAAGGAGCCGCCGAAAAAAAAAAACGAAGACAGATGTCGTTTCGTGCTTCCTTTTATTTATATGCTATGGAAAGATTGACGTAGAACTCTTGTAACATGATAGGACGAAACGACGATAAACGGGGGGATGGAAGGGTCATGGGAGACGGATAATAATTGGTTTGATCCGGAAGTGACAGAAAGTTGAACAGGGGGCAGTCCCGATGACGTCTGATTCTGGAGCACGTGGGGACTATTTTGGGATGCTTCAGAAGTGTGGGAAGAAGTTGTAATCGAAGGGAAATCAGACCGCCTAGAGAAGAAACAAAGAGAGAACAGAGGCGAGTCGTGGCGAACAGATTTGTGTGTTCTGCACAAAAACAAACTATCGCAGGACACGCTGATCTACGATTTCAGAAGAAGAAGGAAGAGGAAGAGGAGTGGACTCTTCTGGAAGCTTCCGGATCCTTCCGATCCTCCCCGACCATCTGTTTGCAATGCGTCCGCTCTTCTCCGATTCGTCTTCATCAGACACATTTGGTCGAGATTTCCGGAGATCGGAGGCGCCAAAAAAGAAGAGGCAACACATGCGTGTGCTTATAAATCGATAGTGGATCGCATGGATGAGGGTGTTCGGCGGATCGAATGGGGCGTCTCTCGCTTCTCATGATAGATGCGCTCGGATGCGAGACAGACAGAACATGGATGCAGCACGCACAAACAAAAACGACGTGGCGAGGGGACTCTTGTCGAGGAGGGGCTCGAGCATTGTCACATGGGTAGGAAGGGAAAAGCGGACGGGCATTGTTCGGAGAGGTAAGGTCGAGTGAGTCATGGCGCCAGGTTGGTCTCCCTCCGAGGCTACAGTCGGACAGAGGGCACTCGGTTCGTGCGACAACGCTTCGGAAGCCGCCTGATTAGTCTTCGTTGAACTGGAAATCAATCAAACGGGGCTCTGTGCCGAAGACAAATATCATTGACCTCTTGAGAAGCACGTGTTCATGTGTGATGCTCGAAGAACACACGCCACCCTCGAAAAGGACGTTCCGAAGACTCGGGCATCCCTCCAGATGAAGTACTTCTCGAAAAACTTTTGTCAGTAGTGTGACAAATTGAACTCCGCCCGGCCGGCGAAATGAGATTTGATATCAATCGGCTGCGATAAAAATCGGCGAGTGCCCTGCGGGGTGAGAAAAAGAGATTGGGGGGATACACGGCTGGCCGGCGGGCGGCGACGCGGCTTGAACGATAGGAATATCACGGAAAACGGGAGGGGATGAGGAGCCCGCCAGATTCGCCGTTTGATTAATGTTTCTGAATGTGGCCCCAACAGTCGCGCCCCAATTTCTTTTTCATCTTTTTCTTTTCTCTCGACGACAAGCGGGCTCGGGAGGGGAAGGGAGAGAGAGTGTGCGAGACGGAGAGACGACGATGAACCTGTGTACTTGGAGGAGCACAAACGGGAGGAGAGGGAGCAGCAACAGGTTGGAAGAAGAAGAAGAAGAAGAGGAGACACGACTGCAAACTCGCAATGTTTCCCCGATCGACGAAGATCCGAATAATATTTCACTCTTTGCAACACTCTCCGACACGTGTCGCCAGTAGTGGTGCCCTCTTCAATGGAGCCCCGGTGCCAACATTTGCGACGACCGGACGAGGGTCAGCGTGCCGCTCCGACACTTGGCAACGAGCCAACGTCACGTGACTCTGGCTGATTCCAAACAAGATTCTAGGGCCTTCCGGGTACTGCCACGTGACAAAAAAGATAGGAAACAATGAAAATGGAGAGGGCCTGAGAAAATGCTCCGAAAATTGTAGGAATTCGCTGGTTGCAAAAGACGGTCTTCGCCTTCGCGCTTGCTCGAAAATGTTGCGAGCGGGAGGAGAGAGAGAGAGAGAGTGGCTCGAATTGAAAGATCGCATTCTGCAGAGCGCAGAAATGGGTGGGCAAATGGCCTTTTTCATATCCAAACCATACGGACAGCGCCCCAAAACAACGTGTTTCTCATTGTTGTCGTCGTCGTCGTCGAACGGTCAGAAGTTATTACAACTGGCACACACACACACATGACTCTGACACAAAGAAGTGGCAGTTCAGCCGAAAACAGCCACGGAAAGGGCGTTCAGGTAGAGGAGGAGGAGATAGTAAATTAGTGGCCCGATCGCAACGCGCTTCATTGGGTATAAAGGGGGGCCGAAGCGGCACGGCAATTAAACGGAAAGGAAACATGAAGTGTCGAGCCCATAAAAAGGCGGCTCGCTTCTTTTGTCACCACCTAATTGGAAAGTTATGATGTGCGCGGAACGGCGGAATGAAAAAAGAAACTGGCTTCTCACCCAAAATGGCGCCAAATGGGCGCCGACGAAACGCCGAAACGGACAAGGGGGGGGGATGCGGAAGAAAGAAGGGGGAAGAGAGGAGAGAGGCGCCGAAATGAAAATGGAGACGAACCGAGACACGATGGAAAGTTTCTAAAAACAGATGTGCGACAAGATTGATGGTAGGTACGGGGTGTTGCCGGGAAGAGATGATACACGAGACGCCCGAAATAGCAGGCGACCTTGATAAGCAGCGGGGGGACCATGCTGCTCCGGCTCTCGTGCTCCCGTTGTGCGCGGGGGAGCTACCCCCGCCAAACGGGTTCATACGTATTTTCAAGTTTGCTCTTCGGATGAGCTGATTAGCTGATAGGTGCACGGGCACGCTGACAAGCAGAAAAAACGAGGAAAGAGAAGAAAAGAGAACCGGGCTGTGAAAAGAAGTGACTGTTGTAATATACAAGTAGGCATTGTTTTCGGCGCGCGTGGGAGGAGAACGATTTGTGTTTTAGTTGGGGCGGAAGAAGGAGAAGATGAAGGAGGAGACGGAGCAAAGAGAGATGCTCCGCGGAGCATGCGAAGAGTGTCTGGCGAGCCAGACAAATGGCCGTGCTAATGCGATCCACGACACCTTTCTTCAATTCGTCGCCAATTTGTCAGTGTTTCCCGCCGAGCTATCTCTTTCTCTCACGGAGGCTTCGAGTTGGTTTCTCGACTTCAGAACAGATCGACAGTATCTTTTGAGTGAAACAAAGAAACCGGCAGAAAATGTAGGCTCTCTCAAGTAATTGTCAAACGAGCAAGCGATGATCTGGCGGGTGGGGGGGCTCATCATCAGATTGTAAATTTGCGCGCGTCGCCGTTTCTGTCGAACAATGTTTGACCGACAGCTTATCTGGGCCTCGAGTCTCCTCTGCCCCGAGCACCGATTTACAGGCGCCACTCGGCTCCGCGTTTTTTGTTCTTTCATTGCGTCGGATTGCTGTATGATGCTTACAGTTTTATTCACTAATTACAGACAAGAAGAGAGCTAGACGGGAAGAAGCTAGAAAAGAATTGTGAGTGGGAAAGAAGAGAGGCGGAACCCGGACGAGACGATGAGCCAAGAGAGAAAATGAGAGGGGGGGATCGAAAGAGGGAAGGTCTTGGGACATTTTTGAAAGTAACCGAGATGACAGTGAGAGCTGGGCTGATTCTTATTAACAAGGGAATACTGAGCAAGTGTTTGCACCTTTGGGCACAAGTCCTGAGGCAATGGTGGCCTAGAATATACAAAAAAGGGCTAGAGACTGCGTCGTGTTGACACATTCCGTAAGATTGTGGGCTCTGATTCGAATGGGGGAGGGGGATCGGAGCTGGAAGGGCCATCCGGAGAACGAGACTCCGGCGGGGAGACAGCGGAAGGAGAGGTGACAGAAGAAGGGGAAGAGTCCCCGGTCGTCGACGTCGCCTGCATTTCGATCACCGTGGCAGCCGGGCTGGAAACGAAGGTGGTTGTGTGACCAGATTGAGGTATGTACCCGATGATTGTGTCTTTCGTCGCGTCTTCGTAGGAGGGAAGCGGTGGCAGAGTCTCTCTTCTGGCGGCTCTCGACACGGCGTACGGTGGCGGCGGTTGGATTCCCGCTGCGACGAACGGCAGGATCCGCATGTCGTCTCGACTGATGGCTGCCGCGCCGCCCGTTCCGCGGTCTGAATCATCATTCCGACTTGTTACAATAAGACACGTTCCTTGATTACCAAGCCCGTAGATGGCGGCCGCTCGATTCATCTCTTCCCGTCGTGACGCTGTGTATTGTGATTGCACCTGCGGAAAATCGATTCTGTGTGTATGGTGTGTCAAATATTGACGAAGTGATACCTGCATTCGATGCTTCATCAGTAAATACATCGAAACGACGAGGACAATGATCATGACGAGACTGAACACGGTGCCCGAAATGTCCCGACTGAACAGCTCTCCGTTCTGAAACTGCTCAGCATGACGTCGTGGATTTGAAGGGAGAGCTCACCTCGGAACTGGATTGAGGACCGTATTTCGTGTATCTCGAATTCGTTTTCGTCTTGTTCGTGTCGATTTCACAGTGGTAGCCGACGAAGTTGTGCGGACAGCTGCATCTGCCCCTGAATTCGTGGCCCCCGTTCAAGCAAACGAGATCGGAGCACGTCTCTCCTTGGTAGAAAGGAAGACAACTGCAGTAGTTGTGACCGTCGATTCCTGGAACACAGGAGAGTGTGCTCTGAGAGAAGCACGCCGTTCTCCTCACCCACTAACACCTGTCCTTGGTCACACAACTTCTCGCAGTACTCTCCGAAGTAAGGCTGCGGACACGAGCACCGTCTCCCCATCGACTGACTCCGGTATCCGCCATTCTGGCAGGCGGGCAGCTGCCGACAGTGCTGGTCCAGCTGCTGCTCTTTCCCGTCGGGACACTTGCATTGCACTCCGTAACTGACGAAGCTCGAGTTGTAGAGAGCAGCCGCGGAAAGCAGGAACGTGCCCTGAACACAAGAAACATTCGAGATCTGGTTCTTGTTGTAAAGTTGCTACTATTCGCTTGATCGGTCAAACAAAAAAGAAATCGAGAGGTGTAACAAGAAGACCCCCAAATCGCAAAGATCAAACCTGGAACACTCTGCAGTGGTCATCCTGCTCTGAGCCGACGAGCTTCTCGTCCACCGCGTAGTCGGACGCGTTCTCTGTCCAGTTGCTCACGAGCTGCGGGTTCTCGGCGACTGGCGTCCCTCTGCGACAGCAAGTGATCTTGTAGGTCCTCGAGAGCCACAATGGTCCTAGAAAGTCCACTCCATGACGGGGTTTCGGCGGCGGTGTGGGGCGAGTCGGCAAAAGGAATTCAGCTGGAAGAAAGGCCGTTTTCCCATCGACTGCTTCTTTATCATGCTAGTGTATAATATTGTCCGTTTCGAATTATGGGTATTGAATAAAGCGCGCGAAATTCAAAAACTGGTCCTATTGCATTGTGAATCGCCCTCGACTTGCCCTCATTTGATTGCGTCGGGGCGCATTGCGCAATGATTGAAAAAAAATGGAAGAGAAGGAGGAGGGAGACTCACCACTGGTCGCATTTTCGGAAGAAGAATCGGCAGCTAAAAGGGTCAGCGGGAGCAGAGAGTAGACGAGAAGCGAGTTGATCATCGGGTCTCACATATGCGCTCCTTCCCTTCTTGAATACCTCCTAGCGGCTGAAATCAGGAGAGAGAGACGTTTGTTTCAGAGAGAGAGAGAGGATGAACAAGAAAAGGGGGCCGGCGGGGCAAACAGTGCTAATAAGCGAAAGTGAACTAGATGATACAAGCTGTAATGGGAGGAGAGAGTGTGGGAAACGAGGAGACGCAGACACGGAAGAATGGGCGCGGAGGGAAGTGGTGTTGGGTTTCGAGAATGTACTTGTTTTCGAGTCAGCAGAAGCAGCAGTTTGCATTAGGTACACTGGAATGTACAGGTGGAATGTGGGAGGAAACACGCGTGGCATACTGAAAAGGTGTCTCTGGAAAAGAGAAAGTTGCATTGTATGGGAAGGAAGTACACGAAAGGAAGGGGAGCGAAAGTAATCTTTGACAGGAGAGAGAGGGAGGTGTAATAAGTGCGATAATATGACAAATGTGATAATCGTGTATGGAAATGACCATATATCTGTTTGAAAAACACTGTATTAGACGGCAAGAGACGGAGGCGACAGAGGCAGAGAGACAACGAGTTCTGAAGAAGAAGCAGCACGAAAAGGCGATTTCGAGGAGGAGGAGGAGAAGGCGATGAAGAAGCTTCGGGCGGGGGGTTTAGCAGGGGGCATCGCACCGATGGTTTTCTGTTTATTATCGGATTTGGTCACCACCGTACCGTCTCGACCGTCTTTCGGTCACTTTTTTGAGGAGAACGAGGAGGCTGAAGGGCGGCACGGAACGGCGGAACGAGAGGCCGGAGGAGGGGTGAAAGAGACGTACTTGAAGGTATGTATTAGGGCAGTGTACCCGAGGGGGTATATTGAAAACAAACAGTATAAGGTTACACGAGGAGACAGAGCGTTTTGTTCTCTCCTCAATTGGATACTTTGCATGGAGCAACACGAGAAACGAGACGAGGAGACGATTTACGAGTGCGGCAAACCAGAGGACAAACGGGCGGCGCGGGAGGTTGTAATTCGGCGTCTCGTCAAAAACCAGACGAATTGCACACGCGATCCACCAATCGAAAGTGCTTTTTGTTTCAAAGGTGACCTCGAATTGTTCTTCTCTACAAAACTTATGAAAGCCGAATGCGGTAGTGTCTATCACTGTTTGTTGCTCACCGCGTTCATGAGCTTTAGAGCTCCTTCGTAAATTGCACTCGAGAGAGAGAGGAAAGAGGAGTGGGTTGTGATCGAAAGCCGAAAAAGGCAGCGAGGATCTCTGATCCGGATGGGGCGATGGATGGTCGGGTTGGGGGCGAACAGGAACACGGGCCGCGAGGCGCCAAATCTGCCCATTGAGCTGCTGGGATATGGGTTGGCACAAATCGAGAAATGAATAGCTCTTGGAGCACACACTCGCTGTTTGCACCTATAGCGCGCATCTTGACGGGCTCCGCGCGGCAGCGAAGGCAGGGCGGATCAGTGGGGGGAAAGGGAGTGGGCATGTTCGGCTAGAGTGATGTTTCGGGAGGAAGTGATAAGTGGTAGTGGCCACTCGCCTGCTCAGCTGACAAGACAACCCCCCTCATCTTTTGTTCTTCTCACTCTTGCGCGGCGACAGGTGAGAAGAAGGAAACTGTAGGAAAGGCGGAGGGCGAGTATAATTACACTCATGTGTTCGCGAAAAGCGAAGAAGAAAAGTGTGTTCACTGAAGGAAGAGATAAAAACGCATAATTGCAGTACGAACAACGTGATGGATGGAGGGAGAGTGCACACGTGTGTGCGTGACGTGGCATTCATTTGATACTTGCCAACTTTTTGTTCGTCCCAGTAGGCGCGAGAGATCCGGTTACATTTGACACCTCTCGCGGCGTGCCATCTTCAGCTGATACCACCCGCCGATTAGTACGGTGCACTCCCGTCAGGCGGTGACGCAAAGCCAGACGGTAAACGGGATGCCGCCGCTCGCGAGACCCTTTTTTGTGTTTTGTTAGGTTGACGGACGGAGGGTTTTTTTCTGCTGCTGCTGCTGCTGCTGCAGCCTTCCACTGTCAATGTCAATTGTTTTGTGATCGTAGGAGAATGGGAGAAGGCAAAAGGTTGAGGTTGATGAGGTGGAAGGCGTCGTGTGGGAGCGGCACGAGGGGCGCTTCGGGTCAATGCGCCAGCCAATCGACTGAACTTGCCAGAACAAAGAAAGCGGCCTCCTCATGACAACTTTCAGAACTGCTGGCCTCGAAGATGTGTTCGGGAGAGCCTGACATTTTCAGATATACTGCTCGCGTTCCCGGAATATTCATGAGATGGGATGCACTTTCAGGCGGCTGTACTCACACTAGAAGGCAGAAAATACATATTTCAGAGACCAGTTATCGACGGACAAGTGCACAAAAACAAGAAGAGAAGAAAGGGAGAAGGAGGCCGTCGGACACAAATAGCAGGAAGAAGTTCGTCGTCCGAACAGCAAAAAGGTGATTAGACCTCATCGAAAACGACTTCTCCTCCTCGCTGTCGCTCCATTAGCGGCCTCCTTTGTGCGGAGAGAAAAGGGCGGATGGATGATATAGTCGCCTCTTGAACCCTGGGAACTCAAACACGAAAGTGATTTGCATAACGGGAGGGGGGAGCGAATTGGAGAGAAAAGGATCGGATTGAAAAACCATTGTAGTATGTTTTCAATAGTACTGCGGTATTCGGCAACGCAAACAGTGAAAGATCACACTGACTATGTACACATGACTTGGAATAGAGGCGAATTTATGAAAATTCTGTATGCTGACGCGGCTGATCGCGATACGAATTGCAGAAAACAACGAAAAGTTTTGAGGGGAGGAAGTCTGTGAAACAGCGAATGAGGGGTGCCAATCGAAAGCGAGAGAGAAAGAGAGGAAAAGGAAGATCTCGCAGTAAACCTGTCGCGCACTTTCACTCGCAATTGCGAAACAGAAAACAATCATCTGGCGGTGTGTTTCTTATCAGCCACTGCATCTTCTTCTTCTTCTTCTTCTCTTTCGCTCTTCCTCAGCTGATCGAGAGTAAGAGTAATGTTGGCGGTGTTTTGGAATGGTTTCAAGAAGAAGAGGAAGAAGAATGGGAAGGTCGAATGGCAGAAGACGTCGTCGTCTTCAGAAGAAGAAGGAGGAGAAGACGAAGCAGAAGGAGAAGCCAGGTGACCTTCCTCGAGATTTCAGCAGAGATAAGCAGGTCCCCTCGTCTACTTGTTATTTGAAACAATGGGCCACGACGGGGCGAAAAACTGGTTGTTTCATCCTGTCGTCTCCGTTCTAGTTGGATGCAATTGTGACAGTTATGTAACCGTCGACCAAATTGCGAAATGAATCAACGGGGGACTTTCTGGGGGCTAAGGAGGAATGGAACGAACACGGTCAGACACACGGATCGACTATTTGCAGTGTCGCTTACTCATCCGTCTCGTGGCCTTCAAGTGTACGAAAAGCAGCATATAAATCAAAAGTGCACTAGGAGCGAGAAGAAGAAGAAGAAGAAGAAGAAGAAGAAGTGCGAGAAGTTCAGTACTCTCGAATTAGTTGTGCGTATGAACAGCACGTCCCCAGAGAAGGCCGCCCGCCCCCCCCCCCCGCGTTGCATAAATTTCCCCGCGAGATTATGCCATTTCGAGTAGTTGACGAGGGGAGGAAGGAGAAGCCGATGAACACGCGAGATAGGCAGGGGGGACATTAATTCGAGAAGGGGGGGACGAGATAGTATCGGAGACGATGGCATTAGTCACACTTATTGCATAATGGATCGGTTCTTGATGGTTCGAGAACAAGGAAGGGAACACGCAAAAGTGTTTCCGGAATCGAATGTCGAAGCAGGAGGGGCTAGAAAACGAATGTGACCTAACATTGGGTGATCTTCGAAAGAATCTGAAAAGTATTGCAACTTCGGAGAAAGTGAGAGCAACAAGTTTCAAGAGGGAAAAGAACTGTACACGGTCCTTGAGCAAACGAGCACCGATGTTTCCATATCAAAAGCGGCGACACTGATTCCCACGCCAGCCAAACCCTGCAAACCTGGCCACTACTATATCAAACATCCCGCTTCCATTCTTATTTTCATCTTTCTCGCCTTACTCACTCGCAAATTTTTCTAAAATCGTGCAAAATCCCGTGGATTTCAATGGAAATCCGTGTCCGTTTTCGTCTTCACCTGCTCCGCGGAGCTCCGTCGAAATTGTCGCCTCCGGCCGTTTTCTTCCGATGTGAGATGGGTTCTCCTCGCCTTTTTCGGAGAAGAAAGGTGCCCAGGAGACAAAAAAAAACGGAGAAGAACTTGAAATATTCATCCGTTTTTCCCGCTTTTCTTATACCAAGAAACTAGAAGATCTCCGTATTTTTCGGCTGTTTTCTCTGCCATTTTCGAGTGCAATCTCTTCGATGAAAATAAATCTCTCTTCTCGAATCTTTTATTGTTTTGAGTGAGTTCTCCAAAAAAAAAAAAACCGCATCAGAATAAATAATTATGGTAATTGCCGGCCGCTTCTTCTTCTTCTCCGTCATTTTTCATTCGCTCGCCTTCTGCCCTCCCTTTGAAATCCAATCTCGTCGCTTCTTTTTCCCGCCTTTCGAACCTTTTCTGTTTGTTTTCACACCCATCGCCCAATTCGAATTCCACCTTCCGCACTGTAAAAATTACCGCTAATGCTTCTGGTTCTTCGCATCAAAATCGAATGTTTTCGGTTGTAATCATCTTAAAATGTTGTTTTCTTGGTTCGAAACCTCTTCACCTCTCAATCCTCGGAACGAATATAAAATGGGACTGCAAGTCAGTGAGTTTCAGCACTTCCAGCAACATGCCCTTCCTCCTTCTCACTCTCGCGATCCCTTCGATCGTCTGCGGGGCCGTCATTCCGTTGCCGCGTGCACCCGTTCCGATTCCTGAACCTCCGACGGTGAGAATAAGCCTCTTTTCGTCGCAGACTGATCCATGTTTTCAGGTGACCGATTTCACCCCACTCACTTCTGAAAAACAGCCGCCCACGGCTCTGGAGATCACGTCATCGGCACATCATCTGCCACGAAAAGAAGAAGACGTCGACGGAGAAAAGGATCGGCACTCGAGGAGACGAGTCAGGTTGCACTCTCACAATTCGAAAGTGGCGAGGACTCGCGAAGTGGAGGTGCTGAACGAGAAATGCAATGATGAGGGGCTGCAGGTGATAATGGAGGAGGTAGGTGAAGGATCGGAAGATCACTGGCTTGACGTCTTGGGACTTCAAGCTAGAAGTTGATTCCAGGCGATGACTCCCAGTCTGAGCACTTCCAAAATGGTGATTTCGGAGAGAGCAGCTCGCGACTTCGGCGCTCCGTTCGACGTCATCTGCGCTAGAGGACACTTCTCCTACTACGTGGAAGCGTCCACGTACTGCGAAGTCACTCGACACGACGTCACCTGTTTCGCGTACAAATCAACTGCCGACACAGACAGATCCACTGAAATCGAAACGCTAATCATGAAAGGGAAGAAAGAGAAGGAGGCCTCGATAAAACGATAAACCGTCGACTGATCCTAGCCGCCAACTGGTCGTTTTTGTTCCCGAATCGAGTAAATAAACAAATTAGCAACATTGTCACTCCAAAGTAACAAGCCGCGAGAACCGGATAAAGAGTACGGCCGCTTGTATGATAACGATAAAAACGAGTCGTTTCGTAACCAGTTAGTGTCGGATCCGAGAGGGTATATCAAGTGGCAGTCTCAGTAATCATCGAGATATCAGCATGACGAGGAGTTGGCTTCTCCTCGCCGTCCTCACGGCTTCCGCACTCGCGTCGCCCCCCATGTGCCACTGTCCGAACGGACAAGTCGGAAGTTTGTTCGTGTAGAAACTTCTTATCCCACTCTTCTTTCCAGTGCAATGTCCGACCCCGATCACTTTCAACTGTCCGCCACAGGCGCCGTGTCCTAGCTCTCCTCCTTGCAACATGTTCGGAAACATCCCGACGCTTCCGACGCTCTCCCCTCAGTCCTTCCAGGTGGATCTTCCTGTTCCCCCCAGTTCTCCACTCCTGCTTTTCAGACTCTCGCTCCGTTTACTCTGGCCCCACTGCCCGGAGCCCCTCAAGCAGGATTCACGCCGCCGCCTCAGCTTCCTCCCGCGGTCTCCCCGCCAACTAATGGACAAGAGACGCTCGTCGGAATCAACCAGCCACCTCCGCCTCCCCCAGTTCAGCAGTATCAAGGTGCCTATCTTGATTCCCAGATCCCTACCTCACCTTCACTTCCAGGACCCCAATACGCAGAAGCTCCTCCCCCACCACCCCCGCCACCGCCGCCGCCGCCACCGCCGCCACAGCAACAAGCTCCTCAAGTTCAGATCCCAGTCCAGGACTCTACAACGATCCGTCCGGCGACTTTGCCGAGTGAAACGTACTCTTCCCCATTCGTTCGGTAATCATCTGAAAGTGTTTCAGCTATGTCGAACTCGAGAATCCAGAAGCCACGAACAACGAGCCACCTCCACCAATTCTTCAGAACAATGTCGAGAAGGTGTACGAATCAGAGCCGAACAGTGAGCTTCCGCTCCGCTTTCAGCGGCATTCGGTTTCCGTTTCCAGATGGATACCGTCAACCGGTCCGTCGCCAAGCACCGCCACTCAGCGACAAGTGTAACGATGACCGTCTTCGCCGTATCATCGAGCAGAACGTCGACGACAATCCGTCGACGTCGAAGAGGAAAATCCAGAAAGCGGCCGCCGACGAGATCGGAGGACTCTTCGACGTCATCTGCTCTGCGCACGACTTCTCGTATCTGGCGAACACGCAACTGTTCTGCGAATCGGGCAACGATGACGTCACTTGCTTCGCTTTCCTCCACTCTCTCATACAATAACTCTGCCTTTCTTCAGTTCTCTCGTTGTGCAATAAATTCGATCAACCGTGTAATAAACCATTATTTCGATAGTTTTATTATGTCGGGTAAATGTCAGAGATCGCCAAAAAAAAACCATCACATTCGTCTTCGTCTTCGTTTCGAATTGAGCAGTCGGGTTCCTAAGGGAGTGGCGTCAGTCGGCCGTCGTGCAGCTTCTGACGAGCTCCTTCGCTGTCAACTTGGCCACGTTCTTGCGGCACAGACTGTGTCGCTCGTTGAGCGCGTTGCGGTCAATCGTGATGTCGGTGGTTCGCATGATGTCGCTGCAGTCGGCCAGCAGCCGCGAGCGGTTCGCATTCCACAGAAACACTTGCAGCACGTTGTCGTCCAGATGGTCGCTGTCTTTCATTTCTGCACTCTCCGCACTTTTCCACGACACTCGCATGTGACTCTCTCTGCAAAACAAGAGTTTTTTTCGGTTCTAAAAGTGACGAGGCTCGATTGAATGAAAAGATGGTTTTCGGAAATACCTTCTAAGAATGTTCGTTTGGTGTATCAGAACGCCTTCCGCAGATGGGAAATTGATGACACAGTGGTAGTTGTGGTCGACGCTCGCGGAGTCTTCGGGTTGAGGACCGAGTTGCGAGAGGATGGCGAGCACTTCCCACGGACTGCTCTGCGGAAGAGCGTACAAGTGTCTCGCTGTCTCGCTGTCCGGCTCCATTCCGAATCCGAGAAAGAATATCTCGTTGTGATCCTTGTAGTAGCCGCGAATGAAGATCAAGCCGAGGTACGCAGTTGGGAAGACACTCTTGATCACCTGAACCCAACTAGTCGAATCTCGTTCTGATTCCCGACCTTGCCTGCATACAGAACGACTCCAATCCGGGAAAAATGTCTCTCGTTTGGTTCGCAGACAGGTATTCGAGAGCATAGGCTTGCTGATTCTGGATGCATTCGAGCACCGATCGATGAGTCTCGATTGCCGAAATGCAGCCGAGAAGACCGTCCGCAGAGGAGCAGACTGCGTTGAACTCGTGTCCGTCGTCCACGTATTCTTGGACGACGTAGTGCTCGTTGCGGTGAACACTCGAGTTGCGCTGAAACTAAATGGAACAGTGTGCTTCCGTGTTTCGGGTGCGAGACTGACTCTGAACCAGTTCTTGAACTCGTTCTCGTTCCGAATGAATCCCACCGAATGGGCACAGTGATGTCGGAGAGGCCTCACGACGGCCGGAAAACCGCCAATCTGAAGCGGAAGTGCCAAAGAGAAGCGAGAAGGGAAATTACCTGATTCCTGACGGCTTCCGCCCACGAGTCCGGCTGCGGAGTACCCGAGAGAGAGCACTGCCGCAATGAGATCGCAGCGAGTCCGTTGCGCATCGTGATCGCCTCTTCCGCATGGACAAAGTGCAGAAGCTGGTCCGGTTTGAACCCCTCCACTTCCATATCTCGACGGATCTGAGCGATCGGCCGTTGAAGGGATCGCTCGAAAACGACGAGTTTCGGCTGTTTCGCAGAGAATATCGAGCACAGTTCTCGGACTTTGTGCATCAGAAGACAGTGATCATGGTCTCGAATCGGGGGCTCCACTTGATAATAAACGTCCACACTGAAAACAAAGTCTGAACTTCTTCTGATACTTGAAATTGTGTTTTTTTTTCAGAAGAACTGCAATGCGGTTTCAGACTCAGTTGCCTGAATTCAGCTGGAAGAGCCTGCTCCAAATCCCCGAATTCCAGCGTCTCAAAAGTCATCCAGAAAACTCACTTTGTCTCGTCAACGAGCATTCTCGGTGGAGCCACCACAATTATCTTCACGTCATCGCGCCGCTTCCATCGGTACAAACTGAGCCGATACTTCCAGAGGACGATGATGACGACGTGCTGCTCCGGCGAGCAAAACGCACTTTTCATGTCGCGTCCTGAAGACGACTCTCGCGTTTCGAAACGAGAAGAAAAGGAAACGAGTGAGGCTCTCTTTAATTAACGAGATAAAGAGAGCAATCCGAAGGGGAGGCGAAAGACGGAGAGCTCGATCATTTTGTGCATCGCAAAGTGTACGCTTCCGATGAATTATGTATAGAAAGAAGAAGAACGAAACGAGAGGGGAAGAAGATGTTTTCGTCGCCCAAATAAATAAGCAAGCAGGTGCGAAAGGGAGAAAGAGAGAGAGAGAGAGAGAGAGAGAGAGAGAGAGAGAGAGAGAGAGAAAGAGAGAGAGAGAGAGTCTGTGGTCAGTGCCAAAAGCCACAATTTCGATGGATTTTCGAGTCGGGAAGGCAGAAAAACGGAGACAGAGTCGTTGGTTAATTGAGTATTAACAAGAAAAGCAAAAACGGAAACAGGCGGTCTCTCGCGGCGGAAACAACAAAAACAAAACAAGCGGGAGAGAGGAAGAATAAACGAAGCCCTTATCAAAAAGAAGTTGGGCGGGGACATGTTTACGGAAACAAAGTGATATCTTCCTTCCGGCACTCTGGCGGAATGCTCGGAATTCCGAAGATGTTATAAATATGAGATGGGAAGAAGCCGGGGCGGATTAACAGCGATGATCAGGGAGGGGAAGGGGGAGGATGGAGGGACGAGTTCGCATATTTTGGGAGGAGCGGCAGAAAGGTGGCGAGAGACCGAGGGGCGAAGAAATGGATGCGGAGGGGCGACGACAAATAATGAAGTGGTCTCCGGAGGCTTCTGGAACGCCCAATTCGAGACGAAATAACAATATTTCATTAGGCGCATTACAATGTGCGACCCGAACCAGATTATCTCTCGCGCCACTGCTAAACCGGGGAGAAATCCGAGAAGAGGAAGAAGACGAAGAAGAAGAAGCGGGATAGAAGCGAGAGTGGCTGGGGAGTCGTTACAAATAATGGGATCAAGAGAGAAGATGTAGTCTGCAGATTTCTTCTGTTTGGATTAGAAGTCGCTCCGGAGGAAGCAGAACGAAACTAGCGGCGAAGAGGTCGAGCACTTTCCAAGCGGAACAGAAGCACATTTGTCAAAATATGGGGGCTCGTCTTCGAGAGGAAGGCGTGCAGCATCTCTTTCCGCCGACGACTCCAGAGAGAAGAGGAAGACAATTGAAATTCTGTGCGCCCCGCGTGTCACTTTTTGTGCCCGCTTCCGCCACTCACTCGCCTCCCGTTTTCGAGCCAAACGAGCGCCATAAACTCGAAAAGATACGCGCGGGACGTAGGCGGAGAGATGAGCCCGAACCGGAAAAGTGCAATAAGCAAGAAACCGAGGGAAATATGGGCAGAAGAGAAGGAGAACGAGACGGGATGAGCAAGTGGAAAGAATCGAGTATTCATGGAGAGAATGCGCGAAGACGTCTCGAACAGAAAGTGACGTGATGGATGGATGCCCGTGTCGGGATCACATCACTCGGAGAAGCAGGTGAAACTGAGAAGATCTCTTTCGAGAGGTTTCGGAGTGACGACATGGAGGGTTATCTTGACTCGAGAGGACGGGCATCTGAGTAGAGATAGATCAGTGAAAAACGGACCAATTGGGAAGATCTGGAAGATCTGGAAGAGCGGGACGGTCACAAGGAGAACACGTGAATCCGGGCACCGCGAGCAGGTGCTTCCTGTACTCAATTCCCTCCGATACTCTCGGTTTTTCATTCATTTTCGAGCAACTTGGCACCGATTTCATTTCCTCCTTTTTCGAAAAAGTTCGCCATCAATTATTTTGCTGTTGGTTCTCTGTTATCCGGGTCAGATTTGATTACCGATTCAGATTTCATGATATCTCGAACGGAAGCACAAAACAGGACGAAAGGAGGAAGAAGAACGAGATCGACTCGATCAAGTTCGCTCATCCGCTTGTGAGTTTCAATTTGAAAAGAGCCCTGATTGGCCGGATGCTCTTTCTCGAAATCGGAAAAAGACTTCCGGTTTTCTTGGAACGTGCTTTGCTCTATTCTTTCGTGAAGAGATCCGGAATGAAAAGTGTTTCGAGATACTACATGTGTGTGCTTTTCATCAATCATGAGTCAGTCTGACACGCACGTGTTGACCCAATTACTGGCACTTACGAAGTTATACCGCCCAGACAGAGACGGATCGAGCCACCCCGGAAGGGCTCTCCGTCCACTTTTTAATTGCACATTTCGTCTTTTGACTCTCGTGTTTGATCGTTCGGGACGTTGATTGGATTGTGCTGGCACTCTCGGGAGTTCCCTCACTCACGTCAATCTTCTCGTTTTCTCTTTCTCTCCTGTCATTCTCGCTTCTTTCCTATATCGAATCGAACAGTCAACCAACTCTTTTCTATTCTTTTCAAGCAGGCGGTGCCCTATTTTGAATAAATATGTCTGTCAACATGTTATTTCAGCCTTCTCCTGGAATTCTCAATCAATTTTCAGTCCAATCACTTGAAATCGTCACGAAATGCGTGAAAAAGAGAACTTGTGAGCCTTGAACTCACACTTTTGATTACATGTTTCTCTCCTCATCAAAATGATTTCATCGCGAACTCGAAATCACCGTCTGCTGCTCATTCTGTTCACTCATTCTCTTCGCGTCTCCGAATCTCCAATGTGTTCTTTTTCACGAAAGCCACCCACTTTGTTCTCAGAAAGCATTTTAAAAAACAATAATTAAAGCCATCCTTCCTCGTTTTTCGACTGCATCTTTGCTCTATCAGTGCTCCGTCCCTTCCCGTTCTCTCATTTTCCCACCAGAGCACAAGGATTGAGAGCTCATTGGAGCGACCACATCTCTTCGAGTTTGCAGATGACAGACCACGCCCCTCCGTTATTCGTGCTCTCCGATCGGGCCTCCGTCTGTTTCCTCAACACCTCGAAGACGATGAGCGACGCCGTCGACCGGACCGTCATCGGATTCTCGATCCTCGCGTTCTCCCTCGCGTCCATATTCCTGAATACCGTCGTCGTGGTGGCGATCTTCCACAGTTGGAAGTCGTTCCGGGGACAAGTGAGTCTTTCCCGGAGACCGTTCCGGACTCTTCCTTCTCCTTTCCAGCCGTTCACCCAGTTCGTGCTCAGTATGGTCCTCGCGGGAACCATCTACACCGCCGTCAATTTCTTCGTTTCGATCCCGTGTTCTTTGTCCTATTGCCCGTACTTGGAGTGAGTTTCTCGATGATCTCGACAGGTGAAATAGAGTGGTCTCGTTCAATTATCTGAAAAGAGTCCAATACACTCGCTTCTACTCTCGAAACTCTAGTCAGAGTCACATTTTGGTTTCTCCGAAACGGGGACTTCCGCTCGAGTGAGCAATCAGAAGACGGAAGAAGAACTCGACGATCTTCGATTCCAGCGACGACTCTCTTCTCATTGTGATGTCGCTGCCGAACACGCTCAGTTTCGTCGCCTATCTCCTCGCCAACTTCGGATTCGCCATCTACAGATCGTGCATCGTGTTCGACTTTCTGAGGAACTACCGGAGAACAGTCCACATTGTGGGTAACTAAAGTTTCCTGTTGAACTCCTTCGAAGAAGTTGCACAGTCGTATCAAACACGCTCGACTGCAGAGTATTCTGAGAACTTGGCAGAGTGAGAACATTCCCATCTCAGGTGACCCTCTGGCTGCCGTGGATCCTCTCTATCTACGCGGTAGTGGACACGACTCTTCGCGGATGCATCAAGCGGTTCAATCGATGGTCCATCGGGTACACGTACAACTGTTCGAGCTGCAATGTCTGGTGTAGGGGGGACCTCTTCCCACTGCCCACGCCTTCATCTCCTCTCGTTTTTCAGTCGGCGTCTCCTTCATCGACGTCAACTTCTACGCCGGCCAGATTCTTCCTGTCCTTATGTGCCTCATGTACGGAGTCATGATCGCTGACATTTATTGGAAAAAGTCGCAGAACAACGGCATTCTTGTTCAGAATCAGAACAAATCAACAGCGTTTGACGTCAAACTGGTGAGGAAAACAGCTGTTTTCGGATTGGAAAAGTGTCCCGCAGGCGTTCCAATATCTTCTGGTCTGCCTCGTCCAGTACCTCGCTTCTTTCCTCTTCTACATCATTCCCAAGTACTGGAACGGCAGCACTTTCGCCGTCATCGCTCTGAATGTCATCGGTCAGTCCCGCCTTCTCTCTCCCCTCATTTCTCGTTTTCCCAGGCGTCATCGATATGGGTCTCAATCCGTTGATTCTGCTCGTTTTCAACTCAAAACTCCGATTCGCCACCCTTTCCCTCTTCAGTTTTTTGCCTTTCGTCTCTGTTCCCAAACCGAAAACTGCGACTGTGACGATTTTTATGCGAAAGAGCACTTTCTAGATTCAATTTGATTCCAAAATGTCTTTTTTTTCTTTTTGTCTAATGGTTCGACGAACGGGTGATAAACAAGCATTCGAGTGTTCTTTTCTTGGATTCAAACACGATTCCGTTCTGAGACGGTCTCCTGGCTTCACTCTTTCTCTGTGATACTTCGAGTACTCACGAGAAGAAGAAACTCTTTCTAATGTCTCTGAAAGTATCACTCTCTCTCTCTCTCTCTCTATGCTCTCGGATTCATTCGTCGCTCGGTCGAGTACACTTCCGAAGAAGCCATTCTTTCCGGACGTGACGTCTTCTCTCTCTCTCTCTTCTCTCTCTCTCTCTCTCTCTTCTCTCTCTCTCTCTCTTCTCTCTCTCTCTCTTCTCTCTCTCTCTCTCTCTCTCTCTCTCTCTCTCTCTCTCTCTCTCTCTCTCTCTCTCTCTCTCTCTCTCTCTCTCTTTTTCTCTCTCTCTCTTTCTCTCCTTCTTTTTTTTCGTTTCAAAGTGTTTCTGCATCTCCATGTTCATCTTTTGTTATTCAAATCCGTTCTTCTGCCAATTAGAGGTTTTTCTCTCTCTCAATACAATACACGAATATCTCATTTTCTCTCTAAATATATTTCATTTTTCTCGAAAAACGAAGAATGTGTCAACAAGAGAAACGGAAGGAAAAACAACACAAATCCATATCCCGCGTGCCTTTTCCCACCGCATTCTCGTCCGTTTTTTTCTTTCAGAACTCTTCCGGAATGGCCAGGTGTCACGCGGGATTCAGCTGGAAACTGGAGGGTTTCAAGTACCTAATCCAGTTGCTCTATCTGCTCTTCGGCCTCTTTTTCCACTCTCGGATCCTGAGAACTCTCTTCTCCAACTGGCCCAAGTACTCCAAGTTCCCGTTCTACAAACTATTTCTGGTGGACTCTGTGCTGGTACGTCTTCTCCCTCCCACTTCGTCTTCTGAATCTTTCCAGAGCGTGCTCATCGCTCTGCTCAACCTAGGTGTCATAAGAGTCGCCATCTTCTTCCCGGCCCTCTGTCCGACGGCTCTCTCCCGATTCTCGGATCCTTCGCAGCTCACTTCCTTGCTCTTCGTCGATCAGTATCTCAAGTTCGCCAAGTGTCTCAACTTCTCCTTCATGATGCTCAACCGATGCAGCTGTGTCATCTGCCCCTCTTCCTACTCCACAGTCAGCCCAATCTCTCCGCTCACACCGTCTTCCCACTTCTTCAGATCCACAAGTTCTTCACAATCCACACCGTTCTTTTCTCACTTCTGTGTCCGCTTCTCGGCGTCTGGCCCGTTTTCCTCTCCGACAGCCAACTCGTTCCGTTTCAGGGCGGGTTCATTCACGAGTACAAAATGAGCTTCCGATGGGTCAGTCGTGCCCCCTCAACTCCCCGGAATGCCCTTTTTCCAGGTGTCCCTCCCTCAGTTCTCGGTTATCATCTCCACAATCACACTCACTTCCATCCTCGTTTCCTCGTTCATCTGTCTCGTGTGCATGTCGCGAACACGTTCCGAAAACAAGCACACGGAGCAGTCCCTGACGGCCTCTGCCCTTTGCATGAGCATCTTCTACGTCGTCGTTCTCTCGATGCACATCTGGCTCCACCAGTCTCATGCTTCTTCACTCGAAATGGCCGAGTTTTGGAAAGCGATCACAATGTTCGCATTCGACGTTCTCGTCGTTTGGTGAGTCCGAAACGTCTCGAAGCATTCCCGCTTTCCTCTTTTGCTTCCAGCCCTCCAGTCATCATGCTCTGCTTGAACGTCCGTCTTCGCAACGACGTCTTCCCCCCTCCGATCAACAAATCTTCCGATTCTCCGAAATAAACTCGTTCTCAGACTCTCCGTCTAGCCGCTTTTCAAAGAACATCTCGAATCAGTCCATTTCTGATGTCCTCGTCATGTTGCGTGTTCTAGACTCCTGCAATTCCAAGAGCAACGATTTCTGAATAAGTGAGGGTGGCAGAGCTTTGCTCCGTGAGCCCTGAAACAGCTTACTCTGCTCTGCTTCATTGCTCTATGGACTACTCTCCCATCTGCGACCCCTCTTTCGATGCTCCCACTGAACTCTCGAAGTACATCCTGCAGTGCTGCCCTCTCGTGATCTCTTTCTTTCTGCACATTCGATTCGCTTTCGAGATCCGAGGGATGTACCTGCGGCACTACCGACTCAATTCTTTCTATTCTCTGTACCTAGTCGAGTGCGTTCTGGTCAGTTTCAGTCCGATCTCGTCGTCATCCCACTATCTTTCCAGAGCTCCCTCTCGATCCTCGGCCTCATCTTCCTCGACAAACCGACCACCTACGTCACTTCCCTCTGCCCTTGGTTCCTCGAGACGCTCCCGGAGCCTTCGTACCTGCTCAATTTCTTCTGGCTCTGCGACTATTTCCAACTCGCCAAGTTCCACTCGCACGCCTTCATCTCCCTCAATCGGATGTCGTGCGTCCTTTTCCCTCTCCACTTCTCCTTCTTTTGGGATCGATGGCTCATTTCCTCCATTCTTTTCATCGTTCTTGCTCCGTTCCTCGTGCTCTGGACTGTATTCTTCGCTAAAACGAAGATAGTCAGCTTCTTGGGCGGATTTGGGCTCAGCTACGAGCACATTTTCCCCTGGGTGAGTCTCTCATCGCGAGAAAGTTCTAGAGTCTTCTTTGACTGCAGGCGCGGCTCTCACTCTTCAAAACAGTCTCGTTCGTTCTCATTCTCCTCACCGTCGTCTTCTGTTCTTCTGTGACCATCTTCTGTCTTCTTAAAACGAGCAAGAGAATGAAGGGATCTGACAGGAATCTGTGTCTGACTACAGTCGTTTCGACGTTCGAAGTCGTTGGATTCCTTCTCGTTCAGCTCTTCTTCGTCGTCTCCCCCTTCCGAGATGCTATCGATCTCGAGTATGACAATTGGATTCAACTGCAGAGTTTTGTATACGACATGGTTCTTTTTTTGTGAGCTCAGAAGTCACTTGACGCCATTCACGATTGTCGTTCATTTCAGAGACCCGATCGTTATGCTTCAGATGAATGGAAAGATGAGAAGTCTCGTTTTTGGAAACAAAAAGCAAGTCGGTTGCGAGAAAGAAACCAAATTAGCATTCGTTATCAGTGTTTTTAAAAGGAAATCTTCTGATGCAGATCGATTCTTTTAATAAAACATTTCATTGAAACTATTATTTAAATATGTACGGGTTCACGACGTTATCGGTCCGCATTGAGTTTCATTGAGCTCGATTGAGAGCTGAGCAAGCGTACGCTAGCGCACGGTGTTTTTTTCACGACGCGCAGTAGTAAAAAAGAAAAAGTGCGGCCACCAATCAGCGCGCGTGGTGGGGGGCGTGGCTAGCCAATCAGACTTTGCAAGGTGCGGCGCGGAGTTTCGCAAGTCTGCCGCACGCGGTTAGTAAGTCGATTAAGACGACTAGAAAGAGCAATAATCACAGAGAATCGCATTCGATTATAGTCCAAAAGCAGAAGGAACATGAATAATTTCATATCCACTAAAACTATCCAGATTTTTTACGGGAAGACAAGAAAAAAACCGATTTTCGAATTTTTGACAGCAGATTACAATTGCAACGGAATAAATTCAAAAACAGTTATTCTATTAATCAATTCGATTACAAAATGCAGCAAAAGTCCTGCTTCCCGAGCTACTTGCGAAATATGACGGCCGCCGTTATGAAACACGAGTGCACTTGTTTCAAAACGTATCTCCTCCGCGAAAACTCGACCTTTTTTGGCGCTCTTTTTTTTAATCGATTCCTCTAAGTCATCCGCAAAAATTTGGGTACCAAATTTTTGATTTTCGACTTCTAACTCGAGAAATCCTCGAAAAACTGCCGAAAAATCGTAGTGGCCTAGCGAGCGCCGGGGTCGCGGCCGAGCTTTCACTCTTTCAGGTAGTAAAAAGAACGCCGTGTAGCGTGCGCACGCGATGGAAACGCTAAACAAAGTGCAGTACGACACTCCGACTGTTCCGCGCGCGCTCATACGAATTTTCGTCTCGGTTCGACTCGAACTGTGGGTCCAGCCACAGTTGTCTGCGTCGCAAAAATAAGAAATCAATAGGTTTTTTGTTGCATTTTCTCTTTTTAAACTGTCAGAAAATGGCAGACAAGAAGGTAGGTTCAACATGACTCACGATCGAGAAAATCAAACGGCTTCATTCCCTTCCGTTCCGAATTCTCTTCAATTATCTTTTTAGGACTACGCGTCAATCGCTAAACTCGAGAAAGAAATTGCGGAAAATGCAACAAATTTTCAGCAATGGAAGGCGGCGAATGAGTGAGTCAGGAACTGTCAACATTCAAAAAAGATTATCTTTACAGATCAGCTCGAGGTACTGCAGAGTACAACGAAGGGATGAGCAGATTTCATGATTGGGAGAGAGATCTCCGGGCGAAATTGGCGGCTCTTCACGGAATCAACGTCAAAGCAAATGTCGAATCCGGGCCGAAGCATATAGATGCAGTTCTGGGTGTGTTGCTTGCACATCAGCTTTTAATTGGAAAAATAATCACTTTCAGACGAACTATTGGACAATGTGGATAAAGCGGGGTTCGCATGGGCTCTCAAAACTTGCCAGGAAGCAGATCCGACATTTTGGCCAGCTCTCACTGATATCATTCACAATCAGCGGAATCAGCCAAAGCCAGAACCGTTCAGAGCCCAGGCCGCTATGCCTCGGCCACAGTTCTACCCGGGATACGGTAACATAACTTTTTCCAGTTTCACCCTCATACTTTTCTGTTTCAGCCTCTAGTCCGTACAGCTACGCCGCTCCTCTTGTCACAACAAATGTTCCAGTATACAGACCTCAGATACCTAAGCAAAGAGCTGTTTCGCCTGTTCGAGATTACCAGAAGAAGACGAGTGCTCCATTCCGCGATTTCAGTGTTTAACAGTTTTCTTTTTTATATTCAATTCCATTTGTCATTGGCTGTTATCACTTTGCAATGTTTCGGCGTGTTACCTATTCGATAAAATTATCACTCGCTACCAAATATCTTAGTTACCTGCATATGTGTTTCTCGCATTAAATATCTAAACAAAACCGGTTTTTCCTCTCCAAATAATGTGACAGTCGCGTGGTAAGAAAAAGTTCGAATCAGCCATGTTGCAACCGAAAATCAAGCGGCATTGAAAAACGTGCGGCGGTTCTGCGAAAACGCGCGCCCTCATTGCGAATTATCGCCCGTCCGACCACGCCCACTTTTGCCAATATTGAAACTCCGGCTCTCTCCAACTTTTTGAGTGTTTCGGTTACTTTCAGCAGGAAAGCGACACATTTTGTAACTTTTTGTCATTCAGTTTTAACAAATCCCCTGTTTCTGTCGAAAATAAGGCGTGTGAGTTACAGGGTACTCCAATATGCTCGGACGACGCGCAGTTTCCGTTCAGCGGTTTTTATCCCGCGCCGCTAGACAAGTTGGTTGAAATACACAGTTCTCTCTTTATTCAATTACTTTCAGAGTATCGCTTCTTCTGTCCAGCCAAGTCTCCAAAGTATACAAAAACTGGTTCTCGGAGTTTCCTAATTTGAGGTTTTCAGTTAAAGCACAACTTCTGGAGCCTCTTGTTCATAATGTGCGTCTCACTTCGACTGCCAAGTTGCACATGAGCGCCGTCCGAAGTGAGTATTTTCTCGAAATTTCGGACTAAAATGACTAATCTTGCAGTGAGTGACGTGATCACCGTCGAGGGACCCGCTTTCGCGGAATCCATTTCGGAAGGAGACATCAGATGGCTCAAGCAGAAGGGAGATCACGTGAACGAGGACGAACTTGTCGCGGAAATCGAAACTGACAAGACATCGGTCGAGGTGCCCGCCCCGCAAGCCGGAACTATCGTCGAACTTCTCGTCGAGGACGGCTCGAAGGTCACTGCCAAGCAGAAGCTTTACAAACTTCAGCCAGGAGCCGGAGGAAGCGCCGCTGTGAGTTTCTGAGATGATATATGGCAACCTATTTCTCTTCTTTTCAGCCAGCCAAGGAAGAATCCAAGCCAGCCGCTGCTGCTGCTCCAGCTACTCCAGCTGCTGCTCCGGCTGCTCCAGCCGCTCCAGCTCCACCGAAGGCTGCTGCTGGAGAGATTCCAAAAGCGGCCCCGCCAGTTTCCCGTCCGCCGTCGACTCCTTCCTCTTCCACCCCGGTTGGAGCCGTACCAGTTACTCGCGTCGTCGTTCCGCAAGGAGTGGATCCTTCCCACGCCATTACTGGAGCTCGTGACGAGGTCCGTGTCAAGGCGAACAGAATGCGCATGCGCATTGCTCAAAGACTGAAGGATGCCCAAAACACCTACGCTATGCTCACCACTTTCAACGAGATCGACATGAGGTTGACAACTCATTCAAATATTTCATTCACAAAATTTCTTTCTCGATTTCAGCAGCGTCATTGAAATGAGAAAGACTTACCAGAAGGAGTTCGTCGCGAAGCACGGAGTCAAGCTCGGAATGATGTCTCCCTTCGTCCGCGCCGCCGCATACGCTCTTCAAGAATCGCCGGTCGTCAACGCAGTGCTCGATGAAAACGAGGTCGTCTACCGTCACTACGTCGACATTTCGGTCGCCGTCGCCACTCCGAAAGGACTCGTCGTTCCTGTTCTTAGAAACGTCGAAAGCATGAACTACGCTCAGATCGAGCTGGAACTCGCGAACCTTGGAGTGAAGGCCCGTGACGGAAAGCTTGCCGTGGAAGACATGGAGGGAGGCACTTTCACCATCTCGAACGGAGGAGTCTTCGGATCGATGTTCGGTACCCCAATCATCAACCCGCCGCAAAGTGCCATCCTCGGAATGCACGGAGTTTTCGATCGTGTTGTTCCGGTCAACGGAAAGCCAGAGATTCGGCCGATCATGCAGATCGCGCTCACCTACGACCACAGACTCATCGACGGAAGAGAGGCGGTCACTTTCCTCAAGAAAATCAAGACGGCTGTCGAGGACCCGAGAATCATGTTCATGAACCTCTAGAGTGTTCCGATTCTACCTTAATCATTTTGTTCGGTTTTTCTCTGTCGCTTTCATACTCCCGTAGTAATACCCAACGCTCCCCGTAAAATAGGTACGATCGTATCGTCTAGCCTGTCCATTCACCGCTCTTTTCGATTTCTAAATTCTTGTATTCGCCCGAAACTTTTTTCTAAATTAGCGCCGATTCTATAAAGAAAACACAAAAATCAAATTCAACTGTATTTTTGTTTCATTTCTCATCTCGTACTCGATGTGACATACCGGATGATAAGAAACGAATGGCGGGAAAGAACTCTTATGTATGAATTTGCAGAACTCAACTGCTCGGAAATTGAAAAAGGAAAATGGTAACGGTCGGTAGAGTTTCTGAATTGTTCTGAAGTTTCTTCAGAAGAGGTTGGGAGGTCCGATGACGACGCCTTCGAAGATCTTGACGTGGGCAGCCCCAGACGTAACTCCTGAGAAACGAAGAGCCCCTCCGATTTCACTCACAAACGCATCCCCCACTAAACAATTACAAAGAAAAGGGTCTGAACAGTGGACGAAATAGGGGGAAGAACGAGAGAAATTAAGGTTGACAGCGAGGGAACAGATCAAAACGTACGTTTTCTTCGATCTGGAATGCACGGGACTCATCAAGAATTCTCCGAATCTGCAGGATTTCCGAACGAAATCTTACTCATCAAGCGAAGAACTCTCCGATCATCTGAACGGATCGTGCATAGAAAGTCCGTTTCTCGAGTCTAGTCTCCACTCGAAATCCTCTCATTTTCCTTTCCAGCTCGCCTCGATCACCTTCCCCACATCACTGAAATGAGCTTCTGCGCCATTCCGAAAGAGACTTTCGATGAGCTCAAGCAGGAGCGGAAAGCGATCGAGCACTGGAACGAGGCGAATCCGGAGCACGGTCAGGAACTGGTGAAGTTCGTCCCGTTGAACACGCACACGAGACAGGTGAACCCGAATATCACTGAGAGGCAATGGAACGAGTACCACCAGAAAAGATCTCAGGCGCACGGTAGGCGAGGGATCCCGGAAATCGAGAAACGAGTCGCAAATACTTCAGGTGCAGCCCTCGTCCATCAAAAAAGAAGGCTGCTTCGGTGCAACTCGTTCGAGAAAGAGTGGCCGGGAGTCGTTCAGTTCCTCGATTCTCTTGAGAAACCCGCCGTTCTGAGTGAGATTCCTTGTCCGTTTTCCGGATTGAAATTCTCGTTTTCAGTTGGACATAATGCGCTCGAGTACGATTTGCGAGTGATTTACGCAGAAATGAAGCGATATGAACTGCTCGAGAACTACAAGATTCCGAAAGACGTTTTCTTCGTCGACTCGCTGATAATGGCCAGACACGTGGAGAGAGAAGTCATGGCCGAGCTGTCCCGAATGTGCAAACTCGTAAAGTTCAGGCAAAGTCTGCGACCGTGTCGTCCGTTTCAGCTCATTTCAGCTCGTTTCAGTTCAATCTCACGAACAAGTCGAAGGAAATAAAGAGGAACAGCTCACGGTGGGTCAAGACTCGGTGGATCCATTCGCTCCTTCTTCGATTCGAGCGCCGACTTCAGTGAACGGAGTGTTCGTCGCAGACCATCCGTCACATTCAATCGACTGGAATTGCTATTCGATCGCCATCCAGAAACGCATTCGCAAAGATGGATTTGTGAGAAAACCGGGAGGCGGCTGGGATTACAAGCCGGCGGAGCCCAACAAGTACAAGCTCGGAATCATCTACGAACAGCTGCTCGGCAGCACTTTCACCGCCCACTTCGCCCAGCCGGACGCAGAGGCTCTGATGCACGTGTGCCTGAGCTACGGAGACGAGTTCACCCAGTACGCAGACACTTTCGCCGCCGGAGTGCCCTTCTGAATCATTGATACTCACCCAACTACTTGAAGTTTCACACACTAAATCTCGAAACACGTAATAATTCCATAATTAACAAGAATTCTCGAAAACTCTCACTTTGCCTTAATATTTTCACATTCCTCATAAAACAATAAATGTTCATTGAACGAAAAAATGAAAGTGAAAAGATGTGATGACATTTCCGGAGTCGATTGTTTCAGGCCTCGAAACTGAAAATTCTGAAATTGCTCCGAGGCTCGGAAGTGAAGCAGACAGTGGAGGACTAGAAGGCGGGAGACGAAGGGATTCTTCGACACGGCGAATCGGCCTCGAACTATTATTTATCTCCGTTTTCATTCGAAAGCTGTGTTCCTCCTCTTCCCTCCGGCTGTCTGCATCTCTCAGTTAGTCTGACTGCCTATCGTTCCCAGACTCCGCCCACTCGCTCACAAAGCATGGTGGACGGCGGAACCCGCGTGATGTCCGTACACTGGTTACCATTGCACGCTCCCTCCTACGGCTCATAAACTTACCTGGCTGGGGGTATCTCGCGATCATCAAGGCGGGATCCCCATGGCGAGGCCTGTCCATTGCACTTTCGGACGGGCTGACCCGTGTGGCAGTCTCGAGTTGAGATTCGCCAACAGTTAAATTTTTGCGTACCGGGGCTGCGTGCGCGCGGCCCTGAAAAAGTCGGAACGGTTCCAAGAATAGAGTGTAAAAGCAACAAGGCTTCTCCAACCATAAAGAATGGCAAACTAAATTGAACAGGATTAAAAAAGATATCAGTTTATTACCAGTGACAAATAAATACACGATGAGATTATTGGAGATCTAGTCAGAAGGTTTCTGTTCGAGCGCCTGTTGGATGGGAATCGACCTTCCCTGGATGGCTTCTCTCTTCTTCGCCTCGATCGAAAGTGTTCCTTCCTGGCTGAGATTCGACGAAACGGCGGCGACGTCGACGTCTTCCGGCAACAGAATGACTCTCGAGAACGACTTCTTCGAGTAGCCGTGCTCGTTTTTCACCTCTTGCTCTCCTTGGATCGTCAGCTTGCGTCCTTCCAAGTTGATCTTCAACTCTTCCGGTTTGAACTGCGAAACGTTCAGATTCACGGCGAACTTCTGATCATCGTTGACGATCTGAAACGAGAAAATAGAATATCCTGGAAAATCTTGAGAAGACGTGACACTCACCTCAGAAGTCGACGAATTCTGGATGCACGGGACGAACTGCCTCTCCATTCTGGCCATATCCCGCATCATTTCGCCGACGAGCGAGTACGGTCTCGGACGGAAAAACGGATAGAGCGACATTTGTGTTGGGAGTTGAGATTGCAGAAAAGATACTCGATGAGTGATGCAGACTGACTCTCCATCCGTCCATTTATACCCTCTTCCCCACTTCTTCTGGAACCTTCCAGAGCTTTTCGCCCTCCGAGCGGCCGCCGACGGCGAGAGAGTGCGCGAGGAGGAGAGACGCAGAGAGTCTGACTGTCTGCGTCTCTTCACGCGGCGGTCGCCCTCGTCGCGGCGAGAACACTCGCGAAGATTCTAGAAGATTCTCCCCGGAAAGTATATAAGAGAGCGCGCGATTCCGATGGAACCAACACACTTTTCTCAACTCAATTCCGCCTTCCTTGCTCACAATGCTCCTGCTCCGTGCTCCATTCTCCGATGCTCTCGATGACCTCTTCGAGGATGTTCCCCGAGGAGCTCTTCAGCTGCCCTACTGGAGAGACGTCGATCACAACTCCTTCAACTTCTCCGATACCGTTGGAGAGGTGAGTCCATTCCCGAATCAATTCAATCTCTTATTCGCTCGCTTTCAGGTTGTCAACGACGATTCAAAGTTCTCTCTGCAACTCGACGTCTCTCATTTCAAACCTGAAAATCTGAAGATCGAATTGAACGGAAGAGAGCTGAAAATCGAGGGAGAACAGGAAAAGAAGTCAGAGCACGGCTACTCGAAGCGATCCTTCTCGAGGATGGTTCTTCTTCCCGAAGACGCCGATCTGACTTCCCTCAAATCGGCCATTTCCAACGACGGAAAACTGCAAATCGAGGCTCCGAAGAAGACGAACGCTTCTCGCTCCATTCCTATCAATTTCGTACAGCAACATTAAATTCCTTAAAAGATCATTTGTAAATTATTTGATTTTCTGGAAATAAACGTGTCACAATTGAATTCATTCCAAATAAATACTTTTCGGTGGCTGCTCGCAAGCGCCACCGTACGCAAAAATTTAACCGTTGGCGAATCTCAACTCGAGACTGCCACACGGGTCAGCCCGTCCGAAAGTGCAATGGACAGGCCTCGCCATGGGGATCCCGCCTTCTTGATCGCAAGATAACCCCCAGCCAGGTAAGTTTATGAGGCGCCGCGCCTCCGGAAAAGTTTTCACGCGTGCACCGACATCTCACGGGTTGCGGCGTCCACTATGCTTTGCGTACAACGAGGCGGACTCTTATGTTAAAGCTGGTGGAATCGGTCTGTTTACAACATTTCTCGGGTATCAGTAAGTACGAGTGACCTTGAAAAGAACCCATTGTCTGTTTGCAACAGAAGACAGCAACTTTTCTCGTTTCTCGTTCAGAACGTACAGGCAATCGGAGCGTTCGGATAATGTTTCACTGATGCGAATGTCGTAATACCGTCTTCTTCTCCTGTTTCTCCAGCTTCTCACGAAAATCGTTTACGCAGCCTCCGCCGCAATCGTCTGTCATTTTTGTATCCGATCTCCGACGGCTTCTTCTTCTTCTTCTTGGTTGTGTTTGTTGCAAGCCGAATGGCAGCGTGGAACCGGATCGAGGAGGTATTTGCGAGTGTCTGTGTGTGTGACCTGCAAAGGGCAGCGGACGCCTTCAGAATTACTCCTCGTTTTATTGTCTCGCGGGAGGACACAAAGATACAGTTCGAGACTACTTTTGTTCGCCCCATTGTTCGAAACCAGTCGGTCATTCCCTGCGAGGACCTTCTGATCGTCGTCGTCTGCGTTCGCTCAATTCCTATCACTTTCGTCTTCTAATCCTTCTCTTCGTCGAAACGCTGCCCGGAATCTTGACATTCTCAGCTCATTCGCTGTCATTTCGCGGTTGATGAGGGGCGCACTTTCACTCGTCTCCCTCCCTCCCTCCCACCGAATATTTTCTTGTTTTCTTCGTTTTTCTCTTCCGCAGGTGCTGCTGTTACGTCGTCATTTGCCACCGAAAACCGCACGCGTGCCGCACAGGTTCTGTTGCCTCTTTGCTTTAGACGTGTAGTTTGTAGTTCTGTCCAAACATTTCCAAAGAAACAACGAGCTCTGAGCTCTTTTCTGCTTTTTGTGACCTGGATGAGCACAAACACATAGATTTTCCAATTCCAATTTCCATGGCTTCCGAGAGCACGAGAAAGCCCTCCTCGGCTCATAAATCTTATACGATTTCCTCATCTCAGCGCCCCATAAACCTACCGTATCCCTTTCCATCCCTCTTTTGTCCAGTTTGGTTGAGAGTGCAAAAGATGACATTTCGAAAAGGAAGCCCCGCTTTGAGCCGCTCATTAATTTTTGATAAACACGGCTCAATTGGGCCTCCAGACTAGATTTTCTTATTCTTTTCAGTCCGAGTAACTACTCTCCCTGTTTACATGTGACTTCCGCGGCTCTACAAACACACAAGTTCGTTCAGTGTTTCGAGAGTGTCAACACACACTGCGCCACCGTAGTCGATGACTAAAATCGCGTTGTGCCCCCCCGTCGGAGGAAGCCCCCCTCGGAAATTACTTTTCGCCATAGAAACCGCGCATCGCCTCTCCCTTTTCTCTCTCGTTTCTTCTCGTTTTTCACTCGATTCATCGGTCAGCCGCCGAGTGCAAACTCATAAAACCTTGTCTCGCGAGGTACCAGTCGGATCACGCTCTTTTCTCATTCATTTCCGTCCCTTCTTCGCCCTCTCACTCGCCATTTTCCGTCCGTTTCAGGCATGGAGGAGTCGGGAATCAGTCGGTGGTTCGAGTACGAGTCGGGTCAC
Source organism: Caenorhabditis sulstoni (assembly GCA_963966605.1). Lineage (NCBI taxonomy): Eukaryota > Metazoa > Nematoda > Chromadorea > Rhabditida > Rhabditidae > Caenorhabditis > Caenorhabditis sulstoni. Next base: position 7,516,275 of record OZ016479.1, read on the forward strand.
GCGTGGTGCGAGAGCGCCTACAAGTACCAGACTCTCCCCTACGTCGCAGAGTTCGCCAACACCGTGAGTCGCCCCTTCTGGAGTACGTCTTCTGAATGCGACGTCTTCAGGTGACGAACCTGCCGATCATCGTGCTTCCCCTGCTGAACATCATGCTGCTCCGGCAGTACCTGCAGAGTGTCAACGGAGGGCTCGTGTTCCCGCAGCTGCTGCTCACTTTCAACGGACTCGCTTCCACCTACTACCACGCGACACTCAATCTCTTCGGTTCGACCTTTCCACGTGTCACGTGCCTTATTCGTCACTTTCCAGGTCAGCTGGTCGATGAACTCTCGCTCGTTTGGATCATCACCGTGTTCCTTGTAGTCTACATTCCCATCATGAAATGGTTCCCCAAACAGTTCTCGGAACGACTGTGAGTCATTCGACACAATTTCCTGCCAAGACCCGAATCTCTCTTCAGAACTCTGGTCCGTTGGGTCGTGCTCATCGTGACTGCTCTCATCTCTGCTCTCTGTTTCCTCGAGCCCAACCTGAACGCCGTCGCTCTGATGCTCTTCTCGATTCCCGCCGCCGTGGTCATCAACTACGAAGGAAGACAGTAAGAAGGCGTCCCCGAAAGAAACTTCCAACCTCTTCTGAATTCAGTTCTGGTGTCCCCGACATTGAATCATTTCCCACCCGCATCCTGACTCTCTGGGGAACCGCCTTCTCTTTCTGGTTCGCAGACCGTCTTCTCTGCGACTTCTGGCTCTATCTCGGTACGTTCTGTTCCGAAACGTCTCTCCAAGTGCTCCGTTTCTTCCAGGAACTCCGTACCTTCATGCTCTTTTCCATCTGCTCGCCGGGCTCGCCGGATACACGATCTTCATCATGTTCTCGATGATCGACATCGAGAGCCGCTCGAAATCCCACCGATTCACCGCCGCCGTCCGTTATTTTCCGGGCAAGAGCGGCTCGATCTTCTCGTTCCCGTACATTTCGCTCAAAGAAAGATCTCAGTAAGTGCATGCGAATCGTTTTCTGTGTCCTTCCGTCCTTGTCCATAAATGTCTTTTCTGTTCGTTTTCTATGTGTTCCTTGTCGAACGTCGCCGTATCCGGCCTGTTTTTGCAGTAAAGTCGCTGTGCCAGTCTTCGACGCCAACGGAAATACGAAGACCCTTTCAGAAGAAGAAGAAGACGTTCCGATGTGAGAATATTCAGACAATTAGCAGAGAAGTCTGAAAACCGTCAGTTTCCTCGAAGCTCTCGTGCTTTAAACCGCGCCTTCTTTCGTCCCAGTTTGTCTGTACTTTGACCCCATTTTTCCTTTTTTCCTCCTTGCCATAAATATTTTGAGACTCGATACGGCTTATTCAAAATCAACATTAGAAATGAGAACGAGATGCACGGCTTCTTCACACGCAAAACATAGTGGACGCCGCAACCCGTGAGATGTCGGTGCACGCGTGAACACTTTTCCGGAGACGCGGCGCCTCATAAACTTACCTGGCTGGGGGTTATCTCGCGATCAAGAAGGCGGGATCCCCATGGCGAGGCCTGTCCATTGCACTTTCGGACGGGCTGACCCGTGTGGCAGTCTCGAGTTGAGATTCGCCAACAGTTAAATTTTTGCGTACGGTGGCGCTTGCGAGCAGCCACCGAAATGAACTGTTAAGCGTAGGAGCCAGACATGCACGGAAGAGAAAATTTTCAATACGGAAGACGGAAGATAAAAATCACGGAAAACGGAAGACGGAAGACGGAAGTCAGCGTTCCGTGCATGTCTGTTTGAGACCGTCGAAGTGCGTCATGCACGGAAGAGAAAATTTCAAAACGGAAGACGGAAGACGGAATTCCGTGCATGTCTGGTAGGAATGGCTCCGGGAGGGGAGGCTGTACGAGGAAACAAGACTTCTTCAACAAAGAAGAAGTGGAGAGTGTACAAATCGTGTTCTGGGGGAGAAACAGGTCCTCCCCTCAATCCTCCCCTCGCTTCCTTCCCATTTCTCATTATTCTTCCCAATCGCTATGCCGTGTCCATGTGGTTTGTCTCTCTTTTCTTCTTTTTCGTTCTATTTTTTCTGTTCCAGCCTGCAAAAACTGCTCCTGCGGGGTCAATTGTCAATGCACTCAGGACAAGTGTTGTTGTGAAGAAGCGAAGAAGTCGTGCTGCGGAGGAGCAGCGAAGACTTCCGAGCAGAAGAAGTGAATGCAGAACCAGAAGACGTCCTTCCCGTACCTACTAACTTCCACGTCTTGCCTTCCCGTTATTTATCTCATGAATCAGTTTTCATTTTGATATCGAACACGTGTTGAACTTTGAACAGAACGTGGTCAGGTGCTGAACGAATATTGATAAGAGTCACAAACTAGAGCTGTGACGGGAAGCTGAAAACAGAGCTGCAGAGGTTTCGAATGCCGATTCACAACGAGGAGAGACCCTTCTGGACGTTTTCTTCTTCGTTTTCAAGTTCAGTGAGCAGATGAGCGGGCGACACGGATGTTTTGGACGACGCGAGTGGGAAATGGAATCTTGTGATCACACTTGTACATTGTGACTCTTTATCACTGGTTTTTGAGACGATAAACAACTGAAAACGCACATAAAAGGAGGCTGAAATCGGCGATAACCAGCCCATTCAGCTACTGGAACGACATGGTTCGCAAGTGCGGTGAGTCCATTTTCCTCCGATTCCCTCAACTTTGTTTAGTTTCAGATTGCAAGAACAAACAGTGCAAGTGCGGGGAAAAGTGCGACTGCTCCGGGGACAAGTGCTGCGAGAAGTTCTGTTGCGAGGAGGCAAGCGAGAAGAAGTGCTGTCCGGCGGGATGCCAGGGCGACTGCAAGTGCCCCAGCTGCCACTGTGCCGAGATGAAACAGTGCTCTGACAAGTGCCACCAGGGAACCGCCGCCGCCCACTGATCCCTTCCACAACGTCTACTAACTTGTACATACTCCTTTTCAATGAAAAGTTTCTCTCTTCCTATCCGTCTTTCAGTTCTTCAACTTCCTTTCGAGTAATGGATAGGATTACAAAAAAATCAGTTTATTACCAGTGACAAATAAATAGACGATGAGATTATTGGAGATCTAGTCAGAAGGTTTCTGTTCGAGCGCCTGTTGGATGGGAATCGACCTTCCCTGGATGGCTTCTCTCTTCTTCGCCTCGATCGAAAGTGTTCCTTCCTGGCTGAGATTCGACGAAACGGCGGCGACGTCGACGTCTTCCGGCAGCAGAATGACTCTCGAGAACGACCTCTTCGAGTAGCCGTGCTCGTTTTTCACCTCTTGCTCTCCTTGGATCGTCAGCTTGCGTCCTTCCAAGTTGATCTTCAACTCTTCCGGTTTGAACTGCGAAACGTTCAGATTCACGGCGAACTTCTGATCATCGTTGACGATCTGAAACGGGAAAGAAGAAGATCCTGGAAAATCTTGAGAAGACGTGACACTTACCTCAGAAGTCGACGAATTCTGGATGCACGGGACGAACTGCCTCTCCATTCTGGCCATATCCCGCATCATTTCGCCGACGAGCGAGTACGGTCTCGGACGGAAAAACGGATAGAGCGACATTTGTGTTGGGAGTTGAGATTGCAGAAAAGATACTCGATGAGTGATGCAGACTGACTCCCCATCCGTCCATTTATACCCTCTTCCTCACTTCTTCTGGAACCTTCCAGAGCTTTTCGCCCTCCGAGCGGCCGCCGACTGCGAGAGAGTGCGCGAGGAGGAGAGACGCAGAGAGTCTGACTGTCTGCGTCTCTTCACGCGGCGGTCGCCCTCGTCGCGGCAAGAACACTCGCGAAGATTCTAGAAGATTCTCCCCGGAAAGTATATAAGAGAGCGAGCGATTCCGATGGAACCAACACACTTTTCTCAATTCAATTCCGCCTTCCTTGCTCACAATGCTCCTGCTCCGTGCTCCATTCTCCGATGCTCTCGATGACCTCTTCGAGGATGTTCCCCGAGGAGCTCTTCAGCTGCCCTACTGGAGAGACGTCGATCACAACTCCTTCAACTTCTCCGATACCGTTGGAGAGGTGAGTCCATTCCCGAATCAATTCAATCTCTTATTCGCTCGCTTTCAGGTTGTCAACGACGATTCAAAGTTCTCTTTGCAACTCGACGTCTCTCATTTCAAACCTGAAAATCTGAAGATCGAATTGAACGGAAGAGAGCTGAAAATCGAGGGAGAACAGGAGAAGAAGTCAGAGCACGGCTACTCGAAGCGATCCTTCTCGAGGATGGTTCTTCTTCCCGAAGACGCCGATCTGACTTCCCTCAAATCGGCCATTTCCAACGACGGAAAACTGCAAATCGAGGCTCCGAAGAAGACGAACGCTTCTCGCTCCATTCCTATCAATTTCGTACAGCAACATTAAATTCCTTAAAAGATCGTTTGTAAATTATTTGATTTTCTGGAAATAAACGTGTCACAATTGAATTCATTCCAGAATACTTTTCGGTGGCTGCTCGCAAGCGCCACCGTACGCAAAAATTTAACTGTTGGCGAATCTCAACTCGAGACTGCCACACGGGTCAGCCCGTCCGAAAGTGCAATGGACAGGCCTCGCCATGGGGATCCCGCCTTCTTGATCGCGAGATAACCCCCAGCCAGGTAAGTTTATGAGGCGCAGCGTCTCCGGAAAAGTGTTCACGCGTGCACCGACATCTCACGGGTTGCGGCGTCCACTATGCTCTGCATGAGAAGGAACTTAGTTTGATAAGAAATGCTGCATTGGTTGTGAAGATGGAATGTGATAGAGAACGGCGAATGGTGAGGAACGACACAAGCGCAGTTTCAAGGTGAGCCGTGATAACGTATTCCGAACCAACCATATACTCTCACAACTTCATCTGCTGCCGGCTCCACACTTGTTTTGTCCGTCTCTTGCTCACCTGTATTGTTGCATGAATGTTCGAAAAAACTTCAACCCGTATAACGCTTTCAAGAAGTGTGAGTTTCCTGAGAAGAAACGGCTCAAAATGTGAGGACGTCATGATGAAACCGATGGCTTCTTGGCGTTCTCCTCCTCCGCGGTGGGTCCCGGTTCGCTTTTTGCGACTCCGTTGATTGTGCTTACGAGTTGCAGTTTTTTTTCGAACTTTCGTTCAACAAAACAGGTGAGCAAGAGACGGATAACACAAGTGCTCCCGCGAGGACAGAACACATGCATCAAACAACAGGCAGACAATAAACAGAAGGTCTGAAATCAGCGCACGCAAAGCATAGTGGACGCCGCAACCCGTGAGATGTCGGTGCACGCGTGAACACTTTTCCGGAGACGCTGCGCCTCATAAACTTACCTGGCTGGGGGTTATCTCGCGATCAAGAAGGCGGGATCCCCATGGCGAGGCCTGTCCATTGCACTTTCGGACGGGCTGACCCGTGTGGCAGTCTCGAGTTGAGATTCGCCAACAGTTAAATTTTTGCGTACGGTGGCGCTTGCGAGCAGCCACCGAAAAGTATTCTGGAATGAATTCAATTGTGACACGTTTATTTCCAGAAAATCAAATAATTTACAAACGATCTTTTAAGGAATTTAATGTTGCTGTACGAAATTGATAGGAATGGAGCGAGAAGCGTTCGTCTTCTTCGGAGCCTCGATTTGCAGTTTTCCGTCGTTGGAAATGGCCGATTTGAGGGAAGTCAGATCGGCGTCTTCGGGAAGAAGAACCATCCTCGAGAAGGATCGCTTCGAGTAGCCGTGCTCTGACTTCTTTTCCTGTTCTCCCTCGATTTTCAGCTCTCTTCCGTTCAATTCGATCTTCAGATTTTCAGGTTTGAAATGAGAGACGTCGAGTTGCAAAGAGAACTTTGAATCGTCGTTGACAACCTGAAAGCGAGCGGATAAGAGATTGAATTGATTCGGGAATGGACTCACCTCTCCAACGGTATCGGAGAAGTTGAAGGAGTTGTGATCGACGTCTCTCCAGTAGGGCAGCTGAAGAGCTCCTCGGGGAACATCCTCGAAGAGGTCATCGAGAGCATCGGAGAATGGAGCACGGAGCAGGAGCATTGTGAGCAAGGAAGGCGGAATTGAATTGAGAAAAGTGTGTTGGTTCCATCGGAATCGCGCGCTCTCTTATATACTTTCCGGGGAGAATCTTCTAGAATCTTCGCGAGTGTTCTTGCCGCGACGAGAGCGACCGCCGCGTGAAGAGACGCAGACAGTCAGACTCTCTGCGTCTCTCCTCCTCGCGCACTCTCTCGCAGTCGGCGGCCGCTCGGAGGGCGAAAAGCTCTGGAAGGTTCCAGAAGAAGTGAGGAAGAGGGTATAAATGGACGGATGGGGAGTCAGTCTGCATCACTCATCAAGTATCTTTTCTGCAATCTCAACTCCCAACACAAATGTCGCTCTATCCGTTTTTCCGTCCGAGACCGTACTCGCTCGTCGGCGAAATGATGCGGGATATGGCCAGAATGGAGAGGCAGTTCGTCCCGTGCATCCAGAATTCGTCGACTTCTGAGGTGAGTGTCACGTCTTCTCAAGATGTTCCAGGATCTTCTACTTTCTCGTTTCAGATCGTCAACGATGATCAGAAGTTCGCCGTGAATCTGAACGTTTCGCAGTTCAAACCGGAAGAGTTGAAGATCAACTTGGAAGGACGCAAGCTGACGATCCAAGGAGAGCAAGAGGTGAAAAACGAGCACGGCTACTCGAAGAGGTCGTTCTCGAGAGTCATTCTGCTGCCGGAAGACGTCGACGTCGCCGCCGTTTCGTCGAATCTCAGCCAGGAAGGAACACTTTCGATCGAGGCGAAGAAGCGAGAAGCCATCCAGGGAAGGTCGATTCCCATCCAACAGGCGCTCGAACAGAAACCTTCTGACTAGATCTCCAATAATCTCAATCGTGTATTTATTTGTCACTGGTAATATAAACTGTAATCTCTTTTTAATCATTTTGAGTTCTGTTTCCAACTCTTTCTGGTTGGAGAAGTCTTGTTGCTTGTAGCCTCTGTTCTAAGAGCCATTCGAACGCTACCCGACTTTTTCACTTTTTGTTTCTCTTTTTTATCAAACAGTTTTTTATCAAACTACGTTCCTTCTCATGCAAAACATAGTGAATGCCGCAACCCGTGAGATGTCGGTGCACGCGTGAACACTTTTCCGGAGACGCTGCGCCTCATAAACTTACCTGGCTGGGGGTTATCTCGCGATCAAGAAGGCGGGATCCCCATGGCGAGGCCTGTCCATTGCACTTTCGGACGGGCTGACCCGTGTGGCAGTCTCGAGTTGAGATTCGCCAACAGTTAAATTTTTGCGTACGGTGGCGCTTGCGAGCAGCCACCGAATAGTTCTTACTAAAAATTGTTCCCACGCCATCATCTATCTATTCTTATTTCGACTCGGCAGACCGCCCTGGGAGGAAACGAGTATCGAATTTCGCAGCAGTCCTTCCCCCATAATCCGACTGTTCCTGGAACATTCATGATTCTTTGCCCTTCCCAAAAAAAAACGTCACAAGTACATACCAACAGAAGTGCATTGAATAGGACGAATCAGACGTTTCAGACTTTGATGTTTACCCGTATCGAAAAAGAATGCCCATCCAATTAGAGAGTGTTAGTACCGGCCGGATAATCGGGACGAGCCTCGCATCGGAAACGACGAACATCGAATCGTTTGGATGACGAAACACCGCGGAAACCAAACAACCAAATGACTTTTGAAAATCATCATCGTCTCGCAATTTCGTTTTTCTTTTGTGTTAAAAAGAATCATTGTTCGTGACTGTTCTTCGCGAAAAAAAACGGGAAAAATTGTGGGAAGGAAGGAAACAAACAGATTAGGACGCGAGGTGTTTTCTTTCTCCGGAAACCGATCGATGCGATTTTTGTTCTGTTCGCCGAACATTGTGATCTCCGACGCCGTGACTTTTCTCTGATATCTTTCCCATTGTGACGCCGTCTCGTTCTTCGATTGATGTCGTCGAGGGGCGGAGACGAGAAAGAGAAAGGAGACGGGTCTGCGAGAAATGATACTTTCGAAACAAATCAATTCGGCCTCTTCTTCTTCTTTTTCAGTCTCGGTTGTGTCTGGTCAGGCAGAAAAACCTGATAATCGAACGAAACTTTCTGCCCTCTTTGTTTAATTTCTTTCATAACTTTGGTTGAAATTCGTTTGAAAGGAGGGACTAGAACCCACTGATGGCCTAGTTTTGCATCCAAATATCCGGAAATGTCTAGTTTCCGTCGAAGTGTGATCCCAGTTTTGAATTGCGTGATGCCGCCATCAAAATTCCGAGAGTTTCGCACCGCGTTTAGTCTCCGACTGTTCTCTCACGCAGCCGCCCTCCGTTCTGACTCATCTCGCCCCGCCCCGTTTTGAGAATGATTCTGAATCACAATAAAACGCGGTCGTTGCAAACTTCGAATCCGTCATTCAGCAGCATGGGTATGCTCGCGAACAAGTACCGCGTGCTCGTCGTGCTCGTCGGCTTCCTGTGTCTCGTCTCCGTCTGCTCCAACTATGTCGTCATGAACTTCACGTTCATCTGCATGAAATCAGACATGAGTTTCATTAGAGAAGACAGAAGCAACGAGGTGAGAACGCCTTCTGAACGTCTTCAGAGTTTTCCAGTTTCAGACGACGTCCGTCAGTCTGTTCGACTACACTCCCAACGAGAAAAAGTACATAATGTGGGCAGTGGCAGCCGGGACGATACTGGGCACGTTTCCAGTCAATTACCTGTTTGTCCGGTTCGGCGGCAGGTCGTTAACTCTCTTCTGAAACCTCAGCACGTCTCCTGAGTTCCAGATGGACGTTCTTCGGCGCCGGAATCATCTCGGTCATCTCGACGACGCTGATCCCGATGGCCGCGCAGACCTCCTTCCACGCACTCCTCTTTGCCCGCTTCTGTCAAGTATCGTTTGATCGATGTTGACCCCGATACCTGTCTCTTCTAGGGAATCGCCTTCGCGGCGGACTTCGCAGCCATCGGACTGCTCACCGTCCGGTGGGCTCCGCTTTCAGAGACGGCCATCTTCCTCGGAGCTCTCACTTCTTTCACGAACTTCTCTTCTGTGCTCACGAACGCCGTTTCTGGAGCTGTGAGTTGGGAGGAAACAAGAGAGAGAGAGAGGATCGGTGATTTCAGATCTGCGAAGGATTCGGATGGCGGACCGCTTTCTACGCGCACGCCGCTCTCGGCTTGATCGTCTTCGTGCTGTGGGCGCTCGTTTATTCGGATCACCCTCACCTGACGAGTCGAGTCTCAGAGAGAGAACTCAAGAAGATCCAGAAAAACAAATCGGAGCAGCACCTCGACACAAAGAACGTCAATGTGCCTTACAAAGTGAGTTCCGGCGACTCGAGCAGTTTTCTCCATTCTCCCGCTCAGAAACTTCTCACCTCGCCGGTGGTCCTTTGCGTGTGGTTCAACGCGTTCGCCGAGATGTCCATCGTCGTTTTCCTGCACACGTATGCTCCGATCTTCTTCAACCGCGTCCTCAGATTCAATGTCGCCGAGACGGGATTCCTTCTCGCCCTTTCAATTTTCTTCCCTTTGCCCTTGAAACTGGTCGGAGGTATCATCAGTGACAAAGCAAAGTGCTTCTCCGAAAAGGCCAAGATGCTCTTCTTCAACACCGTCTCAGTCGGGCTCGTCGGAGTTCTGATCAGTGCTCTCAGGTATCGGCTCCGACGTTCGCGAGCCTTCTCAGCTCCGTTCCCTTCCAGCTTCATCCCACAGTCCCACCACTACTTGTCCGTCGTTCTCTTCTCCATCATCTTCTCGTGTCTGGCTCTCAACTGCGCCGGATTCTACAAGTGTGCCACTCTTCACACAAGGTACTTTCGCTTTCAGAGTCTCACCTGAATCTGCCACTTCCAGACAATACGCCCATGTCGTCATCTCGACTATCCAATGGATGAAATCAGTCGCTCTTATCACCGGACCAGCTCTCGTCGCGGCGATCGTGAAGAATGAAGAGAGCGTCGTCCAATGGAGAATCGTCCTTTGCATCTTGGGAGGCCTTCTCGTGGTGGTGAGTCTCCGGTGTGTCCGAATCTTCTGACGTCTTCTCAATTCAGGCCAACCTCATCGCTCTCTGCGTTTTCACGGATAAGCCTGCCGAGTACACGATGGCCAACGAAAAGAGCGTCAAGTACGAAGTGAAGACCGAGAAGACCGAAACCGCCTGAATCTCCTGGAAGTTCTCGCCGACTGCTTCTGACAGTCGGCTCCCTTTCCGACTCATTACGTGTACACACTGCCTTCTTCTTTTTCTCGTTCCCCCCCGGCCGTTCCTCCTCCTCCTCCTCCTCGAATAAACACATTATTGGTGGTGCGTCTCTTGAGGCATAAACGTCCATCTGCCCGCGGCCGCCAGCCACTAAAACATCTGCTTTTCGGGCCGTACCATGGCATTTGCATGTCGCTTCCTCGCCCATTTATCCACTCCAACAAACTGTCACTTTCGTTCGAAATGCGCCAGTCAACCGGCACGGACAGGAAACGCCATCATAAAACTGGACGGTGCGCCCTCAAGAGTCTCGCGAGCATTCCACGAACACCTGCCCGACCTCTTGTATCACACTGTCTGACCCATAACACGACCACTTATCCCGGTCCACTTAATTACCTCACCATAATACCAATGCATACTGGCACCACCCAATAGAGTGTAATTACACCCCCCGCGAGACGAGGGCATTCAGTTTCGCGCACTGTCGGAGCAGGTGGCGCGTGTCTTCGAATGACCCGGTCACACTCATCCGCCGCCCTTCCAGCTGTTTTTGTGATCCCTCGCGTGCCCTGGAATTAACCGGGACACAGAGGGGACAGATGCCAAGTGACCGCCAATGCGCGAGAAGCCAGCGCCCTCTAATCCCCTCTTCACACTAATTGGACGACTGTTGACTCTTCCAGCCGGCCGATAACTCGATTCCGAAGAATTATGAAATTTAAGTTTCGAGCGGAGAGTGTGTCGCAGGACAATGGATCCGAACTCGCGTGACTCTTCGAGTGACCGTAATCCGATTATGTCATCCGAGGATCCACGAGAAGACGTCAGGTGGAGGAGGGAACAGCTTCGCCCCGTCTTCGTCGAGAATGACAAATTCGCTCTTGCGAATTCTGGTAGCATAAGGTGTGTGACAATACTATAAGCTAGAACATGTCACCCATATATCGCCCCGGTTGTCCCATTTTGCCATCTATTATTCATTGTTTGTCTCTGTCCGGGTACGTGTGGCAGAAGGGCCCGAGAGCAAGCTCTTCAATGCACAAACACACCTCCTTCCCCCCCCCCCCCCTTATTCCGGAGGATTTTTGATTGACACTTCATTTCGGTGCCCTCTGTGCTGCCGAATGCATTTGAAATCGTTGCAGATTGTTTACGTCTTCCTTCCTTTCCACTCGAAAACCCACCTTATCTGATCCCTCAGACGGTAATTGGATGGGATTCGACCGGGTCAGGAAAGGATGAAGCATCTGCTCGTCGCCCGGATAACCCCCCTCACTTTTCGACGACTAATTGCTACGTGCGGGTCTCGAACAGGTGTCGATTTCTGAGAACGGATGGTATTCCGAAGGTTATTCTTCTTGAGTCTTCTTGAGTTGTTATTCTTGAGTCGACAGATGCAACTACAGTGCCTATGCAAATCGGAATGATACGGCTGTTTGCGGACGTACAGATGGCCGGCTGGCTGCGTTGGCACGACATGCAGACTGATTGATTATCTCTTAGGTATTCATCAACATGCGACTAATTGGGGGACGAGAACCAGCTGACACACGGTCCGAGGTGGCTTCCAGGTCCCCCCAGCTTCTCCTGCCGATCACTCGTCGGTGACCGCTTCCAATTTCGAAATGCGACCCGCCGTCCATCCGTCATCCAACCTGTTCATCAAAAAGAGCATCCTTCCGTCCGCGTCCCCATGACTACTGCTCGGAACGCCCGGCACGAGGTCGCCGGCCGGTGCCTTGCCGTGGCGCCGGCGTGTCCTCCTCCTTCCTAATGCACTCCTCACTTCCTAATTTATGCTCTTCCCTCCGTTTACGGACGAGCGGCTCGTCCCCCGGAGACTCATGGGGACACCTGCCCTGCCACCCAATACAGAGGGGAAGATTGACTCGACGAGCAACAAGTGGTAAACAATTTCCTCACAATTGAGAGGATGGAACGTCTTCTAATTGACGCCTTCATGTTATGCGGAGAGTTATATAAGTGTTCCGCAAGACGTATTGTTCACCAATTAGCACGATTCTCGCCTCCACCTGGTTTACGACGATCGAGACGGAATTGGAGGAATCATGAATCAAGAACATTCATGAGCAGAATTCAGAATTTGGAGAAGATGTGCGGAAAACGATGAAGATGAATTATTCGATCGAACTTGCTGTATGTTCGATTTTTCGAATACGGGGTTTCAGTTTTGAGATTTTTGAAGCTGAAAGAAGGAGTTGTGGTGCAGTTATTACCATGGATTCAGAGAAATCCGATTCATCTGGAAAAGAGCTCTGTTAGAAATCAAGACAAGTTTTGGTCTAGAACTCGAAAATGACACTCCCGACTGAGATCAGAATTGACAGCCCAGAGATCAATGTTCTCCGAAAATGTAGAGTTTCTGGATAGAACAGATTGGACAACTGAAATGGTTTCTGCTTATTTCACTCTTTCCAGTTGTATTGAGTTGTTCCACCTTCCGAATCCCGACCCAATTTCCATGTTAATTGCGGGTTCCTCCTCCTCACTCGGGGGAGGGGCGGAGACTCCTCGCCCCGATCGGAGGACCGGGAGCTGCTGCTGCAGCTGCCAGCCTGCGTATAAAAGGAGGCTCGGTGTGTACGTGCCACGGTCAATTGAGGCCACCAGACGGTCACGAGGCAGCCGGCACTTCCGTTCTACCGTATCCCACCATCCTCCCTCCTTCTGTAGGGTGCCATGGTGCCCATAAACGACTTTTGGGTCAAAGCAATACTGTCGTCAACCAATCCGAGTCCCGTTCCCTCCACTACTTCCACTCTTTCCAACGATGAGAACTTGGACAAGAACTTCGATGGCGACTGTGCCTCACAGTCCGCTTTCCCCGCTCTTCCGATGTTCTGGAACACGAGTCTGATCCAGCAGATGCTCGCCCTCTACCAATTCCAGCAGCAACAGCAGCAACACTTCCAGTTCAGTCCGAAACTCCAAACGGTTAGTTTCTTTGTTTAGCTACAAGTGTGTGTTCATGCCTTCCCGATTTCAGGTGTTCCCCGAGACTCTGAAGGAAGCCCAACCGCAGCTTCCATCGCGCAAACGTCCTCTGGTCGCCGAGCCGAAGAAACTGGCCAAGATCCGGAAGCTGAACGAGGACACCGTGACCAGTTCTCCAGTCAGCGGAATGTTCATTAAGGTTCGTGGATCGGTTTCTTTTGTGCTCGCGCCTCTCTCGAAAAACCGGCACCGATTGTCTTAATTAGACGTGATTAGCATATGAGAGGCTTTTGAATAGCGGAAAACGGAAGACAGAAGGGGAGACGGAATTGGGGCGGCGCGGAAAAAAGGCGAGCAAAAGCTTCGGAGCAGTGCGGGTTAATTACCACCCGCTGACTGGCGGCCGTCTGCCACTTTTGTCCGTCTCGCGGCATTCTGAGCGTGACAATTCACTTGATTTACGGCTAATGACACCGAAAGCATAATGATATCTTTTGCAGGAAGAGACCGATGTGAAGCCGGTCGAAGAGCTGCAGAAGGAAGCCGATCTGCTGGACGAGACTGCCGCGTACGTGGAGGTGAGCAGCGAGATCCGGACGACATCACTAACAGTGACAGATTGCAGGTCACCGAGGAGTCGAGACAAAAGATCGACGAGATCCCGAACGTCATCGGAGACAGTATCTGCCGGCTGTGCAAGGTGAAATACGAGGATGTGTTCAAGCTGGCACAACACAAATGTCCCCGAATTGCGCACGAGGAGTACAAGTGTCCCGACTGCGAGAAGGTTTGTTTCTCGCTGCCTCCCACCTGCCCGGCCCTCTTGATATCACTTACGGACTGTCCCTGTAGCCATCACAAGCACACAAAGAGCCCCCTAATGCCACTTGACAAACCGATCCGAACAGTAATCCGGTGCTCTTCGCGAGTCGGTCCCTCTTGCCATTCTGTTTATCCACACCCCTGCTGAGACGGCTTCTTTCTGTCCAACCAGCTGTCCCATGCTTCTTCTTCTTGTCTTGCAAACAATCGCATTTGCAGGTGTTCTCGTGTCCGGCCAATTTGGCATCGCATCGTCGCTGGCACAAGCCTCGTAATGAGCTCGTCAGCGGGGGAACCGTCTCGCCAGCCGCATTCTCGTGCTCCACCTGCTTCAACTCGTTTCCCACGAAGAAGATGCTCAAGCTGCACTCATCCACGTGCCAACGGTCGCCTCTTCAAGACCTGCTCTCGAGAGTCATCCCCACCATGTAGACCTCCGTCTCATCCCATCTTACTCCCCCCGGTCTTCCCTCAATAGTCGTACGTATCCACTCCGAGTTGACCTCGTTCTCACTTAACCGACAGGCTTTCATCCCGATCTCTCCACCGTCCTTTTCCGATCTTGTCACAGATCAACATTTATCTTATGCTGAGTGAATTCTAGTCATGCCATAAGTGTTCCCGCTTCATTTCGCAGTATTACCGCAGTACTGATGCATTTACTTTCGTACTTCACAACCATTCCAGAGCGCCGTCTCACCTTTCCCCTTCTGCTGAATTCGATTCTAGTCACTTCGAACCTGCCCCTCCCCCCATCCGTCCCCCATTCCCCTTGTCCCACTATTCCCCTTTTCCCCATTCCCCATTCCCCTTGTCCTCCTATTTCCCCTTGTCCCCCAGCCCCCAACCTCTTCTTTTTTTTTTAATAAGCTGTACTATGTGATCTCTCTAGTCATGGTGGTTTCTCCGTAAACTGTACCGTCCCAAACTCTCCGAAAGCCTCATTCATTGATTTATTGAAAAGTATGTTCTCACAATAAACTACATTTATCTCAAATCTCCTTTCCGAAGACATTCTGCTGGAAACACTTGTTCTTCTTCCGGATCTCTTCCAAAAACTTCCATCTCCCTCCGCAGTACTCGTCTCTCATTTCGCATTCCGGATAACTGATCCTGAAGTGCCTTCCCGGATGCTTCGGATCGTACTTTTGCCAATCCGATCGTCCCGTCTCATTGGGATTCCCGTATTTCGCGAAATTGGTGAAAATTGTTCCGAACTTGTCGAGCATTTTGAGTTCTTCTTCAGTCGGCTCGAACTTGCTGAAGATCCCGTCTCCGAACAGATAACGCAGCTCGATTCCGTGTGTTGGCCCTGGAATCAAGTGTCCGTGAAGTGATGCTCCAATTTTCGCAACTCACCAACATACGGAACATGGTCTCTGACAGCTCCGAATCCATCCGGATTACAGTAATCGAAGACGTACAGCCAGACGTCGTCTCCGTGCCTCGCCGCACTCTCCGCAGTCGCCAGAATTCCCGTGTGGAATATGGAATCCCCGACGAACTCGGCTGCTCTCCTCATCATCGTCTCGTCGTCTTGAGGGATTCCGTTCGTGTAGTATTCGAAGATCTCCTTCCGAACTCCTTCCACGTTATCCACCACGTCTTCTTTGTAGTCGATTGCGATCTTCTTCTTCAGCAAATCGACGTAGTCAACGTAGTTCTTCTCATTGAACGCTGCAATGACAGTTTACTTTCCCGGAATTTCATCAATAAAGGTGCTCACCGAAAAGGATCCCTTCGTTTCCAGCGATTCCAGTCATCAGAATTCTCTTCGAAGCCTCTTTTCTCAACTGATCCAAAGGTTTCGGGAAGAAATCTCCGTCAAAGTTGGGGCACATGCTCATGAATCCGGACTGCGAATACTCGAATCCAGTCTTGCTGGTCAGCTTTTCGACCGGCAAGTTTCTCATGAAGTCCAGTCTTTCCTGGGATCCAGATCCAGTGAATCCCAATCTTTTGAGTATGTCATCATAAACTGCCGCCTGGTTCGTGGCCGTTCTCATTGCGAATTCACAAAGAGCCGACCCGGACATTGGGATCACTTTCTTGAACAGGTCTCTGGAATGCGGACTCAGCGTGAGCAGATCCACACAGGCGCCTCCGGCACTCTGACCAAACAGAGTCACATTCTCCGGGTCTCCTCCGAACGAAGCGATGTGCTTCTGGACCCATTTAAGTGCGAGTGTCTGGTCCCAAAGTCCGAAGTTCCCACGACAGACGTCGTCGCCAGTGGTGAAGAATCCGAGGATGCCGAGACGGTAATTGAGAGTCACAAGAATGACGTCTTTCAGTGGAAGTGTGCTCGACATTGAATAGTCACAGAACTCTCGGGAAGCCGAGATTTCGAATCCACCGCCATGGACGTAGACCATCACCGGGCGGGAATCCTTCTGAAACGCTCAGAAGTTTTCGAGTATCAAACGAGGAGCTCACGTATTCAGGCGACTCCCATCCAGGGACGAAGACGTTCACAGACAGACAATCCGCCTCATCCGGCACGTCCGGATTCACGAACATGCCCCTCTCGTACCCTTGTCCAGAAGGGGGACATCTGGGCCCGTAGCTGGTGCAATCTCTCGTTTCAGTCCAGTCATCGGCAGGAACAGGCTTCTCGAATCGGAGTTTCCCGACCGGAGGCTTCGCATACGGGATCCCGAGGTATCCGTTCACTGTTTTCTCGCCCTGAAGCTATCATTTCTTATTGCTATGATGCTTTTGAAGACTCACGTGACGGTACAAGTTGCCACGAACAGGGCCGCACGAAGCATTCAGAACAGTTTGGAGGGGTTCTGGTTTCAGATGAGACAAATAGCCGCCCATTTTGAGAGAAGGAAACAGCGATAAGATCAAAAAGTCGGGGAACAGTTAAATAGGAGGAGAGACGCAGTTGCCAAATGTTGTGTAACTGCCGTCTCTCTCCGCCTCTTTGTGGTTTGTTGTCACAAAGTCGGCGCGCACACACAATTTCAAAGTCAACAGGACAGAGATCAAGTATTTTCCCTCAGCGAGACACTGTTTTTCGACGCTGAAATCAACTTGTCTACGCTTTATTTAACGGGAACCGAAAAAGAGAAACAACATCCTTCAAAAAAGTAAATCATCTTCCGTAGATGACAGCTTCCAGATTCTGATTCCCGGCTCTGATCTCCTCGAGGAACTTCATCTTTTCCGGCTGGAATTCGTTCCGCATCTGTCCGCGCGGATACGCGATGCGGTAGTGACGGAGCGGACGCTCGAGTGAGTACTTCTCCCATTCGGATGAGCCCATTTCGTTCGGGTTTCTGAAACGAAGAGTCCGATCTTGATCTCTCAGTCCACAACTGACCCATATTTCGCAAAGTTCGTGTACATGGTCGTCATTTGCTCGATCATTTTCCACTCCTCCTCTGTCGGCTGGAACTCGCTATAGAGTCCTTCTCCGAGAATGTACCGCAGATCGGTGCAGTGAGTCGGCGCGACGAACGGCATGATCCCTTCGTACCCTCTGAACCCAGTGGTTGGATTGCAGTAGTCGAAGACGTAGAACCAGACGTCGTTCCCGTACTTCAAGTAGGATCTGGCCGTCGCGAAAGTTCCCGCAGTGAAAAGAGCGTCTCCAGTGAACTGAAACAGTCTTTTTCGTCGCAATCCGACACTTTCTCACGCACGTCAATCGCGATCTTCTTCACTTCGCCCTCATCCGACAAATCGACTCCTTTTGTGTAAAAGTCGAAAATCTTCTCGCGAACTTTCTCGTAATCTTTCCCAGTATCTTCCTTGTAGTACATCTGAATCGCAGCTTTCAGAGCATCCACCGGTCTCATCGGGTTCCGAATGAGGAAGTCGAAGAAGAGACCTTCGTGCGCAGCGAATCCGACCATCACCGACTTCTTCGGAGACTCTTTTCTGAGCTCATCCAGCGGTTTCGGGAAGAAATCCCCATCGAAGTTGGGAATGAAAGCGATGATTCCCGACACTGGGACCACGAATTCCCTCATTTTGTCCATTTCTTGCATCGGTCTCGCTTTGATCCATTCGAAAAGAATCTTCGAGTCGTCAGGTCCAGAATACCCGATATGACGGGCGAATTCTCTGCACAGTCTCCCTTGATTCTCGGGCAATCGGACCGCGAACTCACAATAGGCACTTCCGGACATCGGAACGACACCATGGAAAAGATCTGAAAACATCTCGAACCATGTGGATCGAACTTTCATGAATACCTCTGGAGTGCGGACTCAGCGAGAGAATGTCGACACTTCCGCCCCCGGCACTCTGTCCGAAAATGGTCACGTTTTCCGGATCTCCTCCGAACGAAGCGATGTGCTTCTGGATCCATTCAAGTCCAAGAGTCTGATCCCAGAGTCCAAAGTTTCCACGGCAGACGTCGTCGCCAGTGGTGAAGAATCCGAGGATGCCGACTCGGTAGTTCAGAGTCACCATGACGACATCTTTCAGCGGAAGAGTTCTGAAACGGGCTCCGTTCAAGAGAGAGTCTTCTTTCCTCTGGTTACCCGGAGACGGAAAAGTCGCAGTAGTCTCTGGAAGAAGACAACTCGAACCCTCCTCCGTGGATGTAGACCATCACGGGCCGTCTCTTTTTCTGGAACACTTGCAACTGTTTCAGTTGCTTCATCAAAAACCCACGAATTCCTTCGATTCCCATCTGGGCGCAAAAACATTCAAAGTGAGACAGTTGGCCTCATCGGCCACGTCTTCCTTCTGGAAGTTGATCATTTCGCAGAAGGGTCCTGACTGCGGGCACCTCGGTCCGTACTTGGTGCAGTCCCTCGTCTCGCTCCACTTTTCGGCCGCTACTGGCTTCTGGAAGCGAAGCTCTGCGACCGGCGGCTTCGCGAACGGGATGCCGAGGTATCCGTCGACGATCTTGTCTCCCTGAAATGATTCCCTGCTCCCACGTCTTCTCTAGACACTCACGTGTTTGTAGACGTTTCCTCTGATCGGACCACAAGTCGCATCGAGAATTTCAGAGTGCTCCTCCCGTTCCAAATGCGACAAATGACCGCCCATTCTGGAAATTGAGACGGTCAAATTGACAGGCAGTCTCTCGAAAAAACTAGAGAAACAAACAGTCCGTGTTCGAGGTTTTCGATTAGGGCGAGCATCGGTTTTATACGAAGAATGGTTCGATAAGCTGCTCAAAAAGGATTACGTGATCATTTTTCGAGTCGCAAAGAAAAGTGTGAGTTTCTCGTGCCCAGCACAAGAAAATACCAACTACTACGCGGCTACAGAATGCGTGTTTTCGAATGAAAAAAAGAAGAAAACACGGATTAGGGATGGGATTAGAAGTTCTTACCGACCATGTAGGTTCTTGATACGGTTCGATAGCGTTTTTTTCGATCTACTCGCGAGACCGGAAAGAATCTTTCGAAATACTGACACGTCTGATACGAAGAGAATTTATGGAGAAAGGATCAGAATTCAATTGGGATTCGGTTGACATCTTCCAGAATCCAAAGTCTTCCGTTTCGAAAATTGTTCCTCATTTCGCTTTTCGGATTGTCGATTTTGAAGTATCTTCGTGAATGTTCCAGGTTGTACACTTGCCAGTTTTTGTGTTCTTTATTCCCGTTCGGGTCACTTAAAACGAACTCTTTTGGAGTCTTGAAAGCTACAGCGAGTTACCCGAATTTGGCAAAGTTTGTGTAAATTGAGGCCATGAAGTCCATAACTTTGAATTCTTGCTCAGTGGGTGCGAACTTCTCAAAGCCGCCGTCTCCCATCACGTATCGGAAGTCGTTCCCGTGAGTGGAAGCTTTGAAATCGAGCAGACCAACGAGAGGTCCGAAGCCGTCGGGGTTGCAGTACTCGAACGAATACAAGTACACGTCGTTCGCTCTCCTCGCAGCCGCTTCCGCAGACTTCAGGATTCCGATGCTGAAAACAGCGTCTCCGAGGAACTGAAACCGACTCCGTTTTCAGCGAAAAACACTCAATCCGCCCACCTCAATGAACCGCTTCCTCACTGCGCTCTCATCCGAATCGATGACTCCTTCCAGATACTTCTCTCGGAGTGTTCTCACTACAGTCTCACTGTTTTCGACGACATCCGAACCGAACAACTTCTTCGCAGACTCTTCGATATTGTTACCGATTCGAGAGTAAACCGGATCCGGAATGGCTGAAAATCAGAAAAAGGAAATGGAAGACTGGAAAGTGGTTTTGGAAGGGAAGCTCACCCATAAGAAGCCCCTCGAACTCCGTTCCGCCCATCATGAATTGCTTCTTGGGCGCTTCTTCCCTTAGTTTACGCAAAGAGTCCGTGAAAAAGTCGCCATCTAGGTTGGGAGCACAGGACATGAATCCTGATGCCGAGAACTTGAACGTGTTGATTGTGTTCAGAACTTCCACTGACTGTTTCTGATACCACTCGAGTAGTTGGATTGAGTCTGAGTTTTTTTGATTCCTCTGTCTCCCAGTTTGTTCTCTCCTCACTCACCAGAACCTGTATAGCCGTTTGAAGCTGCAAACTCTTTGAATATTCCCGCTTGCACTTCTCGCGACCTGCATCCCATTTCGCAGTCGGCAGTTCCCGACATTGCTATGCATTTTTGGAAAAGATCTGACATCGAAAATCAATTCACCGTCGAAAAAAAGTATATTTACCTCTCGAGTGTGGACTGAGCGTGAGCAAATCGGCTGAAACGCCTCCCGCACTGCACCCGAAAACAGTCACGTTCTTCGGATCTCCTCCGAACGAAGCGATGTGCTTCTGGACCCATTCGAGTGCGAGAGTCTGATCCCAGAGTCCGAAGTTTCCACGGCAGACGTCGTCGCCAGTGGTGAAGAATCCGAGGATGCCTACTCGGTAGTTCACAGTAACAACCACAACTTCTTTGAGAGGAAGAGTTCCACTGATTGAGTACGCATCGTAAGCGGCCGCTGTTCCCATCTCGAAGCCTCCTCCGAAGATGTTGACCATCACCGGAAAACCATTCGACTGTAAAGTGGGACCGTGAAAGAAAAGAAGTGAACTTCGCCCTCTTACAAACTCTTCCGACTTCCACCTAGGAGAGAAAACGTTGAGGAAGAGGCAGTTCTCTTCATCGAACTTCAATCCCAGTTCTTTTTTCATCTGGAACAATCGAACAGTATGATTTGTATGAGGAGAAGTGTCACATTCTCAAATACTCCAGCTTGGGGACAGCCTGCTCCGTATTCGGTGCACTCTTTCGCCTCCATCCACACTTTGGCTGCAATCGGTCTCTGGAACCGACGGGGAGCTTCTGCGAACGGAATCCCGAGGTATCCATCGATGATTCTCTCCTCCTGAACGTATTCCGTTCCAGCCTCTTTCTCATTCACTCACGTGCTTGTAGATGTTTCCGCGGATCGGACCACAGCTGGCTTCGAGTACTTCTGGATTGACGGCAGGCTTCAGATGCGACAGGAACCCACCCATCGTGATTGTCCTTTTCTCCCCTTCCACCCCCTTATATTCCCTCGAAAACACAAACAAGACACTCGCACAAAACACGCGGCAGACGACGAATTTTGTGGTTTGTGCTTCGGCGACAACACTATCGAAACGAACATTTTCAGTTTCAATTAATTCATTTTCCATTCACGATCTCGTTATATTTTCTTTCTTTTGTGATGACTTCTTCCAAAAATCGGAGTCGTCCATTCTGGAAGCTGTCCCTCATTTCACTCTTCGGCTCATCGATTTTGAAATACATTTCCGGATATTCGACATCGAATTTCTTCCACTTCTGCGTGTTGTTGTGACCATTTGGATTTCTGAAATTTCTCGATTTATAGTACTTCGGCAGCTTCCAACGGACCCGAACTTGGAGAAATCGGAATAGATTGTGGTCATGAAATCCATCATCCGGAGATCATTCCGATCCGGTCTGAACGGCATGAATGCAGAGTCGCCGAGCACGAACTGCAGATCAGAGCCGTGTGTGGCCGCCACGAACGGAAGTGTCGCCGTGATCTCTGCCGGTAGATCTTTCGGATTGAAGTAGTCAAACGACGCGAGATACACGTTGCTTCCGTGTTTCGATGCGGATTTCGCCGTCAAAAGGGCAGGAAGATTGAACCACGAGTCACCCAGAAACTGAAGCTTGCGTGTGTTGAGAACCATTCGAATTCGACGGAACTCACTTCAACTAGCTTCAAAGTCAACGCTTTCGTGTCATTTTCGGCGATTCCCTCGGTGTAGTGGTTCAACAGAACTTGATGAACCTCTTCTGGATTCCGAACGACGTCTTCGCCGAATGCGTGGCCGATTGCTTGTTCAAAGTTCGGCGTGTTGTTGATCCATCCGGGGTTCCCTCCGACTTTAACAAAAACTGTCAAATTCATTCTTTTTTTTTTCAGTTTCGACTCACTCATTCCGAGTCCTTCAAACTCTCCGACCGTCAATATTATATCCTTGACGCCTCCTTCTTTCCGCAGAACATCAAAAGGTCTCGGGAAGAAGTCGTCGTCCAGTGTGGGAAGGAAGTACAAGAATCCAGAAGCAGGTTGTGAGAAGTTGGCAACTTCCGCGAACTTCTCCACGGCTTGTTCGTCGTACCATTGCAGAAGACTTTCGGGGTCTGAATCCGAATCGCATCAAGATTATCAGTCTCATTCTCACCTTTTCCTCTGTATCCGTGCAGTTCTGCAAACTTCTCGAACACTTTCACCTGTGTTTTGCTCGTTCGGATTACAAGATCGCTGATTCCAACTGCAGACATGGCGATGTACCGATGAAAGAGATCTAGAGAACGAATCGATAAAGAGCGAGAGTGGTCTCGCGAGAACCTCGAGAATGAGGGCTCAATGCGAGCATGTCGGCACTTGCTCCGCCGGCACTTGTTCCGAAAACGGTGACACTCTTTGGATTCCCGCCGAAAGAAGGAATGTGCTTCTGGACCCATTTGAGTGCGAGGGTCTGATCCCAGAGTCCGAAGTTTCCACGACAAGAAGTGCTTCCGGTGGTCAGAAACCCGAGGGGTCCCAATCGATAATTGATGGAAACCAATACAATCCCCTTCAATGGAAGAGTTCTGAAATGAAAGTGAAACCATTCGAGACTTCGAAACTGCCTACCCAGAAACGGAAAAGTCGTTGAAAGCAGCGGAAGCACCCGCCTCAAAGCCTCCTCCGTGAATGTAAACCATTACAGGCAACTTCTGATCCTGTGCGACTGCGAAGTCCGGAGTGAACACGTTGAGAGTCAGGCAGTTGTCTTCGTCGAACTCTACCCTTCCAGACAGCATCTGAAAGACGCAGCTCACTGTCTGATGCTCGCGAAAAGACTCACACTCGCGTACTTCCCGGACTGTGGACAGCCCGGACCGTACTCGTAGCAGTCTCTCGGCTCGGTCCAGACATCGGCCGCTTCGGGTTTCTGGAAGCGGAGGCTTCCGACTGGCGCCTTCGCATACGGCATCCCCAAGTATCCGTGTACAGTCTGAACACCCTGCAAATAAGTATTGTCGTCATTGAAACTAGTGATAAGCTCACATGTCGGTAGATGTTCCCCCTTACTGGACCACAAGAGGCATACAAAATGATTTCGCTCCGATCAGGTTTTAGATGAGAAAGGAATCCGCTCATTTCGTGGATCAAAAGGAAATTCAAAAGAAACAAGAAAAACATGGAATGAGAGCAGAAAGAGACCTCGTTTATATACGGAAAAAGTAGGAGGCAGACAGAAAACACATGCACAAACCACGTAGAACAGGAGAGGCGGGCAGATGCTTATCTTCCGAATGCGATCGCCCCGTGTTTGAGGCCATTTTCAGTCATCTCTTTCAAAAGTTCACATCTTCCATCCTGCCAAACGTCTCTCATTTCACTCTCCGGCAACGCGATTCGAAAGTGTTTTCCTGGAGTTTGAGTGGAGAATCGATCCCATCCGATGTAGTCGTCGCCATTCGGATTCCCAAACTTTGCAAAGTCAGAGTAGATTCTCGTCATTATCTCGATCATCTTCAAATCGTCTTCGTTCGGCTCGAATTTCGAATAGAGTCCTTCTCCCAAAACGTATCGAATGTCCGTGAAATGAGTTGCGGCTGCAACGGAACTACTTTTTCTTTTCTTCTCTTTTCTTACCTTTGATTGGGAGTCGACTCTCGAAAACACCAAAGTTATCCGGATTACAGTACTCGAAAGAGTACAAAAAGACTGGATTTCCAGCTCTGGCTGCAGACTCGGCGGTCAATTGGACGCCCACATTGAACAGGTAGTCTCCGATGAACAGAGCTTTCCTCATTCTCCCTTCTTCTTCGTCTTCAACTCCAGAAGTATAGTAGCTGAGCAGCTTCTTTCGGGTCATCTCTGGATCTCGATCCACATCCGCCCGGAATAAACTCGCGAGTAACTTCTCAAGTGCGTCTCTGCTTCCGTGCGAATCGTTCCCTTTCAACCCTTAATTATTTGATTCTCATCTCTTCGGTTTCCATTTTATCTCACCCAAAATGAGACCTTCATACTCGCAAACTCCGAGCATCACTGGTTTGATCGGGGCTTCTGCTCTTAGCTCCTCCAGTGGCTTCGGAAGAAAGTCCCCGTCCAGATTCACAACGAAGTTGAGCCAACCGGAGTTGGATCTGTTGAACTTCTCGACATTGACGAGCACTTCGGCCGGTTTCTTCTGATACCAATCCATGAGTGATTTTGAGTCTTGAATTGTAAAATGAAGCAGGACTCTTCGGAATCACTCACCACTGCCGTCATATCCATGATGAATCGCGAACTCTCGAAACACGTTGCACTGTTCTTCCGACGTTCTCATTGCGAATCCGCAGTAAGCAGTTCCGGACATCAAAATCATTTTGTGGAAGAGATCTGAAACCAACGGGAGTGAGACGATCCGTATCGTCACAGTTACCTCTGGAATGGGGACTCAGAGAGAGAAAGTCGGTGCTTGCTCCTCCGGCACTCTGTCCGAAAACCGTGACGTTCTTTGGATCTCCTCCGAACGAAGCGATATGCTTTTGAACCCATTCGAGTGCGAGTGTCTGATCCCAGAGCCCGAAGTTTCCCCGACAGACATCGTCTCCAATGGTGAGAAACCCGAGTACTCCGAGTCGGTAGTTCACCGTCACAACAACAATGCCCTTCAGAGGAAGTGTTCTGAAATACTGGAACATTCGAGAATACTTCCGAAGCCAGACCGACCCGGACAAGGAGTACGGGTCGTAGTCGATTGCAGACGAGAACTCGTAGCCTCCTCCGTGCAGGAATACCATCACGGGGTAGCCGTTCGGCTGCAAAACAATCTATTGATGAGAAACAACCCCCGAAGTGCCAACAGATTCCTCCGACTTGTTTCTGGGAGCGAAAACACTCAAATGAAGGCAATCTTCACTCCATTCGGGCTGCCTCTCTTCCGCAAACTGCAACAGAAAACTAAAAGAAATGTATTTAATTTCACTTTTTTTCACTTCTCCGAGTCCTCCAGTCTGCGGGCTGATGGGTCCCGGCAAATGGCAGTATCTCGCCTCCGTCCACACTTTTTTCGGTTGCGGTTTCTTGAATCTGAGCTCACCGACTGGCGGCTCCGCGTACGGAATGTTCACGAAACCAACAATCTCCTTGTCTCCCTGAAACGAGAAACTCCGCGGATCAATACGTTCCAGACCATCCAACATGTCTGTAGATGTTTCCTTCCATCGGACCGCATGACGCATTGAATGCATCGAACATTGGTTCGTGTTTCAAGTGGGAAAGGTGTCCGCCCATTTCACGACACTTCTGTGAAAAAAAACAAGGAACGAAAAGAAGGAAAAGTTTGCGAATCGGATGGAAAGTGAAAAACTGTTGACCAGAGTGATTTTGCAAGAGACCGATAAGAAATAAAATGTTTATTACTGAAGGAAGGAATGATCACATTTTGGAAGGCGTCCTGAAATGAACAATCCTCTATCTCGCCTTGAGAATTTCTCACTTTTTCCCGAACACCAACTCTTGATACTTGAGACTCTCGGTATCCAAACTCTCCAAAAACTGGCATCTTCCCTCCTGGTAGACGTCTCTCATCTCGGAATCCGGCATCGAGATTCTGAAGTGTCTCTCCGGTCGCTCCATGCTGTACTTCTCCCACTCTCCCGTACTCTCCTTTCCATTGGGGTTTCTGAATTCGAAAACACAGTTAGAACATCATTCGATCTCCTTACCCGTATTTAGCGAAATTGGCAAACAGCGTCGTAGTCTTGTCGAGGAGCTGCAAGTCCTCCTCGCTCGGATCGAACTTGCTGTAGACGCCTTCTCCGAGCAGGTAACGGAGTTCTGTGCAGTGAGTGGCCGCTTTGAACGGGATCATTTCCTCGAACATGCCGAATCCGTTCGGGTTCGCGTACTCAAAGCTGTACAGGTAGACTTCGTTTCCGTGTTTCGCAGCGTTCTTCGCAGACAACAGCACTCCCACGTTGAAGAATTCGTCTCCGACCGCCTCGACGAGTATCTTCTTCATGGCCTCTTCGTCTGATTTATTGGCTCCGTTCAGGTAGAAATCCAAGAACTTCTTCCGAGTTTCTTCCGGATTGCTCACGACATCCTTTCCATAAGTCCCTTTCGCAGTGAGATTCAATCCAGACTCCGCAGGATGGAACTTTGGATTCATCATGGCTGGAAAGTTACACGTCTAATGGGAACTGTGCTCCGTTCTCACCCAACATGAGTCCCTCGTACTCGTCGATTCCAGTCATCATCTGCTTCTTCGGAGCATCTCTTCGCAAATCATCCAGTGGCTTCGGAAAGAAGTCGCCGTCCAAGTTGGGAATGAAAGTGAGGAATCCAGAGATGGACTTCTTGAATCCCGTCACATTCGTGAGCACTTCGGAAGACTGCTGCTTGTACCACTCGAGAAGATCCGACGAGTTTCCGCCTGCGAATCCGTGAAGTTCTGCGAATTCTCTGAAGATTTTCGCTTCGTTTTCGCTAGTTCTGATGGCAAAATCACAGTGAGCAGAGCCAGAAATCGGAATGAATCTCTGGAAGAGATCTGAAAAAGAGGAGTATGAGAGCACAACGGGTCGAGGGATACTAGCCTCTGGAATGCGGGCTCAGGGACAACAGATCAGTGGAGGCTCCTCCTGCGCTCTGTCCGAAGAGTGTCACATTGTTCGCGTCTCCTCCGAACGAGGCGATGTGCTTCTGGACCCATTGAAGGGCGAGCGTCTGATCCCAGAGACCCATGTTTCCCGGACAGACGTCGTCTCCGGTCGTCATGAAGCCGACTACTCCCAAACGGTAATTGATAGTGACGACGACGACGTCTTTCAGAGGAAGAGTTCCAGTCAACGAGTAGTCGTGGAAATCAGAAGAAGCCGACATTTCGTAGCCTCCTCCGTGAATGAACACCATCACAGGTCTTCCGTTAGGCTGAAACTCACGAGAGTCGGGAAGAGGACGAGAAGGCGGACTCACGAATTCAGAAGAAGGTGTCCTCGGCGTGAACACGTTCAGAGTGAGACATCCAGCCTCTTCTGGAACTAGAGATCTCTCCCTATCCAACTAAAATTCACCATAAAATCAAGGTAACGTCTTCAGAACTGACAATGAGGTCGCCAGTTTGAATGCAAGCTGGTCCGTACTTGTAGCAGTCCAACGGCTCTGTCCAAATTTCCGCCGGAACAGGCTTCTTGAATCGGAGATCTCCGATCGGCGGCAGAGCGAATGGAATCCCGAGGTATCCGTCGACGGTCTCGTTCGGCTGAATTGGAATCGGTTGAGGATATGTTCAAGACGACTCACGTGTTTGTAGATGTTTCCACGAATGGGTCCGCACGAGGCTTGGAACACTTCAGTGTTGGGCTCAGCAGTCAAATTAGACAAGAAACCACCCATTTCTGAATGACGAAACGCATTTATTCTCTTGAAAAGTGATAAATCAACTGTTTCGATGAAAACTAGCGAGAGGAGGAAACTGCTAAATGTCGTGTGATAAGGGATGCGAAGGGCGCTCCAGTGTGGTTTATTGTGACACAGACGGGCAGGAAAGCAAACAAAGAAGAGAAAAAACAAACGTTCTGCACTCTAAGCACGAACTGTGGTGTGTCGGAAAGAAAGGAAAGAACACAAAACGATAGGGTTCTTCCCGTTTTATACACGTGCTTCTTACCAGCAGCAGAGGCAAGGAAAGAGAAGAAGAAGAGAAAGAGAGCGGCTTGCCGAAGGGCACACTGTGCGGAGGACGGCATTGTGGAGACTGCGCAACGGTGGTTTGACCCCGGCTACACTCTTCCGATTGATGCGATGATTTCGAAAGAGAGAGAGAGAGACGCGTCCTCTGGCGGCAGATTTATAGGGAGACTACGGACTGCATCGTCGCGATTATATTTGTTTTCGAATTGTTCCACTCGTCTGATCTGTCGAGAGCGTATTATTTGGACCGTTTCATGAGAAAAACACGTTTGTGTTTTGACGGTTTTTTTTCGGATAGTTTTGGAAGTGAAACTATAACTTCATTTCAAACGGTTTCATGACGTGGTACTACCATCTGAGAACTTTTTGCGTGACGTGTCACGAATCACAGTGTCATTTCTTTTTTCCATTTTCCTGCCACATCTTCAGCTCAGTGACGTCGTTTTTCGTTCTTCGGCAATAATCTGCAAAAACAAACATAACTTATTCAACGCTTTCCTTGTTTTCGGCGCTCCGAAGACGTCGGGTCTCCTCCGAGAAAGTTCAAAATATGAATGGGAAAGAAGGCGCCGACGAAACTGAGGCGAAAAGGTTTTTGTTGGAACAGAACGCTTTCAAAAGAGAAAAGATTTATTGAAAGATTGAACGGCACGAACAGATCAGAACGGGAGCTCGCGTCCGTGCCAGCCCGTTGAAACAAGGGAACCAGAAAGTGGGTGATGGGGACCACAGTGGGAACGAAAGAGGGACGAAATGGGAGTAGGAGGAGGAGACTAGACGTTGGAAGGCCTCGAAACGAGCCGCGTTTCCGCCATGGAACGGTCCGTCTCGATGCGGGACATGCGACCGCAACGCATTCCGGCCTGCGAGAAGTAGGACTTCCTCTTCACTTGATCCGTCTGCATCACCGCCTGAAACGGAATCCCATTGGGTCAGCAGTTGAGAGCTGATTCCGAGTTTACCTTGACGTACATGACAGTCATGTGACGGAATTGCTGGTTGCAGAACAGAAACACGAAAAACGGAATGGTCGCATTGACGAGAGACGCCAGATTGTTTCCGTGGTTGAGAATGCACAACAGGAAACTGTAGTCTTCGCCCTGAAATGAGATCCCATAAATCATCGGAGTGAGTCGCCACGACAAGTACCTGAATGGCACTGGCGGAATGGGTGAGAGTGGCGGGTCCCTCGAAGAAGAGATGGGTGAGTGTGGTGGCGACGGTCATGCGGATCACGCACTTCCGCCGTTGCGAGAAGGTCTCTCCGAGGTTCTTGAACGTGAACTTCTTGATGATCAGGAGGGTGCAGACGAGCATCGCGATCGTCGGAATCACTATCGAGACGGCCATCGTTGTCGTCGCGTAGAAACGGCGGTAGATCTCGAAGTTCGGGTTGTTGCGGGCGCGGAAAACGGACTGCAGGAACCAGCAAGAAGCGTTCTCTTTCTTGAAATTCTGAAGATAACGCGTTTGTGCCGCTTGGATTATCCCACAACTTACATGAATGTACTGTCTGACTTGAACAAACTCCTCGATGTCCGTCACTATCACGATTGCCACGTGGAGAAGAGTGGCTGCAATTCCAGACAAGATCAAAACGATCCACGTCATTCTGAAAAGGAAGAGATAAGAATGGAGAAGCCCCGCAACGGTTCTCACTTCTTAGTGCAATACTTTCGGAAGATGAACGGAGTCATGATGCACATCACGGTCTCCATCGTGACCATCAGAGTGAGCCATGTCGACATGGTTCCGCTGATGTTCGAGACCATCATCGTGTACGGGCGGGACTTCCAGAAGAGCGGCTCGAGCCAAGAGAGAGGCTGCACACTCGAAGCGTGCAGTACCTGCAAAAGAGCATTCGGATGAGTCGCGAGGTAATTAGCATGCTCGTCGTCTGCACTTTCTCGCTCACAAACGAGAAACAGCGGGTGGCTAATTGAATTCCGTTTCTGTTTTGTCGTCGAAGCACGCACCTCGAGGATTCTGGAGAACATGAACACCATGTTAGCGATGGCCTTAGCACGGAGGAAGTGAACGGAGCTGGAGCCCTCGAAGTACGGAAGGCCGTAGATGAGCACGTTGAGCATGTTGCCGACGAAGCAGAGCATCATGAGAGGGGGAACCACGTACTGTAGATATGCTGAAACGGACGGAGCGTAATGGGCTCGACACACAATCCACGTACTCAGCTCGAGGAAGTCGCATCCAGAAGTGAAGTTCATGATGTGTCGGTATTCTGGAAGTGCGGAGGACATCGAACACTTTGCGATGCTCCTCTCCTCCAGGGTTTCGATAGTGGCCATTACTCTGCAAAACGATCGGTTTCAAGTTTCTAAATTTAGATTTCATTTTTCGGGTCTCCGTGAGAAGTTGAAAGTTTCATTTGAAATTCCTCGGCTCGAAAAGTTTCTTGAAAATTAAATGAGCGAAAGGAAAGAGGACACCTGGTCTGTGACCGGGAGAATATTGGAAAAGAGATCAAAAGAGCTGCTCACTGAATACAATTCATCGGGTCGAGCACTTTGTCGAAGCGTTTCACACATTCCTGGATTATCGTGTCGGCACGGGGCTCCATCTGAAAATGGGAAAGTTGGGGAAGAGATGGAAGAAAGAAGATGGAGAAGAAGAAACGAAATGAGTCTGGCACAGGGGAGTTTTCCGTTTTTGGAAGTGGGCGGAGTCTCGAGAGAAGATGAAAAGACGAAAAAGACGAAGGAGCAAGCGGAAAAGTTCAGAAAGTGGAAGGTAGAAGGGGTCTTGATTATTCATTTACGCATCCCGGAAGACGTCATGAAGACGTGAGAATGGGTGAGAAGAGGGAGGAAAAGAAGCGAATGGAGGAGCAGCTGAAAGATAAAAAGGGGGTGGGTGGCAGGAGATCAAGAATGCAGAATTGCGTGTTAATTCGGAGTTTGAGAGCGAGAGGATCTCTCATCTTTCATCTGGAGACTCAGATGACGTGGAACGGAACGTTCGGCTAGAATCCCTCTAAAGGCCATCCAGAAGACGAGCAAAATGGAAGGACAGATCGAATTTGAGACGATTGGTGGGGCGGAACGGCGAAAACAAGGAGGGACGAGCAGAAGGAGGAGGAGAAGCAGTGAGTAGTCGGGACGGCTCAACCACCAAAGAAAAAATAGTTGAGAAAACTAATTATATGGGTTAATCTATTTGCGGCATCGCTCCTCCTACTCCTACTCCTTCTCCTTCTTCTTCTTCTTCTTCTTCTTCTTCTTCTTCTTCTTCATACCGCCGCACGTCTGCTTCTTCTTCTTCTTCGTCTTCTTCTCGAGGAGGGAAGCCAGAAGAGAAAAAGAAATGGGTTTCCCGAAATCAGCACCAAAGCATAGAGGCCGGAGAGAGGTTTAATTTAGATTCAGATCAAATGACGAGTTGAGGCTGGAAAAGGCGGGAAATGAAGCCAATGGAGTCGGGACAGGTGAAAAGAAGGCGTTCCGATTGGAATCGGCAGCTTAGCGCAAAGAACGGAAGAGCGTCGGAAAACAAAAGGTCACTGACTTCAAAGTGGAAGTCTTGCAGGTCTACCTCATAACAGGTATGATCTTCAGAACGAAGAAGAGGACGTCGACCATTTCCAGAGGCCCCGCCCCTTTTTAGTACTACAACATTGACATCTTCTACATCCACCTCCACCGGAATTTCCTGATTATAATACATCAGCGAAGAAGCGACGTCGTGCAAAACACGACGTTTCAGAAGGAGAAGAAGAGTGATTTCATTCCAGACACACTTTTGCATTTCTAGAGGTTCATCGCCAAATATTTGCGCCCCAACGAGACGGAAAAACGGAAGAAGAATTTCGAGAATTTGCAGAGTTTTCGAGACTCATTGGATCCGCGACGACGTCACTGATCGCTTAGCGAAGTTATTTTTGAGATGCTGTGTTTCTACATTAAGACATTTCCAAATGTGTGTCACTGGCTAATCTGGGTGTAATCTGCCACACGTTGCTGGTCTCTGCGGGAGTTCAAGAAAGGAAGCGAAGAAGCCGGAATGGATGGTGTTGTTGTTTTTTCGGAGAGGAGCGGTTCTCTCGACGGTCAGGAGAATGGCTTGTGACCGGTTCGTTCCCACATTCATAGTGGCGAGAGTGAGGTGGGTGGTGGACGGACCCGCAGAGGAAACGGGGGGAAAAAGAGGAAATGATGGGAGGAATCGAATTTGGAGAAGCGCGTTGGTCGACGAATTCCGCCGAACACGAGTGAGCAATGATCGGGGAGGAGATGTTTGGAAGGAGGCAAAGTTCGGAGTGGCCTTCATGCATTCTAAGTGCCAACTCACATGAGACACAATCCGCACGAAGGACAATCTCGAGGAGCAGCAGAAGGAGTCTCCGGAATGAGGTGCCCGATGACGTCAGAAGGAAGAGTAAACACAAGAGAGGGTCCGAACCCGTCGTGCTCCGGATCAGATCTCACTGTCACAGAACGAAAGGCTTCTCGTCGGAAGTTCGGCATCCTACAAACTGTGACAACAAAATCTGCTATGTTGACAAGTTTTTGCTTTTTTCTCGAAATTGTTGAAAGTTCTGATGTATGATTTTCGGTGAAATTGGCATGATAACAATAATTGAAACTGATTGTTGGGTTCTGAAATCCGAATCACTTTCACAGGACGGAAACGCACAGATGCTCAAGTTCTTCTCGACAAGATCACTCGTATCAAAAATCTCTAGACGCCTACATGCGCTTCATCGAAATTTCGACAAATCTGCCAGGTTTTTTGATGATCGCACAGGGACAAAAGAGAATGACGGATGCGTGTCTAATCCGAGCAGAATATCATTTTGAAAAGAGAAAGTGCAGTCGAGATGAGAGGAGAAGGAGAATGCCGAAAGCAGAATGTTTGGGGGGACATTTGCACGGCAGGCCTGTGATTATCGTGCGCAGAGAGTCGTCTCCGTTTAATCTATGGTTGTCCGTGCAGATCGTCTGGGCACGGAAGGAGGCCGGAGAAGGAGAGGAGAAAAGTCATCGGATGCGTGTGTACTTGGACTATGAATAAGGAAAAGAGGACGTCTTCTCCGCCCAGGACGCAATCTTTCTCTGCACAATGAGTTTCGGTCCCAGTTGCAGCTCGAGAGAGGCGCGTTTATTAATTCGAGAGAGGGAAAGAGTGACGTGGCACGCAAATGGAAATAAAGATGCACAAAACAGAAGGGCTTCGTGCTGAAATACGAAACTGTGGGAGCCGGGCGAGGCCTGTAAAAGGGTACTGAAATATATCCGGGAAGGAAACTGGAACGCATTTCCCATTCATTCCTCCTCCCAAAATATTTACACGGACGCTTCGAAAGTGTTCGAGAAGCAGAAAAATGAGATTCGGAATGAGATGAATGTACTCAAAATACGCGATGAGAAGAGAATGGAACAAAGACTCGGAGCCAGACGTGCTCCGAGTTGCTCCGAGTGGCTCCGAGTGGCTCCGCGCGGACCGAATGCTCCGGACGACCGCTCATGTTCCGGGAACTCTTGGAACTTAATAATTAAGCGTTCATTGTGCGAGATTTCTCTCGAAAACAAGACCCTCCCCTCGTTCGGCGCTTTTTTGTTTCCGTGTTATTGGCGTGTTCGCTTGGGTAATTATATCAAATTGAAGAGGGAGAAAAAAGAGAGAGAGAGAAGGCTTTTTGCACAATTGGCTGCAAACAGACAGCGCGAGCACATGTGAGAATGAGCCCAATAATAGGCGAAAAGCAGAGAGAAGAACGATGACGGTCGGCTGCTCGCGGAGCCAGGTACCGCCGCCAATTAGGAGTACCGTTGGGAATTGCTCGGCGAGCCGATCAACACACGGATTCGAAGAGGTGTATTTCAGGCGCCAAAATAGAATCTACTAATTACATTTTCGCCGGAATCCGGAACCACCGTCCCTCCCGATTCCAAGGAGACGTGAAGAAAGGACGGGGCGGAAGCGAGGGTGGGCGACTCTAATCCGTCTCTCCGATTGTTTACAACATCAGTTTGTTGTCCGGCTGATAATCTGGTTCATCACAAGATCATGCGGACAAACGAGTGGTCAGCCAGACGGCTCCTGACCTTGTGAATTTGCAGAACCGGCGCCCCCGAATTCCAGAGGAAACGATGTGCGAAAGCGAAAAACAAGAGGGGAAAAGTGCTTCGACACGTAAATATTTGGAGCTAGACAAAGAGATGGCCTCCGGAAAATGAGCACATTCCTCACGTTTCGAAAAAAAAGTCGTCTGGAAGTGGGAACTCGGCGAAGGGCGAACCTGACAGATTCGAGCCGGATCACGGCCCGAACTGCAAACATCTTTGAACGCCGGAAAGGATTGAAAGTGGAAGTGGAAACAAAAATCTGAGAGTCACGGAGGTCTAGCAGACTGAACTACGAAACCGAAAGAATGGGAGACTTAAAGCATTCCTTTTCTTCCTGTTTTCATTTAAACTTCGAAAAAGGGGCAAAGAAAACAAACTACAAAATGGAAATACATTGTATCGCTCGAAAAGAGCCGCCGTCGCTCACTTTGCCGGCTCTTTTTATTTGTTTGAAATGGAGGGTTACTGTAGACGCGTGAATCCGACATGAAGCGAGTTCATAAAGTGTCTTCTCGCGAATCGAACGTTCTGCGAACACATATTTACAGGCTATTTGTGGGCGATTGCTTCTCGTTTTTCACGCTCGTTCACAGAAATCTGAATTCATTGTTCGACGAAAAAGTACGAATTCGGGCACTCAAAAAAAGTGTCTTTTGATGATCAGAGAATTGGGAAAATGTGGAAAAAAGGACTCGCGAATAATGGAGGATGGCACCGGAATTGCAAATTCGGATGCTATTTCTGTTCTCGATAATTTCGAATTTCGGCCCATGATCTGCTATTTCTGGAGGGATGTTTGAGGAGGAAAAGCAGAGTATAAGCTGGCAGAAAGCGAAGAATTTCATTCTGATTCATCAAACCTTCCGGACAAACAATACATTTCTGCGGTCAAGAAGGAGCACCAAACAAATGAAATGAGATTTCGGACCGCGGGGAGATGAGTCGAAATTGAATCGGAAACGGGTCGCTGAGCCACTAAACTTCTCTCGTGAAACAGAGAATCCACGTGTCGCGGGACGAACAGGAGGGACTAGGAAACTCTGGCGGTGCGGAGAGTTCGAGTGATTTCTAGTCGCTCCTGTCAGACACGTTTTAATGTAGTTGGAGGCGAGCGAGTGGCGAGGAGAAGACGTATTCTACTGAATAATGGAGCAGAGTGACTTCAGAATCTGTGACGGATTACCACTCGTTTCCACGGTATTCTTCTCAAATTGAATCAAAACAATCTGGCTCCTTTTATAGAACGACAATCAAATCATACTGTTCTTCGAAAAAGAAAACGGAGGACGCTTGTTTTGAGTTCCGATGGTTGTTTCTCTGGAAACACACGTAGCACTTGGGAGAAGACAAACAATGGAGAGATGTTCGAATGTGGGGCGGGGAGACGGTCAAACAAGCAACAGTCGACTGTTCTGCCGGGAAACAGAGGCGCTGGAAGAGACTCGGACAGACACAAACTTCGTCGAATGGAAACTCCGGAACTAGGTGGGAAGAGGGCGGAGGAGAAGAAAGAAGAAACAAGAAGCAGGGCTGCCTAGAGTGTCACTGAAATGATGTATACCCTCGGCAATTTCCCCCCTGCGATCTCGGTTGATTACCACCTTCCCCTCAAGGTTTTCACTCGAATTTCAGCTTTTTTTGCACGGAAAGCAGGATGTTCTTTGCAAACTCTCCGGACGGAATTAGTGTGAATCAGCCGCAATCTTTTCGTCCTCCGCGCGCGGACTACCCATGATTAATTCAGAAGGATCCTTCTTGCCAACTCACAGATTCTTTCTCATAAATCATGAAACCAGGAGAAGAAGAACACGGAAGATCTCTGCAGCTCGGCCACGAGACTATTCTAGTCCATCCTGTCAGGCACACCTTCGGAAGGAGAGAATGGCCCACTAACTGAGAAGTCGGCCGGAAGAGTCAACACAAAAAGTGTCGAATTACCGCCGCCTCGAAAACAAAAACAGGGCAAGGAGAAAAAGAAGAAGAAGACGGTGAAGAATGTCCGGTGACGTGGCGACCGGATATGTTGCACCGCGCATCGGAACCATGAGTAATCAGGGTTAATTGGACTCGTGACCCGTGTGCACAAGAGCCGTGCGCGGAGCAATTAAGCGAAGAAAAGAGAAAGAGAAAGATGCGAAGTATGACGAAAATTGGCATGTACTGCCAGATGACGGGTGCAAGGGGAAGAGCCTCCCGGCTGCAAAACACAGGAACACAGGAGCATGATTCATTGAACAGACACAGGAACGCAGAGAGATTTCAGCGGCGCAGAACAGACGGTCCGTTGCGAGCGGCATGCAGCTTGGCCGGTCCAGATCTCGATGCGTGCAGCTTGGCCGGTCCAGCTTTCACTTTGCGAGCCAGAGCAGTCTTGAGCAGGGACACTTCGGCGACCTTGTGCTGGGTGAGCAGGTAACCGCCGTCGGGAGAATCCGTGATCGGGTAGAGCCTCGGAGCGTAGGTCTCTCCATCTTCCGAATGGACGGGTTTCGCGAGCGAAACGGCGAGGAGAGCGAAGAATAGGGCGAGGAGGAGAGTCTTCATTTCGATTGAAGTGATGATGGGAGCACCTTCTCAGGGGGCTCTTTTATACGGCGACTCGCGAGTAAAGATCGTCGTGACAGACATTGTTTTGGTTGAAACTGATTTGTTTTTTGCGGTCTGGCGAGATGATAAGAAGAAGAAAGAGCGCAGTTCAGGATGGGGTGTGATCGAATTAAACAAAAAAAAGAAGGTGTTTGGGAGTGAAGAAAGCAAAGGAAATGGAAATGGCAGCTGCTCCTGTGGGAATATCTTCGACGATAAACTCGGGGGCGAAGAGCACAACGTACTCAAAAAAAAAATAAAAGGGAAGAATTTGCAGAAGGCGGGAGCAATTCGATTTGCAGACGACGACAACTTCCAGCCGCAATAAATCTCGTTTCGTTTCTAGTTCGTCACTGAAAACTTCTGATCTTTCCAGGAAACTTCCCAGTTTCAATTCCTGAGAAGTTCCAAGAAAATAAAAACATTTTTTTCTGATTTACGTCTTCTCTCTACATAGCTTCCACGAGGAATGCACTTTCATGACGGGGACATATCATTTTCCACGTGGAATGAACTTTTATGACTGGATACTATCATTTTCCACGTGGAATGCACTTTCATGACTGGATCCTATCATTTTCCACGTGGAATGAACTTTTATGACTGGATCCTATCATTTTCCACGTGGAATGAACTTTTATGACTGCATACTATCATTTTCCACGTGGAATGCACTTTCATGACTGGATCCTATCATTTTCCACGTGGAATGAACTTTTATGACTGGATCCTATCATTTTCCACGTGGAATGAACTTTTATGACTGGATCCTATCATTTTCCACGTGGAATGAACTTTTATGACTGCATACTATCATTTTCCACGTGGAATGCACTTTCATGACTGGATCCTATCATTTTCCACGTGGAATGAACTTTTATGACTGGATACTATCATTTTCCACGTGGAATGCACTTTCATTACTGGATCCTATCATTTTCCACGTGGAATGCACTTTCATGACTGGATCCTATCATTTTCCACGTGGAATGAACATTTATGACTGGATTCTATCATTTTCCACGTGGAATTATCTACGTGATCTACGTGAGCTCGTGAGGGATCGAATTCGAGAAGCTGCTCCCAACTCGAGTCCGTTTCATTTCATCGAGCAGAGATTTGACGATAACGGCGAAGAATGCTGGCCAGAAGTGTTGCGAGAAGACTGCCAGGAGTTCGCTCTTTTTCGGGAATCACGCTGTGTCGAGTATCTTTTGTTCTTCTTTCAAGTTCAAATCGTTCTCTTTCAGAAGGTTTCTCCTATTTTTTTCAAGCGAATTGAGTCGACGAAAATGGCGGCGAAACCGATCCACAGCTCCTCGCTGAGCTGGAAAAGTTCCGAGGAGCCGGACTTTCCGATCGACGATATGGTGTCTTCGATCTATGAGCACGTCGCAAGATGCCGCCAGGACGCTTTCAGTGAGGAGGACAAGAAGAAGAAAGTGCTCGCGCCTCGCACCATGTCTCACAGCTATCGCAGAGTGAGATCAGAATTCGAATGCTCTTGTATTCTTTGTTCAGTTTGTCATTCCGTTGAGCACTGACATCGAGAAGCAGAAGGAGTACTTGAGTGCGATGGGCAACGTTCGGATCGGAAAGATCCTCGAGGATCTGGATCACATGGCGGTCCACGTCGGATACGTGCATAACACGGAGAACGGAAGTCTTGGGGAGGAGATGACTCTGCCACGCACCATCGTCACTGCTTCCGTGAAAAGGATTGACTTCCACAAGTGAGCGGCAGTCTGGGACGGAGAGATGACACTGGAAGTTGCAGAGAGGATATCAACAACTCGAGAGACATCATCATCGACGGACAAGTCACATATGCGGGCACCAGTAGCATGCAGATCTCGATTCGACTCTTCCAGAACGACGACGGAGACAACTTGGTTCACCTGCTCAAGGCCGACTTCATCATGGTTTCTCGTGATCCGTGGGATAGCAAGAAGAAGATTCGAGTGCACGGACTGGTGGCGCAGACTCCTGATGAAGCGGAGATGATCAATCAGGCGAAGGAGCACTTCAAGCAGATGAGCAACTCGGAGGACAGACAGCCGACGAACGAGGAGTTCCGGCTCATTCACAACATGTACAGCAAGATGATCAGAAGAAGCATGGTCAACGACATTCCAGTTCTGAATGTTGGTTTCTGACTGGGAGCTGCTGAAAAGTCGGAAATTGCAGCCGTCGGAAATGTGGATGCACAAGACGAAACTGTCGGTGACGGAGATCTGCTTTCCCGAGTATCAGAACATGTACGGCAAGATATTCGGAGGGTTTTTGATGCGGAAAGCTCTCGAACTGGCCTCCACGAACGCAAAGTTGTTTTGCAAAGGACGGGTTGCGATCCGTTCGATGGACCAGATTGAATTCGTGAAGCCCGTTGAAATCGGACATATTCTTCATTTCGACTCGTTCCTGACGCACACTGACGGGAAATACGTGCAGGTGAAGGTGGTGGCTTCGGTGTCCGATCAGAACAAACTTCCCGAAATGGCCAAGTTGAACTACCCGACTCTCGGGCAGGAAGTCAGAATCTCTCGTTTCTTCTGATTTTTCAGCTAGGTTTTCAGGCCAGAGTCAACACAAACGTCTTCAATTTCACGATGGAAAGTGTCGAGAATCCGGAGGTAGTGCGGTTTCCTTGTCGAATCTGATAGAACTGATGATTGCAGGTTCTGAAAGTGGTTCCGAAGCACTATGATCATGCGACGACGTATCTCGAGGGACGACGTCTTCTGAAGAACACGCTGAAGAGAATTGTGAACTGAAATGTTGAGAAATGGGTTTATGATATGAGAGTGACTCAACAAGTTCGAAACTTCATGATAATAGCAGAAGAAACAAGAAAAGAGCGCTAAAAAAGCACATAGATGAAAGAATGAGAAAATAAAGAGAAACTCCTAGCCGGGTCCTATTACTGTCTGGTCAACGCGATATATACAGCAGCGAAGAGAGCGAGGAACGAGATGGTGATCGAGGATCCGGAGCCTCCTGGCGGAGTCGGCGACACGTTCGGTCCGACACAGTTGTCAGTGTTACAGCAGCATCCGGAGAGGCCTGCATCGAGGGAGGCGCACGAATCGGAGAGACCTGGAAGAGCGGGTTCAGTTGGAGGAGATGGCTGACAGGAGAGGCTTACCGAGAGCGTCGCAGACAGCAGTCGGGTCGCACGCGTAGAGCGTGAGGGTCTGGTTGGATCCGGCGTACGAGCTGGTGTAGGAGACGGTGGCGCACTGGCCGTAGCAAGCGGAGAAACCGTCAGCAGTGACTGGCGAGCCGTTGAGGTAGATGGAAGATCGGCAAGCGATCGGATTCGGAGATCCGGTTGGCTGAAAAGAAGAATGTTCGAAAACGGGGGGGGTTGAATGGGCCTCTTACCGGGGCAACGGTGTTATTCGTCATGACATTGGGCTCGGTGACGTGGCAGTTGGATCCGGTGGTACAGCAGTATCCAGTGACTG
Source organism: Caenorhabditis sulstoni (assembly GCA_963966605.1). Lineage (NCBI taxonomy): Eukaryota > Metazoa > Nematoda > Chromadorea > Rhabditida > Rhabditidae > Caenorhabditis > Caenorhabditis sulstoni. The sequence goes on from OZ016479.1 coordinate 7,556,455, forward strand.
CCTGATCAGTGGCGATGGTTCTCTTCTGGTTGTTAAGTCCGAGGGACTTGCAGATGGCCTTTGGCACGCAGTGGTAAGACTTGTAGAGAGTGTTTCCGACGTTGGTCTCGAGGGATCCGCAGTATCCGTCGCATGGGACGGTGGCTCCGGCGTTCACCTTTCCGTCGCTGGTGTAGATTCCGACGTAGCAAGCGAGTGGTCCTGGGACGGTTCCGGTGTATGGGTTGATGCATCCGTCGGTGTCGCAGCAGCATCCAGAGACTCCTGGCTCGATGTCGTGGCACGCGTTAGTCAAGTTGAGTTGCTGGCAGACAGAGGTCGGGTCGCAGGTGTAGAGGGTGGCGGTGTGGTTCTGTCCGTTGAGGAGCGAGGTGGTGATGGTGACCGAAGCGCAGTCTCCGTAGCATCCTCCGAGGGTCAGAGGGGTGTACGGGTTTCCGTTGACGACGAGTCCAGAGTAGCAGGCGGTCGGGAAGTCCGGAAGCACTGGTGGTCCTGGCTTCACGTTCGGATCCTTCAGGTTGCAGTTGTCGGCGTTGTTACAGCAGCAAGCGGTGAGCTCTCTGTCGTTGTAGAGACGGCGGCACGAGTCTTTGATCTCGAGGGTCTTGCAGATGACGTCAGCCACACAATGGTAGGTGGTCACGTTTTGTCCGGCGACGATTCCGGTCAACGAGGCACACTGTCCATCGCAATACGTCTCAGCTCCGAGGCTCAACGAGTTGAAGGTAGATTGGAGTCCGACGTAGCACTTGAGTGGGTTGGTCGGGGTGCGTGGTGGGTTGACGGTCGGGTCGAGGCATGCGTCGGTGGAGCAGCAGCATCCGGAGAGTCCTGGCTCGACGGTGGTGCAGTTGTTGTTCATGCCAAGCTGCCAGCAAGCACTGACTGGATCGCAGGTGTAGATGGTGGCATTGGTCGGGGCTCCGTTGTAGTTGGTGGTGATGGTGGCGGAAGCGCACTCTCCCTGGCAAGCTTGCCATCCGGCAACAGAGATCGGCTGGTTGTTGACGAAGAGTCCGGAGAAGCAAGTGATCGGGTAGTCGCGGAAGTTGTTGATCGGCATCGAGGTGTTGATCTTTCCGGTCAGTCCGGCCAAGTCGACGTTGCAGTTGTTGTAGTTGTCGCAGCAGCATCCGGTGATGTCACGGTCGTACTGGATGGTGTTACACTCGTCGTAGAGCTCGAGCTGACGGCAGAATTGGTCTGGCACGCATCCGAAGATGTTGACCGGATCTCCGTTGACGTTGGCTCCGATCGAAGCACACTTTCCTGGGCAGGCGATCTCGGATCCGGTAGCCTTTCCTTGTGCGTAGATTCCGGCGAAGCATTTGCGGAAGCCAGATGGGACGGTCTTGTTCTTGGTTGGGTCGAGGCAGAGGTCAGTGTTGCAGCAGCATCCGGTGAGTCCTGGTTCTGGGGAGGCGCACCAGTTGTTCATTCCGAGAACCTGGCAGACAGAGGTCGGGTCACATCCGTAGAGGGTGGCCAGAGTCTGGGCTCCGTTGTAGGTGGTGTTGAGGGTGATCGATGAGCACTGTCCTTGGCAAGCTCCGAGGGTCACTGGAGTGATAGCCGATCCGTTGACGTAGATTCCGGAGTAGCAAGCGATGGCGTAGTCGACGTTGGTGGACGGAGTTGGCGGCACGATGGTCGTGTTGGCGATGTTGCAGTTGTTGACGTTGTTGCAGCAGCAGGCGTGCACCTGACGATCTTCGTGGATTCTCTTGCAGTCGTTGTAGAGCTCAAGGGAGGTACAGATGGAGTTTGGCACGCAGTGATAGGTGTCGACCTTGAATCCGTTGACGATTCCGGTGAGGGAAGAGCACTGTCCGTCGCACTGAATCTGAGCTCCGACCGAGAGTGGTTGTCCGTTGATGGTGTAGTTGGACTGGACTCCGGCGTAGCAGTACAGCGGGTTTCCTGGCGTGCGTGGTGGGTTGACAGTCGGATCGAGGCATCCGTTGGTGTTGCAGCAGCATCCGGTGACTCCGCTCTCGAGAGTGGTGCACTTGTTCTGCATGTTCAGGTTGCGGCACACACGGGACGGGTCGCAAGTGTAGAGCGTGGCGGTTCCGGCTTGTCCTCGGAAAGAGGAAGTGAGCGAGACGGAGACGCACTCTCCCTGACACGTCTGCCATCCAGCAGAGCTGTAGGCGGATCCGTTGATGAAGAGTCCAGAGTAGCACGAGATCGGGAAATCGTTGAGTGGCGAGAGCGGCTGGTTGGTGTCGATGGTTCCGTTGAGGTGAGTGAGAGCAACGTTGCAGTTGTCCTTGTTGTCACAGCAGCAGGCATTGAACTCCTCGTATCCTGGCAGACGGACGCACTCGTCGTAGACCTCAAGCGAGCGGCAAAGGGTGTGCGGGACGCACGCGAAGAGTGTCACGTTGTCTCCGGAAAGACGGGCATTGATGGAAGCGCACTTTCCGTCGCAGAGCTGCTCAGCTCCGGTCTGAAGGGCCTTGTTGTTGGTTGAGTAGGTTCCGACGTAGCACTTGAGAGGTGGGGTCGGGACGGTCTTTCCGCGGTTCGGGTCAAGGCAGGCGTCAGTATCACAGCAGCAAGCGGTGACTCCGGATTCCGGAGAAGCGCAGTTGTTGTGAACTCCAAGCTGGTAGCAGACGGATGACGGGTCGCAAGTGTAGAAGGAAGCGGTGTGAAGGGTTCCGTTGATTGTAGCATTCACGCTGATCGAAGCGCACTCTCCGTTGCAGACGGTGAACTCGATCGGAGTCTGACGGTAGCCGTCGACGATGAGTCCGGCCGGACAGGTGATCGGGTACTCGCGACGTGGTCTTCCTCTTTGTGGATGATCCGGTTTCGGTGGCTGTGGAGTGACCATGTTCAAGTTGCAGTTAGGTCCATTGGTGCAGCAGCATCCGGTGATAGTTCTGTCGTACCAGATCGACTGGCAGCTGTCGTAGACGTTCAAGTTGTTGCAGACGAACGCTGGCACGCAGGCGTAAACGGTGAGGTTCGCGTTTCCGAGGGTCGAGGTGACGGCGGCACAGTTTCCTTCGCAGTACTGCTCTCCGCCGGCGTTGAAAATGGTCTTTCCGGACAAATCGTACGAGTAGGCTCCGACATAGCAGAGGTTTCCGTCTCCGTATGGCTTGCGTGGTGGGTTGGAGGTCGGGTCGAGGCAAGCGTCACTGTCACAGCAGCACGACTCGAGTCCGTCTTCGAGATTCACGCATCTGTTTGTCGAGTTGAGGGCTCTGCACACATAGGACGGGTCGCAAGTGTAGAGGGAAGCAGTCTGGACGACTCCGTTGTAGGTGGTGTTGAGGTTGACGGCGACGCAGTCTCCCTTGCAGGCGGTCCATCCTCCGTCGGAGATCTGGGTGGATCCGACGAAGATTCCAGAGTAGCAAGCACGTGGGGTCTCGTTCGGGGCAACTGGCGGGAAGTTGGTGATATTGACTCCGGATTGTGCCACGTTGCAGTTGTCGAATGTATCGCAGCAGGCGACGTTCACGAAACGGTCGAGGAAGATGGTGTTGTTCGAGTTGTCAAGTCCGAGCGAACGGCACATAGATCTCGGCGCGCAGTGGAAGGCAGTAACATAGTCGGATCCGACGACGGCTCCGACCGAAGCACAGTATCCGTTGCAGAGAACCTCAGCACCGACTGAGGTGTTGGCGTATCTGGTGTGAACTCCGACGTAACACTTGAGGTTCTTTCCTGGCACACGGTTGTAGGTCGGGTCGATGCACTCGTTCGAGTCGCAGCAGCAAGCGGTGAGAGTGTTGTCGATGGTGGAGCAGTTGTTGCGGAGACCCATGGCCGCGCAAGAGCTGGACGGATCGCAGGTGTAGACGGTGGCGTAGTGAGAGTTGTTGTTGACGGTGCCTCCGAGCGAAACGGACACGCACTCTCCATCGCACATGCGGTAGTATGGAATGCTGATATTGGCTCCGTTGAGGTGGATTCCTTCGTAGCAGACGATTCTCGGATCGACACGCGCTGGGATGGCAGTCACGTTGACGCCAGCTGGAGCGAGGCAGTTGTCAGAGTCGGAGCAGCAGCATCCGGTCACAGCTGGGTCGGCTCCTGGGATCTGGGCACAGTTTCCGTACTGTCCTCCGAATCCGAGTCCGAAGTAACGGCACATGCCGACTGGGGCACAGTAGTAGACGGTCGCGTTCTTTCCGTTGACGACAGAGCTCAAGGATGCGCACCATCCGTCGCAGAACTGGTCTCCTCCGGTGTTGTAGTTGTCTTGTGGGATGGAAACTCCGGCATAGCACCGGAGAGCCGGTGGCGGGGCTCCTCTGTTCGGGTCGAGACAGACGTCGTTGTCGCAGCAGCAGGCGTTGATTCCTCCGAGCACGGTTCCGCACGAGTTGGAGATTCCGGCCTGTTGGCACATGGTGACTGGGTCACACGTGTAGATGGTAGCGTTGTGTGTCTGGTTGGCGAAGACAGTGGTGAAGCTGGCCGAAGCGCACTCTCCCTGGCAGAGACCGTAGGCAGAGTTGGTGATCGGGACTCCGTTGACCCAGATTCCTCCGTAGCAGAGCACCGGGTACTTGGCAGTGGAGACGGCGGTGTTGTTGACGCGTCCAAGAATGTCCGGGTTGTTCACGTTGCAGTTGTTGTTAGCGGAGCAGCAGTAGACCTCGAGCTCCTCGTCCTGTGGCGGGTTGTAGGTCTGTCCTTCGGAGGACTCGAGTCCGAATCCGGCGCAGACGTCGTATGGCATACAGGTGAAGTAGGAGACCTTCTGGCCGTTGACGTTGAAATTGACTCGTCCACAACGGCCTTGGCAGTTCATCTCGGCTCCGAGCCACGTTCCATTGTAGAGTCCGACGGCGCACTTGAGCTGCTTGACCGGGTAGACTGGAGGCACGACGGTCGGGTCGATGCACTTGTCTCCGCTGTTGCAGGCACATCCGGTGATGAGGGCGGTGGGGACTCCGTTGATGGTGGTGGTGTCGACGTTCTTGCACTCGTTGTCAAGGTTCAATCCGGTGAAAACGTTGATTGGGTCGCAGACGAACACTTCTCCCCAGACGTTGTTTCCGTTGTAGGTAGTACGAATACGGGCGGATCCGCACTCTCCGGAGCACTGAGAGAAGCTTCCTCCGGTGATGGTGACTCCGTTGATAGCGATTCCTTGATAGCAAGTCTGGTTGTTCTTGTCCCATGGCGTCGGCGCTGGCGGGTTCGGCATTGGGGCAAGGCTGCGGCAGTCCTGGTCGTAGCAACAGCATCCGCGGATGTTGGTTCCCTGGAGATTGGTGCATCGGGTTCCGGAGGTGAAAGTGTTGTCGTTGATGACGTAGTCACAGAGGGATTGCGGCATGCAGGCGTAGACAGCAGCCTCGTATCCTTGGTAGACTCCGAACACGCTGGTGCAGACATTTCCAGGGGAGCAGGTGACGGTGTCTCCGGTTCCGAAGGTGCTCTGTCCTGGGGTGGTGTTGTTGGCGTAGAATCCGACGTAGCAGATGATGTCGCTGGAAGAGATTCTCGATGCTTTCCTTCTTTACGTCCCAGATTCATTTCCCATTTGGTCAGCTTTTGGAATGCACTATCAATGATAGCTGTTATCAATGTGAAACGTGCGCCACGTTTGCCTTGTTTCAACGTCGAGTTACTTTTATGGCTGCTTGCGTCGAAACCACACACAGATAAGGAGCGCGTCACAATGCAAACCAATTATTCCATTACTCTTATCAGTTTGAAGTTGGTTGGCAAATCGAAACACGTAAAAGACATGAATCGAAATGGGGCAAAGTATACAAACGTGTCGGCGAAAGTGTAAAGGAGGCTAGCTAGCATAGTTCATAGAGATGATGGGAAAGGTTCTTACCGAAAGCCCCCAGTATGACGAAAAAAGGTTCAAAGGGTAGAATGAAACACTTCGAGAGTCAATCTACTAGATCGAAAGGTTTAATACAGTGTAGTTCTCGTATGCCCGGGACTTCTCAAAACGATAGGGATAGCTGGGTCCATTTCGATGAGGAACTCACTTCGGGGCGGCGAAGGTGGACGGCTCCTGGAGGTTTTCCTTGAGGGCGACCTTGTTGCACTCGTCTCCCTTGCAGAAGCACGACTCCTCAAGCTCGCTGCTGGAGCAATCCTGTCCCTGGTTGATGAACGTCTTCATCTTGTTCTCCTCGCACGTCAGAAGGACGAGTCCTCCATTGTTCGGGCTGCTGACGGTCTGCTTTCTACACAATCCTTCGCACGCTCTCTGAAAAAAGTCATCTGGTTGAAGGGACTCGTTCTGAAGGGACTCACGAGTTCCACTGATTTGGATACGATCACATTTTCCGACACGACTAGATTTCCGACTAAACAGTTGTGGGTTGCACTAGCGAAGCTACAACAGCCGGCAAGAGCCAGCAGGAAAATGCCCAAGCGCATCTGAAATACAGAAGTATGAAGGCGTGAGGGGAGAGGAGAAGAAGAAGAAGAAGTGAGTGGGGAGAGCCGACTCGAGCGACGACTGCCAAGATGTAAATTAGGCAGAATGAGGCTCTTATATCGAAGTGAGAGTTGGTTCTTGGTCGTCAATCGGTCGCCGTTATACGGTAGTTGCCCTCTGATGATAAGAGCACGAAGTGGGCGGAGTCTCGAAAAGTGGGAGGAGGCGAGATGGCAAACCACGGTTGCTCGCCGCAGAACAAAGTTAGTGATTTGTGCTGCAAAAGAGGAGAATCCACGTGGAAGAGAGAGAGAGAGAGAGAGCATCTGGAATGCATCGAATCGAGTCGAACGCAAATAATTAGTCACCTTCAATGGGCTCTAATTCAGCAATCAAACTGAAATGAAACAGCCAATTCGTCATTCTGAAACCGCATTCTGAAATCGTGTTCTGATGGCCTTTTATTCGTTTTACAACACCTGATGCGTTTACGAGCGAATGAGTCAGTAGTTCGAGAGACCGACGACTTGGACACTCCACAAGTGGTGGTCATTCGATTTCTCAGAGAAAGTAATAGTATTCGTCAATGCCACGGGATCACACCATCTCCACTGTCTTGTTCTGCAGAAAGTGCAGTTCTACTGAAAACGCCCGGACCAGTCCGAGTCTATGTACTATGTATTCACGGTCCAATGTCATCTGTTCTCTGCAACTTTTCAGTTCATTCCGCCGTTTCGGTGGCGTCTCCAAACTATACTACCCTGCAGTTCCGCTTATGAAGCTCCTCTTCTCGGTCTGGCATTGTTATCGGGGAACACGATAGACAGAATCAAACAATCAGATTGGATCTCACTCGGTTCCGGGTGCGACTCGGGAGCGAGAAGGTACTAACTCGCTTCTTTCCGGTTGCACTTTCACTTTGGTCTCATTTCAGACGCACTTCCATTGCTCCTGATGTTCTTAATGATCGCACACAAATCATTGATCCAATCAACGATCAGTTGCTTTCACTGTTCCGCAGTAGAATTGTCTAGATTGTGGACAGTCACACCAGAACCAATCCAGTTTCGGATCAGCTCCGAGTTCAAAGTCCGCTCCAATCTGAAATAGTGTGGAACCATCAACTTTTGGTTCCGTTTTTCTTCGTAGTTTCTGGTTTCACGTGATTTCCAGCCAGTTTCAGGTTTTCCGCGAACCTATAAAACGGAGTAAATTGTGCTCGATGCCGATAACTTTTTGCACGTGTAACTATGATAATTAATGGGTGTGAGTAGGATACACTGTATCATTCGAGTTATCAGCGAGCCGGAGCACCGAATTCCGGGAATGCTCCGATGGCGAGGACAGGTTGTTGCAGCAGATCCTTCGGGGGACTGAAACAGAAGAGCTGCTGTTTGCTTTGCGGCCACGTATATCACACGCGCAAGTGCACCTCCGTCCTATTTCAGGAGCACACTCAATTGACGACCGAGTGCCTCGCCCAAGTTGGCAACTAGACTATTCCGGTGATCAAGTCATCACACAATGGGTTCTCCCTCTGCTTCTTCTTATTTCAGTTTCAAACGAAGAAAGAGTGCTGTAATATATTGCTGTCTGATATATCAGTTGGCGCTGAAAACCGTAATCAGTGCATCAGTAGTCCATCTCATTTACGTGTAGATTCGCTTCGCGGCGTGGCAAACCGACTCTCGTCCTCCGAATTCCTTCGCTTCCAAGCGCCGGCTTCTTATCATTGAGCAAACGACGATGCCGGAACACGCCTAGAGAAAAAACCGAGAAAGAAAGGAAAGAAGAAGAAGAAGAAGAATGGGAAGGCACTAATGCGATTAGTTTGGAGAGAAGAGCCATTCGAGGAGCGTGTCAGAGACTATCGAATTCACTCTGATCTGATTAGCTGAGGAGCTTTTTGAACTGGAAATAGATTGGCGACACGTGGAAAGGACAACGAACATCTTCTGAATCTTGAATCGATGCTATCAAGAACCTGAAAGCAGGCTCATTTCGGATTTTTGCTTCTGAAAATTCAAAACGTTCCGTCGTGATGAGGCTAGAGGCTCTCTTCGAAATCGCCTTCCGCATCAAACTTCCGTGACAACTTCTCAATCTGAGTCCAGAGAACAGTGCGTCGTCATTTCGTCACCTCACATCCAGCTTTTCATGTCTTTCCCTATCAGAAACACGCCTGCTCTTCTGTTTCATTCGGGCCATTAAAGTGCCACGAAGTCGAGTGTGCCCCGTCGGTTTCATTCCGGTCACAGTTTCGTTTCGTTTCATGTACGTCCGCTGCTACACTGCAATTCCGTAGTCGGGCCGGACAAGATGTACGAATCGAGGCGGCTCCTTTCCAGTCGCACCTCAAACTTTTTATGGCCACTGTTGTGTTTGCAAATGACAGAGAGCACTTCAACTGATAATTTGCCATTGATTTCCTTCTCTCTTCTCCAATTGTGCAGCATACATCAGAACGAGAGAGATCAGGGGGAAGAAGACGCAGACATCGGGAGGGCGGATTTATGCCAATTTGGTGGGGGAGTTTGCGGGTGGGGCTCTTTCAAAACAGCTCCGAAAACGGGTGAGCAAACAGAACTGGCTCGGTTTCTCCTTCCGCGACGGCGCATTCCGCACCGCCAATAATCTGTGTTTTGTCGGGGCGGCGCGATCCGGTCCTCCGTCCAACCATCCACGACTCTATTTGTACTTTTGCGTCCGCAGTTTCCACCCGATGCGGCTGCTTTTCCTGCTTTTATTCACACCTTTCGCGACTTTAGGTGAGGCTACAAACTGATCTGGAAGTGCTTTGAAGCGAGGAAAGTCGTCAAATTGAATCGGTTCAGGAGAGAGTCCCGACTTCTGTCCGCCTCATCCGGTGTACGGGAAGACCCCTGGAGAGGACTGTGCTCAGCCGTCCGATCCGAACGAACTCCCCAAGTCGCCGCTGGAGAAATGGTTCACGAAGAAGATGTTCGAGGACCTGTTCCCGAAGTCGAACATCGGAGCGGGTCCCCATCCGTGTCTGCCCTACTCTTACGAGTCGCTCGTCATCGCCGCCCGCTACTTCCCCGAGTTCGGCGCCTCGCATCCGAATAAGCAGTTCAAAGCGGACGAGCATCACAAGCGCGACGTGGCCGCGTTCTTCGCGCACGCCTTGCAGGAGACGGGCGAGAACGACGTGAGCATGTACAAGTGAGTCGCGTGCTCCCTTCTCCACTCTCCGATTCTCTTCAGCAACACTGACCTGACTCTCGAGCAGGCGCACGAGTGTTTCTACCGGGGCGGCTTCTACAACTGGTTCGAGAGGGGTCCGAACTCTTCGTTTCTGCTCCCCGCCTTCCCCGGATTCTCTCCCGCCGACGGAAAGAGATGCACGGACGAGGGGAGGTACTGCAAGAGCGACGCGATCCTCGACTTCTGGTACCCGTGCAATCCGGACACGGAGACGCACTTCAACCACACGTTCCACAAAGGATGCTACTTCGGGAGAGGGGCTCTCCAGCTCTCGTGGAACTACAACTACGGTCTCTTCCAGCAGTTCCTGCTCACCAAAGGGATCAAGGTGGATCTTGTCGAGAATCCGAATCTCGTGATGACTAAGATGGATCCGCCGCTCGCCATGATGGCCTCCCTGTGGTTCTACATGACTCCGCAGCCTCCGAAGCCCTCGATGCACCAGATCGTCGTCGGAGACTGGAAGCCGTCCTCCAAAAACCGCAGAGCGGGCTATCACGGAGCGATCTTTGGACCCACCTCGTTGATAATCAACAACGAATGCGGCGGAGAGGACAGCGACGAGCCGGGCGGTCCGGGCGAGTCGCGCAGAATCAAGGCGTTCAAGTGGTTCTGCAAGTACTTCAAGGTGCCCGTCGGCTCCGAGAGGACGCTCTCCTGCAAAGGTGACTCGGGAAGATCTTCTCCGTCGTATCCTCTGTCTTTTCAGGCATGCTCGACGGCTTCGAAGCAGTTCAGCATATGTATTCGTGGCATCCCGATTGGGGAAACATGTGGAGGTCCCAGTCGTGCGACTGTGCTCCCGCACCATACGGAGGTCCTCTGCCCTACTACGATCCTAAGATCTACCCGCACGAGTTCACGAAACAGAACGACCGGAACCGTCTGAGATGCGTGTACAGTCTTTACGAGAGTCCCGAGACATTCCGGCTCGACGATGGAAACTCTCCGTGCCTCAAGCACAAACCGAAGATCAGACTGACGAAGACAGGCATCAGGGGTTGAATATGAGTGGTTTCTGTGAAACAATTAAATTATCGATTGAAACAATGAAACTTAACGATGCAACAAAAAATCAACAAGATAATAAAAACAAGAGGAACTAGACGAGTGTTTCACAGCAAGTTGAACTTCTTCTTTCGTTTCCACTTCTTCCCGATCGCTTTTTCGATCCTTTCCATCGATTTCACTGCTTTCTCTTGCTCGCCTGTGAACTGTTTGTCCTGGGATATCTTTTCCAAGACTGACATTATCTGAGAAAAAATCTTTAATGTTCTGACCACGTTCATTTCGGCAGTCTCACCTTTTTGCTGCAGATGCGTGCTGCAGCAGTGGCAGTCGTGCATGCTTGCTCCTTTCCTTTTTCACTCCTCTGATACTTCCTCTCGTTCTCTAATAGACTTCCGAATATTTGTGCCAGATAGTTTTTCTCCCATCGATTGAATCGTCCGCTCTGAATATATCAAAGATCGTTTTGAGACTTTTTGTACGGAGTAGCTCACATGGACAACAGAAGAAATCCACATGTGAAGTCCTTCTCGGTTAAACAGGTCATGGGCAACCGACGGCATCTGAACGGCATTCTGAAGAGTCCTAAGAATCAGAGAACGGCATTTCCGGTCAATCCAGACACTAGAGAACGAGCTAAGGAGCAGTTTGATGCCGGCTCGATTCTGGAGCACTTGGTAGTCGATCGGTTCGAGCATTGCTTCCGAAATCAGCGTCAGAATCCATTCACGCTCTTCAGCGTGATGCTCCGGGGATGAGGAGAAGAGAAGTTTGTAGAATTCGGGAACCTGACGACGAAAAGTAAAGGAATTACAGCCGTGTAGCCACGTCACTTACATTCTGGATGTCGAAAATGGGTTTCATGCAGAGGAAAGCCATAATTTGGGGATATACGTCGCATGAGGGATTCAGAATCAGTTTTGAGACTCTGGCGAAGAAATGGCTGATGACTGAAAAAATAATGGGAATCGATCGGATCGATTGATAACTGACTGCTGGAAATGCGGGGAACGGATGCTTCGAAGCTGTGTTTGAAGAGTCGAATCAGGTACAAAACGAGGGCTTTCTCTGCGAAAACCTCTGTGTTCAGCTCTTGCAGGTGATTCACAAACATCTGAAGACAAGCGAAGGCGAGAGTTCGAACGGACGGATCAGTGGAGGAGGTGCACGAGAAGAGCAGAGCGAGGCAGTTGTGCTCGACGAAGAGTTTCGATGATAGCGGAGACGCCGGATAGAGAATTGAGTGGAAGAAACGAAGCACAAAACGCACGTCGTAAATCTTCTCCGAGTTCTCTTCGGTCAACTGAAATCGAAAAGTAAGAGAGTTCCGGCACAAACTCAAAAAGCTTACAGGCCGGACGTGATACTTTGTTGTATTCCAGAGAGTCGGCGCATCGAAGAACGTTTTGATTGCCTGAAAACGATTCAGATTTGCTTCAATTCCTTCTCTTTTTCTAACTGACATCGTCTGGAGTGATTCTAACATGCAAATCGAGACCCATTTTTCTTAGGTTTTCATAGTTTTTCCTGGCTTCTTCACCAAAGACCAGCGGCTGAAGATCGCTGAAATCGGTGCCGAATTTCTCGAGCGTTTGTAAAACCGCGAAGATTCTCTGATCGACTTCGCAACATGTGGCACGATACGCAATCAGAAGGCTTGTCAGCACTTTCAAATCGACTTCTTTGATCTGTTTCTGCGTTTGCACCTGGAAAGTTCAAATTCAATTTTCAATTGGGAATCGCTGAAAACTCACGTCATCTTTGGCGTCACTCAGCAAAGAAACGAGCTCCGCGAGATCTTCTTCGTTCGGAATCCAGTCGTTTTCTGTGATTTTCGACAAACCCGAAGTCACCTTTTGATCTCTGTCGGAACTTTCTCTCTTCCGTTTTCCCATCTGAATTCGGTTTTAAAACTCCTTGTTTTTTTTTCACATCAAAGATAATGTCAAGATTCTTGAACTTTTTCTTTTTCGACTTGAGTCAGTTCTTGTGGGGGAAATAGACTTCATTTATTTTAGTGTTGTGGGATCGAAGAATCAAAAGTGAAATAATATTTAAAAACTACCTGAAAATGAGGAATGTAGGAGGAAAATCGATAGATTAATGCGATTGGAGGTTACGAAATGAAGAGAAAACGGTTAAATTTAATAATACGATCTTGAGGATAAGGACAGGAATTCGAATGTAACAAGAGACGCGGAGAAGTGTTCACGGAACGAAATACAGTAGGATAATAGGGTCAATATAATAAATAGGGGTACGAATAGATGATATTTTGATGATGAAGTTCTTCAAAAATCATTTGGTTTTCAGACGGTTAGAATTCCACGTTGCTCCAGAAGTCTTCACTCTGCTCCTGCACAGTTGTCTCAGCTTTCTGAGCTGCGCCGGCGGACTGCCTTTTTTGGTTTGACTGCTGTGAGTTGGAGCAGGGCAAGACACCTTGAAAGGCTTTCTCCATGTCCTCTTTGCTCAGTTCTTCCGGCAATCCTTCGCTTTGCTTGTCGGAGCAACGTACATCGGAGGAGAGACTGCTTCCGATGCGGAGCATGCTTGACAGGCGGAGGGTGCTCACAGTGGAGCCCGGAAGGAGCTTCACAGGAGGGCGGTACGAGATGCGCATCCCTTGCTCCGCGAAGATTTCGTATGGTAAGTGGTCTTCCGAATCGTCTGTAGCTATCTATTTTCGGTATAATGACATACAAAAAGAAGAGACTACCGGTCAATCTCAGCGGTTTTTCTTGAGTCTCAAAGTAGTTGCACAGATCGACCAGCTCGTTGCTTTCCTCTCCAAGATGGTCGTTCCAGGGTTCATCAGCCAAATCGCTGCAAAAAATCAATTGAGGGTCGAGAAAAAAGAAAAAAATGACTCACAAGCAGTTTGCAATGTAGTCCCATTCCTGCTTCTCTTCGGAAACGAAATCACACGTCGATGAAGCGTTTTTGTACTGGAGAGGCTGGTCAAAACGGACGCTCTGAAAAAGTGTTGTTAACGACTTTACTCTTTTTAAGATGAAACTTTGTAAGACCTATTAAAGTAGCGCATTAGTTGATTTCGCTGAAACATTTGGTTGAAAGTTGCATAGACTTACTGTGAACGACCACGAATACCAGAGAGAAACAGTTCTGTAGAACGTCATCGGACGATGCATTTTGCCGTCGACTGGCCTTATTGCTTATCTTGCAGCAGAGCAACGGGGTCACAGTGACGTCATTCGACCTCCAGACAGCCCGCCTATGTTCCCCCGCCCCCCGCCCAGACTGTTTATCAAAAACAAAGCTTACTTTTCGCTTTTTGAGTTCCCTCTGTGGAGTTGGTGCCGAAACTGCTTGATCACAGGATTCGTTCGAGAAAACCGCCGACGAATGCTTTTTGAAGACCTTCACCATCTAAAGTATATTTTGAACAAAAACGGAGAAAATGAACAGAAACGGGGAAAATGAACAAACCTTTTATTAGAATATGACTAGAATTTGAAATGCATTCCGGAACGAAACAACAATAACCTGCAAAACAAAACGAATATACAGAAATGGTCAGCCGCGTAATGAATATGTGACGTAGGCAAGCCAGACTGCACACGACCTCCCGCTGAGGGTCATTTCGCGGCATTGTGTTCCCGCGCGCGCCCGCTAGTCATTTGAATTCCGATTCGAATTGACCGCCCGTTTTAGCGGCTCGCGTGATTCGAACCAACTGATAACTCGACTGGTTATCAAAACAGAAAATAAGTTCTGGTGTAAAGAATACGTCAAACCTTTCAATCGAATGAAAAATGATTGGGACGTCGAACAGAAAATATTCATTCGGTTCACAATCTATAAAAGAAGATCTATTACAAAAAGGAACAATACACCAATCAAATATCAGGGAATAAACTTATTGCTTGAGGGCAGCGTTACGAGCGGCTTGCTCGGCCTTCTTGGCATCACGAGAAGCAATGTACTCGGAATGCTCCTTCTTCACTCCCTCCAAAAGATCGGCGAGGCTCTTTCCTTCCAGAGCGGACGCGACAGCGGAATCAACCTGAAAACATGAAGTTCGAAACAATTCGAATATTTTTCCACACCTTAGCAGACTCAAAGTTCGTTGGGAGCTTAGACACAACATCGGCGTTAGCGAGTTGGAATTTGGTGGCCAGTCTGTTCAGCTCATCCTGGAGAGCCTTCTTGACGGCCGGGTCGGAGTTAGCCAGGTTACCGGCGTTCTTGGCGAATTCGCGGATCTTGGTGACGAAGGTCTGCTGGATCAAGTCCTGGCGGCAGGCCGCAGTCGACGAGAACGAACGGACTGATTGCACTGCGCGGAACATACCTAAAACTGAGTAATCGATAAATCAAGAGTGAACAACGACGGTTTCATCGAAATATGTAACACGGAAACGAAAACCAATTGTTGAATACTGAGGAAAAATTTAATCTCCAGTCTTTATTTACAGATGCCAATTGTGAATCAATACAATAATCTCAAAAGTTCAAAAAAAAATAATCGAACTAAAACTTATTCAGTTCGACTAATGAAGATTGCGGACATATTTCTGAAAAAGGGCGAAATTTCTTATTCAGCCTGGAAGAGCTTAAATTGGTTTTTTAATCGATTGAATTAGTACAAGAGGAGGTTCATGCTCAATGGATTACGGACTAGACTCTGAAGATTTATTAAAAGATCAGAAACTAACGGTGACTAGGAAAATGCCAGGAAAGTAAAAAAATTAGGCGGGAAACGAGAGAAGAGGTAGATAGTGCAAAAATACGTGAGAGTGAACATTGACCGCTCAACTGGTCTGCAAACACTGCGTACTACCGTACACCGTCGTGCCACCTCCACCAGCACTCTCACACTTCTACGCCGAGAAGCGGAAAATGAACTGAAATTATTCGATTACCCGTGTGATTTCAATTTGAAAAAAAAAACAGAAAGCAGGACATTGCTAGTTGCGAACTGGACAAAACTAAGCAGTGCAGTGGAGCGTTACCTATTTATTTATTATGGTCAAGAAACATTTTATTTTGTTGGTTAGTGGAGAGAACACAGCACAAACGACATGAAAGGGACATGTAATCACGTATTTTTGCACTAATCATCCTGTTGCGTTTTAGTACACTTCTGAAATGAACGGATTCTAAGAAGCCAGTGCTCGGGGTTAGCATCTAGTTATAGTGCGAAAGCGGTGCGTTTTCAAGCGACTCACCTGGAAAATCATTCCGAAAACGAAAGAAATCATGACGACTGGAATAGTGGCCATGTTCATCAGATTCAGCGAGTAGCGTTTTCCAGTCAAAAGACGGAGTTGCTCGAGTTTCTTCTGATTCATCGGCGGATAGCGGGCACTGGAAGATGTGTGATTCAGAAGAGAAAGTGGGTGGGGAACGAGTAACGTACGCTTGAAGAGATTCTCCGAAGAATCCTCTGTGAAGGACGGACTTTTCGTGGGTGAACGTGTCGAATCCGAACTTTCCACGGTAACGACCCATTCCGGAGACTCCGACTCCTCCGAACGGAAGCGTATCGACTGTCAGATGCATGAGCACGTCGTTCACAGTCACTCCTCCACTGCTCGTTTCTTTCACGAGTCTCTTCACTTTCGCCTCGTTTCTGGTGAAGATGTAGGCCGCCAGAGGCTTCTCTCCCTCGGCAATGTAGTCGAGAGCCTCGGTAAGCGACTGGACGGTGATAATCGGAAGGACGGGCCCGAAGATCTCATCGTGCATGAACGGATCCGACTTTGCAACATCGAGAACAGTCGGCGGGATGAAAAGATCCGAGCGATCACGGTCTCCTCCGATCAGCGTCGAACCTTCGGTCTTATCGAGAAGAGTCGAGATTCGGCTGCAAAAACCTCTTTTGAAAACATTTCTCTTTCCCGGTTGGAAACGGACTCAAAATGTCTCTGATTGACGATTCTTGAGTAGTCCTTACTCGCTTTCACATCATCCCCGTAGAACTCTCCGATATACTTGCGGAGCGCCTCGACGAGCTGGAAAACATGTAGTCTCGTTATGTAGCCTTATCATTCGGTTTGTTCTTTGACAAACACGTGAATGTCATCATCGAGAGACCTTAGGCTTGACACTGCTGTTGACCAGAATGTAGTCCGGCGCGAGGCAAGTCTGTCCGCAGTTCAGCCACTTTCCCCAGGCGATTCTCTTCGCCGAGATATCGATATCCGCGTCGTCTTCCACAATCACAGGGCTACAAACCGACTGACTAACAGTGGGGAACTTGAAAATGAAACTGACCATTTTCCTCCTAGTTCGAGAGTGACCGGAGTCAGATGCTTCGCAGCCGCTGCCATAATGATCTTGGCCACTGGCGGGCATCCTGTGTACAGAATATGGTCGAAGCGTTCTTTGAGCAGGTCAGTCGTCTCCGGAATGCCTCCGTTCACCACTGCCACGTACTTTGGGTCAAAGTACTTCGGAATCAGCTTTTCGAATGTGGCCGCAACGTTCTCGGTCAGCTCAGATGGTTTTATGACAACAGTGTTTCCGGCGGCGAGAGCAGGGACCAGCGGGAGCAGGATCATAGATACCGGGTAGTTCCAGGGCGAGATGATCAGGACGACTCCTTTCGGGTCCTTCTCGATGACTGGCTTGTCGAGAGCAGTTGCAAAAGTCTTCTCCACGTGCACCGCCTTGGTCCACTCGTCGATGTTCGCCAAGAAGTAGTCGATCTCTCCGAGTGTCATTCCGATCTCCAACAGTTCTGTCGACTCATGTCTCTGCAAGTACTCACGTCAATTCTCTTCGTTTCTCGGAGAACCTACTCTTCTCAGATCCTTCCATACGGCCTCGGAGAGCGCCTCTCGGTTATCGACTATGAACTTCTTGAGACGATTGAGCTGTTGCTTCCGGAACTGCACGGATTTCGTGTCTCCAGTTCGGAAATACTTGCGTTGAGTCTCGACGAGGTCCGTGTAGGCCATTTCTTTAAAATAAAAGGGAAGTACGTTTTGGAATTGACTGACCTTAGTTTATATACTGACGGGGGTTATCAAAGGAAGGAAAAAAAGTGGCTGGAAGAGAGAAGAGATGGCGTCACACAAAGAAGGAGAACACAAAACAGAATTCGGAGAAATGACCACATGATTACAGAAGACGTCGCCGGCGCAAACAAGTAGCCGCCAGTCCGTTGATCAAGGTAGCATTCATAATCGCTTCGCGCGCACGCAGCAATTTGATTCGCCGAAAAAAAAACCAACCCCACAAAACGAAGCGAAATTCTCGAAATTTCAAGTTGAATCAAAAAAGAAAGTGAAAGTTTTCTGCGTTTTCAACGATTTCGTTGGGAAACGTGGAGAATCGAGAGAAATGGGGAAGTGATAAAAGGGGGAAATGGGGATAATCGGGAAAAGAAGCGAAGATGACAGCGAGAGACTGTTCAAGGACGATCGACTGTTTTTGTTATGGAAATGGAAAAAGGGGAGACTGGAACCGAAGAATGTGTACAGTTTGCTGGACAGACTCGTTCCGAATGGACCGTCTTAGAGGTTTCAGGCCCGGCGGCCTTCAGAGAAGACCGATTCGCTCTTTCGCAAGTTTTTGAGTGAAATTCGAATAGGAAAGAAAGATTAGCCATTTTATAGATATGCGAAACTCGGGTTTTCTGTGACAGAAAAGACAGTTTGCAGACTCCGCATGGTCAGTTTAAGAATGGCGCTGATAACAGAAGGAGGCTCGGAGAGCCCGCCTTCGACTGCTTGTTTTCACATTTCTGTGTTTCAAAACGAGAAAAAGAAACAGAAACTACACGAGTAGTCGGGTTTCTCGATGTTCGCAAATCGAAACGGCGAAAGATAGAAAGTGGCATGACAAGCGAGAGGGCGAGAGACGCAGAATGGGAGCAAGTAGCTAGAGTCTACCCGAAAAGAGGTATTTGAAGAACGAATCGAGCGTCGCGTCCGAACATTTCGTCTTGTGACACAATATTATTCATTTGAATTGAAGGAGAAAAACAGTAAAAATAAAATAGTAGTGAGAAGAGAGCGAAGAAAACGAAAACAATCGAATCATCACTTTGTTCTGGGCATCTTGAAGACCGGCTGCAGCTCCTCGTCTTCCTCGTCTTCTGGTTCGACTGTCGTCTCTTGGAAAATTTTCTTGGGCTGCGTTTTTCGATACGCCTTGTCGATGTACAACGGATTCTCTTCGGCGTCTTTCGCGTGTTTCAAAATGCTTGCACGAACATCCGTGTCTTTGAGGAACTCGGCGTTGCGGGCAGTTCCGATTTGCTTGGCTAAGTAAGAATGAAGACTTCCTCCGCTGGCAGCCACTCGTCCGTTCGCACTCTTTCCGTTTATCGGCATATCTGCCGGTTTCCGGAATTCAGGGCGAAGCTTGTTGTCTTGCATTCGCAGGTATTTTTTGATTCGCCATCCGGTCACTTCCTTCTCTTCTCCTTCCTCTCCACGCGGCTGGAACATTTCCAGAGAAAGAGCTGAAAGACGTTGAACCTGATAGGACAAGAAACAAGAAACGACTTACGAGAAAGGACCATATCTTCCCTGACCACCTCGGAGGCTCTGTTTCTTTTGAGCGGCTTCGTAACACACGACATTACTCCTCGTTGAGAAATTGTCTGATCATAATAGACATGAATCTTGCCGTCGGAGAGCCCCACGATGATCTGGTTGAGTCGAGGGTGCCACTGGATTCGGTGACACGAGACTCCCGGAAACTCGATCTTGTAGACGAGGTCGAAAGTCATCGGATCGAAGAATTGCAACGAGCCGGGAGTATCCTTATTCGGCGATGAAGTTCCTGTGAAAACCAGTTCGGCGCGCGGGGAAAATCCACAATCGGTGCTGGAAAAGACAGATTGTGCTATGAATTTTTTTGAAGCGGAATTACCTTTTGAACGCGTTTTCCAGTCCAGTTTTGACAAGCATAGGCTCTTTTGGATTGTCGAGACTCCAAAGTTTAAGAGTGTCATCAAATCCACGGGAGATCAATCTTCGTGAATCCGGAGAGAAGGCGATGGAGGTGATAGATCCGTTGTGCGCTTTTCGAACGAGATAATTGACATTCACATACTGGGATCCATATTTCCAGGCCTGGATAGATCCGTCGTCGCACCCGGCAGCAATCCACTTTCCGTCTGGAGAAAAGGTGCATACTTGTGGACTGACTCGCTTCCCATGAGCTCCTTTTGTTTTGATGACCTTTCGATGCTTGTTTATGCACTTCGTGATCACTTTGTGATCTTCGAGGCTCCAGATTCGGAGGCTTCCGTCGTCAGAGCACGAAAGAAACTCGTTCTTGTTAAGTGGATTGAACTCGACACAGTTCACAGTTGCAGTGTGACCTTTCGTGATGTTCAAATCGACAATGTACTGATCTCCTCGGACAGTTTCCGACCATTGCTTTCCTTGTCTGTCTAGTAATCTGATAATCGCTTCTCCACTTGCGACAACAAGAGTCTCTCCATTTGGAGAGAAAGCCAGCGAGTTGATGACGTGGCTTTCGGCTGGTAGAAGCTCTTTGTCGTGTCTCAGAGACATATCCATTTTTTGAAAGTCGAAAAGTTTCACATAATAATCCAGACCACCACTTGCAAAGCGGACTCCGGGCGGTTCGACTCGCAACGCACTGATTCCTTGAGTTCCGTGTACGATCTTCGCTTCGCATGCCGCGGGGATAAGTTTCATGATTGAAATCGCCTCTGTCTCGTCGAAATCACTGTCATCGCTCGCATTGTCGTCGATTCTTTCAGCAGTCGAAGGACCAGCTTCATCTTTTTCTTTTTTGAATCCAGGAGGCAAGGCTGGCATGAAGTCTGAAAAAAAGGGGGTAGAAAATAACTTCTACTAATGTTTACCATCATCGTCATCGGAAACGGCCGAAGAAGAAAGACCAGATTCTGAAGCTGATTTTGAAGCCTCTGGGATAATACTTGAAGAACTTTCCAAATTATCGGATTTCGGGGCGTTGCTCAACGCTTGAGCCATAATCGATGGCAAATCAAAGACTCGCGCTTTCTTTTCAGAATTTTTTTTCGGAAGGGAATTATCCATTTCTGAAAAATATTAACTTCAAATTATTTTTTCAAGGGGAGAAAAGACAGGGGAAATCGTTTCGAAAATTGAACAAACTTAGAGCGCTCGAACAGAGTTGCTTCGGGGTCGTGGCCAGCACTGGGGACTCCTCGGCCATGATGCAACTTTGGACCGCCGCACAGTCCAATCGTGCCGAGACCCTTACGAAAACCGTAATCTTGTAGCCTTGGCGCCATTTGAATTTGTTTTCACCTATTTGTTCGATTTTTTCGGCTCGTTTTCCGTGTCATCGATTTTTTGAACAGATCATCGATTTTTTAAAAAGGAGCAGTTCACATTTATGCAAGATTACACAAGCTGACCGCTCACTGATGAATCGCTACGTTGTGAAAATTTTCGAAACGTGGCGCTCAATTTATCGCGCAGTCCGCCTTCTTCTCTCAACCCGCTTTTCCAACTTTCTAGTGTTAAAACCTTTCGGGATATGAATGATTGCTCGTTTTCAATTTTATTGCTCTCAGTTATTCAACATTTAAACTTTCTATTCTTGCAGGTAATCAGTGCCTCGTAGCACCTCAAAAGAGAGAAATGAGCGCTCCTGCATCAGGTGCCGCCTCTGGAGGCGACGATGCTGCTGATAGAAATGTCGAGATGTGGAAGATCAAACGGCTCATCAAAAGTTTGGAGCTCGCGAGAGGGTGAGTAAGTTAATGTTTTCGAAATGTAGAGAGAATTAATTCAGAAACGGAACTTCCATGATTTCTCTTATTATTCCACCAAGAGATCAGGTGGCCAGAGTCCAAAGAATGTTGGCTGATGAATACGGAACTGCTTCAAACATCAAATCGCGCGTGAACAGGCTTTCTGTTTTGGGAGCAATCACTTCTGTGCAAGGGCGTTTGAAGCTGTACAATAAAGTGCCGCCAAATGGGCTTGTCGTTTACTGTGGAACGATCATGACTGACGAAGGAAAAGAAAAGAAAGTGAACATTGATTTCGAGCCATTCAAACCAATTAACACTTCCCTCTATCTCTGTGATAACAAGTTCCACACTGAAGCGTTGCAAGGTGAGATTATTGAAACTAGTGCCACTGTGAACATCTGGCGTCTTCAGGCCTGCTTGCTGACGATAACAAGTTCGGTTTCATTATTATGGATGGAAACGGTTGTTTGTTCGGAACACTGCAAGGAAACACGAGAGAAGTTCTTCACAAGTTCACTGTTGATTTGCCAAAAAAGCATGGTAGAGGAGGTCAGTCAGCCGTTCGATTCGCTCGTCTCCGTAATGAGAAGCGGCATAACTACGTTCGAAAAGTTGCTGAAAATGCTGTTGAAATGTTCATCAAAAACGACAAAGTCACCGTCGCCGGACTCATCCTTGCTGGAAGTGCTGACTTCAAAACTGAGCTTGGCCAGTCTGACATGTTCGATCAGAGACTTCAAGCCAAGATGATTAAAACCGTAGATATTGCATACGGAGGAGAAAACGGCTTCAACCAGGCTATCGAACTTGCTGCCGATACTCTTGCCAGTGTCAAGTTTATCCAAGAGAAAAAATTGATTGGAGGATACTTCGACGAGATCAGCCAAGATACTGGGAAGTACGTGTTCGGAGTCAAGGATACTCTTTCCGCTCTTGAGATGGGAGCTATCGAGACTCTCATCTGCTGGGAGAACTTAGACATTGTTCGCTACAAGCTAAAGAACTCAAACGGAGAAGACATCCTGTTGAACTTGCGGCCCGACGAAGAGAAGGACAAGTCCCATTTCACTGACAAGGAAACCGGACAGGATTTGGAAATTATCGAAACCCTTCCACTTTTGGAGTGGTTCGCTAACAACTACAAGGTTTGATTTAGCTTATTAGTTTTTTACAAAAAAAACGGTTGTTATTCTAGAACTTCGGCGCTGCTCTGGAAATTGTAACGGACAGATCCCAAGAAGGTGCGCAATTCGTACGCGGATTCGGAGGTATCGGTGGACTTCTGCGCTATCGCGTTGACCTGACGCATCAGGATTTGGAAGACGAGCTCGACAACATTGACCTTGATGATTATTGATCACGGGCGGCAGTAGTGAGCCACTGGGCGCTTATCCTCTCACTTTTCTTTCTACTATTCAAACTTGTGTTACCCATACTCTTCATAAAACTTCCGCTTTTTCCCCGTATATTTTCATTTCTATGTATCCCACCCCATATCATAACTGCTTTCTTTTGTTTCACCGATTTTGCGCCCCGTGTCCCTCTCTACTGTCGTTCCGTTTGGTCTGCTAATGCTCGAGCTGCAAGGAAGGCCGTTCCGGCCTGCCGAAAAACTGGAAAAGAAACGTTCGCTTCTGGAGCAAAAAGGCAATGGAACCCATCTGTGACCGGGGGTAAGATTTTCTAGTCACAATGTTGCGGAAGACATTGTTGTGACCAACGTTCTAAAACAGGTTTTTCAATAATTGTTTTTTTAGGTAGAGGCACGGGCGCCAAACACTCGATGACTTCAACCCTTCCGCTTCATTCGGTGGATGTTTCTACTCGCAATCCCAATGATGTTTCATTATGATTCTATTTTCTTTCTATTTCAAAAATGTGGTTGATTTAACTTATATTATTGGTGTTAAAGGTCACCTTGACCTCGTGAAGTGTTGACCGTGCTATAAAGCATTTGTTAATAACACCTCCATTTTTCCGAGTCATATCAAGGGTACAAATTCCCACTAGTCAAATATGTAAGTGGAAAGGTGAATGACACAAACAGTCACTGACTGATAAGGGCGTGAGAGAAGCGAGAAGAAACTGCGAAACCGCCCGTTTTTTCGTTTCCTCTTTCTTCTCGATTGATCGATTTTCTGCAGAGAATGGTCGAAAACAACACGCTCGTCATCACGGGCGGCGTGGTCGTCGTCTCGAGCATCGCCATCTACTTCTTCCTGAAGGCCACGAAGACGTGCCCTTTCTCTCTGTGCAAGAAGACCGTCAAGAGAACTCTAGTGGATGATTCCGTCAAGTACCCATTGCCGCTCATCGAAAAGTTCGAAATCAGTCATGACACTCGAAAGTTCCGCTTCGGATTGCCATCCAAGGATCACATTCTCGGACTTCCCATTGGACAGCACGTCTACCTGAGTGCCACCGTAAGAATAAGTTTAGAACCTTCCAGATTAAAATCCTCACTCCCAGATCGACGGAAAGCTCATTGTTCGTCCATACACCCCGGTTTCTAGCGATGAAGACAAGGGATTCGTCGATCTGATGGTCAAGGTCTACTTCAAAAACACCAACGAAAAGTTCCCGGACGGTGGAAAGATGAGTCAACATTTGGAGAGCTTGAAGATCGGAGATACGATCAGCTTCCGAGGACCGCAAGGAAACATTGTCTACAAGGGACACGGACTATTCTCTGTTCGTGCCGACAAGAAGGCCGAGCCGAAAGAGCGCATCTTCAAGCAGCTCTCGATGATCGCCGGTGGAACTGGAATCACTCCGATGCTCCAGGTCATCGCCGCCATCCTTCGTGATCCAACTGACAGCACCAAGATCCGACTTCTGTTCGCCAATCAGACCGAAGACGACATTCTCTGTAGAAAGGAGCTCGACGAGCTTGCCGAGCAACATCCGGGACGTTTCCGTGTGTGGTACACTGTCGACAGACCTCCTGCGAACTGGAACTTCTCGTCTGGATTCATCAACGACGACATGATCAAGGTTCTTTGTCACAGAAGTTATTCAGACTATCCATCTTGTTCCAGAAAAACCTCTTCGCCCCGTCTTCCGATTCTGCCGTTCTCTTGTGCGGACCGCCTCCGATGATCAACTTCGCGTGCACTCCAAATCTCGATAAACTCGAGTACGATCCAGCCAACCGTCTTCTCTTCTAGTCACTTCCTCTCGCAGTTCATTTTTTCTCCTATCTCTTAGTTTAGTTGTCCCATACCTTGGTCTGCCAAGAATAAATTCTTTTTCGGATTCAGTTCCTCTTTTCATGCTCGAAGAGCACGATTGCCGCCGGAAATGAGCTCAATGAGTCGGAACGCGCGGCTCACCAGAACTCATTCGTGCTCAGAAATGCCGAATTTACTGGCGACAGCCTCGCAAGTGGCGAATTCCCTTTCGAATTTGAAAGCCAAGTACATAAAATATTTGGAGACACTGTGTTCTGCTAATGGAATCGACATTTCGAGTCTGAAGGTGAGCGTGAGCTCCGAAGAAATTCAGAAGACGTGCGGGTGGTTCAGACGGAGGGAGATGCTCACAAACTGCTCGAAATGTACTTCGGCGGCCTTCCCGTGCTCGTCGGCCTCAAGTATTTCTCGCATCTTTCGGTGCTCCGGCTCTTCGGACAACAGATTTCTTGTCTCAAACCGCTCGCCGAAGTGGCCCCGACTCTGGAGGAGCTGTGGGTCTGCGAGGGCTCCGTGAAGGATCTTTCGGGTGTGGAGCACTGCGTCCGGCTCAAGAAGCTCTTTCTCTACGAGAATTCCATCGAGGACGCCACGTGTCTTTCCGCACTCACTTCTCTTCAGCACCTCAATTTGGCCTCGAACAAACTGAAAAGTCTCTCGGTAATACGTGAAGAGAATCCCAGCGATATCTAGTCCTTCTTGGCATACTCTCAGAATATCTCTTTTTTCAGTTTCTTCGTTACTTGAAAGATTTGACAAACCTGTCGTTGGCCGACAATAAAATGAAAGATTCTGGTGAGAAGATCCATAGTTGCTGTCTTCAATTTCGTCTTTTGAGTGATTTCGTCCGCATTCTGGCCCGAGAACGTGCAGCATCTGGACGTCTCCGCGAACCGATTCAGCTCGAATCGAGTCCTGTTCCCAGTCACCCTGCTCTCCTCGCTCCGATCCTTCCACCTCGATCCGATCTCTTCGCAGTCCTCGCTCGCTCCGAACCTCTTCTTCGCCTGGCTCGCCCACTCGTTCCGGTTCATCGAATCCGTCGACGAGGATCCCATCGCCGACTCGTTCGTTTCCACTTTCCGACCCATGATCGACTCGGTGTTCGCCGAGAAACTGGCGAAACTGGCAAAGTTCGACGAAAAGTACAACAAGGATCTGCGAATGGTGGAGAAATATGCGGGAAAGATCGAGAACCGGCTCGCGTGTCTCGCGGAAGCGCTCGCCGTTTTGAGGGACTCGATGCAGACGAAAGACGCGAAGAAGGAGATTGTGAAACGGGTACACGAGATATGCGTCACCAACTCGAAGGCAGTCAAGAACATCAAAAGTGGGCGGAGCCAATTTGCTGAGGAGAAGTCGTTTTCTCGTTTCAGAGAACTACACGGTTCTGTCGGAGTACGTTCGGAGTCTCTCGAGATACCGGGTCTCGTGCGACATGGAGTCGTGCCAGACGTTCCAACTGAGAGAAGGCACTGCCGAGGAGCTCGCCTTCCTCACGCAGACTCTCAACTACAGCTGTTCGATGAAGAACTGCTACGAAGTGAGCATTTTCAGCTCCTCATCGAGTTCTGACTTCTCCAGATTATCATCAAATCCTGTTCAATTTTGGGCGAAGTGAGCAAAAGTGATGCGGACAAGTTGTTCATTTTGGAGAGGGATTGCACTGAGAAACTGTTCGATTTGCGGACAATCTTTCATTTGTTAGATCGGTTTCAACGGAACGATTACACGAAACATGCGGTGAAACTAGTGAGAGACTTTGAAGTTTTGAAGAAGCAGGCCAAGGAGAAAACGACAATCTTCTTCGTGCCTCTTGTGCTCTCGAGACACGCGACGGCTCGCGGAGCAGCAAAGTTCGTCGACGAGGATAGGATGGGGTCCTCTTCGAACGACAGTTTGGGATGGTCGGATGTGCGGCTGGTGGCGGTGCTGGCGGTGGAAGTGCAGCCGATGGGACAGCTGACGACGGACCAACTGAGACACATGGACCAGTTCGAGGAGTCGTACAACGAGCAGTTGAGGAAGTTGAACGAGATGAACATCAAGTTGGACGTGAAGGAAGAGAGACATCGGAAGATCGAGGAGACGACCGAAGCGTCGCTCGATCAGATCAGCAGTCAAGCGTCGAAGGTGAGGAAGGTGTCGGATGTGCTGGCGAATCCGAACAATCTGATCGGGAGGGCCTGTGACGAGAAGCTGCCGTTCGACTGGTTCACGATCAGAAGCCCTCTCGAAGTGGCTCTCGCTTATTTCGACTTCAAACCCGTGAAGGACATCAATGAGATGACGGTGAGTGCTGCCTTTGAAGATCAACGACCGTCTCCAGTTCCAGATGCGATTGACGGCTCTCGAGCTCTCCGAACAGAAGCTGACGAAGCTGGCGGGAATCCAGGATCTAGTGAGTCTGCAGTTCCTGTCTCTCCGCAAAAACAAACTGACTTCTCTGAAAGTGGGTTCTGAAACGTCCGAAAGAGGATCGTGTCGAGTACGCTCCAGAAGTTGAACCGGCTGCCCTGTCTGCAACTCCTCGACGCTTCTTCCAACCACATCGCCAAGATCGAGCAACTTCCGAGCTCCCTACTTCACCTCGATTTGAGCCAAAATCGACTGCAGAGCTTGTCATTTTGCCAGAGTTTGGGAGTCAGTTTCAGCAGGAAATCACTCAGAGTCGTCTGGATTTTCAGAATACAAGACAGCTTCGAGTCAATCGAAATCAAATAAAATCTCTGAAAGGAGTCGAACTGTGTGCTCAATTGGAGACTCTTTTCATGAACGACAACTTGCTGAAAGACAGAAGCGAACTGGAAATTCTGAAAGTAAGAGGTTTTCTGAGAGGAATTGTAGAGATGCTTCTTCAGACGATGCCCAAACTGACCCACTTGGACATGTCGGGGAACGCGATCAGTTCGACGGAAGGCTACAGACCGAGAGTGATGCAGGCGGCGCAGTTCCTCATTTCTCTCGACAGACAGATAGTGAGTGAAAAGAGAGAGACTTCCGAAAGAAGGAGAAGATTCAGATTCCTCTGGAAGAGAGACACGTGAACACGATGAAGCAGGCGACGAGGGGGCTCAGTTTGGAGCTCATAGAGAGGATGTGAGTCTGCCCAGTCTTCAAGAATGGACTCTTCGTTTCAGTTGTCCGGAGTGGAGAAAGAAGAAGGAGCTGATGGTTTGCGAGCAGAAAATAGAGCAGATCATACTGGAAAAGTCACAAGTCGAAGAGTGCGCACATCATCTGAGGGAGCCCATCAACACTTCATTTTCCAGACTCGCGCACCTCCGATTGATCGATTTGTCGAAGAACAAACTGTCGAGTGTTCGGGAGATCAGTCCGCTGAACATCACGCATCTCATCCTCAATAACAACTGTCTGAAGACGATCGCCGTCAACGAGGGAGCCAGTTTCCAGCCGTTTCAGTGTCTCGAGAACCTCGACGTTTCCTTCAATTCGCTCAACAATACAAGCATTCTCCGACTCGGGATTCCTCTTCTTCTCAAGCTAAAATGCATCAATCTCTCGTATAACGCTCTATCCAGGTGACAGTCTGACCTCTATCTCAAGCCGGGAAGTCTCACAACCAGAATCTGAGATCCTCAGGTTCGACTGTGCTCTCTTCGACATTCCGAGTCTGGAGTCGATCGATCTGAGCAACAACTCGATCAAAACAATCGTCCGTCGTCCGCTCCGCTCGCTTCTGTCGCTTAGCCTCCAGAACAACAGACTCACCACACTCACTCCTCTCTCCTGCCCGAACGTTTTGACTCTCGACGTTTCCAACAACAAGTCTGCTTTCATTCTCTTCCCCTTCTGACGCCCATTCTCTTCCAGACTCGCTTCATGCGCTTCTCTGAAGCCCCTCTGCGAGTGCAAGTCTCTTGAGACTCTCGACTGTCGCAACAACTCGGTGACCGAGAGAAGAGTCTACGTCGACTTCATCAAGGCGCAAGTTCCATCTGTCAGAAGGCTCGACGACGAGCAGATGAGTACTGAAATCGACGTCACGAAAAGAAGACTTTCAAGGGCGAACGAGATAGTTTCGATGAACAGAAGGGGCAGGTAACGTGGGAGGGTCGGAGGAACTCAGAATTCCAAAGTGCTCTTCAACAGCATGGTCACATCGTCTATGCTTTCGTGGTTCGAGAAGGAAGAAGGAGAGTCATTGAACGCCACGAAAAGAGCTTCGAGCTTCCTTGAACCATCTGTGGCGGAGGCACCGAGCAGACCACGAAGGTTGGAGCCGTTGCCAGGAAGAAGGAAACCAGATGACAGTCTTGGGTTTATGCTTCTCGGAACAAAGTGAGGAAAGATCCGGAAAAGGTAGTATTCAAATCCAAGTTTCAGG
Source organism: Caenorhabditis sulstoni (assembly GCA_963966605.1). Taxonomy (NCBI): domain Eukaryota; kingdom Metazoa; phylum Nematoda; class Chromadorea; order Rhabditida; family Rhabditidae; genus Caenorhabditis; species Caenorhabditis sulstoni. The sequence goes on from OZ016479.1 coordinate 7,585,305, forward strand.
GCAATACAGCACAGGAAAGAATAAAAACGTCTTCGTTCGTTTTGAAACTTTAGAAGTTTTGCCATTTAATAAAATATTGTATTTTTTCATATGCATTTTTTCAAAAGTATAGGCCACTTTGACATGAACCTGCTCTTCTCTATCCCGAAAAAGGACTTCACAAGCTCTTCCCATCTCATTTCCATTCAGAGAACGAGAGAGTGTGCTATGTGCGGAGACGAAGAGTGCGAGAGACGGCCGCAGTCTCGTTGCGGAACACGCGAATCTGCAGCAGTTTATTGACTTTCTACTGCTTTTCGTGGGCAAAAGAGCTCTCGAAAAATTTTCAGCGACCCCAAAAATAAAAACTGTTGCCAGCACACCCAGCTTCTTTTTGATTCATTTTGTTTTCAATCGTAACCGCCACCGCTCTGCTTTTCATCATCAAAAGCAAACAAAGCGCCCGTGCTCCTCATGGAAATTCGTTTTCCTTTTGCGGCACCTCCACACAACAAATCGATTGTTTTCAGGATGACGATATGAAAATTGTGAAAGGCGTCGCTTTCATCGTTCTCGTCTTCTTCTCGTCGCTGCTCGGCACCGTCTTCTTGCTGTTCCCCCTCGTGCCACTCGCCTGGCTGGCTCCGAAGCTGTGGCGCACAGCCGCCGACCGACTCGTAGGATTCTGGCTGACATTTCCTTGTGTGAGCAGTGATTCATCTGACAGTTATCACCTTTTCGAAAAAAGTATTGCAGTCGCTGATCGAATGGGTGTTTGGCGTGAAGTTCCGAGTGACGGGCGACCTCATCGACCGGAATGAGCCGGCAATTCTTCTGATGAACCATCGAACGAGATTAGATTGGCTCTTCTCTTGGAACGCCCTTTACAAGATGGATCCATGGCTTCTCACTTCAGAAAAGATCTCCCTCAAAGTGAGTCTCTCCATGCCACTTTTCCTAAGAAGAAAACTCTTCAGGCTCCTCTCAAAAAGATTCCCGGTGCTGGTTGGGCTATGAGCAGTGGATCCTACATTTTCTTAGACCGAAATTTTGAAAAAGACAAACCGATTCTGGATCGGATCGTGAAATACTTCTCAGAAAGCGGCAACTCGTACCAGATCCTTTTATTCGCAGAAGGAACTGATAAAGGAGAGCGAGCGACCCGTCTCAGCCACGAGTTCGCCGACAAAAACCGCCTTCCGAGGTACGAGTATGTGTTGCATCCGCGGACGACCGGGTTCAAATATCTGCTAGATTTGATGAAAAAGGGTGAGGGTTTACGATAGGATGACAGTACCAAAAATCGGATTTCGCAGAAAATTACGTCAAAAACGTTTATGATCTCACAATTGCATACAGCGGAACGATTGTCGATACGGAGACAAAGTTGTTGCAAGGAAATTTCCCAAGTGTGAGTTCGCGTCGGATAACATTCCATGATGGAATTTCCATCTCTAGTCTTCTCTTTCAGACAGTCCACTTGGACGTTAAAAAGTACGAGATAGACGAAATTCCGGAAAAGGACGGGTGTGAGAAGTGGCTGAATGGATTGTGGTCGGAGAAAGAGAAGAAACTGAAAAAGTTCTACGAGGGAGAGGAAAGATTAGAAGCGAGCGGCCAGCGATTCGAGTGGCCGGTGAGTCGACGATCTCTTGATTCGGTGTGACACGTGTCTTGCAGGAAAACACTGCCGGCCTCGGGTACTCGATCGCCTTCGCGTTCTGGTCGATCGCGTCGTTGCTTTGGATCGGTGCCATCTATGCGCTGCTGTGGGTCAAGGTAAGCGAGAAATTACTTCTCGTTCGCGATTTACTCGTTCCGTTTGTTTCCCATTCAGATCTACGTCCTCGTCGCAATCCTATTTTATCTGGCGGCTCTTCGTTTCCATAATGGAGCGGAGTTCGTGTTTCTCAACTGGTTCGAGACCCGCAATCATAAGAAACTTGAGAATAAGGCCGATTAGAGAGTGATGTCTTCGTCCGTTGTAAACGGGAAGATTGATGACGTCGCTTGTCTCCTGTACTTCGTTCTCTGCCTTCTTCTAGTCGTCGTTTCTCTTATTTCTGCAAATTCCTCCGCCTCTTTCTGTTTTCGTTCTGTTCAAGATAAAGTTTATTGCAAGTCCCATCTTACATTCCGTCATATTTATCGGTTCCTCTCTTCCGATTTTTTTCTTTCTAACTGCCCACTTTCTCAACAAATCTTCTATTCAGAATGAGCTCTCTGAACGAGCCACCCGTTCTCGGAGCCGGTCAACCAGTCGGAACTCGGCTCAAGGGATGGCTCTTCGCCGCTGCGATGCTACTCTCCGCGTTCTTCGGTATCTCTTTTTCTTTCCGAAAACCGTCCGAATTCTTTCTTCTAGGCGTCCTCTACATTGTCACTCCAGTCGTTGTTCTTCTCTTCGTTCGACCTCGTCTCTGGCGGAAAATGCTCGATCGACTAGTCGGAATCTGGGTGATCATGCCTGGAGCTTTGTGCAACTACATTTTCGGGGCGAACATACGCATCAAGGGAGACTTCATCAACCACGAAGAAGCTTCTCTGATCATCATGAACCATCGCACCCGACTCGACTGGCTCTTCTTCTGGAACGCCCTTTACAAAATGGACCCGTGGTTGTGCACGACTGAGAAGATCTCTTTGAAAGGGATGCTGAAGTACGTGCCGGGAGCCGGATGGGCCATGCAAGCCGCCTCGTACATCTTCCTAGACCGATCCTTCGACAGCGACAAAACAAAACTGGATAAAATCCTCAACTACTACGCAGCAACCGAGTACAAGTATCAGGTATGGTCTTTGCAGGCCGCCTGCAATTCCAGCATGTTTTCAGCTGCTTCTTTTTCCGGAAGGAACGGACAAGTGCCCGAAGGCGACGGAGAGAAGTCGGTTGTTCGCAGAGAAGAAGGGACTGGTGCACTATCAATACGTGCTCCATCCCAGAGTCACCGGATTCGTTCATATTGTGCAGACGATGCGCAGAGCCAACAACATCAAACACATCTACGATGTCACAATCGGATTCGGAGATGCTATCGTCCAATCCGAAGTCGACATTGCGGCTCACGGAGTTTGTCCCAAGGAGATATATTATCAGGTATTCAATGCCCCCGTTTTCCAACCAACACCTTCTAATCTAGGTCGTCAAGTATCCGATCGAGTCGATTCCAAAATCAGACGAAGCTCTCGGAGAATGGCTGATCGATTTATGGAGAAGAAAAGAAGAAAAACTGAGAAGGTATCCCGTCAGATTTCTTCTTTCTCTTCCAATTCTGATGCTCTCCAGATTTTATGCGATGCCTCGAAACGTGAGACAATTCGATGACACTCCGGACGGAACCGAGTATGAACTGGACAACAACACCGACACCGCTCAGAAGTGGCTCATCGGATTTTGGTGCTTCACGACCATCTTCTGGATCTTTATGTTTTTTGAGGTCCCTATTTCCTTTCTTCGTCCTCTCAAAATGTCCTGTTTCCAGAGCCCGATCATGTTCTGGTGGGCAATTCTCTCGTGCATTTTCTACGCTATCGTCCACAAGTTTTACGGCGGTCTCGAGTTCCTAGCTATCGATCGGTTCAATCAGTCTCGCCAGTACGGCGTCGTCGGACAGGATCCAGAAGCACTCAGCACTTGAATACCCAATCTGACATAAATGTGCATACTTGATGACTAATATCGTGTATGATATCGACTTCTCCTCTCTCCGATTACTTGCCATCCCTTCTTTTCTTCGCAACCGTGAGATTCAACTCTACTAAACCGTTTTCTAATGACAGAAAGCCTCCGAATAATGTACGGATGCATGGTGCTTCTTCTTCAATAAACGATTCATGTGCGGGAAGATCAAAGAGATGTCCGAGCAGACTTGTTGTGCACAATGGACTTGAGTCGGAAAGTCAGGTGTCGGCTCGGCCAGGTGAATACACTTGGATCGGTGCCAATGTTCTCTGACAGATATTTGATATATGAGCACCATTGAAAAACTTTTTGAATTGCTAAGTTTTGTTTCAATTTTATACTTATTTAAATTCCAAAATTTTGCAAAACGTTTCTCGAAATTATCGTATTTTAAAGGCACACAACACCATTTTGAGCGTGGGTCTCGAAACGAATTCGAAACATGTTTTTCTCGAAATAATTTATTGATGGTTTTTGAAGACTTTTTCACTTTTCGCGTGTTTCTGCTTCTAAATACTGTTTTTTCTCCGACTCCCTCTTTTCATTGCAAAATAATAATAAGTCGGTGCGCATAAATGATCCGATTCAAATATTTGCCCAACATTGTCTCTCATTTTTCCTGCTCATTCCCTGTCTTTTCTTGTTTTCTTCTCCTTTCACTATCAATTTGAAACGTTTCGATCTTTTCCGTTCATAAAAGAAGGCCCTAAACCTTTCGTTCCGTCGGTTCGCAACCCAATTTGCATTTGAATGCCCCCGTCCCTACCTGACCACTTCAGAATAGCCGATCGCTTTCTCCTACTCTTTTCGTTCTTCTAGTGTTATACTATGAGCTCTGGGATCTCTATTTCTTTTCTTTTTAGTGTGTTCTTCGTGTTCACATCGTTTTTTGTTCGTATGTGAGTGTCTCCTGAACGATGGTCAGTAAAATGGGAAATGGGTGGGAGGAGACGGAGGAGGAGGGCGGAGGAATGGGGTCGGGCGATAGCACTGCGAGTGAAGAGAATACGAGGTGACAGCCGTTCGGACTACTCTTTTCTCCCACATTTATTTATCACTGAGTGACACAGACACACAACTCTGTTCCAATGAATACGTTTTTCAATTGGGTTGACCTTTTCTTCTTTCCCATAAAACGCGTTTCTAAGAGAATCGAGTCAAGTTCTGTTTTGTTGAAATGAAGTCTTGGATTCAGTTACTACCGATTCAGAGTTGTAAAATAGTAGCCGTTGAAAAACTGCATGTTTTGCTTTAGTAGTAAAGTTTGAAGCTTTTGAATCAATTCGAACAATGTTCAATAAAGCGTGAAATGGGTTTGCATTTCAGCCGATTCATCTGCTTCATACCTGCTTCCTTCGACAACGATGAGACTTGACTGAGTAGCCCATCTCTCACCGGGGACGAAGTTGTGATTAGACTGGATGATTGGGAATCAAACTTTTTTTTCGTCGCTTGTTTTTGGATTGATAAAGTCTGCAACGGCTCTTGCCTGCAGTCCTTATTGACAAAACATTCCTTCTTTCATCGTCTGCTTCTCTACACCCTCTCCGTTTGCATCTTGTTATTCGCGCGCCATGGCGCCCGCCAGATTCAAATCGCCGTCCCCATGGCGTCGTGTCTAACCGTCTACTCCCTCCTCTTCTTCGCACTCTATTTTCGCTGCTGTTGCCAGCAAACTTCAGTGCCTGTATCATTTTTTTCTCGGTCGTCGCTCGGAAACTGCGCAGCGCACACAATTACGGCACAGTCTGTTTCACACGTCGTTTTCTCACGGCCACCTTCCCGTTTCCGAGTCTGTGATTGATTAGTCGATATCAGTTTCCTTTTGCGGTCCGTGTCAAGCTAATTTGTCGGGCGGTATCAACGAATTAGCAAAGAAGAATCAGAAAAGAGAAGTTTCAAGGTAGTCGGTCTGATGCGACATTGATTGTCTTCTCGTTTGTGTTTCTTCTGCTCAGAACTGCCGGTTCAAATTTCAAATCCGCCAAGATCCGACATTGACATAGGGGACAGATGACATTGTCTCGTGTCTCCTCACTGCTCGTTGTTTCTCTTTTTTCAGACAGGTGTACCTGTTGTCCTCTCCTGCTGCATAATTCAAAATATCCAGAAGAAGAAGAGTCCTCCATTTATTTCTAATCAATCTCGGTCTCTTTGTTTCTCCACCCGAACTGACACGTAATTTGTCGTCTCCCCGTGCCACAATGTGTCACATTTTTGCATAGTCCCGCCACGTTCTTCTGATTGTTCTTACACTTCGCAAGAAGCATGAGATGCGAAAGCTTGTGATCCGCCCGCCCCGTCTCTATACAATCGCGAATTGGCGGGCTTTGCGTGCTTTGCACTTGTTTGTTTTTTCCAAAAAAATGGTGTTACAACCTGTGTATCGCTGCTACTTTTTTTTCAAAACTATCGATGTTTTACGCTTCTTGTTTAGGAGAACTCTGAGTTTTTGTTACGTATAATTTGATTAAATTGAACCAAAAAGTCGATTCAAATCGACGATTAGAGGTGAGTTACTACAGTTATGGGAATACCGATCTGCCTAGGCTAATCCAGATACCTTCAAATGTTCCTTCTTGCTTCAACTAGTTCGCATGGCTACTCTTTACACGATACTCTCAGCGTACAAAAGTCGTTAGAAAAACACGAGCTTCTTCTTCTCTTTTGTACACTGTGCATGCGTGTGTATTGGCTCTGCGAGCTCCGACGACGGGAGCTTCTGCTCCCGTTTGCGTAAGGTTTAACACGCAGCACTTCTCGCGCATGTGAGCGTGAGTCTATCATGGCCGAACATTCGACCGCCACCCGGAATCCTTTCGTTTTCTCTTGCGCTTCATCGAAAACGTGGTCCATGTCACAGAGAGCTCACTTGGCTTCATGCAAACGCCTCGATATGCAACCAATGTTCCTCGGTTAGTTTTCTAGGTTCTTTGCACTCTTCTCCAAAATGTATGTTTTCGTTTTCCTGCCTGCCGCTAATTGGACAATCTGACAATTACTGCCGGGCCAGCATTTTTTCGGGTTCTAATGGCTTTTCGAGGCGATAAAAATAGGAACAAACGAGGTCCCGCCCCCTTTCATCCCGTTCTTCTCTTTCTCATGCTTCTTCCTCTCATTCTTCTCTCCCAATTATCGATCCGTTGCTTGTAAAAAGAAAGAAAAAAACAGTAGTAAACTAATTTGTTGAACCAATTCTCACATCACTTTTTTCCACAGCTTTCAATCTTTCCGCGTATTAAACATTCCTGTAAACATGTAGGAATAGTAGGGTTTTTTCAAACTTTTCGTCCGAAATCTGAGTGGTTCTCCCAATCTTCCGCCTTTTTGTTCCGTTTATCCAGTTTTCCCTTCTTTTTAGGCCCCCAAAAAGTTTCTAACCTGATTAGCGGTCAATAAGTAAAAATCAACTCTCAGCACATAATAAAAAGTCACCGAAATGGCCCATAAACGGGTCTGTTTTACGATCATTCCTGCGGGCGCTCGTGATTGCTGCAGTCATCAGTCGACCGCCCGGAGGTATTTTGAATGTCGGGACATGCGGAGAGCTATAAATCCATTTTCTAATCGAGTTCGATCCAGGAAATCTAGCATACGATTCGATTATGATGGTAATTTCGTATCAATGTCGGAAATGCGATCGGTGTACGGAGTGAACAAAAAAGAGGAAATGGGGAAAGTGTCGGAAGCATTCTTCTGTACTACTACACGGACATACCTGCTTTATCGGCTGGAAATGAAGTGTCGCCTGATTTTGTTGCTTCTCCCAATTGGTTAGGTTTTCTGTCCGACAGCTTCTTGACTTCCCATCCATCTTCTTCGTTTCAATTCAAACCATCTGTTCTTCTTCTTTTCACATGACGATTCGAAATTTGGCACGCGGCCAACAATGCGACATTCCTCCTACCCGTTCTTCTTTCTCTCTTTCTCTTGCTTCTCTCTCTCCCTGTCTGTTCCATTCGGCGGTGCTTCAACTAAAAACAGCTCGATAATCGAACAGTGCGAAACATTCTCACCGTCCCCAACAGAAAACTGTTTGACTTTTCCCCGTTCTCTGTGTCTCTTTTCAAATTATCACCCTCGCGCGCCGGCCGCCGGCCATAGTCTTTTCACTGACCGCCGCCCCCTACTCAGTTTCTCAAGTGAGGCCTCTCTTTCCTGTTGGAGGCCTTTCTTTCTCCTCCCTACTGGTATCATCATTTCTCTTTCGTTGCGGATTCGATCTGATTTTCAATCGTCATGCTGACCTATAAGTACTTTTTGAATGAGTCAGTCAGCGAGAGACTGTTTGATGCTCAAAAGAGCCAGCAAGCGTCAGTTTGTCACAAACATTATCAAAAAAACGCACGCACGGTTGTCTTCTTCTTCCTTTCTTCATTACGATCTGCTCCGATAGTAGTGTTGTCTGTTGGCCCTCGTATTATTGCAACTCCTTCCTCTCGCACTCTGGTGAATGAGTTTGAAAGGTTCATTTATCTTCCTCTTCGAAGTCCATCCTCTGGTCCCATCGTTCCATTTTATCATCTTCTCGCAACAAGAGCGATAAAGATTCTGCCCGACTGACTCATAAAGTGGGTCCTAGTCTAGTGAGAGGGACTAGGAAACCCCCTAGGTTCTGCCTCTTCCGTGTTTTTACTCGTGAAAGCAAGCGGCGGTTTCACACTCTCACACATTATTCTATTCTCCTCATCAGTATATTTTTCAAAATTTGTCTGTTTTATCAGGTGTCGGCGAAAAGAAAACTGTGAATGACACGGTGATCCATCATCCTTCGCGGCTCTTTTTCTCTTCTTTCCGCCCGAGTCCGCACCCTCTCTCGTATGTATTATTGTTTATTGAGGCGGAATTTTGGAAGGCGGTGTTTATCTTCGAACGAACATTTTCTCAAATTTTTCCATCTCTCCAAAAAACATTATTTTTTAAAGCTCTGTTATGTACTATTTATTGACTTCATTCAATGCACTTCGAAAGTGTTTTTGTTTCAGATCCGTCTCTTTTTCGATCAAATTGCGCAAAAATCGCCATTCGAGTTGGCGAGAGCGATGCGTGTTTGATCCGGAACCTTACAGTATCCCTTCGTCTGGATACAAACTTCTCTGAAACTTTCTTCAACAGTAACCCGAAACTAGGTTACGAATGGACGTCTCATTCTCGGAACTCGAGGATCTGGCCCGAAATCCGGTGAAAGATGGCTTGCTCAAGGTGGGAACCGTTTTCCTCATTTCCCATCAAGAACGCATATGCATGCCGTCGGAGCTATTTGAAATTTAAAAATGCTCGAGCGCGCGGCTCGTGCTAGGTGCATTTTTGCCTTCGCAGGTCGCACCGCGCCATCAATTGTTTGCGAAAAGCTGTCAAAAAGCGAGATTTCGATCTCGTGCGACTGGGAACGGGTCAGGCTTTCTGGAATCCTTTCAAAACTATTTTGTTTTTATGCCCTCAATCGCGTTATAACCTTGTGCGCCGCTGGCTTCAAAGATTTACGACTGAAGAGGCGCAGTAGAAAAAGACAAAAAGTGTCACATTCAAATTCCGTTCTTATCGGCTGTTTGGATCTCTGCCAAGAGACTCAGAAACAGTGGTTTCGAAATCTCCCGGAGAAGTGTGAAAAGGAAGCAGTTGGGCGATCAGGAACGAGAGGAACTTGTGATTCTGATTGGGTTCAATGATTCTCGTGGTTATTCTTCAACCTAATAGTGAAAGAATATCCAAAAGTGCACTAAGAAAACACGAGATTTGCGGTGGGCGAACGTTTTCTGGATACCCGATGTTTGTTGACTCGGGACCTATTACTGCAGAGACACCTATGTCTCGCCCACAATACGGTCCTCTATTCATTTGCCGTCTCCGCATTCTCACCGTACTACCAACGTTCCTTGTTTGGCAAAAGCTGTGAGTAGGTGATCGACTGCCTGCGCGCTAAGTGTTCCTCGAGGTGCGCATCTCGGCAGTGAAGAGCAACTCGTTCGAGTGCGAGAAGAACACGCCAGAGCTCTCGGAGCCCTCTCGGAACTCTCTACTCGCGACCCCGGACATGGTTTCTTATGGTGAATTCGTTTTTAATTGACGCAGCAGCCCGAATCTATTTATGAGTGCCTTTTCCTAAAGACGCATTCATTTTATGGGCCGCCTAGGAGATCGAGAAATTTTAAATCGACTCCAATTCGCCGGAATTTTTCGTTGCTACAGTCGCACTGGAAGCGAGTTAAACATCCTCGTTCTTCTCACCGGTGGCCTTGGACACAACTTTTTTCCGTTTTCAAGGTTTGAACGGAAACAACTTAGTGTTCTGGTAGTTTGTTATTCTTCTATTGATGTTTTGAAGATCAGTCAGAAATCCTAGAAAAGCGTTTCCCGTTTTTTTCTAATTCATTTTTTGCAGGTCATTGAATCGTCGGGCGAGGAAGTGGACAGATTTCTCGAAAACTGTTCCTCCCTCTACAACCTGATCCTCGACTCGCTGCACAATCTCACGTCGAAAGTAAGTATTTCGGGAGCTCCGTTGCCATGGCGGGCTCGAAGACAATCAGGACCCCTTCGCTTCCGAGGGGCGCCGCTGTTTTCGTTTCGGTTTCCCAATTCGCTGGACTCACTTTTGATTAATTTTTTCTCCGTTTTCTCTGCGAGAGCTATTTGGCTCTGCAGAAAAGAGCCGACAGCTGACGATGCTCGAATCGACGAGAGATAGTAAAGGGTCATCTATTATATCAAAAAGAGAAGAAACGTCGGATCGAACGAGCGAGAGCAAGCCTGGTACGAAAATATTACGACTGATCGGTGACGGATTACCAGAAACATTGACAAGCTTTTTCTCTTGGCGTGCTCCAGAAACTGCTCTCGGCGAAAGAAATCCCAGGGTTTTTCTCTGAACCGGATTCTCGTAGCTCATAAAATTACACCTCTCGGATGATTAACACCTATTACCTCGGATTTATTTTTCTTTTTTCTTGAGATAATGGATGACCGATGCAACTTTTCTCTGCGTGAATCTTTATCACTTTCCTCTTCCTCCAGCTCCTGATGAGCAATTGTTGTTGTGCATCAGTTTGAAAAGCTCACTCTCGAGGTCGACGACGCCATTAATCAAACCGAATCGGATTTTGCAACTAATACTCGGTTTGCTTCCCCTAAACATCTCTGAAGTATGTGGTGTCCTATTCTCCGCCTTCCGATAACTTTTGCACATTTCAATTAGCTTCTAGAATGATATCGAATGTCACAGACAAAACGCTTTCGGTCGTGTGCGCGAGTCGGCCGTTCGAAATGAAATTAGATACGGATGGGAATTCGCTATGTGGTGTATCAGTTATTGTTGCTAACGCTTCGAAAGAGGGACCGGAAAGAAAGATTCGCTGCTGTCAGCACGCGTGTCCCTATGGACCTCCTTCCCTTCCCAGTAGCTGTGTGATTGACCGGAATTCGTTGAGTTAGAGCGATGAAACGGCGCGGGAAGATGCTATTCCTTGAAGCCGTTTCCTTAGTCGAACCGAGTGAAACATAATCCCGACCACACAGATTGAGACCATTTGTTTCCCGATTTAGTGGTCTCTGCTCGCAGTTTGTCTCAGTTTCACGATCATCTTGGGGGCTTAGCCTTCTGCTGCCGCTGCTCGTTCCGAAGCGAACAAACGCTCTGTGACCTCCTACGTATTGCACAATAACATTGGATCCGCTCGTTGTGAGCGTGAAGAAGAGACAGTTGGAGGTTGTTCTTGTTTGCGGATTGTTAGTTATACCGTCTCCTGTTGCGAGCATGCTGCTCAGCTCACAGAGCAACAGAAGCACCTAGGAGTACACTCCACGCACTCGCGATACTTTCTCGGCCACTCGAACAGACTGTACTTCTTAGGTGATCTCTCAAGAGAAGTGCCGTAAGACATGTTGTTTTTACTAGAATGACTGAAAGTTTGCGCATCTGGTCTCGTCTCCTTCTTTTTATTACTTTCTGTGTGTTTGCGTGTTTTGGCGGTGGAACGTCTCCGATTTTAGTGCTCTGCCACATGCCTCGTTCGAAGTCTGATTGCAATTTCTCGGCCACCTCTACTCTTCTTCGACCTCTTCTCCGAAATTCCGATTCGTTTCTGTCAGTAATCGAGCACATCCTCCCTAATCTAAATTAATGAGAATCGGAGGGAAGGGGAAGCTGTGTAATAAAAATAATGAGCTCTTTATCGATATGTCGGTTGGCACCACTTTAGCTTTCTCTCTCTCTCTTTCTCCGATCCTCCTCGCTTTGCAATTTCTCATTCACTTTCGTTCGGAATCAGAAACATGTCACACTTGGTATTCATTCGTAGCGACGATGCGCAGTCCTTCAGAGCTGACGGATGCATCGTATCAATCGAGAATGAAGAAAGAAGCATAGTCTCATTCTCTGACTCACTCCTTCAGTTGGTAGTATTGTTCGGCACGCATCCACTGCTTGTTGGCTAATTCTGTCTTCTCCGTTATCAACGATTGCAAACATATAAACTTTGTCCATGCCGTTCCTATCGTTCATGTTCTCTTCGTCTGATTCCATTCATTCGGGACTTTTTAGGAATCGGATGGATGAGTTTTTAGTGTAGAGCGATGAGATTGTGCACATCTGGAGTGCCGATCGAACCACCATCTGCGCGGACATTTGCACCGGTTGGTCTCTACTCGGCCGGGTTAATAGCCCCCTCTCTGACAACACATGTGCTCTGTGCGTGGAAGTATTTCCGGATTGTGCGACCTCTCACTGTTTCTTTTCTCACGCATTCTCAATGACCGGAAAGCTCACTTTCTCCTTCTCGCTTTCTCTGATGACATACCCATAGTTTACGTAAATAAATATAACTTGCAAGTCCGAAACCCGTGGTCATGTTTCCCTTTGAATGCCAATGCGTATAATGTGATTAGAGGCGTGAAGACGGGTAAACTGGACGAAGCATACTCTTAAGCTTTCTCAAATCTCGTGAATTCGTGATCCGAGAAGAAAGGAAAAAGGTTCCGCCCTCCTCATCGATTTGCCTTGCTCACATTTCTTTTCCTTTGTGCAACAGACCTCTCGGTGTCAGAAATACGTCATATTAGCCACGATTCGGGTCCACAGACCAATTGCGTGAATAAAGGACAGAAATGCTTTGCGATCCACGATCCACTGTACGGGTCCCAAGAACGCAAAACGTCTTAATGTTGTTCTGAAGCCCTCCAAAAGCGTTTTCGATGAAAATCTGATTTGCAATTCTTTATTCCGTTTTTGCAACTTGTCACTCACCTCACAGTTGTTTTCGGACTAATCGAATTAGCGATTTGGTTTGATATGCTTGGCGGAGAAGGAGAGCACTTTCCACTGATAGCAATCATCCTCTTCGTTGCGGGGTATCTCTCTCTCCCCGAAAGAACGTCTTCATTGGTCTCATCAATCGTCCAGATTATATTCTCTCCCGTTTTCCGTCCAAAGATGGACGAAGACGATAAAACAAGAAGACGAGGAGTGAAAGCTCATTAGGTATTATTATGCATTATTGTTTGTGGGAACCACGATGAGCAGGCCGTTCGTCCCTCATTCCGCTTTCGGATTAATTAAGGAGCACAAAAGAAGTGCGCGTGAAGAGGAAAGAGCCCTCTTGAGCACTTCGGAGTCCGTTTGAAGTTGTTCTGCGTTTTCTCTTCTCCACTTTCCCCTTCTCATCCCTTTCGACGCTTCCAACCGATTCTTCACACTTGGCTGACCAGATATTTCATTTCTCACCTTCAGCCAGATTCTACTTATTTTAATCCTTAATCCCCTAATCGACTTGCAAACTCTTTCATTTTTTTCCTTCTCCATCTTTTTCTAATTCTCCTTCATTTTCAGACAATATCATGTGAATGTCTCGACGAAATGACATCATCACTTGAAAAATCGGCTAGAAAGATTCTTGCAGAACGGCCTGAGGCCGAGAACTCGGTGACAAATTTCGTTGAAAAGATTCTCCTGAATATCCCCGATTTGCAGGTTCTTCTGAGATTGAACACGATATGCTGCGCCATGGAGCAGCTGCGAGTGCAGCACAGCGCAAAACTGCTGAGTGGCGCTGAGTCGGACACCTCCAGTCAGTTCTTCTTCTTCTTTTTTTAGAAAGGCGCGCCTTTGTTAAGCAGGTGTCCGAAGAGGGCCACTTTTTTACGCGTTCCTACCTCCGGAGATGCCCGCAACCGCCTGTTTTTTTTTCAAACATTTGCTGCCCGTTTACACTTCCGGTCCGTTTTCAGGTTCTACCCGAAGTACGACGTCATCTTCGACAGGCGAGATGCGTTCGTGGCTGCATGAGGTGGAGCGGCGACTCGAATTGAACGAGAAACGGATACGAGGAGAGTCGAATCTGAACAAGTTGCTATCTGATCAACAGGTAAGGTTGTTGATTGTTTGAAACGTGAATACTTCGATATCTAACCATCGCATACTTCGGAAAAAGTTAGTCTAGTTGTATGAAACTACGCATAGATTTCGGGTCAGAGAGTTTACGTTTTATTTGACAGTTTTCGAAGAGTTGGCGTTTAAAACAATCGTTTCGCGTATTTCTGTCAACTTTCGAAGCTTAGATGGTTTGAGCCTATGGAAATTCGCAAAGTTCATCAACTTTTTTTCCCTAATTCAGTTCCCTCTCGCGATATATTTCTCTCAGAACTCGCAAAGCATTCCTCGTTTCTCATTGCTCCCCTCTTCTATTCCTAGCAGTTGTTGAATAATTTTGGCATTCTCTCATTGTCGATTCTCTTTTTGCGCCGTCCATCAATTCCGAGTGACCAGTAGTTGTTGCTCTTTCCTTTTTGCTCCACGCGCCCGTCATCCATTTTGAGTTGAAGGATTGCCGACACACGACGGGCGGTGCCCATTTGACATCCCTGAGAACCTCCTTCTCCCTATGACTCCCCAAACTTCTTTATTTTTCCCCCGGCTCTCTCCAGTATTCAGAAGGCGGCAGAGGAAGAAGCAGGTGCGGAAAGAAAAGAGATGCCCGTCTGTCGCGTGTCGCTTAGCCATTCCACGCACTTTTGTTGTCTCGAGACCTTCTTCCTCGATATACTTGGCCCCACCGTACAATTAGCACGTCTTTTTCGTTTCCGCAGAGTGCCGCCGTCCGGTTTCCGCAGTGTCGCCGTCCGGTTCATTCCCGCCCGTGCATATCACATTTCCTTGTTCTTCTGCTACGGCGAGTAGTTCTTCTTCTTCTTCTTCTTCCATCGTGTATCTTGTAGATATCTCCCGATACAATAATGTTTATAAATCAATCATATAATCTCGGTGAGAGTCTGCGCTTCCGCGGATCCCTTGCTCTCGTTTCTTCGTGTTTGCATACAGAAAGAGTACGTGAGATACTACTGTTGGCATCATCAGACTTGTTGTTCGTACTGTGTAAGTCCTCATTGATTCATAATTAAGTGCTAGGAAACAATTTGAATGATATCTACTAGAATTTCCAGTGAAAGTTATATTACCAAGATTTGTTCTAATGTGGTTCAATATGTGTATCAACTCATTCCCAATCCGGAAAAGTCAATCAAAACAATCTTCTGCCCTCGTTTATTTTCCGAATCTTTGCGCGAACTCGCCTCTTCCCGACGGTGCTGCTTAGTGAGCATTGCTCTTCGCATCTGATTGTCCGTCCCATCGGAAAGGTGAAAACGATCCTCATTGTTCTCTCCGGCCCTTCCTCCTGCCGAATTGTGTAATTCATCTGGCAACGGCGGCGGCGAGGGATCGTATTGTTTCTTTTCCTCCTTCCGTAATACATAGGAGAAAAGACAAGAATACTGAAGAGATGAATGCGCACTGTTTATTTTTGGAATTATATAATCTACCATTGCCTTCGCCTACTCTTGTGCTTGTCGGCTTGTTTTCGCCCAGTTCAAAAGCTTCTCTAAATTCGAACAGAACTCTTTCTTCATTTCGGGCTTCCTCGATTCCGATCTTTTCAGCCGCGAAAAAGTTTTCCGCGTCCACGGTTTCATATTTGTTTTTCTGTCACTGAACAGCAGTTCGCAGTTTCGCACTTCCAAGTGTCGCTGTCCGCTCGCCATCACCTCGTTTTCTTTTGTGTGTTTGGTTGTGAAGCGAAGAACCTTTCGATCCTCTCGGAGGCCATCGAAAATACTTTTTTATTACCTCGCCGCAGTCCCTATAATACTTTGCGTGGAGTCTGCCTTGTAGTACGATTTTTCTTGGAAGACCGGCGGAAATAAACTGGAACGGCTCGACGAGCGCACTCGAAAAAGTGTTCAAATGAAACACTCGAGAGTTCTTTTCGCGTTTCTTTCTCCCGCTTCCGCGTCTCTCAGTTCCCGATCTCGATTGATTCCTTTTCTTTTTCTTTTTACTGCTACAATTATACGATTTCTGTCCGGTTCATCTTCCCATTTCGCGGCGTTTCAATTCGAATCATTTCAGTTTTGGCGCGAAAGTCGACCATTCTTCCTTTCTTTCTTCCCGTGTTCCCTCTATCTTCATTCAGTTCTTTTGTTCCGATTGTGCACTCCCCTCACATTCTCTTTTACAAGTCGTCCACTTTGATGATAACGTTTCGTTTTCATTGAGAGGTGAGAAGTGTAAAACTCTGTTGAATCAAACAAAGAATCCGTGTTCCAGCGAATTACTGAATTGAATACTTCTCATGTTTTCCCTACTGTTTCAAAACCAGCCCCAGTCTCCATGAAAAAATCAAATAATGAGTCCTTTTTTTCCGTAATCGCCAACTTTGTAATTTTGCATCTGGTTTTTTTTTGCTGAAAAATAAATACAGACTGCGAAAACACAAGAGTCGGCGACATAGTACCGATTCGAAAACGTCTAAAACGTTTCCGAGTTGGTCAGTGTTCTCAGATTCGTCGCTCCTCTCTCAATTCACCACTTTCAAAGCCTCCGATCGTCGCCTCTTTCTCCTCATTCCGATCCCATATTTCAAACCATCTCTTGTTCGCTTCGACAACTATTACCTTGAAATTTGCGCGAAATGCGTGTTTGGGGTGGCCAATTATAAAAGAAGGCAGTCCGTTTCGTCTACCACTTTCAATGTGTTCCGATCGATCGTCGATCTTGTCGTTGTTTTTAATCCAATTACACGTTTCTTTCTCTCTGCAGGCTCTTCAACTTGAAATACAACACGAAGGTCAACTGCTGGTCAATCGACTCGATAAACAACTCAAGTGAGATCCGCCGTATCTGATCGCTCGAAAATGAGTTTCTTCCAGAGAAGAGAACGATACGGATCCGACGGACGAAGAAAGAAGGAAAACGAGCGTCGATGCTATTCGAAAACGGTGGCACACGATCTATCTGAACAGCCTCTCTCTCGTTTGCCGCATCGAAGAGCTGATCAACCATCAGGTGAGGAAGCGGTTTCAAAGGTTCTTTGCTGCAGTTGTGGTTCACTCCATTCCATTTCGCCTTACTACTCGGAATGAAACGGGTTGGGCGGGTCGTCGACCCCGTGTGATTCTTTGGGTGTTTCCTACTACTCCCCTCTTCGTTTCTTCTTCCAAATGGGTTCTACGTCCATTATGAGTCGCCCAACAGGCGTATCTGGTTGAGTCTACCCGTTCCTCGCCAGTTTTTCTTCCATCCACTCCTTTCTCACCTTCTCGTTTTTGAACACTCATTTTGAAGTGAAATACAGCAACGGAATCTGCATCAGATGGTATCAGAAATGTATCGTTCCTCTCGAATCACATCAACAGCAGGGTTCTTTCTTTCTTCCTTTGTCGTTTCCCGATCCATGAAATTCACAACACCGATGTCTTTTTTTTTTCGAAAAAGTGTATAATTCGAAACGATTTTTTCCGAAGTGAAAACGGGCGGTACTTGTCCGATTCAAACACGTACACTTTTCAAATTATGCAAATAAACCACACATTTCCGTCGTTTATGTAGTAGATTTCATAGTAGTGCGACAACTGAGTTCCACACAAACTGTGCCACGTGTCTTTGAAATTGATACATAGTGGAGCGGTGTAAGAGGAAGATGGAGAAGATTCCGCTATGATATTCGACATATGAATTCGGTGCCAACTGAAGCAGCTGCGGGGCTCCTCATCATTTCTTCTTCTCCTACTCCCCGGCAGCTTCTGCCATTCATCTCGTTATTATTCGCGCTTTTTGTCACTCATTATTATACCTCCTCTTCTCGGCCGTCGTAATCTCGCTCCGCACTCAGGTGCTCCTGGACCTCCTGTCATTCGTTCCTCTATTCCACGAATCTCTCCTTCCAGTCCGCACCTGTAGTCATAATTGTGGGCTGCTGCTGCTTCCTCCCTGCCAATTGGTCCATGAATTAATCGTGCCCAAATGAACTCGCCAGGGATACCGCCTTGTTGTTTCTCCGCTTGTTTACCGATTCACATCTCTACGGAAGGTATGAGAGCCGGCCTCATTTCAACGTTCGTTCTTTTCTTCGTCCTTCTTCGTTTATTCGTGCGCGCGCACGTATAATAATTATAACGATCCGCCGATCCGCCACGAAACTATTCGATGGAATTACTAATTTGTGGCAGGTCGTAATGGTTTCCATGGCAGAGACTGAATTGTTTATTAGTCCTCGTGGGCGGGAAAGAGACAGACCAGTGGGCAATCAAATCGCAATAAATCTTCGAGGAACAAGAGCCGCCGAATCATTTTATCATTCCGTGTAATTGGCCTTCATGATGGTCCTTCTCCCGCGAGTAGTTGTGTAATCGAGTGTAAAAGCTGGCGGCTTGTGGTCTCCACTCGTACTGGTGTTTGCATGCACACTTTCTCGTGTTCTTCTTTCCTTACATGTTCGGTTCCATTGGTTTTCGGTTTCAAAGTGAGAGACTTCACCAGGTCTGTGAGCTTTTCATTTCCTAAAGTGTTCCTATCCGTCCCGAGTTCCAGTTTCATGCTCCTTTTTACAAATACCGTCTCTTCTTAACTTCTTGCGTTGCAAGCGAGAGTGATGTCTGTTGCGCTAAACAATCAACACCACCTCTGACACAAAGAGTGAAAAGCTCGAGGCGGGGTGCTGTTTGAGGCTGATTCACTATTATGCCGTCCGAAGATGGTTCCGTCTCCTCGTTCTCTTCTCTTCTCACCGCGTTGATTCTATTCTTATTGGTTCTCATTCTGTCTACAAGAAGAATCGCGTCCTTTTTTTAGTGATTCTCACTAGGCAACGTTCTGAAAATCTTCATTTTTCGGCTTTACTTCAACAAGAATTTGAATTTCTCTAAACATGTTGCATGGATTTCCCATTTTTCTGACAGTCCGTTTCTATTTCAACCGTTTTCCTGTCTCTTCCCGTTGCTCTCACCATTGTTCTCTTTTTTCGCCTGTTTGCGCCTGGCATTAGCCATCATTTTTTGCATACGCTTCGGCTTACTGCAACAAGAAAAGACAAGGGTATCGAGTACACGGTGCATGAGTAGGGTGAAAATTTGAAAATGCCAGAGTGTGTTCCCCAGTTTTCTTTTGTCTCCGTGTAATTTACCTGCAAGTCCCCTCTCACCTTTCGGGCAAGAATTCGCATTTCCAAAAGTACATTAGCACGGCAGACAGTTTGCACAGTTGCATGAATCTATGACACGCAAATAGTATCGTGACACACATTTGCGCATATGGATGGGGGCTTCTCTTGTCCGTTTCCGTGCGCCGTCTGTTTATTCGCGAGTGCATAGAGGTACAATTACCTATGCATGCGCCTCTTCTCCTTTTCCAAAACGCATCTTCTCACGCTTCCCTTTCGAAATCTGTCCGTTTTCAGCAGTTATCCGACGAATCGGAGACTGACCCGGACCTCGTGGGACCACCGATCAAGCGGGCGCGCACTCGAACCTGTGATCTCACTGCCTCGGATACGGAAGGTTCGGATGTCGACGAGCGGCACAGTCATACGGAGAAGATAGCGACTGACGAGGACAACGTACTTCCATTCGCAGAGAGTGAATACGAGAGCATCATGGACGGCAGGTAACGCTTCTTCTCCATCTTCCTTTTTTGTTTCCCAGTAATAGCTTCTCGGTGTCAGGTGCCGGTTGGCCGAGGATTATCCGGTACTCTCCGTTCCGTGAACCACAAAATGAATGCGTTTCTTTCGTCTGTCCTCCTTCTTCCACCAATAAATTATCCGCCTTCTCTTTTCTTATTCATTCCTCATTCACGTCTTTCTTATTTTTCAGAATCACCGTCGACTCGTGTGCTTCTTCTTCAGAAGACCAGATGGGAGCCGTCGAGAACAAGAAGTGGGGCAGTGTGCAACAGGACGTTGGCTATTCGAGCGGAGAGAATTCGATTCACGAAGCCTTGAACACATGCGCCGATCATTTGTAAGTGAACTTTCTGTCTTTTTCAAGGCATATAGTAGCCCGGCACAGAGAAGCAGGTGCCAGTAAAGGCATAGAAGTGACCGCGTGCGTTTGCGCGCGAAAAGAAACAGAAGCCTCTGTCGGCATGTGTTAAGAAAGGGGACCGTTTCGCAACATGTGGTTGTCCTTTTTATGATCACTGAGAGAGTGAGAAGGCGGAGCAGAGGGTCCGTCGGGGTCAGTCTCACCATTTTACTGAGACGCGAATCGCCCGACAGCAATAAAATGCTCAGCAAGTTTCAGAAGTGAGTTTAAAGAGAGAAACGCTTTTTCCGAGGGGATATAGGTTTTAGAGCCTCTTGTTCCCCTTCGCGTACTGACCTAATTGGAGAATCGGTTCCCCTCCCAGTCAACACCTTGCAAGATAAATGGTTGGTCATATTTAGCGCGCAGTTGCTTATCCGGACAAAGTGGCATAAATCAGTCGGACATGCGACTGGAGGACGGCCTTGAAAATGATGAGTGGCTCTGCGAGTGATACGTGATACTCCCTCTCCGCGTACTCATCCCCGCCACCAAACAAACGCTCCCCTTCGTCTTCTTCTGCTTTCTTGTGCCCCGCTGCTCCCTACAACTTTTAGATTTATTAGTTTCGGGTTACGCGTGCCCTCAAGGCTCATTGGGGACCCCCGCTTCGTTGTGTGTCCTTTCTCGCCCCTATCATTCATGGCGGGAAGCAGTGTTTATTTTCGACACTTGATACACTTCTCTATCTATTTTTCTCACTCCTCCAATTGTTTGTTTTTTTTCAGGCGACCCGAGACTAGTGATATGCGTCGAAAACGTATCGAATGTTCGCCAGTGAAGGCCTTCTACCGGACCGTCCAACTCGAAGAGATGTCTGATCTGGAAGTCACGAAGGCCATTAACCAAGATGTAGACGAGGAGCCGAACCTCTCCGATTCGATGTATGTCAACCACGACTCGGCTTTCACGGCGATTCAGAACCTGCCTGAATACGGTATGACCTCCTCCCAATGCTTCTGTTCCTGAAATAGCTAGATTTCAGACGAGGTGATGGCTCTGATGGACAGTGACGTTCTTCCGATGGACATGTCGATGACGGAGTCTTTCAACACTCAATGGCGTGAGATCCATGGGCAAAAGAAGCCGTTGCGACGTGCCTCTCGACCGAGTCGTGAACAAATGGATATGATTGCCAAGGTTATCTTATCAATTGCAATTTGTTCTCAGTGTGACGGATTGATAGATCGCCGGTTTCGTGCGTGATTGATTATCTTCCGTGGATGCAAGAGTGTAGAGACTACCAGGAGAAACTCAATCCCTTAGATTTATTCTTCCACTCTAGAGTAGCAGGTGTGGAGAACTTCGCGCGCGAAAACAGTTGTAAATATGACGGATCGTAAACCCACCAGAAGCTCCTTTCCATCGAATGCCGCCCCTAAATGATTTATTGCTGCAGAGTTCTTGCGACGCTTCATCGGAAGACTCGTCGGAGGGAGAGTGTCCGTCTCACCTGGAGGACGACGCCGAACTGATGAGTTTGTAAGTGAACGAGATAATCAGAAAGAAAGATGAGATTTCTCATCACTTCCCAGTTTCAGATCATTCAATTCTGCTTCCTTCGATACGTCTTCTCCTCTGAAACGGCAAAGATCTGGGCGTGGACTTAAAAATGCGAGTTTCCTGTACGACAGTCTCGAAATGGACGGATCTTTCTGCTCGACTCGCTCTGAGATGCCACCGTGCAAGAGTCGATCTCTGGCGAGAAGAAAGCTGCGTGTCCGCAGAATGCCGCGTAGCATGAGCGACGGGGAGCAGCTAGGTGTCGTGAGCAGCAAGCCCGAAGGACTGCTCACTCCGATGATACGTGTCTCTCCGCCATCGACTCCTGTCACACGTCTTCTCCGAAAGCTCGATGACCAGATCCGAAACAGCCGGGACAGCGACACGGCTCCAGAGCACAGCGATGCGGCACAAGCCTACGAATGGGACGAGTACAATGTAAGTGCATAGAGATTAGGGACAGCAGAAAGGGGATTCACTAAGTGGGGCAGTTTCTCTTTTGTTTCTCTCTACTTTTGGTTTTCCCACGCGTTTTCCATGATAAAACTGATTGACATTCGATGCGACACGACGATTATTGTCAGTTGGGTCGGTCTCATTCTGATTCAGTCGGCAAGCCAATCTCGCTTTTTCCTCTCGTTTCTTTCCTCCCAAATCTTCGTAGGCATGGAGACTCTCTTAGCTTTTCTCTTGCCTTTGGCAACACTTTCGAGTGTTTCTATTGACAATTTCTTTTGTGTGCCCAAAAGATGAGTATGTTTTGTGCTGCATCCCGTCCCAGCGCTGAAACACAAATAAGAAAATAGTTTAGTGATGTTTTTCAAAATTTGCTCCGCTTTTTCTCAGAAAGAGTCCGGTTTTCTCAGATGCTTTTCTCGCAATTGAGATGGAAGCGAAAAAAATTGAGATGGAAGCGAGAAAACGGTAGAATGACCACACATTCGTCCTCCCTCTGCATCCTACTGCTCCTTCTCGCTATTCATTCTCCCTTTCCTTCTGCAATAATCTGTTTTCGCCTAGTGAACACTGACCCAAATCCATCGAGCTCTCCCTAATTGAAGTCCATCCAGGCAGCCAGGTGGCGAGAGAAACGTGCGTTACCGCCTCTTGCGCGCACACCTCCCTCCCCTATTCAGGAACACATGCATAATAATAATAAGCGCACGCAGCGCTACCCCTCACCTCGTAAACATTATTGGTTATACGTATGCTTGCGCGAATGAAACGTAGAACTGTCAAGCTGCTCGCCGTCGCCCTACCAATTGTTAGAAAGTCTTCTTTCAGCAGGGTATCCCCTTTCGTTTTCTCTTCTTCAATCATTCCTTTTCTTCAGCCTCCACAAAAAGACGACTCTGCCACGGACCGGCACACACCCACGATGACCGACATTTCGAACCAACTGATGAACATTGACGACGACTTCGCCGAGCATTTCGGAGGGTCCAATGCGATTCGGCTCATCGAAGAGTCTAAGTCTCACTTGAGAGTTGTTCAGAAGGCGCTCGAAGAGAGTAATGCCAACATGCCTCAGCTGTCCAACTTCGAACTGATCGCCCGTTCCAACCTCCGCCAGGTTGACGAAGCTCTCAAGATTCAGTCCGGATATCAGCCGTCGTTTCTCGAGACGTCGACTCTCCAGGATCTGCGTGCCGAGTGGTCCGAGCTGTACGAGTCAATTCGGAGTCCGTTCGTCCGCATTATGCACCAAGTGAAGAAGTTCGCAGCGACTCTCCAAGAGGTGTCTTCGATGGCGTCTCTTGGTGATGTCGTCGATATCCGTTCGAAGGAAGACGTGACAAAGGCATTGGAAGCAGTGACGGCCATCGAGAGACGGTTGAGTTGCGAGCGACAGGAATTGCGGTGAGTCATGTTCTGAAAATAATTCCTTCTTTTGTTGTTGCTTCTGCTTCGTCATCCAAACGTTGTTACCATTTCCAGCGAACTCGTGTCCTCTCCCACTTTCCGCGAAGTTGCCAACGATCTCTCCCGTGAATTCGACACTGTTTCCGAAGGATACGACGACGCCGTTGACAGAATCGGCAAGATGGCTAACTCGCTTTCGCATGTTAATGGAGAGTGGGATGCGTGGAATAACCGGCAAAACGACATCAGGTACGAAACCTAGCAATCATCTCCTTTATCTATAATGAATATTCAGAAGCGCCATGGTCCGCATTGAGTCGCACTTGAAGGAGGGACATCTGGACAACAAACAGATCGCCGAGGAAATGGAGTTGTGTCAGGAGAGGATGAACAGCCTCGAGACGATGTGCAATTACCTGACGGCGTCACTCGGATCTCTCCAGAACGACGCGAATCCTTCGAAGAATCTTCCCGACTTCAAGGCCGAACTTTCCATCTATAGCAATGCATTGGGAAAACTGAAGGATAGATTTAACGACATGATCCGTGTGCCGACACCTCCGCCGATGCAGATTCATCCGCCGGAGCCACGCCCGTCAATCAACAGAAGCATGACCACCCAGACGTCTGATATGGAATGTCAATCAGACTCCGAGCCGATGACTGTTGCCGAAGCGATTTCCTCCTCTCGCCTCATCAAGCTCACTTTCGCTCTGTCGCTCCTCTCGGCTCTCGCCGCCATCTTTTACTATCATGTGTTCGGAAAGCCCTTCGGACCGCACGTTACCTATGTCAACGGACCGCCACCAGTCTGATAATCCAGTATTGTGTCGTTCATCTTGTAATCTCTGACTCGGGTAGGCACCAAGTTAAACCAGTAAATTGATTCGCTCCCCACGCTCCGAAACTTAGGAATCATAATTTGCATTCGCTACTCCTGAAGTTTCTTTCGAATAACCAGAAAATCTTCCAAAACTTTCCCTCGAAAAAATCTCCGTTTTCAGGTATTTTGCCATTCATCTGCTTCTCTTTTGCTTCCATATTGACTCTTTATCCCTAAAAATCGGTGAATTTACTGTATATAAGATATCGTCAAAACAGAAAAAAAAGAAGTAATAACTGAATTCTCGGTTCAACAGAGAATATCCTTTATCATTGTTCCCCCTCGTCTCATCCTGTTATATCTCTATCTTTGATTTCATTCAAAACTATCGAATCTATTTGTTCTATGTGCGGCTAATATCACAGTATAAAATGATGAAATGCCAGATAAAAATTTTATTTAACATTTTCGAAAACCAGGAATTTGAAAAGACTAGAAAACAAAAACTGGCAGGAGTGTTTTTTATCTGTACGGGTTGTAGTTCTGCTGTTGGAAGACGGGAGCCACGTAGGTCTCGGTTCCGTACGCGTGGTACCCTCCGTGACCCATCTCGATGTGACCGTCCCAACGACGCTGGAAGTGGAAGCCCTCGAAGTGGACCTTGTCGACGTGCACGTCTCCCTTCAGTCCGACGGCTTGCACCGCGTTGTACGGGAAACGATGCGGGTAGTCGCACAGATGATGTCCGTTCACAGCAATCTGAAAATGAGCTCGGAATGGGAGGGCGAGTCAGGGGGGAACTGACGTGGTAGTGCGTGGCGTGCACTCGGATGGTGAGGTGGAAGTGATCCGAGTGGTGGAGCGGGTTCTTGTGGCGGAGCTCCTGGCCCCAGCCGCCGTTGAACTGCGAGTTCATGACGACGGTGTGCTCGTGGTGGAAACGGAAGTTGACGTGGAGCACGATGTTGGGGCCGCTGAGCAGCTCGACGGCGAAGTTCTTGTGGTGTCCGTGACGGACGTGTCCGTGGACAGAGACGGTGGATCCATCCTGAAGGGGCTCGAAGATGGAGAGAGCAGTCGGGACGCCCTGAAGAGAAGGAAGAAGACGTTGAGGCGAGGAGGAGGGAACGACTCACCGGGTTGTGGTAGGAATGCATGATGGGAGCGAGAGGAGGGTGCTGCTGGGAAACGACGGCGCAATCGGGCAGAGCAGCAACGACTTTTATTCGAAACCTTATCGAACCGAAGTGACATCAGCCGAGTTTTATTTGCATAAAGACTGAGAATCGCGGGGAGGAATCAGACATTTCCACATGGAGGCAAGAAAGAGACAAACAGAAAAACGAGGATGTCTGTACTCTGATTCATTCCGAATCGCTACGAAGATCGAAAGAAAAAGAAGAAGACGTTGCGAAAACGAAAGCAGTCGGAGTGCTGGCACGACGGGAATCAACCTGATGCATGCTGTAACCCCATCCCGTTATTCTTGTCTACAGTTTCCCTGGATTCGAGTAATACCAATCTGTTTCTGCAAGAAATTCCAGGGATCTCTTCAATATCAGATGACGTCTCGTGCCAGATTCTTCCTTCCGTCCTTGACATTTTGCAGAAACTCATTCTCTTACTCTTCTTTGTTTGTTCACTTTCACGACCTTATCACAAAGTACGACTCCGACCCAAATCGTCATTTTCATGCCTTGTTTGACTTGCCGATTCAATGAGTCACCGACGCTGATCATGGATCATGACTCATTGAAACGGAGAAAAGTACTCGGAAGATTCAAGAGGTACAAGATTCATTCGACAGTGGAATATACAAGAATGGGTGACAAAGTGAACAAAATGAACAGATTCCTACACGAAAAGATTCGAAATCTCGTGGAAGGACTCGGCGAGCAGCTTCGCGAATCGAGGAGAGCTCGTGTTGGAGGCCGAGTGGTAGCTGGTGATGTTGGCGAAGATGCCGTGGTTTCCCCCGAAACGGTAGCACACGCCTGAAGACACTTTCTCAGTTTCCCCCGCAGGGATCTGGGTCTCACCGTATCCGTCGGCGGCGACTGCTCCGAAACAGGCCCCGAGCCACGTGTTCTCCTGATCAGTGTCCTCGTCGCATTGATTCGTCACATTCGGAACCTGGAATCATCTCAGTTTCGAACGACTTCGGGATAAACTGGAGATCTGAAAGGTAGTACTTACATGGGAAGTGGACAGTTTCCATTTCTGAGACAGGTAGTTCTCGAGGAAAGGACTGGCGGTTCCGAATCCCTGCGAGAGCACGTAGAGCACGAAGAGGTGTCTGTCGACGCCCTGTCCCACCATGCACTTCTTGTTCCGGAGCACGTGCGTCTCGCACGCCTTCCTCAGAAGCTTGATCTTCGTGTCCTTCTGAAACAACCTCCTTCCGATTCCGGGTCTCTTCTCACTTTATCCTACCGGTTCGTTCTCGTTGAGCATCGCATAAACAAATGCACAAGAATCGTCGTTGACCGTGCGAAGAGTCTCCGTTCTCGAGTTGGCGAAGAAACGGACCGATGCCGGCTCGTAAGTGAGCACGAACTTGCCCTGATCGCGATAGTTGGCCAACTGGATCGCCATCTGAATGAATGCGTCCGGGGAGACGCCGCACTTCTTGATTCTTCCTTTTCCAAAGTCGCGGAACGCCAGGGCGAACAGATCGAGGTCGTTCTTCGACTCCAGATGCGCTTCGTGGCAGCGAGTGATCTCGGAGAGCATCTGAACGCATTCAGAAGATCAGAAGACGTAACGATGTTTATGGGAACCTCTTCATCGGGGACGTCGAACGACAGTGGCTCCGCGAGCTTCAGAAACTTCCTCTCGTCCTCCCCAATCAGAGCCATTTTCTCTTGCTCCTCGATCGTCTTGTACCTGAAAATTCTCATCTTTCTGAATTTTCTTACTTCTGCTACTCACTTGAGCACTTCCACATCGACAAACACAAAGTTCTCCATGATGTGATCGAATTCCGCTCCGTCAGCGATCGAATGTTCAGTCGTCCCCCCGCATCGGGCGTTCTTCGAGCAACTGTAGTTGAGAGACTTGTCCACCCATCGGTTCGTTCCGTCTCCGGCGAGCATGTTGACCAGGAAGTTGTTGAGCACTTCGGGCCGCTCCGCCTCGTATCCGTAGTCGTCGTTCTCGTCGAGCGTCAAAAAAAAGACGGCGCTCTCGATTTCCGCCAGAATCTTCGCGTTCTTTTTGTTTCCCAAAAAGTACTTCTGTCTGTTTTTGCACCACGAATCTCTCGTGTCATGTGTCAGAGCAGCCACTTTTCCGATCACGCCTTCTTCGGATTCATTGCGGACGATCAGCTCGTGGAAGATCCTGCAGTCAGCATAAACGTCAACAATGCTAAGTCAAAGGCGGATTTCTGGTTTCTCATACACAGTCCCTGGACAATTAAAGTGCCCATTTTTCCGCCCGAACTACCACCTGTACATACTTGGTCAACTGCTCGATGTCGAAGATGTTGTTGCGATCGTCGCAGATGTGCAGCTTGTAGTACTTGCCTCTGAGCACGACCACGATGTGCTTCTGAATCCCGTGCAGTTTCAGGTGATCCATCTTCTCGCCGGGAACTCTCGTCACCGCGTACATGTTTCTGTAGTGTCTCGTGCACACCAATCCGTCTCCCAACTGAAAAATAACTCCATCCTCGTACTTTACACTTTCACATTTCTACATTATTCGCTGGATTATGCTATACTTCCATAAAAATATTTTTGCTGCAACACAACTTTCGTGCGAAACACCTTTTTATCGCACCGAGAACGTGATACTCGACGATAAGAAAGATGAAGAAGAGGGCAAAATACAAAAGTGATCAGAAATCGACTCACCGGTTTGTACTGCTGCCGGTCGACTGCCAGATGCGACATGATCTCGATCCACGTGACACGGGCTGCTCGGTGAGCCCGAGTCGCGTCCTTGTCGCGGAGCAGATCGCAGTGAGCAACGCTGCTGTTGATGAGAAGCGGGTATCTTCCGTGCAGGTAGGCGTACTTCTGCCAGAAAGAGGTCACGTAGTTGTCGGTGAACAGCGAGTAGAGCCACGCGTATCTCTGCAGAGTCCTGCCTTCGTTCTCGAGGAACGACTCCGCCTGTTGACTGATCGTGGCGTACTCGTCTTCCGTCAGAATGTGTCGCATCGAGTCGAGGTACTCTTTCACTGTTTCCTCGAGTTTCGGAACTGGCAGGTTCGGGAGGAGACGGTCGCAGGACTCGAGGATCGGCGGAGAGAACGAGAGAAGATGGCGGACGACCTGGAATCGAACGGATCGATCGGAAAGAAGCTCGGATACACTCACGCCCCAGACTTTCGTTCGAAGCGAAGGCTTTTTCGGGTTGTCGAACAGGAAACCTTTGTAAGAAAAGTAAAAGTGCTTGAGAAGTTTACGAAGTGTGAAAACGAGAGAATAGGATCCGAAA
This sequence comes from Caenorhabditis sulstoni, assembly GCA_963966605.1. Lineage (NCBI taxonomy): Eukaryota > Metazoa > Nematoda > Chromadorea > Rhabditida > Rhabditidae > Caenorhabditis > Caenorhabditis sulstoni. The sequence continues at coordinate 7,613,948 of OZ016479.1, forward strand.
AGCGAGACGAGAGAGACCTTCGCAATCTGAAAACCGAGACGTTTTCGAGATGAAGACCTCTGTTTCTGGACCTCTGCCGCTTCGGAAGCGAAGCGGGGAAGCAGCTCGAGAACCGAGTTCTCCGGGTACTTGTAGTGCAACGTGGCGGCCAGGGCGACAGTGGTGGCCACGAAAGGAAGCGGCTTCACAGGCCAGAGCGAGTTCTCGATCCAGTTCTGAAACCATCGGATGTAGAGGGTCTGAAAGTGGGAGAGAGACCCCTCTCTCTGAGTGTGTTCCCCTGTTTCTTGAGAGCTTTCTCATTTCACCAGCCGCCAGACAAGTGTTTTCTTCCGCAAACTCTCGATTTGAGGTCAATTCCGTTCACTCGAGAACTAGTTTTATGGCGAAAGACATCAAGTATCAAAGTGGTCGAGACACTGCTAATGGAGCCAATTATTCGAGAGTTGAACTCACGTAGGTCTTGTAGGAGGCCCGTTCGAGATCCGAAGGGAACTTGGTGGGCAGGGGATACGGTGGCCGGACGGACTTGTTCACGGACGACATCTTCTGAAGAGAGAAGAACAGACTCGAGGGGAGAAAGAACGCGGCGGGAAGGGCTGTTTTGATGGAGAGGCAGCAAAAAACCAGGCATCTGTATTATCAGTGCGGCCGAAAACGGGGACGAGAGAAGACAGACAGCGCCACGTTTTGCACTTGATTCTGATAAAATCAACAGGGAATGGTGGCGAAAAGGAATTGAATGCAACGGGAACAAACCACAAAGTACGGGTGACTGGAACGAGAAGAGAGTGAAAAACAACACGTTCGCTGTCTGCTCACGGAGCACACTGAGCAAAGAAAAGAGAAAGAAGTAACACTGCACCCATGCATTCAACTGCCACGTCATAGTGCCATCGATTGGTTTCTTCAGGACGTGACCCTTTTATGGGGGGAGGGTAGTACGCAAACACGCAGCTCGTACCTACGGACTGCCGAAAAAAGGGCACCTCCCAATCACTTCAAAGATTGAGAAGTTCAGTCACAGAGTTGCCAAAGAGCTATGAAAGTGTGCATTCAGAGAGTGACCGAAGAGTGACCATTCGAAAAAGAAAGTGCACCGAGTGAGGGGCACGACCGAAAACTGATAAAAGTGTCGTGGAAGCGGGAGGGCGATAGTGAAAAAAGAAAATGCGGAAAAGAAGGCCGATTGGAGAGAGAGAAAGTCATTCGGTTTGACCTACTATCCGGGCGTAGGCTATCCTTCTCTCCGTCTCTCCGTTCTTCCCGAGATATCACACTTTGAACTCGACTCTGAGGAAGGGAGGCAAAGGAACGAAGGCTACAATGTAGCCGATGCGGCCGGTTTACTCGTTGTTCCCATAACTTTATAGTGCCGAGTTGATGAAAACTGATATGTGAAAAGAGGGTGTGGAGCCAACAAATGAACCAACATTTCAGGGTTGAAAGTTTGCGAACACATGATTGAGCTGGAATCTGAAATAGTTCTGAAAGTAAGCAGTACACACTCGTGCTTCCGGGAAAGTTCATCCTTCTCATCGCAGTGTTGTTCTGGAGCGTCTCTTCTCGTTCGCTTCTACAGAATCTTCAGAATTTTCACATTTGGCATCGCGTGAGAAGTATGATGAGGAGACAAGAGTACTCGTGAGTCACGGCAAAACACTCAACCACCTACTCCTTCTTCCAACGCAGATCTTTTTTGAAGAAGTTCCTTCAACAACCATTTTAAATTTGTGAAAGTTCGCAGCCGGCTTGTTTTCATGTGTTTTGATTCTTATTCTCCCCATTTGTCTTTATGATTTGGGGCTGGAATTATAGACGCGGGAAATCAGAAATTGTGCAAAACATTCCATTTTGGAAGAGAATGTTCCTTTGAAAACGGTAGTTTTCGGGGCGAGACCCATTGTAAAATCTGGCACGTGCGTCTTTGACACCGCCCGCCGAGCAAGTTTTGAAATTCCAATCATGCCCAACTTCCAGCCATTTATCCCCGATTACCGTTTCTCACTTTAAAATTTTTGCAGTAATGAGACTTCGGCTGAACTCGATATCCGGAAAGACAAAACTTCCCGACAAAAAGGTAATTTCGACGCTTTTCTGGCCGATAAGCGTGCCTTGGAAGCGACGTTTCGAGACTCTCGCCGTGATGGGTTTCATTTTCATGTGGGTGATCTTGCCGATCATGGACCTTTGGGTTAGTTTAAAGACAAAGAAAAACGAATTCGTCAGATCTTCAGGTACCTTTTCACATTCTGTTCAATACTCGATGGTGGTTTCTCGTTCCGCTCTATGCTATCTGGTTTTATTATGACTTTGACACACCCAGAAAAGCATCACGGAGATGGGTAATCCAATAACGGAAAAGAGAAATGTGAAACAAAATTTGAAGGAATGGGCTCGCAGACACGTTTTTTGGAATTATTTTGCGAATTACTTCCCTCTGCGACTCGTGAAGACTGCAGAATTGCCGCCTGATCGCAACTATATTATTGGGTTAAGACAAAAAAAAAACGATTCTCTTGATTTTAATGTTTTTATTCAGATCGCATCCTCATGGGATGTTCTCGATCGGTGGGTTCATTGCAATGAGCACGAACGCGACTGGTTTCGAAGACAAATTCCCCGGAATCAAATCGCATATCATGACTCTCAACGGACAATTCTATTTTCCGTTGCGGAGAGAGTTCGGAATCATGCTCGGCGGTATCGAAGTTTCGAAGGAATCTCTAGAGTTCGCGCTCACAAAGGCTGGAAAAGGGCGGGCGTGCGCGATCGTCGTCGGTGGAGCAACAGAAGCGTTGGATGCCCATCCCAATAAGCATACCCTGACTCTGAAAGCTAGACGTGGATTCTGCAAATATGCTCTAAAATATGGGTTGGTTTATCTGAGAATCGCAAGCATTCACAAAAACTTCTCATTCGCAGAGCAGACCTCGTCCCGATGTACAACTTCGGAGAGAACGATCTCTACGAACAGTACGAAAACCCGAAAGGATCCAGATTGAGAACCGTTCAAGAGAAGATCAAGGATATATTTGGACTGTGCCCTCCTCTTCTCCGAGGCCGCTCCATTTTCAACCAGTACATCATTGGGTTGCTTCCATTCCGGAAGCCAGTCACTACGGTCATCGGAAAGCCTATCAGAGTCACCCAGACCGATGATCCCACTACGGAGCAAATCGACGAGCTGCACGCGAAGTATTGCGAGTCGCTGTACGAACTGTTCGAAGAGTACAAGCACCTGCATTCGATTCCGCCCGACACTCATCTCATCTTCCAATAATATCCTCCCTTCATTTTGTATACACTTTCCAGATCGTTTTATTGCTAACCTTTATATTCTTCTTGTAAATAAAGAAAATGTGTTATTCGCGTGAGAGGATAACGTGAAATACAAAAGAAAAGGTCAACTGGAATGCGCGAGGTGTTTTCATTATAAATCTGAACGGGAACTCTGAAGTCGTGGCAAGAAATGAGTGATATCACCACGAAATCGACGAAGCAAGCGGAAAATGTGGTCTGCGGGGAGTTCAAGGCTCTCGGGCCGGCTCCGCAGTTCACAGGCGACGAAATCACCGTGATGCGCAGCGGGGAGCTCATCTCCGAAGTGTTCTCCGATTGGACGAAGCGATCGAGTCTCGGCGACAACTCGTACAATGCGTTCGACTTGGTGAGCCCATCCGAATCATGTCCATCATCTTTTTTTGTTCCAGAACTGTCCGATCGAGCTTCCCCGCCGATCGTCAATGCTGAAATCCTACACTTTGGATCCTCCGATGACGGAAATCGGGAAGATCGCTTCGAAGATGCTCGCGAGAGAGCTCTGTGATCGGCGAGCCGTCCCTTCGGTCATTCTTTGCTCTCCGGACTTTGCATCCGTCGAAACCGCCCATGTCATCCAGTCCTACATCGGAGAAAAGTGCGGCAAAATACGAATCGAGCCGGAGCTGTCCACTTTGCACAAGGCAAGCCACGTGTTCTTCGGAGCCGACGCCTTCAGATCCCTCGGATACAACATTGATTCGAAGACGCCTTTGCCGGCGATCGCGGACGGAGCGGCGCTCTCCGATCTCATCGGACGTGTCAAGAGGGCCTTCTATGAGCTCACTTCGAAGCTGGAGAACGGTAAGTAGACGAGAAGATCCTTTCGAATCCCTCACAACTCCAGCTCTTCTCGTCGTCGACCCTCTCTCGATGCAGATCATCTCCTCACTGTTCTTCCCGATCAAACTGCGTCCCGAGTCTTCCGTCGAGCTCGAGCGTCTTCGTAGTCTCTCTTCGTTTCCCTCGCTCTCCAATTTCACTTGCTTCCGTGCCGGCGGCTCAACTGGAGTGGTAAAGGGCTTTTTCAGAAGACGAGCGAGATTTTTGAGTTTCAGAAGATGTACGACTTGACGAACACCTACCTGCGCCCTCTCACTTTCACTGGATTCTCGAACGATATCGATCTTGACTGACCGGAACTGAAGCGTCGTCATCGATCTCACTTCTTTCAATGGACAGTTGTGTACCGTATCTCTCCTCTGAAAAGTCTGCAAACACGAAACTCACGAAACTTTTTGAGAACTGTTTTCTTCCCGGAGTCTCGATCCGATTTCTTGATTCTTTCTCTCCGAATCGTTGTCTGTGTCTTTGAAACCACACCGTGGTTTGTGTTGACTGCTGCCCACTTGTTTACTCCCGCCGGCACGCGAAAAAGTTGCCGAGAGACACACTTCTCCTCTTCATTCCGTTCGTCTCGACCTCCTCGTGTTTTTCCACACCCAAATGCTGTCGTTCTTCTTCTTCTTCTTCTGAAAACAAGCGAATTCTGCAGTGGAAAATGCGTCACTCTTTCTAGTTGTTGTTCAAGAAGAACACAGAAACATTCGAAGAAAAATGCATGCCCGCTACGAAAAGGCTCCTCGTCGATTCAATTTCTATCTCGTTTTCTCTGAACCTCTATTGTAGGCAAGAGTAGTCCAGTGTGCAGAATGTAGTTACCGTGATCAAACCGAATCTCATCAACTACACTAGTGTTTTGCGTCTTCGCTTATCGCTTTTCTCCCGTATAAAAGAGGGCACAAACAACTCCCACTTGCCCGTTCAGTAATCATCGAAACTCTGCCTTTTCCTCTTCTTCAGGTCGCCATGGGCCTTCTCAAACTCGTCGTTTATCCCGTTGCCATCGGGGTTCTCATCGCTGCCGTCTGGAACTTCGTCCCTGAAACAGAAGTGCGATGAGATCAACCTCACATTTATATTCTTACGTTTTCAGGTCATCGTAGAAGAGAACAACTTCTACGGCAGCGGAAAAACGAGACCGGACAACACGGAAATCAAACCGTTCAAAGTGAACGTCGAGCAAAATGTGATCGACGTAAGCTCCTCAGTTGTACTTCAGAGCAGCTCTGACTCTTCTGATTGCAGGATTTGAAGCACCGACTTCAAAATGCGCGCATCTCTCACGCTGTTCTCGAAGATTCTGACAATTTCTACTACGGATTCAACTCGAAACACCTTCTGAAACTTCGCGATTATTGGCTGAACAAGTTCGATTGGAGGAAACAAGAGGCCCTGCTGAACCAGTTCCCACAGTTCACGACCGAAATTGAGGGCCTCCAAGTGCACTTCCTCCGTGTGAAACCGCCAAAGTCCTATAAAATCGTGAAGCCGCTGCTGATTGCCCACGGATGGCCCGGAAACGTCTTCGAGTTCTACAAAATAATTCCGATTCTGACAGATCCGAAGAAGCACGGCATCGATTCCGAGTTCGCGTTCGAAGTGATCGCTCCGTCGATTCCTGGCTACGGGTGGTCAGAGCAGCCGAAGAAAACCGGGTTCTCACAGCTGGCATGTGCCAGAGTCTTCCGCAAATTGATGCTCCGACTCGGATTCGAGAAGTTCTACTTGCAGGGCGGGGACTGGGGAGCCATTATCACTTCCCTGCTCACCAAGGTCTATCCGCAGAAGTGAGCAGTTTCCGCCTGTTTCTCCTTCATTTCACTCGTTTCAGCGTTATCGCTCTCCATCTGAACATGCTTCCAGTCATGCCAGGAAACAGCATCCTCGGAACATTCCACGATTTCCTCGGATTCGTGTTCCCTTCGGTACCTGCCTAACTATTCAAATCTCTTCTCTATTGTCATTTACAGACTCTTTCTTCGGAGGCTCTTCGCAAGACTCACAATCCCTTCGCGAAGCTGGGTATTCTCATCGTCGAGACTGGCTATATGCACCTTCAAGCGACGAAACCGGACACTGTCGGAACCTCCCTCAACGACTCTCCCATCGGCCTCGCTGCCTACATCATCGAAAAGTTCTCTACGTGGACGAATCCAGAATACCGAGCTCTCCCCGACGGAGGGCTCAACAAGAAGTTCACAAACGACGAGTTGCTCACGATGATCATGATCTACTGGACGAACGGAAACATCGTCTCCTCGCAGAGATTCTACAGAGAGTGCTTCATCGACCGAAGAATCGATGCTCTCGGTAAACGGTACGTGGCGACTCCGACGGCTCACGCAAGCGGGATCCACGAAATCTACGATCGTACTCCGATCGAAGTGTCCCGTCATTCGTACAACGTCACCCACTACACGGAGATCGACATGGGCCACTTCGCTGCTTTCGAGGCTCCCGTGCCACTTGCCAATTCCGTTTTCAAATTTATCAAAGATTTGAATTGAGTTGTAATGTTAAGTTGTTGTAATAATTCTAATGAACGAGGTACCCAATGCTCATTTCATGCTCGCGTGCTGTACTCCGTCGTCAGTGTTCTTGAGCAGGTTGATAGCGTGATTCAGAACGGGCTCGATGATCGCCCAGCACTCCTGAAGAGACGACTTCTGTTCTTCGGAACTCAGAAGAGAATGCTCACTTTCACTGCCTTCACACTTCCAGGCATGTTGACGATGAGCGTGGAACCACGAATTCCGACGATCGCACGCGAAAGCGCGGCCATCGGGGTGGCTTGCAGAGCGCCCGTGTGCAAAGCGACCTCCATTCCGGAACATCGACGTTCGATGACCTTCAGCGTCGCCTGAAATAGAATCACATTCCGATGACGTGGGCTCGTGGTTGTGTACTTCTGGAGTGACGTCTCTTTGGGCGAATCCGGTTCCTCCTGTAGTGAGAATCAGATCTGAAACGAATCGGATGATCTAGATTCCCATTCCGAAGCTACCGGCCGTCTCGGAGTGCTTCAGAAGAGCGTCTCGGATGTCGTCGACGTCGTCGGCAACTACGTGAGGGCGGCCCTCGGCGACTGTCGCGTTGACCCTGCAACCGAGGCCGTGATTTATCGGGCCTCGCCGGGAGAAACGTCAAGTTTCGACTGATAATCAATCAATCAGGCGGCACGAAAAAATGAGAGATTCGAGTGGCATCTCCTCTCTCACTTTCTTATTTTCTCGAGTGTCGTCGACATTTCGACGCGTGTTTTTGTGTGTGAATAACAGCACTCGTGATACCGAAAATGGATCTATGAATCACGGATAAAACTGGATACGGAACGGAACACGAAGGGGGAAAACAAGATGACTCAGAGTTTCGACTGAAAGAGCTCACTTCGAAGAGGAGCTCACGAGCTCCACGAGCTTAGGGCCGCTTTCGTCGACGCGTGTGCCTGCCGAGCACGAGTCGCTCACTGAAACAAGGAAGTGCGCTCTACGGCGAACGTTCGATACTTCGACCTGCCTGTAATGACGGCCACCTGCATTTTTTGCGATTCGTTTCTTCCGTGTTTTCTGTAAATAAATAAATAAAACTGAGATTTATAGTTCGGCGGGCAAGTAGACTAAAGAATCGGGAAGAGCAGAGAACAAATTACACCAAAAAAACGAACGAGTTCTCGTTTTTAGAGGTATTTTTCTCGCAATGCTGTCACGAAATAACGAATCAGAACGGAATTCGCTGACAGCTTTCGGGTAATTTCAGAAAAATGAGTAGCTTCACTGTGTCCAATCTTGGAAGTTCTGTGCTAAAGTTGACATGAGCGTGGGCAGCCGAATCGATCGAAACAAATCAATACAGCGATATTGGAACGATCAGCACGTTTTTGTTTGTGTCTTATCTTGGTTTCTTGGTTTTTTAATCTTTTATTTTCGAGAAATAGAGGCGGAAAAAGGAAAAGAAAAAGAGATCGCAAGGGGTTCCTGAGAGGAGCTGTGCAGTCCGGAAGCATTCTCAGTTCGACACTTGCACGATTCGAATCGGAACCGCCTCGACCGGAGTGATCGGAATGAAGAGTCTCTCGGACCGGGTCGAGTCCCGGCGTCTCGGGAATCCTTCGTCGTGATCCTTCTCCTCGTCCGACTCGATGATCGCCTGAAATCAATCCGAGTGCATTCAGACTCTTCTCCCGTTCTGACCCCAGTCTTCGTGTAGCTGATCTTCCTGCGAATCCTTTCGATCAGACTGGTCGGTCTGTCCTTTCGCTTCGGGTTCTTCGACCTCATGACAACATCCACAGCCGCCTCTCCTCCCGGATTCGCCGACACTCTCATCTGAACAGGAACGTCTTCTGAATCCTTTCTGGAATGTTCACTCACCACAGTCGTCTCACCAGTGATGCCCTTTTTCAGTTCGCTGACTGAAACCGGATGCGACGAGACGACGCGAATGTCGCCCTCCGACAAGTATCTCTGACGTGGCTTCCTCTTCTCCGGCTCCTGCTCCTGAAAAGAAGAAGAACTTCGTCCGATTACAGGACGCCTCCGACTCACCTTGCAGATTCGTTTCTCGTCCTTCACCGCCTCGTTGAGTTCTTGGTTCGAAAGCGAGGATAGACGCATTCCGGGCGATCTGTGGAATCCGACGAACTCGCCGAGCATGTTGGTAAGAGAGTTTCGACGCATTCTGGAAATTCAGACGATTCGGAAGGTTTAGAAGAAGGAAGTGAGAAGAAAAGAAGGGGAAGACCCGGCCAGAAATAAAAACAATATCAATCAGGCGGGTAGGTTTGTGAAAGGGGCGGTCGCTCTGAAAGAAGAAGGCGTGGATCGTCACGTGGACACGGAGCGAGGGAAAGATCAATGACTAACTGCCTCCTCGTTTCCTCACTCGACCTCTCTTTTATCCCCTCCACTCCGTATCACATTTCCGAATTAGGCGGCCGTCTGGCGCCAAAACGTTGAAACTTGGACTTGAGATTACGAGACGAGATATCAGGTTGATTACACACTTTATGTACGTCGAATCGGAAGAAAAAAGAGCGAACAAAGAGGCAGGAGGTCGAAATGACCAAATCGTATCGCTTTAATTTGCCTAATAACATGTTCTGTCCTCGTTGTGCGTGCTGTAATAATCGTATAGCAGGCAAAGTTTAATGATCGACAGAGGGCAACTTGAATCATTTTATATGTCAAAATAGCAATATAATATCAAAACACACGGAAGGCAAAAGAGAGAATAACGCGTGAATGTAGGAAGTTGGAAGAAACGATGGTCTTACTTACGGCCATCACTTGCCAATCAGTGCCATAGCTGAAAAGCTCAGGTTCTGAACGTTCTCCATGAGCTCCTTGATAGCGACAGAAGCGTCCTTCACGAGCGAGGAGTCAGAAGTGGCTCCGAGTGGACGCGGGAACGGAGCACAGGAGTCTGAAAGGAATGTTATGAGATGGGTGATAAGCAGATACAACTGACCAATTTCATAGAGCTTTCCATTCTTGTTGACATAGGTGATGAAGTGAAAATCGACCTGATCCGACTGTTCCGTGTCTCCGTCCTCGGCAGTTTCGTCATGAGCCTCCGCCAAGTCCGTGTCTTCGGAGAGAAGATCCGACCGCTCGTCTTCCTTCACCAACTTTGCCTTCTCGAACCATTTGAAGAACTTGCCCTTTCCTAGGTTCAGACGATCCTCCAAATTGGCCAGAGAGTGAAACAGAGCGAAGGTTCCACACGCATTCCCGATATCTTCATTCTGATTCATGAAGAACACTCCTTCGGGTTTCGTTCCGTTTTTCTCCACCTCCTCGTATTGTTTCGACAGGAATTCGCGGGCCTCGGAGCTCGGGAAGCATAGAATGAGAGCCAGTTGTGGCTGCGGAAGGAACTGGAGCAAATCATCCTCAAACGAGTAAACATCGACGCATTCTACACCGCTGACACCAATTTTTTTCAAGAACTGAAAAACAATGGTTAGATAGTTTCCATATCGTTTCACTCACAGGGTTGATGGTTTCCGGATTAGACTCGAGAGCCTGCCATCCTGATTTTCCGCCCATTTTCGACCTGAACTTTAAAATTTTTCGATTTGAAAATCAGTTGAATCTGGGAGTAACAGCGATAAACGTCGGAACATCAACGATAAGGAACAAGATGAATCGGAGAGTTAGCAATGTTGATCGTTTATCGATATGAAGCAAGCAAGTTACAAAAGCACAGGCTCAAACGAGATTCCTGTGATTAAAGCGCAAAGCGTTGAAACTTAAATATCAATTAGTTAGCGACAAGAGCGATGGCCGAGAAGCTGACATTGTCAAGCTTCTCGATGAGGTGCTGACAAGCGGCTCCAGCATCCTTCACGAGAGTATCCTCTGAAGTCGGACCGATGGCACGTGCAAACGGGCGACGCGAATCTGAACAATGGGAAGTTTTCAGTGTGCTGAAAAATTGAATTAATCTCCGACTAACCAATCTCGTAGAGAACTCCCTTGATTCCGACGAAGCAGATGAAGTGGTGCTGGACGTCTTCAATTGGGACAGTTTGTCCATCAGTGGCCGCGGCAGCGTGGATCCCCGCTAATTCCGGATCTGAAGAATACAAGCTTGAACAGATAAAGAATGGCGAAGACTTACTGTTGGCGAGAAGATCCGATCTCTCCTCGACTCCGACCTTCTTCGCTTCGGAGAACCATTTTGCGAACGAACCGTCTCCTGAACCACGAAAAAAATAATTTTCAAAAACTGGGCGACGGAAATGTGGTAAACAGCTCGAAAGAAAGCACGCGCGCGCCGTAAATTGTCATCAAAACTTTTGGAATCGCAGCAGAGCGCACATGCATTCAGCAATGTCAACCACGGCCGTTTCGAACGCCTCACCCAGGTTGATGCGACCTTCCAAGTTGGTCAGTGAGTGGAACAGAGCGAACGTTCCGCACGCATTCGGGATCTTCTGAAAGCAAAAAACAGTTGTTATCTTTTTCTCGGTGATTCCGGACTTGTTTCATGAAGAAAACCGAATCGTCGGCCGCTTTCGCCTGCTCGTAGATCGGTTTCATAATCTCGTCGACCTGAATTCTTTTCTGATTTCGATCTCGCCCTCTCATTTCTTCACACCTTCTTGTACTCGGGAAAACAGAGAAAAACCGCGTATTGCGGCTTTCCGATGGATTCGTCTTCGAAGAACAACACGTCGACCGTCTTGACGCCACTCACTCCCATCTTCGCGATCATCTACAAAAAAAAGCATGAAAGAATTATTAATTGCGAGGTGGGAAAGTGTGACGAAACCGGATTGATGACACTCGGATTCGATTCGAGCGGAGTCCAGGAAGCGGCCATTTCGAGACGACGATTCTGAAGTGAGAAAGGGTTTTGCTAGTCTTCCGAAGACCGAAAATCGAGAAAAATGAGGAAATATTGCTTGCTTTCGCAGAGGATATCTTGTTTACTCGGTGGCTCGAATGCGCCAATCAATTTCAAAAGTACGTGCGAGCATAACACTTTTTGCAATTTCCGAGGTAAGAACCACTTCTGCTCGTTTCAGATTTCACAATTTATTAGAGCAATATAAATAGGAAGGACTCAACAAAAAAGGCGGAAAGAAGGAGAGACGGAGAAAGGAGGCGACACGAATGGATCAATTCAGAGTGGTGTGTGGAGCGGCGGGGGCCAGAAGGCGAGACGGAGAACGCGGCCGGCACTGCCTGGCTCCCCGGCCTGCTGGGACGAGAAGGCGTTGTAATTACGTCTTCGTGCAGCCGACTCCGAAATGAAATGCGCGAGAATGGAAAACAAAAAGAGAACCCATAGGAAGAAGTGACTTATCTTGGGGCGGATAAAAAAGGGGGTTTTTGGAAGCGGGAAAACAATTGGAAAGTCATCGAAAAGTGAAGATTCTGGCTAGGATATGAGAAACGGAATGAGGCACGAAGAAGAAGAAGATGAAAGGAGACAGTGTGAGGGGAGTCTACTTGGACTTCTTCGACTCTTTCGCGTTGTTGTTGTTTCCGTTCTTCTTCGTCGGCGATTCCGTTCCCGAATCTTTCTTTGCGTCCTTCTTCTCGGCCTTCTTTGGCTGTTGGTTCTTTCTTGGTCCGGTAGGGAACACTTGATCAATAATGATGACAATGAACTGGAACAAATAAAAGTAATGAGACTGGTGGAGGGTGGCAAAAGACTCACGAATCCAAGAACACATCCGAGAGCAAGAGTGACTCCGGCGAAGAGTCCGTAGCTGGCCCACGAAGGGATTCCCTTGTCCTCGACGAGGTGGTTATGGAGGTCGCGGACAGCCATCGAGAGCTTGAAGAAAACAGCGACGACGGCCATTCTGAATGAGGAAGGTTTATCTGAAAGTGTGTCGGACGCTACTTACTGCTTGGAGTTCGGGTGCTTGTAGTCCGGAACTGGGTCGATCACACGGTACTTCTTGTCTTCCACGAAGGAAATGAAATCGTTCTTGTCGCGAGCTCCAGAATACTGACGGAAAACGCCATCCTTAACGCTGAAAACAACCGGCGTCTGATGGGGAAATGGAGGGGTTGACTGACTGATAGATTGTTGGAAGAGCGGTGACGAGGAATCTTCCGGAGAGTCCCGGGTTGACAGTCACGTCGACCTCTCCAACCTTGATTCCGAGATCATCGGACCAGTCGGAGAACGCATTCCATGCCTTCTGAAGATCTTTGCAAGCTGGGCACCATGGAGCATGACTGAAAAACTGATTCCGGTGACCATTCGATCTTCACTAGAATGACTCACAATTCGATCATCCACTCTCCCTTCATGATGTCAGTCCAGTTTTCTTCGTTCAGGAAAACGAGCTTCGAAGATCTCGTCGGCCCGGCGGAGACAGCAACGACAGCAAGTCCAAGCACGGCGAGCAATCGGAGCAGCATTCTGGGAGATGTCAATTTGGAGGGAATCCAAGAAGAAGGAAAAAACAAGAAGAAGAAGAAGAAAAAGAAAAGTATTGCGAGAAGAAGGGATATCTCGAGGCCCGCGTACGGTCGTCTCGGCAGAGACACGCCAACATTATCGCCGCAGTTCGTTTTGCAGTTCGGACTACCGGTTTCTTAAGCCACGTATAACAAGCCATGTACCGTTCGGAAGAGGATAGAGAAGAAGAGATAGGGGAGGGAAGAAAGAATAGCAGCATGTTTGCCAATGAGGCAGGCGGTGCAGAACCGGGAACTGGCATGTTTACTCGTTTTCTGGATGGATTGGAGTATGGCCTAAAATTGTGAATAGAGTAACGAGAAGAGTTAGGCCATGTAAGGATGGCTGAGGGGAATGGAAAGTAATTGCGACATTGTCCGAGAGGGGGAAGGAGAGCCAGTGGGAGGGAAGGCGTCCCGCCAGGTCAAGGATATCCTCCCGCCCGTCGGTACGTCGTCCGCACACACACACACACACACACACACACACTAAAAACAACTTATCTCCTTCTTCCTCGCTTCCTCCGTGGCGGGAAGACGACGTGTCTCCCGATTATCGATCGAATTGAGAACGATGTGGGTAACTAGGTCTCCGAGAAGGCGAGGACGTTATTAATGACAGTCTGTGATAGCGAAAAAAGATTGAAGAAGGGGAGGGAGGAGTCGTGTTAATTGAGGTCAAACATTGACCGATCCAATGATAAGCTTGCAGAAAGCGATCAGAAATGAAGCAAGATTCAGGAATGGAGCGGATCATTCAGTTAAGAAATTAGATCTTCTACTGAGTTTTTGACCAGTTTTCACTATTACCAAAAGCGAGATTTCTCAAGCTGTTCTGATATTTTCATATCGAGAAGAAGCACAATGTTATTTGACCAGTCTTCCTGTTTTCGAGGTCGCCTGGAAAAGACAGAAAACGGGGATGTGAGAAATAAGGTAAAAGGGCAATGAAGCGAGTGTCTACCCGACCGAAACAATCTTCCACGATCCAATTCGTTTGGACAATTCTTTCTATTATATGAATGCAGTTCGATCTCGTGGATCCACGTCACAATAAGAAATGACAGACAGTATGGAAGCTTCGCTGATCACCTTGAGAATGAATTTCGGAAGGAAAACGAGAAAGCGCGAACAAGGAAGAAGGAGTGACTGGAATGGATCCGATGGTCAACATCCTTCCCTCCTTTTTCTCGCAATTTCTCTTCAGAACCTGCTTTCTATGCAGATTCCGCTTCTTCTTTTTCTCCGACCATCTCCGCGTCAGTTTCTCCACGACGCAGCAGAAGCCATGATTGTTTCCTCAGATATGCGAGATCAGGAAGGAACGAGTGATATCCAAACATTACAATCGAACATACGGATGCAATATCTTTATCGTCGTTCCCAAAACGGATACTAAATACAATCAAAAGAAAAGAGACGGCCTACTTTCTTACGAGAATAATGTGAAACGGAACGGATTGTTGTTAGGAGGCGAGAATAGCTTATTTAGATGTTGGCGTCGTCGCAAGCCTTGAGAGCGTCGTCTCTCTCTTCCTCGAGTTCCTTTGTCGTCGCCGCGATTTTTCCCTTGGCAAAATCGTCAAAGTTCAGTCCCTGCACGATCTTCCAATCGCGAGTCGCGGCGTCGATGGTGACGGGGAACGAGAAGATGAGGCCTTGCGGGATTCCGTAAGATCCATCGGACGGCACAGCCATAGAGACATACTCTCCGGCCTTGGTTCCAAAGTGCCAATCATGGATGTGATCACAAGCGGCCTTGGCAGCCGACATGGCGGAAGAAAGCTTTCTCTTCTCGATGATGACTCCTCCACGCTTCTGGACCGTTGAGATGAAGGCTCCTTGAAGGAAGGCATTGTCTCCGACGGCCGAGTAGGCGTCAGTCTCGGTTCCGTTCTTCTTGACGGTGGCGTGAGTGACATCGGGGAACTGGGTCGAAGAGTGGTTTCCCCAGATGATCACGTTCTTGACGTCTCCGATGGTAGTTCCGGTCTTGAGAGCAAGCTGAGCGAGGGCACGGTTATGGTCCAAGCGGGTCATGGCCGAGAAGTTCTTCGCCGGGATCTTTCCAGCCGCATACTTGGCGGCGATGAAGGCGTTCGTGTTCGCTGGATTTCCGACAACGATGACCTGAAAGTGTTCATCGATCAGACGAGACCTTGACCGTTTTATCTCTGTTTGTTTCACCAGTGACGGCGGGCAGACAGATCAAAGTACTATTGCGTACCTTGGTCGTCGGCTTAGCGTAGTCAGCCAGAGCCTTTCCTTGCGACTTGAAGATGCGAACGTTGGCGGCGAGGAGATCCTTGCGTTCCATTCCCTCGCGTCTCGGCATCGCTCCAACGAGGAAAGCGTAGTCGATTCCGGTGAAAGCAGACTTCTCGTCCGTGACGGCCTCGACTCCGTGAAGGGTCGGCAGCGCACAGTCTTGGAGCTCGTAAACGACTCCCTCGAGGATGTTCGAGCATTGTGGGATGTCGAGGAGAACAAGCTGCACCGGCTGGTCTTTTCCGAAAACGGTTCCGTCGGCGATGCGGATGACGATCGAGTATCCGATTTGTCCGGCGGCTCCGGTGACGAGGACGCGAAGAGGGGCGGTCATTCTGGAAAGAAAGCTAATTGGGAAGCGAAGTGGTAGAAATTTATGCAAAAGAGGAGAGAATAGATGTGTCAATCGATTCGAAAAAGGAGACAAACGGGCGAGTAAATGAAAAGACGACAAGGTGTTGCCTGATCGATGACCAAAAACAGAATGAATGATAAAGGTTGTTGGTTGGGTTGCGTTGGGCTGCACACACGCTCCACGAGGAGACAAATGAGTAAAGAGACGAAAAAACAAAATAAAGCGGAGAAGAGAGACGATGTGGGAGAGGAGAGGAAGGCCGTCTCTTCGCGCCGCCCGACTCTTTTTCTGCTGCGCGCGCACAACTTGTCAACAAAACCACCGAACGTTTCGAATCGATGGCAATTTCGAAAGGAAAGTCATTGGCCCTGGTTTGACGAGTCACGCGGGGAGATAAGAGTTTGGAGAAAGGCAAGGAAACGTTGCCAGCACGAAATTCGCCGAAAGCAGATTCGTTACAAACATGCGAGTCAGCAAACGCGCTCCAATTCCACATAAACAAACTGGCGGACTTGCAAATTTATAAATTTTCTAGCAACTTTCACTTGATTGGTATGCGCAAACGAGCAGACGCTACAACAGTTGATGAATATCTGGACGAAAGAATGAAGTTGCCAATGGCCGCCGGACTGAGAGGGCCACGAGGAGTGTTGTAAACTGGTTGGGTCAGAGGAGGAGAGAGTGAGCGAGAGCGGCGAAGAAGTTGTTGTTTGGCACGTAAACTCTCTGCATGCGGAGAGATTGAAGAAACGAGCAAACGACACGAGAGGGAGGAGAGCGGATGGGGGCTTTGAATGAGAAATCGCGAGAAGAGGCATACACTTTGGACAGTTCACAGAACGACTCATTCTACACTGTTGCGACGGTCAGTGACGTGTTGCGAACTAAAGATAGCACACCACTCTCCACAGGGAGACTAACGAACAACACCACAAGAAACTTTGTACGTGGAAAGCATCTTCGAGTACAGAAGATCAGGTGGAATGGTCTTTGGTCAGCCGTTCGCACGATTTCCTGTGAGATACGATCGATATCTGGATGACCCCGCCATAAATCATAATCTGGGGTGAACGGCGATTGGCGGGCACCCGGCCGGTCATTGTGTTCCTCTGCGCGCACACCAAAAGGTGGGTCTGACGGTGTTCTCTCTCTCTCTTTTTCCTTAGAGCAGGATCTCCCGTTCCGACTCATTCTCCATTCTTTGACGTTTTCTGATTTTCAGATGGCTCGCCGTCTTCTCATCGCTTCGCTTCTCGTGCTCTTTCTGAGCCACGCATTGGCTGTCACATGTGAGTTTCCCTCCCGAACCTTCATCATTGGGGAATGATCTTGTCGTTTTCAGCCTGGTCATCAGTTTCGACGAATGGCTTGAACACTGTCGGATCGTATGGAACCGTCGCCGGAGGGCCAGGATCTCTCGGAGGACCAGGAGGCCCAGGAGGACCAGGCTTCGGAGGCCCACGTGGGCCCGGCGGATTCGGAGGAGGACCCGGTGGGTTCGGAGGATACGGCCCATACGGCAGATACGGAGGAGGCTACGGATACGGAGGATATGGGCGATACGGTCGATACGGAGGACACTTCGGACGCTACGGACCCCCGCCGCCGCCACCGCCGCCACCATTCTACGGAAGACCCTTCTGAGCGGACCACGTGTGACGTCGAAATGCCCTCGCGATGATAACAATGACTATTTCTTTTCATTCGTCTAACCGTTATTTCGTCAAACAAACATGATGCATTCGAATAAAAGTGTACTCTTCTCGATACTTGTGATGATCGCAATGACAAACGGCGTGCCCATGAGAAAAGAAGTGAGAGAGAATTCAGGAGATGTGTCATCTGAATCCTTCAGGTTGACTTGGGCTTCCCGAAGCGGTCTTCTTCGGTCGCAAATGCTCTCTACTCGGCCATCGAACTGTCTCTCGCCACTTTTCCGCACGAGGAAATCCGAAACGAAGTGGAAACGATGAAGAAAGTGGGATGAAGCGGAAAGAACCTGTTCGTAGAATAGAAACCTTCCAGAGACTTCTGAAACAGTCCCGCGAGCAGATCGAGGAAGCTTATCCGGATGTCATGTTCGGATACGTCGTTCCTCAGAAAAGAAAATAAATCGGTTGAAACTTGGAACTGTGGATGAAGCGAAAGTTAGATTTCCCGAATCCTGTTTTTGGCAATCCGCCAGAGTTTGTTGATCGTTTCGTTCTTTGCTCGAATCGATTCGCTCCCTCTTCCTACTTTTTCCTTCTCATGTCCATGCACTTGGTTTTTCTCCCCGCCAAGTGCATATTCAGCTCCGATTGGCCCCCATCGACGGCTCTATTTAAGCGACGCAAGCCGACGTCAGGAACGTGTGTTACTTCGGTCTCTCGCCTCAAACGCCTATCAGTAGTCGTCCCTCTCCACTTCGCAGAATCACCTCATTCCTCTTATCGAAACGAGCACTGCCGCATTCCGTATCGAGCCACTTCCTGACTCTCGACCAACACTCGGAAAACGATGATTTGTGGTTCTCATGATGAGGCAGCAAAAAAGAAGTGATGTAAGATGTTAGTGATCTTTTCGATGGTCACGAATGGCCGCACGCGAGACGGAGACGTCGGAAGGACACACGGATGCGAAGAAACACAATCAGCCGAGATCCTCTTTCGCTTTCGAGTCTGCGTCTCCACACTCTGCGGCGGTTCGGATCATCGAGCTGAAAACTGTCTCCGCTGGATTCTTTCTGAGCTTTTCGACAGGAACTGCTCAAATCTTTTTGTGCTCTCCGATCTCTCTTGCAGAACAGAGTTCGCCTTTTTTCACAGTTCAGCTACACAAACGCATGAATAGCATTTCTCGAGAAAACACACCTTTCAGAAGAAAGGAGAAGGTCGTTCTGAATTCTGATGCAAAAACGGACGGACAGCCGTGAGAGGGCGCCTCTGTCCTGTTTCGAGCCTTCCTGAAGCCCCTCTTCCGATCACGAAACCGTTTCCCGTTTCAATTTACTCTCCCATTTCGAAACCTTCGTCATCTTCCAATTGACGTTTTTACAATTGCGAGTCCATGCGAATCGCGCGGAGCCAGTCATACGCTCTCCGGAGGCTACAAGTACCGTCCGCTTCCCGTCTCCTCTTCTCCGAATATCCCCCCCCCCCCCCCCCTTCCCAACCATACTTGTTTTCCTCTCCGCTGTCATTTCCCGTGTGGCTGTTCATGTTCTTTTCATGTGCCCCTTATTCTTCGTTCCTTCGTCCCGCCCATTTGGAGCTTACAAACGCCTTTTGCTTGTCAACGAAAAGTCGAGAAGTGGGTGTTATCTAATGCGGAAAAAATAACCGACTCGCTGCAAACCGATAAGCGGAGAGCACTAGATAAGGCAGCCGGCGGGCCATACTTTGTTCAGTTGAAGTTGAAGCCTCGCTTCAAAGTCACGCCACCTCTCTCTGCACACAATCGGAATGTCGCTGATGACCGCTGTGGACCTTCGCGTACTTACGCAGGTGAGTTCCGGGCCCCCCGACGCACGACGAGACGGCGAATCACGACGAGGGGCATCCGTAACCCGACACCCCCCGGCACCCCATTTTGTCTGTGTCCACCCACTTGTTAACTGAAAAGTCCAGGAAAGGCGGAGGAGAGTGTCGATCGAATCGAGCGCGTGCCGAGAGGCAGTGAATGCGCCGATGAATATCTCCGTTCGAGATCGGCGCCCCAGCCATCCATCCGTCCGTCCGTCCACCTCATCGCAGTTCTTGTCGCCTCCTCTGGCCTCATTCCGCCCATTAAACTTTTATGGTCCTCGCCTCTCCTGTCCACACCACAGAGATTTCATGCCGCCGTGCTGCGACGAAATGAGCCGCCTCTCGTGTGAGCCCACCGTCATTCGAGAGAGCCGGAATAATCGAATTTCGTCGCACTTCAGTTTCCAGCCTGAAAACCTTCTTGCCACGCCACTCATCCCCCCGTCTTCTTGTTTGTGTACAACGCCCCGCCCCCTCCGTACCACGTCTTCTTCCTTTTTTCGTCGTCCACTTCCGTTCGATGTTTGTTTCAACATCAATTTATTTCCCGCAAAGTCCATCCATTGTCGCCAAAACATCTCCACTTCTCCCGCTCTCTTTCTCGTTCTCTTCCCACAATCCAATTTCTGCGCCAGTCGCATCGACCGCATTGCTGAAATTCAGAAGAGTCTCTCTGCCTCTCTCTCGCTCGCTTGCTCGCCTCCCCTATCCGCCCACGGATACGCAGAAGCCGCCTTCGAGATTGATGGCAAGACGAGGAATGGAACTGTCCCGTGGTCCCGGTACATGCCACGATCCTCTTCCCTCCCTTCATATTCCGACTTGGGAAAGGAGGAAAAGAGAGCGAGAGATGCCTCGAGGAGATTCAAATTCGGCGCGCATCCGATGGGAAACCCGTTTCGAACGCGAGATAGGAGACGAAGAAAGGCAGCGAGTCGTCGTTGATAGGGGGTGGGAGACGGAGACAAACACACGCGTCGCCGAAGGAAGGATCGTGTCCGCCGAACCCACCGTCGTTTTTGTCCGTTCCATGTTCTCTGCCTTCTGCCTCCCAATGCTCTCGGAACTCGCTCACTTCATTCCAATTGCTCATCTTCGCCTCGTGCCCCCTTCTTCTTCTTCTTCTTCTTTTGAAAAATGAGACTCGTTCTGTGTCCTTCCACTTGCAAAACGCCAAATTTCAGTTCGACGCTGCCAGTTTGGAAGAGGACCGCAAGAAGAAGATGTTGTACGGTGAGTGCGTCGAGTCTTGTTTTTCGCACCTTCACTCGGATTACCGACACTTATCAAAGTGTGTCATGTCATGTTACTGCACATTCCACCATGTTTCAAATAATCGCAGAGCGCCAGACTAAGTGCAAAACGGAAGGGGGAGAGAAAAAGAAAATGGATCGTGCGCCGAATCGGCCGCTCGTCTTCTTCTCGCCGCCTTCCTCTCTTCTTTTCTCGTCGCGCCCCTTTCAATAATCACAATTTATCATCTCTTCCTCTACAGTACATTCTAGCCGTCTCATTTTCGGCAAATTATTTTACACTTCCCGATTTCCCAGTGCCACTGATTCTCAACTGCTAGTGATCTTCCATTTTTACACTGCGAAAAGTTTTTCTAACTTTCGACTACTTTTTTGTGGCAGTCACTCATTCACCATCTTTCTCAATTACTATCACTTTCTGGTCAGTTCTTCGTTTGAAACAGTGGTTCTCCAATTACAACCTTTCGGCAAACGATTCGGCAAACGATAGTAATTGAGTTAGACAGTAAACGAAACCAAAAAAAGAAGCGGAAAGTTGGAAACATTTTTGACAGTGAGAAGATTTGGCAACCGAAAATCATTATGGGAAATGAGTCAGTCTACAGTAATTTGCTCTCTTCATCCGGTCTGTTCTGGATGGAATCCTTCGCAACGCGTAACCTTCAAAACACTCTTATTGCCTGTGTGTGAAAACGTGGAAAAGGTTACTGGCTGCGTTGACCCCCATTGCCTCCGTCTACTTCTTCTTCTTCTGATTCTGACTGGAACTGGTTCTGGAGCCTTCGTTGACCATCTTCACCTCTCTCATTCGTGACGTCACCAAATTAGTCTCCAAAGTTCTCTGCTTGTTTCCACGCCACTCCAAACACGCAAACACGGCGAAATCGAGTTATCGTTGTCGTCTTCGTTGGCAAAAAGTGGAGGAGCGAGGGAAAACAAGCGAGGGCTCTTCCGAGCCCGTCGTCCCAATTGAGGGCTCACTTCGCACCACCACCACCACCACCACTACACGGCCACATTATGCACTTTCTCGGTCATCTCGCTGACTCGTTCCCTGCCTTCGTTCGCGCAAAACGCGCTTTTCTTCGAGACACATCGCGTTTTTATTCAGCGCCGCACGCGTTTCTTCGCAGAAAAGAAGACGGAGAAGAAGAAGGTATACTGTAGTGTGCCAGGCGAGACGGATTCAATTTCGCCCACTCATCGTGTGTGTGTGTGTGTGTTTCAGAAGAGCCGATCTCTTTGGAAGAAGCTGCCCTGACCGCCAGCGACGTGATGGTGGCCCCGAGTAGGAAGTCGTACGTGCACGGCTGCTCGACAGTTCCGCTGCTCTTCGAGACCGTCGGCGAGAGACTTCGGTCGGCCGTCGATCAGGTTCCGGACAAGGAGTTCCTCATCTTCAAGCTGGGGGGTATCCGCAAGACTTACTCCCAAGTCGCCACGGATGTTCGTTTCGATGCGGAGACGTCGGGAAGAAGAAATGTCTTCTTTTCAGGCCGAGAAACTCGCTTGCGGACTCTTGCACTTGGGAATGAACAAGGGAGATCGCATCGGAATCTGGGGACCCAACACTTATGAGTGGACCACCACTCAGTTCGCCGCCGCCCTCGCCGGAATGGTTCTCGTGAGTGGTTCCGGAAGTGGGTTCGAATGGGACTGAGTCATTCTGCAGGTCAACATCAACCCGTCCTACCAATCAGAGGAACTTCGCTATGCGATCGAGAAGGTCGGAATCAGAACCCTTATAACTCCGCCCGGTTTCAAGAGATCCAACTACTATCAGAGCATCAAGGTACTTTGCAATACTTTGCATTCTTCGATTCCTCAATACATTTTTTGCAGGACATCATGCCGGAAGTCGCTTTGCGAGAGCCGGGAAAGAGCGACATCAGCTCGAGAAACTTTCCTTCCTTCCAGCATTTGATCATGTTCGACGAGGAAGACAACGCCTATCCGTGAGTCAGCCGTGCCCTAAGATCATCTGAAACTTGTGTGTTCAGGGGCGCCTGGAGATACACCGACGTTATGAAGATGGGAACCGAGGAGGACAGACTGCACTTGTCGAAGATCGAGAGAGAGACGCAGCCGGACGACTCGCTGAACATCCAGTACACGAGTGGAACCACCGGACAGCCCAAGGGAGCCACGCTCACACACCACAACGTTCTCAACAACGCCTTCTTCGTGGGTCTGCGTGCTGGATACAGTGAAAAAAAGACGATCATCTGCATCCCCAATCCGCTCTACCACTGTTTCGGATGCGTGATGGGCGTCCTGGCAGCTCTCACTCATCTCCAGACATGCGTCTTCCCGGCGCCGTCGTTCGATGCGCACGCCGCCTTGAAGGCGATCCACGAGGAGAGGTGCACTGCTCTCTACGGCACTCCGACCATGTTCATCGACATGATCAACCATCCGGAGTACGCGAACTACAACTATGACTCGATCCGTTCCGGATTCATTGCCGGCGCTCCGTGCCCGATCACGTTGTGCCGAAGACTTGTGCAGGACATGCACATGACGGACATGCAGGTGTGCTACGGAACCACCGAGACATCTCCCGTCTCTTTCATGTCCACTCGCGACGATCCGCCAGAGCAACGCATCAAGTCTGTTGGACACATCATGGACCACCTTGAGGCAGCCATTGTGGATAAACGGAACTGCATTGTGCCACGTGGAATGAAAGGGGAGGTCATTGTTCGCGGATACTCGGTCATGAGATGCTACTGGAACAGCGAGGAGCAGACGAAGAAGGAGATCACCCAAGACCGCTGGTACCACACGGGAGACATCGCCGTCATGCACGACAACGGGACCATCTCGATCGTCGGACGCTCGAAGGACATGATCGTGCGTGGAGGAGAGAACATCTACCCGACCGAGGTGGAGCAGTTCCTGTTCAAGCATCAGTCCGTGGAGGACGTGCACGTGAGCAAAAAGAGCACGGAGAGCACAACGGAAATGACGTGTGTTTCAGATTGTGGGAGTTCCGGACGAGAGATTCGGAGAGGTCGTTTGTGCGTGGGTGAGACTGCACGAGAGCGCCGAGGGCAAAACGACTGAGGAAGACATCAAAGCTTGGTGCAAGGGGAAGGTAATCGACAGCTCCGTGACTCTAACACTAAAGCAGTTGCAGATAGCTCACTTCAAAATTCCTCGCTACATTCTGTTCAAGAAGGAGCACGAGTTCCCGCTCACGGTGACAGGAAAAGTGAAAAAGTTCGAGATCCGCGAGATGTCGAAGATCGAGCTCGGCCTGCAGCAGGTCGTCTCGCACTTCTCCGAGCTCTGAGCACCTTCTTCGTCCCGCTCGCCGCTTTCTTCGCCTGACACATTCCACTTGCGTGTATATTTCGATTTACCGTCGCATACTCCGTTCTTAAGTCCCGGCGCCGACCTGTCGTTTCCCAGAAGAGTGCAGACTGACGAGTTTCCCCCCGTTTCTTCTCCCCCCAACAGACACCTGGCTGCGTGTCGTCCCATTAGCATAGTGCCTTAGAGAGACTTTTGCCTTCCCCCCACTCTTCCTTTCTTCCCATCCTTCTCTTTTTCTGAAATTGTGACGCTTTATTCTTCGCTTCTCGCTTTCGCGGATAAATAAATCTTTCATTGAACTAGATACGGACAGCAATTATTCGTCGGCGAGCAATACGTGTTGTTCGGGCATTGGCCGTTGACACACGGACCTGCAAGAAGAGGAATGTGAGATGAGGAGGAAGGGAGGACGGAGTCACCGATCGAAGTTCCGTACGCGCATCTGCAGCACACGTTGTTGTCCGTGCACATGTATCCCGATCCGCACACGTTTCCCGATCTACAGTAGCCTCCGGAAGTCTCACGGCCCCCGCACACTGGGTTCGGATTCACTGGAGACTGCGTGGTTGGAGGGAGCGTCGGCTCGTAGCTGGGGACCTGAGAAGGGGGACTCTGCTGCTGCTCAAAGCGAAAAACACTCACTCTGCAGCATCCGCTGATGCATCTCCAGTTGCTGCGAATCTGCTGGCAGTAGCTGGAAGTGCTGCAAGTCGCTTGGCACTGATTACACGTGCTGCATCCATTGTTGCACGCTGGAAGATCGAACATCACAAACTGCTCTCGCCTTCTCCGACTCACGTGTCAAACTCAGATACTGGTTGGGGAAGTTGCCGCACAAGTAGTAAATTTGTCGTTTCGGTCGGAGATGAGCAACTGCAGTGCTCTCATCGCTCGCAGAGCTGCTCGAAGGGAGAGCCGAGACGAGAGGCAGGACGAACAGAACGAATGCTCCCTTCATCGGTGACGGACTCACTCCGACTTTTCGCCCGTTTTATACGGCTCCTGCGCGCATTCTTGTGCCAGTGGCAACTTGTTGTCATTGTTTGCGCTCCGAGTTCAAGACGCGACTGTATTTGAGTATTCGGGTGGTGCCTGCTGCCTCGAAATACACACTTCTTATTTTTGTCCAGGTCGTTGTAATTGAGCAAACACGCGTCAAGTACTACAAAAGTCCAAGAGTTTATCAGTTCGAGAGGAGCTTTTTGAGATCGTAAGAGAGAGAAAGACGAAATGAGTATGAACAAGAAGCCACTGTGGATTTCCATTTTCTCTACACAAGAGTAGGCCTTTCATGACGAGGTGATATCCGAAATGAGCAGAACAACGTCGGTGCTTTCTTCGTGAAAATACTGTGGGATCTGGTTGCTTTCAGCAGGCTCCTTGTGGATACAATATTCGCATTTTGTTCCATTTCTTTTTGAGCAAACATCTGCGATTCTTTACAAGTACCGAACGAGTCCGAGAGTTTATTATAGACATTTCGAAAGGAACGAGTAGGAGAAGAGATAGGATCTGCTCGACTGAATGTGACAAATATTGAGAGGATAGTTGCTAGGATCGGAGCGTCTTGGGAAGAAGTGACGAAACGGAGGGAAAGGAGAACATTTATTAGACTGGAACCATATTAAAACACAGAAAGAAGAGGGAGAAAGCGGTGGGATCACAGAACTCTTGCAGTTTTCTAGCATGTAAGCGAATTGGGAAAAGAGGAAGAGAGTGAGAGAAAGAGATCGGAATCGATACGAAAGACTGCGAAATGGATGGAGAGGAGGGTGAGAAGGAGCACGAATCGGTGAGCTATGATCAGATTTCGGTGCCTGTCTCGGTCGAGATCGGAGTCGCTGAGTCGTATACGGTGTCGTTGTCGCGTGGCACGCTCTGCAGATGGCAGTGTCGCTCCAGCGTCCCGGCACCGCAATCGCAGAAGAATCTGAAAGAAGAGGGAGGAGGAGGATTGTTGGCAGCTCTGTTCATCAGAATACCTGTCGTATCGGACAAGTTCCACGTTGTGCCCGCGATGGCACGTTTTGATGCAATTGTAGCAGATGGCGTTGCGTTCAGTTGTGTTGCACGTCATGCATCTGAAATGCAGTGTGAATGGTACGGGTTCAGAATACACAAAAGGAGACGTAGACGACGGGACAAGAGACGCTACTAACACTAACCTAAAAAAGTTGTGCATTGGAAAACTGTTGTTGCTGCTCACTTTGAAGAGGCACTGGCCTGATTTAATGGCTCGTGAGATGGTGTCGTGGTTGTCGTAGATGCGGTTGTTGCGGGTGATCGGGTTGACTCCGGTGGCGACGCACAGTCCTGCAAGCACGCGGGATCACAAAAACACAAGTGACATCATTGTTCCTATTTCTCTACGATCGACTAATTCGATAATTCATTTCTGACGTATCTATCCCTCTACCTCCATATTTATTCCGGAACAACTGGTTCTCTTCCAGAGTCGCCGTCGCGCCGTTCGTGATCTCGATTCCAGCCGACTTGCCGTCGTACACCCGATTCCGACGGAGAGTCGGATTGGATTCCGTGGAAATGAGGACTCCCGCCTGAGCGTTCCTGAAGATGTCGTTGTCCTCCAGAAGGCCCTTGCCCCGGTTGAAGATGCACACTCCGCCGTCTCTGCCGTCGTAGATCTTGTTCCGTCGGAGAGTCGGCTCGCTGTCCGTCTTGATCCACACTCCGGCCATCGCGTTATCGAAGATCTCGTTGTCTGCAAATCGAAGATGATCATTTCGGATTTACGCAGATCTTCGTTACCTTCAAGACATCCTTTTCCTCCGTTGTACACGAGTACTCCTCCATTCTGACCTCCCCAAATCTTGTTTCTCGTGATCTTCGGATTTGATCCGGTACGAATCTGGACACCCGAATACTGATGATTGAAGATGTCATTCTCCTCGAGAAGACCGTGTCCCTGATCGTAGAAGTACACTCCGACCTGTGAAAAGAATGATGAGGAAGGCAGTTTCGAGAAAGGAGTCACCTGTTTTCCAGAATGGATTCTATTTCTCCTCAAAATGGGAGAGGATCCCGTGGTGACCCAGATGCCAGCCAGAGTGTTCGAGTACACCTCGTTCTCCTCAATCAGTCCCTTTCCCTTCTCGTGCACGTAGATTCCTCCGTGAAGTCCGTCGTGGATCTTGTTCAATCGGACTATCGGATCGGATTGCGAGCGGATTTGGATTCCCGCCAGCGCGTTGCCGTAGATGTTGTTCTGCTCGATGAGTCCACGTCCCTCACCGAAAATGTAGACTCCGCCCTGCTGTCCCGTGAAGATCTCGTTCTTTCGGATCGTCGGGTCCGAGTGTGAAGTGATCCAGATACCAGCGTACGCGTTCGCATAGATGCGGTTCTCCATGAACTGGCCACGTCCTCTCTCGTGAACATAGATTCCCCCAGTGTATCCATGATGCACTTCGCACCGGATGACAACCGGATTCGCCGAGTTCTTCACCTCGATACCGGATATCCGGTTCGAGTGGATGTTGCACTTCTCGAAGTAACCTTGACCGTGCCTGAAACGACCGACCCCATCAAAATGTGTGTCACATTACCCGCAGAAACCCCCGCTGCCTGCTGCTGACCCCGCAAACTTACTCAAATGTGAACACTCCGACGTCCTTTCCTGAATGGATCGTGCACTTTCGGAAATACGGGTTCGCGTGATTCTTCACCCACACTCCCGCCAACGTGTTCCGTGCGATCTCGCAGTGTTCGTAGTGTCCGTTCGCGTGGTCCGTGATGTAGATTCCGACGTTCTCACAATCGAGGACTGTGCAGTACTTGAACTTTGGGTTCGCGTGCTTCTTCACACAGACTGCGGCACCGTTCGCCACTTTCGAGGTGATGTCACATCTTTCGATGAACGGATTAGCCGTGGCATCGGATACAAGAATCGCGTAGTAGTGAGTCGGCTGTTGCTGCGAAATCGGGGCTGGTCTCTGGTTTGGATCGGCTCGGAACTGGACTGTGATGAATCCGAAGTAGGCGTTGGAGCTGCCCTCGCTGAACGAGAGCGCCGTGTTGCGTGTTCCCTCGAGGATTACGGAGGAAGTGATGTCCCGGGAGTCGCTGGCTCCGATGATCTGCACGCCGGAGGAGATTTGGATGGTCTCGACGGGTTCGTAGACTCCCGTGTGCAAGAAGATCAGCTTCTCTCTGTACTGATCCTCTTCCAAATACTCGAGGGCCTTCTCGATCTGGTCGAAACACCGGTATTCCAGTGATCGGAAGTTGGCCCTTGGCTCTTTCATGACGTGGACTCCTTGATGCAGCTGTCGGTGAGACTCCTTCCACGGATTGATATCTCTCCACCGGCTCTGTTCCCGGAACTCGAACTTGGCGTGAGACGGATGGAAGAGCGGGATACGGTAGTCGTACAGACTGATGTACAGCTCTTTCCAGATTTCGTGACTGTTCGAGATCTGGTTGAAGCGGTACGAGACGGACATGCACGAGAGGAGCGTCTTGTCCGGAAGGTAGGAGAACACTTTGAGGAGCAACTCATCCGGAAGTCGGTTGATGTGGTCTTGTTTATCCTCGTGGGCTCTGTTTTCGACCGCCTCCACTCTAGCTTCCGGCATGACTTCTTCGTCTTCCATCGAGAAGCTGCAAACATAATGACTTTTCTCCCGTTTCTTCCGGTCTTCCACCCACTCCTTCCTAGCTTCTCCAGGTGAAAGACACTCCAATTTGAACTTTTTCAGTGTCGGCTGAGGTGTCTGCAGTAAGAGCTTTTCATGATGATCAACGAACAATGAGGAGTGTTTACCTCGTCAGCTGTGGCGGCAGTGATCGGAAAACACAAATCCTCGTCCTTCGATAAGCATGTTCTCCGTTTTCGGAGCGAATAACTGGAAGATACGTCACGGATAAGAGGAGGGAGCTGGATCGACTCACGGATAAGTAGCTTGTGTGGAGTAGAGACCCAGCGTCGGGTTGTCCAAATCGGGACGACCCGGCGGAGTGTATCTCGATGAGGTGTAGCTCGACGACGGCTGTGTGTCGTCGGAGGAAGAAGAAGACTGTTGAACCAACGAGGGGAAGAATGCGGGCGACGAGGAGGACGACGACATCTCCTGGTCTGCCGACGACGGGGACGGCGTCGTGCCTTCGGAAGCCGCGCAGATCGAGCTTCTGGTCAAGCGACGCGTCACACGCTGGTTCGACGAGTTGCGAATCGCTGCAAAAGGACTGAATATAGAAATAGCAAACTGAAGTAGAGAGAGAGAGAAAGGGAGAGAGAGGGATGAAGGAAATGATGAAACAACGTCCGGGACTAGGGTGCGATCTTGCGAATGGAAAGTGTGAACGACACATATCAACGCGTCGACGGTCGAGAATCTGTTATAATTGGGGTCATATACAGAGAGATGAAGCAGCGAATGGATGGGAAGCAAAGTCATACGGAGCGGGAGGACACGAGAAACGCATGTATGTATAGTGTGTGGCCTGAGAAATTTGTGTGTCTCTCCTCGAGAGCAAAAGAGAATGGGAAACGACGGAGGCGCCGGCCGGGAAGCAGTGCGAAGGAAAGAGAGGAAAGGAGGAGTCGAAACGTGGTGGGGGGCAATGGGAATGCCGGTTTGGGAGACGACGATGATACTGGTGGATGAGAACCTGTATTCGGAAGAAGTGGTTGTGACCTCGAAGGAGCAGAGAGCAGAGCACTGCACTCTCCGGACACCTTGGGGTCTACTCGTGTTGTCACCAAATGCACTATCACTCCGCAGGTTACTCGGGCTCGACGCGAGCCCAGAGGCGGAATGGAGGAATTTCTCTCATTCCAGCCACTTATATAGATGGATCCATTCCTACTTCGATTTGGATTTGATTCCGACAGAAGCCGATTCTCGTGTCTTTCTGTTGACGTCTTCAAATCTTCAAATAATCGGTTTCCATTTCCGAAAACGGAACGAAACGATGCATTCCGTTCGTGTTTTTCTTGGCCGCCGCGGCGCCGAACTCGAAGGATTATGCTCATGAAAACATCGGGAGCAGGCACACACAAAATAACAGCGACTACGAAGAAGAAGAAGAAGAAGAAGAAGAAGAAGAAGAAGGAGAAGAAGAAAACGAAAGAAATGGCGAGGAAAGATGTGAATTGGCAAATGGAGGGGAAGAATAAAGAAGCCGGAGAAGAAGAAGTTGAAGAAAAAGAAGAAGAAGAAGAAGTAGAAGAAAAAGAAGAAGAAGAAGTAGAAGAAGTAGAAGAAGAAGAAGAAGGAGTAAGGGAAAAGTGTATTTTGAGGACTGCTCCTCAAAATTGTCAGGGACAGGAAAGGGATTACAAGTCAGGTGTGCATGAGGAAGAAGAAATGGGGCGGGAGCGAGTGCTCGTCGAAAATAGTCATGCGGAAGTGAGGAGGAGGTTCCTCGTTCGGAGACGACGGATAAGCAAGTCATTGGAAACGAGAGACTGCACTCCACTGAATTAGTTTTTCCTTTCAAAAGAGCCTGCCCCTTTTTCATTATCGAATATCAGATTTCATATAACTCTCTTTCTCTTTCCATTTCAGCTTTTTTCCATCGAATTTCGGATTCCAAAAACACATCAGAAATCACAACCTTCAAGAGAACTAATTCGAGATTAGTGTGCAAATTGTGCCGAGTTAGAATGCTCAACGAGCTCCAACGAGCTCTAAAGTGAGAGAAGAAAGCGGAGGTCCGACTGGCTTATGAATATCAAATTTGGAAACGGAGGAAGAGAGGAAGGAGGGATCGGAGGGTGCAGAGAAGCAGAGAGAGAAACTCCTCCGGCCCTCCCGCCTCTTCAAAAGAGGTCTTTCCGTTCGCGAAATGGAGAGCAAGCGACAACGGCTCATTTCTCTTTTTGTGTCTCAAAATAAAGGCCAGCTGGCAATGAGTATCGTGAAACAACGATCGGTTTTCGCGGATGGAAATGATACGAATTCGAATTTTGGATGGGGGGGGGGGCATCGAGAGAAAGAGAAAGAAAGAGAGAGAGAGAGAAAGAAAGAGAAAGAGAGAGAGAGAGAGAGACCGGGGGAAATAAAAATCGTAAACTATACGAACGAATGTTTGTGCGAAATGTGTCATCGGGAAAAAAGATAGGAACACTAGGGAAATATGGAAAATTGAACGGGAAGAAGAGGAAGAAGAAACATCCAGAGATCGATGGGCGGACTGGTTGGACAGGGACGATTCCAGAAAAGGAAATGAATTGCATCACAGCAACTTCGCGAACGAAGAAGATTGATCAGAAACCGGACAAGTTTCGAACAGAGGTGTTTTAGAGGAGGATGAAGGATCGATTAGGGGACCAGCCGGCGGGATCAGCTGATAGACCCTCTCGGTGTAATCATCGCAGAAGTGACCGGCGGGCCGTCTGGGTCCCCGGTCTCTTTACTCTCGTATCACGAAGCACGAAGCCTTCTGACCTACATTTCATTCAGATCAGTCAACAAAGCAACATTTGTGTTTCGGGCGACACTCACAGAGGGATGATGCAAGCCGGTTGGGAGTAGTCACTGAAAAACCAGTGGCAGAGGGAAAGAAGAGAGACGGGGAGACGCCGCCCCACAAATGCACTCTGTTCGGAAGCGTCACCCGCCGCCATGTAGTCGTGCCAGCGGCCGCCGCGACGACGTCTGTTGTGAACACAGAAGTACAACGAGTTGGTACGAGGGCGGCAGCGAGTCGTCGGCGTCTCCCGATTCGACACGATCTCTCTCGTCGCCCTCGGACGCAACCAGGTACCTGTATCGCGTGTGGAGGTGGTGGTGGCCTCGGGAAAAAGACAGTGAGAGAGAGAGAGGACGCGGGGCTGGTTCGAGAATGTCGTCCAGAGAAGGAGGAAGAGGCATTCGGTTCGAAAACTTTGATGTAGAAGAGACAAGACGCGGGCCCGCATACCGTGTCGTCCTTCTCCTCTTGTCCGTGCAGTCTCTTATTTGGGTCATTGTTTGGATGCGTGTCTGCGCTCTCCTCGATTCATTTCGCACTCTCCCTCCTTCATGTCCCAATTCGATATCGCGCAATGAATAACCAGGGAGAAGAAGTTGAAGAAGAGGAATTAGGAGAGATGAACACAACGGAGATGATGAGAGGAATAGCAAAGCTGCCGGCTTCTTCGTCTCTCCCCGGAAACACAAAAGTTTTCGGAAAAGAGAGAGAGAAAAAGAGAGAGAGAGAAAGAGAGAGAGAGAGAGAGAGAGAGAGAGAGAGAGAGGGTAAGACTGCCCGAATCGGACAAATTTGAAGAGAAAAGCCCTCTCTGCGTCTCAGACACAATGATGACCCAAGGTCCGCTAATGCGATAAGGCGAAATACGGAGAGAAGACGACGGAGAAGGATGGCAGGAGTGTGACGTGGCAGACACGAATCTGGTTGAGTCAACAGGCGACCGAGGTCGTAAAAGTTTATGAGAAGACTGGAAAAGAAGAGATCGGATCGATGACGAACGATCGGAAGATCCGAACAAACCGTCTAAAAATAGAGAAGAGAGTGCGAGGTTGCGTAAACACACATAAAAGCAGCAGAAACACCGACGATCGATGTGTGTACAGAAGAAGCATTAGCGTCGGAGAGGCTAGAAGTGTTCACACGACGTCCAAAAATGCCTTTGGCCAGTTTTTGAATGGCCGCCGCTTCAGAGGAATCATTGGCTGTACGAAGAGAAGAGGGTGAGAGAAAGAGACAAGGGACGGGCGGCATGGAAGCAGAAGGAAGGGAATGAGGGCAAGAAGCAGCACGAATTGAAACTGGATTGGCCTGTATGAATGGGGCGTGGATGCAATTGGACCGACGAAGTGGTCGCAGAAGAATAAGAAGTGGAGAGGGACGACAGGGGGGACCGACTGTGAAGAGCGGAATGGAAAGAGCACCGACGGGCGGCTCGCTCTGTTTGCTCAGCGATCGCTTCCTCGTTTCGATTCGAGGAAGAGCGGCCGACGAATTGACAGCAGTCCACTTTGTTTCCTTGTCAACAGGGGTCCGCGAGCAGTTCGGATGAATTAGATGGCCTTTTTTCACGAGGGGCCATTCGCGTATTTGCTTCGCGAGCCTTCTTCTAACGTCCTCTTTCGAGCTCTCTCCATGATTGAGTCGGCAGTTTTTGCATCGCAGTTCCATAAAAAGAGAGGAGAAGATAGAGAAAGCGGAAGCAGTTGTGAGTTTTATCTGGCGCTGAGGCGAAGTGTTTCGCTTTGATTCTCCCCACAAAGTATTGAATTACTCGGTGCGAAACGAGAAGAAAGATGGGTTAGCACAGGTGAGCCAACACAAATCGAAAGAGGCGGCGAGATGCGTTGTGGGTAGAACAGGCGGTCTCTCGGAATGATCTATTATTGTTATTCGGACTGGCATTTCGGACGAGGAGGTGCGCAGACAACACGTGGGAAGAGACGGAAGACGCGCGGCAACACACACCACGGGTGCCAGGGTGCGACCGTGCACTACTCGGGGCCACTCGACTCGACCTCCTTCGGATATATTCACGACACGATAACAACCACCGTCCGGCGGATGGCGGCTAATTTATGGGTTCAGGCGGTCTCGCACGGAAGGAAGCGGTGAGCACTGGAGTGAGAGAAGAGGCTGGAAGGATCTAGTTTGATGCCCCCGAGTGTCAGATCAACAAAAACAAATCGGAAGGAGGAAGTGTCCGATATCAGATAGAGAAGGGATGCAACGGAAGAGATAGGTGCGCATTCCCGGGCGGGTCAGCAGAGGTCACGATAAGCTTATGACGACGATGATCGAACACCGCCCCCCCCCCCCCCCCCCCTGTATCATCATCATCTCGACCTAGATTTGTGCGTGTCTCTCACCGAATCTTCTGGCCGACGAGGATCCTCTTCTCTGCAATTTCGGAGAAAGGTGAGCGGCTCTCGTGGAGACGAGAGAAGGTCGCGAGCCCAAGTTGAGTGTCTCGTCCGATGTCGTCTCCTCCGACATCTGAAAGCTAATCCATCAGGTCATAGGGGGTAACAGGCGGAGAGAATGACATTCTGAAAAGAAAAGTCACGAGAAGAAAAGACGTGAAGAGGCTTATCAGGCGAGTTCGGTGATAAGTTTCCCCAAAGCGGCCGCCACATGAAATGTGACTAGCGAGCAAGAGAAACGACGGAAAGTGTGCATTTTGTGTGCGATACTCGTAAGAGCCGCGTGGAATACGTCACGAGAAAAAGAGGGAGATGAGCCCAAAGAAAGCGGAATAAAATATTTAAATCGACGGGCAGCCCAGCCGATGTGACGGATTATTATTCGTTTTTCAGAGAAGAAATGCCTTCTGGCTGAAAATAAAACTGAAAGCGAGGTGAAAACGAGGGAAGAAAGAAGGCGTCGGTATTCAAACTGTACTTTTATCGAGGCGTTTAATCTGAAGAATGAACGAGTCTGAACGAAACCGGACCGATTTGGAGGAGGTTTGTTTCAAATTCACACCACCGCTCCTCACTGGATTCGTGTTCGTGAAACAGATTCGAATCTAATGCGGCGGCGGCGAAGAAGGAGAAGAAGAAGACGTGGCGATCGGGTCACAGTTGCATTCGCAAAAACCCACACTGAGATAAGCATCGAAAGGGCGCGGTCAGTGGCGCGCGCGCGCGGAGCAGCCTGCGGAAAACGCCGCGGAACAGCAGTACGTGGCCGTTCGTCCAACCACCGCAATTTCGCTATTTGCATTTCGGACACGCACGCCTTGGACGGCCGGCCGACCGCCCAGTTTGTATGGTCTACTATTTCGGGAGAGTCGGAGAGCACGTCGGAGCCGGAGGAGCGAGGCGGCGAGACGGTGAAGTTTGAAACTCTCCGAACCAACGGCTCATTTGGAGGATGGTGACGTCACAAACCACGAACGAAAGACGAAGAAGAAGATGGGTGAAGTTTGAGAGGGACTGTCTGGAAAAGAGGGCAAGAGACTCCGCCACATCGGACTAACTCGCAGCAGATCGCACGAGGTGTCACGTCACGGCCATGGTGTTCTATGTTCGTAATGGGATCCCAGTTTGAAGTGGCAGTGCCACCTCAAGTTCCTCGTCGAACACAAACGAATCCAGAAAATTGGAAACACAACTCACTTCGGTTCGTTCCCGAAACTTATCAGAAACGAAGCAGAATGGTTGCAAAAGCTGATGTAATCGTGCGGAAAGTGTGTGTCTCTTCAGGCGATCCGTTCGTCCGTCCGTCTGCTCCTCCTTCTTCTCCACACTCCCTCCCATGTCCACATATTTTCCTCGCAAACCCCTCAAACGATTTGCACTTCACACACACACACAAATCTTTCTTTTGTTCGGGCTGCTGCTGCGCGACAATTCGACCTACAAACCATCGGAATCCGAGTGAGAGAGAGAAGCGAAAAACCCGTCGAATCGACAGGTTCATAATGAGGAAATGGGCTGTCCAGGTGTTTTTCCCCCGTTCCAAAGGCCAGCAGGGACACAAAAACAAACCGAAATGGCGACTGATAGCAGCCATTTATTGCCGAGTCCGTTCGAAAACACAAAATGACTAAAATAGGCGATTTGATAAGTGTAATGCTGCCTCTTCTTCTCGTTCTTCTGCTCTCCCAGGACTCGAGAAGTGTGGATCACGAGTTCTATTTGGATACGGTAGATGGCAGGATTCCCTCGCCGCTTCACTCGATTCCATTTCCAGAAAGAGGTCATCCAGTCGTGGGGCTACCCTCTGGAAGTGCACAACGTCACCACTGCCGACGGCTTCATTCTCGAACTGCACCGAATTCCACGTGGCCGCCTTGACGACTCCGGCCCAAACGAAACCCGTCCCGTCGTGTTCCTTCAGCACGGATTCCTCTGCTCCAGCTTCGATTGGGTCGCCAATTTGCCTCATCAGAGCGCCGGATTCGTGTTCGCGGATGCTGGTTTCGACGTGTGGATGGGCAATTTCCGCGGCAACACTCACAGTCGGAAACATGTCTCGTTGAATGCGGACAACGACTCAAAGTTCTGGGATTGGAGGTGAGGGACTAGGAAACGCCAGTGGCCGAACTCTGCGACTTCCAGTTGGGACGAGATTGCCGAGTTTGATCTTCCGGCCATGATCGGGAAGGTTCTGGAAGTGACGGAGCGTCAGTCACTCTACTACGTCGGCCATTCGCTCGGAACGCTGACCATGTTCTCGAAACTCTCCACAGATCCCTCGTTCTCTCGACTAGTGAGCACTTTCCGGACGTTTCATTTAAAATTCACTCCAGATCAAAAGGTATTTCGCATTGGCTCCGATAGGTACCATCAAGCACGTTCGAGGTGTTTTCTCGTTTTTCGGACGACACTTTGGCAAAGATTATCAGGAATACGTGAACAAGTACGGAGCAGATGAGTTTTTCGGAAACTCGTGGCTCTTCCGGAAGATCGTCAAGTACACTTGCGGGCTCTTCGAAACTCTCGAGGAGCTCTGCTCGGACATCACGATGCTCTTCGTAGGGACATCGTCGGAGAACTGGAACCAGACGAGAATCCCCGTTTACTTTGCACACACGCCGGCGGGCTCGTCGAGCAACATTGTTGCTCATTTCGATCAGATGCTTTCGTACGGGGGAATTCCGGCGTTCGATATGGGAGAGGAGAAGAATCTGAAGAAGTACGGACAGAAACTGCCTCCGCAGTACAATTTGACGAGTGTTGCCGGCGTTCCCATCTACCTTTTTTGGAGCGAAGACGATTGGATGTCGACGAAACAAGACCTGAAAGAGACGTTGTTCGCGCAATTGAATTCGCACGTCATCCAGGTTGGTCACAGAACCGTTCTGTTCCCTTCCAGCCGTCGTTTCATTCAGGGCAGCTATAGAATACCAAACTACAATCATCTTCATTTTATTTGGGGGACGAACGCTGCCATTGAAGTTTATGGACGCATCATTGACATTATAACTCGGCATGACCTGTAATAAAGTTAATGAATGAAGCATGAGAAACACAAAAGAGATTCGATCAGGATGAGATTCGAACTCACGCGGGGAAACCCCAATGGATTAGCAGTCCATCGCCTTAACCACTCGGCCACCTGATCATGAAATTTCGCGCGCTAGAGTAGCATTCACAAACAACAAAACTCTCCGTCTCTCGTTATTTCTGCAGCAGTGAGAAACCACACGAATTCAACTCCCAACAGCTGCAGATTGAACCCATCAAAACAAACGTTCATTCCATGTCAAGTTTGTCTAGTATACTTATTTATGTATGTCCAAATACTAGGCGGCTATAAAAAACAATGAAACACATACAAAAATCATCGACGAAACGTGCGTCTGGCCGCGACGAGGCTCGCCGAAAACGGTCCGAAAGCCTTCATGCATTCGTGAGGAGCAAGGAGGAGCACACCAAAAAGCACTGCCGATTCGACTAAACCATAAAACTCTTCGTCTTTTCGGACTCTTTCGACTCGCTTCACTTACCCAAATCATCTCGAAATGGCTCGTAAAGCAGGCGGATTAGCCGCCATCATGTCCGGCCAGCCGGTGGTAGTCGTCAAAAAGAGAAGCGTCTTCTGGAGACTTCGTCACGTGAGACGGACAGCTTCTGATGCCGGTCCAGACTCCCCGTTTTCAGTTGACGCGGCAAGGCGGCCTTCACGTAGGCCTCATCCTCGTTTGTATTCTCTACGTCTACGTGGGAGCACTGTTTTTCTTAAATTTCGAGAGTCCAGAAGAGGTGAGAAGTAGTCGAAACAGTTTTGAGTTGGAGAGAAACATTTCAGGAGAGAGTTCATAGGAGAGTGTCCCGAAAGTTTGACAGTCTGATGAAGGAATTCGTGAAGAATGTGGAGGTGGTGCGACAGGAAGACGTGGCGGACCGTGCGAAAGTGAACGAGTCCGTCTCGCGGCTCCTCGACGACTACTCGAAACACATGCTGAAGCTGTTCACCAACCCAGTGAGCGACGCTCGTTTCCACTTTTCTCGAACTTCCAGGTGGCCGCCAACATGTTCGACTGTCTGTTCTACTTCAAATCCAACTACACACCCCTCTGGACGACGGACTCCTCTCTTCTTTTCACTGCCACTACCATCATTCCCGTCGGCACGTCTTCATTATTCATTCGATGACAACTTCTTTATTCTTCAGGGTACGGATACATCGCCCCGCTCACTTCCATGGGTCGCATCGTTCTGTGCGTCTACGCGGGATTCGGAATCCCTCTGGCTCTCGTGATGATGTCCGACGTCGGAAAGTTCTTCGCCGACGTCTTCGTGAAGTTCTTCAACGAGGTCAGACATATCTGACTTTCAAGAACCTTCCGAACTGTTCAGAACATCACCGCCTTCATGGTTGTGCTCATCTTCCTTCTCGTCGCTTACTTGATTCTCGGAGGCATCGCCATCTCGAAAACTGTCGAGATGCCGATGGTCGAGGGCATCTATTTCAGCACAATCACGATATTCACAATCGGATACGGAGACATCAGGTCAGCAGCCCAGCATTCTCCTCCTCCCCAATTCTTTTCATTTTCAGTCCCGATCTGCCCGTTTACATCGTCATCGTCTTCATTGTATTCGGAGTGGCTCTGGTCACTGTCGCAAGTGAGTCCGCCCACTCACTCCCACTTCCTTTTCACCACTATTTTCCTTTTCAGTCGACGTCGTCGCTGCCAACATAATCCATCACATTCATTACATGGGTCGACAAGTGGGAAAAGCGAGAATCATAGCGGATAAGATGTTGAGCGTGAGTTCTCAAGAGCACACTCTGAGCGCTTTGCACGTGACGTTCCCGTTCACTTGTCGCTCGACTGCCTCGATCAGCTGCACTGCGATGTCAATCAGGTCATCCTTGACGTGAGAGCACAGAGTGTCGAACACTTCCAGCTTCGGGGCCTTCGCGCACGCCTTCTGAAACCGAGAAGGTATGGGGGGAGGTCTTCTGAGTTCGGGCTCACATCGGCGAATGCACTCAAGTCGTTCTTCGTGACGGTTTCGATCTTCTTCAGTTGGTTCTCGACGATATTCAATGCGAACTGACATCCGTTGCACAGAACGTTTGGCTCTTCCTGATTCTGCAATGAGATGATTCCGCCACTGAAATCGGTTCCACGTACCTTAGCAGTGGAGAGGGTAACCGTGAGAGCGAGAATGAGAAACGATCGAAACATGGCAGGAAACAGTCGGAATTCATCGGACCCGGACTGCTTTTATGCGACGGCTTAACGCATTTCGATTGTTTTCGATTGGCAGTTTCTGATGGGTGTTATCAGTGGAAATCATCTGTCAAAACAGTCGTTTGAGTGCACTCAGAGAGCTAAGAGCGTCGTGACGTCACCAGAGAGACATGCTCTGTTCCCGAGTCTTCCACAAAAGGGCACACTTCCTCCTCATGGGTCTGACGTCATCTGATGCATCAGAAGTTTGTTGTCTCAGTTCATTTCCGCCGCCGCAGTGTCCGGAATGAACATAATCTGTTTATTTTCAAGTTTTGAAGTCGAACACCTCAGATTATAGTCAGCTTTTTCTATCAAACAACAGAACCCTTCATTCACGTGCAAACTTTGTGGCATACAACGGAGGGACTCAGTTGTTTCTGGAGGCCTTTGAAGATGATGTCGACGCCGTCGACGAAGTTCTTTTTGAAGACGACGCAGATGCTGTCGAGCAGAGCCGACTTGGGAATCTTCTCGCAAACGGCCTGAAAGAGACTAGTTGAGAGGAGGATACGGGGCGGCTGGGAGTACTTGGGAAAGGTTCGTGAGGACGGTTCCGACGATCTTCTCGACGTGGCCGATGTTCGCGGCGACGAGGGAAGAGATCTGCTGGCACTTATCGCAGAAGAAACGGGGAAGCGACTCGTTCTGGACGGGGATCGCCCACACAGATCCGACGAGGAGAGCGAGCGAGAGCACGAGGAGCCTCATTTCCTGTACTGGCGGCGTTTCTGACTGGCTCTCCTCGTTTTATACACCGAAACGTGACTCAATGTGCACTTCTTGTCACATTCAGGAATGTGTTTACTTTGCGTTCCATGTGGCTCATTAAAAACTTCACTAGATTCCAACAATTCCATTTCTGCCCTTTCTCGCGTTCTTTCGGCAGCCATTCATGAGAAAGTTTCCATGAATTCCGAATGCAAACTGCGATCTCTGACTCGGAGAATAATGAGAGGAAAACAGTGTTTTATTCAGTTCAACAGATGTACAATTGATGACACGTGGTCGCCGGATCCGTGTTCCGTTTGACAAATTCGAGAAACTTGTCGATGGCGTCGATGATGTCATCCTTTGCCACGTCACAAATCACATTGACCAGATCGATTTTCGGCGCCGAATTGCACAGCGACTGTAAACGAAGAGAGTGAGAAAGAGGGCTTTCAGAACGGGACCGCCCACGTTGATGACTCCGAGCAGCTCCTCGTTGGTGACTGCCTCGAGCAGTTGGATGTTCTTGTGGACGAGAGCGAGCCCCTCCTGACACAGATTACAAAAGAGCCCGCAGTTGCTCACGGCCTCCGCGGAGCCAAGAGAAATCAGGAGAAGGGAAAGGAGGACAACAGCAATCTTCATTTCTGATCGCGCTTCGTTCCCTCCTCTCCTCTTTTATAATGTTTTCGGTTTGTGACACTGGTAATCGAGTCTAGTTCATCATTTTATCAGTATTTCAATATAAACAATCGGGAATAATGGTGCAAATGTGTTTGGGAGAAACTTGAGCTCGAAGGCCCTGAATGAGCTTCGTGAGAGCAGCTACGAGATCCTCGCGGAGCACGACACACAGAGAATCGACGATGGGAAACGAGCGCGGAGCATGAGCACATAGGATCTGGAAGAAGGGATCGTGTAGGGAAGAGAGCGGTGGGCTCACGTCGACAAGGCTTCCGAGGTCTTCGTCCGTGAGTTTCTCGAGCACGTTGAGCTGCTCGTCGAGCAAGGCGAGCCCTTCTTCGCACAAAGTGCAGAACACTTCGAACGGCTTTTTATCTGTGGAGTTGTCTCCGGCGACGGAATGGACAGAGAAGAAGAAGAAGAAGAAGAAGTTGAGGGAAAGTGCAGAGAACGTCTTCATTCTTTCTGATTGAGTTTGATGAGGTACACTTCATTTTATACTGGAAGGGCGCGAAAAACAACTAGACTATGATCATAATCAGTTGAGAATGTGGTAGAGATAGAGAGTCAGAACCGGAAATCCGAATCGCAAACTTTGAGGTAGCCACAAAGAAGACGTGGATTGGTTTGCTCCTTGATTCCTTGGACGAGCGTGACGAGAGCATTCACTAGATTCTCCTTGAGCACCACGCAAAGAGCCCTCACGATCGGAATGTCCGTCGGAGCAGCTCGACACACTTTCTGAAAAAGAAGAGAAGGGAGTGTTTTGAATCGAGATGGATTCACTTCGACGACGGATCCCAGATCGTTCTTGGTGACCGATTCGAGGACGACGAGCTGGTTCTGGACGAGCGAAAGGCCCGAGTTGCAGAGATCGCAGAAGAGGTTCGGAGCTTCTGGAGACACCCCAGAAGGCGTCAGCTGACAGGAGACACAGCAGATGAGTGAGCAGACGACGAGAATGGAACGGAACATTTCGGACTGGCTTTAGGTGCTCCAGGAGCTTGTTTTATACCATGTCAAGTCAACTTGTAGACAGCTATGCAAGCATGTTTTCGTGTTTTTCAGAGTTTATTCTTTGTTCTTTCTACTCGCCAAGGTCTCATATCATGATAATTTCAGATGGCTCAGAAGATCAACATCAATCGCGGACTCGGTCTCGGAATGGCACAACTGGGCGCATTCGCAAGAATGGGAATGATGATCAACGTGAGTGTCACTGCTCTGTGTCTCCTCTTTTCGCACACTCTCTAGTCACTGACTATTCTCGTTGTGTTCTATCGTTCGCAAACAAACCGGTGCGCGCGCGTTGACCATCTCTCTGTCCATTTTCATCTTTTCTCCGCTATGTCTTGTTAACATGCGGGGGTATAGCTCAGTGGCAGAGCATTCGACTGCAGATCGAGAGGTCCCCGGTTCAACTCCGGGTGCCCCCTAGTTCCTTTTTCGACTTTAATTCTCAGGTGAGTGCAATGGGAACGACAGGAGATGGGCAGCCCAACGGAGCAGTCACTGAAGGTGCAGAAGGAATCGAATTAAGTAGGAAGTCCACTTGGAAAAGTCGAGAGGGAGAGGAAGCAACGAGGAAGAGCACTGCTTTCGAA
Organism: Caenorhabditis sulstoni; assembly: GCA_963966605.1. Lineage (NCBI taxonomy): Eukaryota > Metazoa > Nematoda > Chromadorea > Rhabditida > Rhabditidae > Caenorhabditis > Caenorhabditis sulstoni. The sequence continues at coordinate 7,655,862 of OZ016479.1, forward strand.
CCGAATCTCGATTTCGACATGATCGACTACAGGCAGCCCGCCGGTGAGTTAGAACAACAAATAGGTTGTGTGTGTGAGAGAGAGAGGTATTCAGGTTCGTCACAATATTTGTACGGTTTCGGTTTCGACAACGACGCGTTCCGTCCAGCCGACACGCAAAGCGACGACGATTCGGTGTTCATGTGACACGTTTTATTGGAGAAAAGCGGTACAAAAGACTAGAAACAAAGTGAAGAAGCTGGCAGAGACTCCTGAAGACCTGTTGGGATCGTCTTCGAAGTTTCCGTTGCAGAAGTCCTGAAAATAGAAGACTGAATAGAATAAACCGTTGTGTTTACCCTGGAGCAAGTGCATTTAATCTCGGCCGGAATCGCGTCGTCACTTGTGATGTTCGAGAAATCGATGCTGGAACAAGGCGTCTGAAAAGAGGAACAAGTCTGGAAACGGAGAGAAAAGTGGACGGACGGCGCTCTCGAAGGCTTCCTCCATGGCTTTCTCGACGCATCCTTTGAGCATTGTCACTTTCTGATCCGTCTGGTTCGCATTCTCGACCATCAGTCGGATGTAGCAGGAAGTGAGCGAAGGGCAAATGTAATCGACGTACTCATCTGAATCTGGCACGTCTTCTGGACTCCTCACGTCTTCTTACCTGTCGCCATTCTGAATTCCGCAGTCCCTCCGAAGCACTTTATTGGTTGAACAGGACTGTAAAAGGCGAGAAAAAGGAAGAGAATCGAGTAGAGAAAGGGCATAATGGCTGGGAAAGTGGGCGATCGGAAACGATTGGAGGTAGCTCTCGACGCGCGTCGTGTCTGAACCGGCCGGATTAGCCCGGAAAAGGAGGGTATTTGAAACGGGTGACGGGAGACGAACTGCGGCGCTTGTGTTTCAGATGATTCCAGTCCTGAAAAAGTTACACACGAGAGAGTCTAGTCCAGGTCATCTCGCTTGGGAGTGCAGCCGGATCCTCTTCGTGTTCGCGAATCGCGAGATCAAGATCAACGCACGCGTCAGGTCAATGTAGTTTGGAATTGGGAATCCCGTATCTGGGAACCATTATCTGTTCGAGAGACAAAGAGATCCGAAGACGGATAGAATCCTCTCCTTTTTCAGTTCGTCCATTTGAGAAAGTGAAAGTGTAGGAAGAGATACTGTAGCTTGAGAGGGTCTCGTGCCTCCATTTCGTTTCCCATCCTGTTCACCTTTTTGAAGAAAGCGAATCAAATCGAACTGGTGTTGTTCAGAAAGATTGAGAATCACAATCGGAAGAAAAGAAAAGGTTTCCTTTTCAACTCTATTGAAAAGTCTGTTTTCACACAGTTCATGGAACAGCTATGGGTGTCCATTCCGTTCTGAAACAGCAACTTGAATTCCTTCTGTCCGTTCCAATTGGAGTGATTTCTTTGTGTTTTCGATTCGAGACAGTCTGAGTAGGTGAGAAACGGAGTGTACGAGAAGCTCGACGTGTTCTGCGCATCTTCCCGAGAGAACCCCAAAACACACGCTCCCTTCTTCTGCCCGCCTCCTTCTCGTTTCGACTTCTCCCGCCGCCGCCGCCCCCCATCCACCATTTCCCCGTTGTTCAAACACAATCGTTCGAACCGATGGTCGCCTACACGCTTATCAACAACGACAAAAACAAAATGGTGCACCGATCTTTCGTCCGTTCCTACCGGATCCTTCTGATCGTTGGGCTCTTTGTCTTCATCACTGTTTTCATGTAAGTTCCTGTTTTCTCGTTCTTCAATATCTTCCATTATTTCATTTGAGAATGAGAAACAAAGAGCCCTCGAGTAGAGAGGCGAGAGGTCCGAGGCCGGAGAAGTTCAGTCTCAACGAGATGTACAATGTGAAGACGCACAAGGGACTCGTGCCAATGTCCGAGTTGAACGAAAAGGTTTGTGTGAGCACAGCACACACGAGAGCTCATCTTTGTTGGTTCAGGTTTTCAAAAAGTTCGGATACGAGATCGAGAGCCCAACCATCCCTGTTCCGACGCTCCGGATGATCAACGGACCAACTTGCGAAACGGTAATTCAGACTTTCCTCTCTTGTCCGTTCAAATCATCTTGTTCAGGTGTTCTCCGAATGGCTCAGAATCTCCAAGGAACCACAGCCAGATAAGCCTCCGGGAAAGATTCCGGCAGGAAGAGAAGACGAGTTCCTGCTCTACGGATACGCTGCTCTGCAGGATGTGAGACATCAAGAGATTCATTGAAACTGACTATTGTTTTCAGTGGTACATCAACGACAAAAACTCGCCGACCGGAGAGAAACCGCGAGGATGGGACACCATTTCGGACATCATGAAGTGGCCGAAGCAGAAGCTCGGGGGAATGCAGTACGGCCGAGACGGGGAGTCCATGTACAATGCGATAAAGGCGCACCGTCTGGACGGGAAGAGGGGCTTCGTGGTGGGAAGTATGGCGCCGTGGGTCGAAGTGACTGCCCTCTTGCACGGAGCATCCCACGTGCTCACCGTCGAGTATAACAATCTGACGATCCAGCAGGAGTACCGTGATAGAATGGCTTCGATTCTTCCAGTGGACTTTGTGAAAGATTGGGAGATGTGAGTAGCGTTTTCAGTTGTCCGACGCTCCTTTCGGTCTTCCAGGTACGCTGGAACTTTCGATTTCGCCGCTTCGTTCTCCTCCATCGAGCACTCTGGACTGGGTCGTTATGGAGATCCGATCGATCCGATCGGCGATCTGAGAGAGATGCTCAAGATCAAGTGCATGCTCAAGAAAGGAGGCCTTCTGTTCCTGGGATTCCCGTTCGGAACGGATGCACTCGCCTACAACGCTCACCGCATCTACGGCTCGATCCGTCTCGCGCTCATGTTCTACGGCTTCGAATGGCTCGACACTTTCACGGGAGAGAGCGAAGAGCCGTTCGACCTGAACGCGGCCCGTCTCGACGCCCTCGGCCTCTTCCAGCACAACCAACGCACCGTCGTCCTCCGAAAACTTTGATTCGTCTCCCCGCTCAGCTCTACCGTTTTCGGGTTATCACCGCTCTTGCACCTTCTATTTCTTTCGCTCTTTCTCCGGTTCGGAACAATAAACCGGCCGTCGATTCGTTTCTTCCTCTTTTCTTTCTTTCCGCCGCCACGCACAATGCCCCGTGGCTTTGTGTTACTCTTGTTTTGTACTGCTATTCTCGTGTGCTATATCAACAAAATGTGAGTCAACAGTGATTCGGTTCGAGGGGAAAAAAAAACAGAAAACTCTTCCAGATATATCTATGAAAAATTGATCTCAAAAACAGAAAGTTTGTGGTACGGCAATCGGGACATTCGGGAAATTCACCGTTCTCCCTCGATCTACCTCCGTCAAGTGGTCAGAACGCACATCGGAGACATCAGCTTCCTCGAGTTCAGAGAAGAAGTTCGAGCTTTTTTTCAAAGTTCCCCGAATGACGTCAGCTGTTTCAGATATTCAAAAAGTTCGGGTACAAGCTGACGATCCCGACGTACCCGTTTGTTACTTTGGAGTACCAGGATCCAGTCAACTGCTCACTGGTACGAGGGGTCTTTCTGTTTTCCAGCCACACGAATCTCTTGCTATTCAGGAGTTCGGAGACTGGCTCGATATCCAGAGTGAGCGGAGAAACCGGCGTCCGAGAGCCTACATTCCGGACGACGAAACGAAAGACTTCTTGCTCAACAAGTACAGCGGTGTCTCTTATGTAGGGAAGAAACGGCTTCAAGAGAAATGACTACGTCTTCATCTTTTTCAGAAATATTCAGATGATAGATTCAAACTGAACGTGACCTACTTGAGCTGGGAGAACATAGCGGACATTGTGACGTGGCATCCGAGAGATGTACTCAGACTCAATGATGACTACTCTGCCAGTCAGTCCCAACTGTCTCCGACTAGATAACTAGCATCTCTTTCCAGTTTCGATGCATAATGCGATGCAGAGCTACGCATTGACTGGCAAGAGAGGTCTCATTCTCGCCGGAGATCATCCGATCGTCGAAGTTCAAGCGATCCAGAACGGTTTCGTTGTCGCCCTCGTAGTAAGTCCAAACTGTTGTTTCAGGTGCTGCGCACATTCTTTCCGTCGGGGAAGTGGCTCATGAAACAGAGGACATCTCTTCTCTTTCTCTCGTCGAATTCGCCGAGAACCATCGAAGGTTTGTTGACTCAAAGTGGTCATTGAACAGATCCGACTTTTATAGATACAACCGATCTTTCGATTTCGTGGCCAGCTACAGAACTATCGAGTCCATCGGGTTGGGAAGATTCGGGGGAGTTCTCGACTCGATCGGCGACATTCGGATCATGCTGATGCTGGGCTGCTCGCTCAAGAAGGGAGGTCTGCTGTTTCTGGGAGTGCCGATCGGAAGAGACGCCCTCATTTTCAATCAGCGGAGGATCTACGGGCATGCCAGATTGCCCATGGTCATCGCAGGTGAGACAGCCAAAAGGGGGGAGAGAGAGAGAGAAAGAGAGTGATGTCTCAGGATTCGAGTGGATCGCGACGTTCTCGGCAGACAGCGAGTATCCGGAAGAGATCAGTGCCCGGCAAATCGATCGTCTCCACAAGTTCGACCATTTGAATAGGACTCTTGTACTCAGAAAACTCTGATTCTCATCTCTGTAGTTTCAACTGTACTCTCGATAAATGAGATCCGAGCGGGACGGAATGGAGTCAGCAATCGATTTCACGGGAAGATAGGCCTGTTTCAGGACGACTTCTGGTTCGCTGGCAGATTGCCTCACGCGATAGCAGCGCCGCTTCTCTGACTCAGATTCCTGGCAATTCACATCCGAATCCCTTTTCCCCCCGGCGATCTTTTCTACAGGTGGCCAAACAACACGTGTATTTCTCTTCCCAATCACGTATTGATCCCTCCAACACTGGGAATTACCTCAGTAATCATTAATTCGAAAAGTGACTTCTCATTTTGACCTGTCTTATCCCTTGACGATGGCTGATATCGAAGAATCTCTGTGAAATGAGGTGCCACGTGGCAAACAATCTTCCGTAACGATAAGTGCTCAAGCAGCACAAAAAAAACAAAACTACATAACTTGACGTAGATTTCAATGCCAACTTTTTCGCTAAAACGGTACGGCAGTATAGTTGGGACTCGGATGAGACTTTTTCTCAGTTTTGATTGGACCTTGATGAGAGTCTGCAGAAACTAGAGTACACGTCGATGGTTGAATTGCGGCCAAAAACAATGATCCCCTGGAAGACGTCGTTCTCCCGATTGGTCCGGTTCTTTCTCTCTCTCTCTCTCGACGTTCGCATTGCGCAACCGAGTCTCATAAACCAACTCCTCCTCTTCCTTCTCACTCGAAACTGGATTCCTCTTTCTCTTCTGAATTCTTCTTCGTCTTCTGAATCTCAGAATGCAACATGTCCGAACTAAATTCAGAATGTGTCTGAACGTTTGCAAAATACAAAACTTGCTCAAGATTCTTGTTATGGTCTCTCTGTTCTGTTTCATATTTCTGATTGACTACCAGGTAAAGATGCGGGAGTAGCAGTTTCGGTGGAAATGACTCGGAATTTCAGTTGAAAGCGAAACAAAGAGAAGAGGAATTGATGGTGTTACGGAGTCAGTATCTGCAAGACGATCCGGAGGTGAGCCCGGCCGTCAACTCGGCAGAATCTGTGTGTTCAGGAGGGAAGGACAGTCGGCTACGAGATAATCGGCGACACGATCAAGTATAACGTCGCGGAGAAGCCTCGGATCGCGATCGTCAGTGTGCTCCGTTCCATCGAGCAAACCCGCCTCTACGACATCGCCATCAGTGAGTTGCCCTCCTTCAGTTCCCATTTATTTCCGTGAACAGGCACAGTGAAGTGCTACGCAAAGATCCAGGGCTACCATTACATTTTGGCAGTGGAGAAGGACTTTGATTGCAATCAGAAAGACGTTCGTTTCTTTTCCATTCCCTATCCGATCCATCTGTTTCCTTTGCAGCAGTTCTTTCGTCGGCATTGCATCGTCGCGCGGATTCTGCCCGATTTCGACGCAGTTCTGTTTCTCGACGCTGACATCGGCGTCGTGTATCCGAAAAGAAGAATCGAGGAGTACATGTACCAGAACTTTGACATCATCTTCTACGATCGCTTCTATAACTGGGAGATCATGGCGGGTTCCTATCTAGCCATGAACACTCCGTACGCCATCAAATTTTTGAACGAGTTCGCCGACTACGAATCGACGCTGCCCAACAGTTTCCACGGAACCGACAACGGAGCGCTTCATGTCAGCTATCTCTCCGTTCTTATTTTCTCAACTTTCGATTTCAGTTCTTCGTGGCCGAGAGGTTCTTCCCGGATGAGATGTTCACTATCGATTTGTGTCGGCAGCCCTACAATAACTCGAGAGATTTCGACGACGTCTTCACTTACGAATCCTGTCTTCGAGCCATCTTCGGAGCGAGAACCGATTTCGATAGAGTGAAGGTGTTGAAGAAGGGCACGGGATGGGCTCGCGACTGCTGGATCACGAACAGTGTGTGGAACAAGGAAGTGGGCGACTTCATGTTCCACGCGTGGAAGAGCAGCCAGATCCAGACGATTCCGAACCGACCGGTGAAGCCAACGAAAGGATCCATGTTCGAGTGGTTCAATCCGCTCATCGGACCGATCCATCTGAACAAGTGCCATCCGAAGAACATGTCGTGGAGCTACGACGACCGGCTCGTCGGGGATTCCGAAGAGATAATGGCGAGTCTGACGACGTTGAGGAACCGAATCACGCGGCAGCAGTTCCAGTTTTTCTACCGGATGAAAGCATACGTGTGATATTCGAAATGTGCTTTTGTGTGTTTCATACGGGTTCAATGAATACATGTCTTTTCCGCGTTTTATGTGAAACACATCGAAATGGTCGGCAAGTAGAGAAGACCTTACAGAACGCTTTACTAATTCAGAACTGGTTCCAGTTCGGGAGTTCACAGAAGTTCCTAACCAGCTCAGCTGGATACGTTCAACTATTGGAACTATACAACGAAATTGGCTCGATTGGCTCGAGCTGGCTCGATTTGATCCGAGGGGCACAAATAACCCGGCCGATGCACCATAAAAAGATTTCACTCGACGTTTACAATCCTTTATCTCAACCTCAAACTCAAACTTGGGCAATTAAACCTCCCTGACGGGAGTCAATCGAAGAGGGATGCGGCGAAGGAGAAAAGAAAAAGGGGGGCGTGAAAAACAATGAAGAATAAAACTACGGAATAAAACCAGCCTGATGGACGAGAATTTTCCCGGCCAAACCCGAGATCGCGCGGCCGCGGAATGGGGGCGCCGGCGACCTCGAGTTTGACCTATTGAACGCGGGAACTAAGTTAAAATACAAACAAACAATCAAGGTAAGAAATCTTGAATACAAGAAGAATCTTGTATATAACCAGGTCAAGGAAAAAAAGGTTATAACAACTGCGATAGTCGCCCTGTCGGCTACCATTTGTTATCACCTTTACAAGGAGTTTTCAGGATACTATCATAAGGTTTATTGGATGAGAATAAATATGGAATAAGATATAGGGGGTAAGGGTGGAGAGTGAGTGACATGCCTTGGCCTGGTGTTACGGCCGGGGCATGTCACCCGGTCGGTGTGGTGGTCACCCCGACTGACTGATCCTCTCGCTTTATTGGAGGCTCCGCCTCCTGCTTGCGCAGGCCTTAGAGTCTCCGTAATGAGTCTCCGTCTCTCGGTCTCGTGGCCAGAGAGAGGGGAAAAGAGATATTAACGCAGCAGTGCTTGGAGGGCATCTGGCGCGTTCACATCCCCCTCCCTTTGAAAGAAGGAAACGGTCCTCCGTTTCCGAAAGTAGGAGACTCGTACATAAAACTATTGGGAAATGGTTATCGAATAAAATAAGGGATACATATGCTGATTTAAAAGGGTATTATGAAAAGATCCATGACGACGTCCCGAGCTTGTCAAGTTGTGCGGCATAATTTGTAGTTTGCAGTTGTAGGCAGTTGGAACATGAAGTGAGAAAGTCCGTCGGTAAAATGAAGAAGCCATTGTAGAATGAAAATAAGGCCATCGCAAATTGGAGAAATCATTGTAATGTCCAACGAAATAGGCGGCTGTAGAAATTTTGATTAGTTCTCGCTAAAGTTCTCTCGGTGCATGGCTGCATCTATGCTACGCTGCGGTCGTTGTCCTTCAATCCACCTTCTCGACAATCGGTGCCCGTTGATCTTATTCGTCGTTGATCCTCGTTTTGGTACTCTCCGTTGTTACTCTCTCTCTCTCTCTCTTTTTCTCTCGGTATTTTCTCACTTTCCTAGATTCCCGCTCTTCTATATCTCTTATCACATGCCCTAACCTATTCATACTGCATGATCTTTCCTTAGCTACGATGACTTGAATGGGATAATGCGTACCCAATGGGTGGATTCCGTCTGGCCTTGACGAATTAGGGCTTGGTTATCCTTGGTTGGAGAGAATGGTCATGCAGATGAGCAGCCACGAGAGGAGCTCTATAATCAGGGCTCGTCGTTGATCCTTGTTGAAGTACCGCGGTTGGTTCTGAGCGTTGTTTCTCCACTGGTCAAACCGATCATCCTGATAGTCGTCTTCTGGATAGTCGTCTTCTGGATATCCCTCTTCGAATTCTTCTTCATCTTCGAATCCTTCTTCATCTTCGTATTCTTCTTCATCTTCGAATCCTTCTTCATCTTCGTATTCTTCTTCCTCGTCGAATACCTCCTCATCTTCTTCGAATTCTCCGTCCTCTGCTGGTCTCAGCTGTTCTCGCCATCGGAGTTCCGCCGCCATTTCGCTTTTCGGAGATCTGGCTTCTGGTGGTTCCGGGAGGTTCGTTGGGATGCGTGGAGTTTCCTCTTCGAGCAGTTTCCGTTCGTTCACCGGTGAGTAACCGAGCGGGATGGTGGGTGGTAAAGAACTACCTGGGACTTCGCTTTCTTGATCTTGTCTTCCGCTGCCGTTTTTGTCGTTGTCTTCTTCGTTCGGCTTTCTCCAGATACTTTCCGGGTTGGCTCTTCCGAGGTTTCTTGTTGATTTGTACTCCTCTTCACTTTCGTCGAGATCGGATGATCTCTTCTTTTCTCCTTCTTCCGGTTCCTTGTTTCTCGTCGCGGCGCTTTTCTTGGTCGTCTTGTTTCTTTGAGTTTTTCTTTCTCGTTGACTGTTGTCAGAATTTGAAACTCTGCAATTCAGATTGTGATGAGGGAGGGCAATGAGACGGGTGAGACTGATCCGTGTCGCTGTGACTTGGGTCCGTTTTATATCTGTCTCTGAGGCTCCGCCCATTCTCTCCGATCGCGTATTTGTTGATATTTCTTACGCGTCGTGTCTCTTCCCGGCATCTATTCCGCGGTTCTTGATTGATTAGTTTTGTGTGTCCGCTGATACTGGGTCGTCCTTCTCTTATAAGGTCGGGTGGCCGTTGGAATTTGCCGTCCGTATTGTTGATCCGTCTCGACCTGTCATCCATCATGGTACCGGCCGTTGTTATTGTTGATCCGATCCGTCTCGGTCTGTCATCCATCATGGTATCGGCCGTTGTTATTGTTGGTCGTTGTCCTTTCCGGTCAGTTTCTCCGCTGTTCCATGTTGTTGTTGACTTGTGTGCGGTGACCGTAATCCAGCGTATGCGTCCGTCGTCAGTTTCTGACTGTGTTCGCGTTGGTTCTGGTAGCTTCCCAGGCTACCTTTGCGAACAGGTGGGAGTCGAATGGGTAAAATAGAGCTTTTCTTTCTTTTCTTTTTTTTTCCAATTTAGGTCACTATACGGTTGCTTGTGTGCAATGGGAGCCTTTGACGTGCACTTCGCGGGCTCCCCCGATTGTGAAAGGATCCTTTTTCTTCTTCTTCTTCAGATGCAGTCGCACGCAGGGGGACTTGTCGAGGTCCAGCCTGGAGTCAGGTGCATCCTCCCGGGATTTTCTCTGCTCGTCTTCCGGAGTCAGGAGCTGGTTGGGTGTCCAGTTCCTTGGCGACAGCTTTTTGAGTAGACTCTTGACTTCCTTCGAAGTAGGCCTAGTCCTCCGGAGACCGCCATTCAGGGACGTCTTCTTTTCTTCTTTTTTTTTTCGTTGATTTAAGTTGAAATCGAGTTCCTTCCGTGGAACTTGCTGGATGTTTTTCCGACAAAAAAAACGATCCTGGGTGTTCCGTCAAGTTGCCCGTGCCTTCCCACAAGTGCATGGGTGTGTCTGACGGTCCTCTGACTGGTAATGGTAGCTGCAGGTTACCATCCGCGTGCTTTCCTTCTGGTCGAGTCAGCACATTTTGTTCCTATTCCTAACCTTCATCACTCATGGTGTCTCTGAACCACCGTGCCAGAGTGACATCAGGTTGGAATGTCCAGTTCAGCGGTAACCCTGTGATCGCTCACTTCTAATTGCCTCGTTTCTTTTCTTGGTGTTTCCCGCTGGTGTTAGGGATCTAGTTGATGACGACAATCGATGGTTAACGAGGAGCGCTACTTCCTACTGATGTAGCGAACAGGCTTAGGAGCGACTTGAGATACAGAAGAAGAAAGCTAGGGAGCTTAAGGTGAGAGTAACCTGAGAGAGAGGGAGATACGACAATCCGTTCTCCATATGAATTAAAATCCAAATTTCAACCCTTGGAAGTCCTTGCAAGATGACATGAGAACAGGGTGCAAGGAGCTTCCGAGTATCCTTAGTTCTTGATCGAAGGCGAACTCAGGACCTCACTACTCGCGTACCGGTCATGTGACGTTGTTCCGTGATGTTGTTGTCTTCCGAGTGAGCCGGTGAATAATAGCAGTGGGTCGAGAGTAGTGAATGACGGAATCTCCATGTGATTCCCGCATAAGTGGGAGTCATACGAAGTTCCGTAATTGGTGGGACCTCCATGCGATAGTCGCCCTGTCGGCTACCATTTGTTATCACCTTTACAAGGAGTTTTCAGGATACTATCATAAGGTTTATTGGATGAGAATAAATATGGAATAAGATATAGGGGGTAAGGGTGGAGAGTGAGTGACATGCCTTGGCCTGGTGTTACGGCCGGGGCATGTCACCCGGTCGGTGTGGTGGTCACCCCGACTGACTGATCCTCTCGCTTTATTGGAGGCTCCGCCTCCTGCTTGCGCAGGCCTTAGAGTCTCCGTAATGAGTCTCCGTCTCTCGGTCTCGTGGCCAGAGAGAGGGGAAAAGAGATATTAACGCAGCAGTGCTTGGAGGGCATCTGGCGCGTTCACACAACCCAAATTACAACAGAAGACCCGAGTCTTTTTAATTTTTTGACGGGTCGAGTGTGAATATTTTGAAACGAAGCTCCATTCGCATTTCACAGAAAACAAAGAAAAGTTGTCGTCAAGGGAAACAAGCACCCCACAATTGTTGCCTCTTTCTTTCCGTCTCGCTGCCAACTCTTATGCGCTTCTTCGAAGTCGATCCTTCCCAGATTGCCTTGTCGGATTACGGTTGATATTCCGGCGCTAAGCTCAAAGAAAAAAAACGGATGATAATAATAAGTGTCGTTTTCGAAAATAGTACGAGTACTGTGATCATGTGCGCGTAATGAGAGCCGAGGGACGAATTGATTCAGCTTGGTTTCGGCGATAGCAGACACACAGTCATTTGACGGACAAACAAAACGGGAGCATGTCGTTCTGGAGACTGTGAGTTATCTTCGTTTCCCCCCTCCTTCCATCGTTTCCTTCTTCAGAAGATACTCTCTGGTGCCCGGATCTGACCGATTCGTTTCATTTTTCGTTGTTCTCCTCATCTTGTGTGCCATTTACTTCGTCGCTATCTGCAACTTTGAAAAGGTGAGCCGTCTCATTTGTTCTTCTCCAAATCAAAAGAATTATGGTCAGAATGAGAAAAAGTGGCCGACTGATAGTGTGAAGGATCAATTTGTGTTGAACGGGAGCGTGAGTCACTCGTCGCTTTTCTGTGGCGACCCGCCTTTCTTTCAGCTGTATGACCTGATTCCTTTCAAACTGTTCGAGGACGAGAAACCAACGAGCTCATCGAAACAAATCGCGGTAGTGATCATTGTGACCAATGAAACGAGACCAGAAAACTACGAAATCGCAATACGTGAGATCAGACTGAGACTGAGTTGAATTCGAACGGATGTCTTCAGAGACCCTCCGTTGCTATTGTCGCATTCACAACTACGAGTTCATTCTCGCTGTGGACAACGAGTTCAATTGCAAACACAAAGACGTGAGACGTCTCTGGAGATAGCTCTGAAGGTCTTTTCTTCCAGAAGTTCTTCCGAAGACACTGCGCCGCCGCCAAGATTCTGCCTCTCTTCGAGGCCATCCTCTTCTTGGATGCAGACATTGGGGTGGTGAGTCCGAAGCGGAGGATTGAAGACTTCATGACGGAAGGCATCGACGTCACTTTCTACGACCGCTTCTATAACTGGGAAGTCATGGCTGGATCCTATATAGCTCGAAACACTCAGTACGCTGTCGATCTGCTCAACGGTGAGTGTTCAGGTTTCTCGGCTACTTTCGTTCGTTCTCGTCTCCAGACTTCGCAGACTACGAGTTCAGACTTCCGAAAAGTTTTCATGGAACTGACAATGGAGCACTTCATGTATTCTGGCTCTCTATCGTTTCCTATTCACAATGCGTATTTCAGATTTTCTTGGCTGAAAGACTGTTTCCGCACGCTTCGATTGAAATTGGAATCTGTCAGAAAGTGTACAATAAATCTGAAGGGTTTGAAGATTTGTTCACCTACGAAGCTTGCGTTCGAGCTATCTTTGGAGCTGGAACCGATTTTGGCAGAGTCAGAATAATGAAAAAGGTAGAGAGAGAGAGAGAGATAGAGAGAGAGAGAGAGAGAAAGAAAGAAAGAAAGAAAGAGAGAGAGACAGAAAGAGAGAGAGAGAGTGAGAGAGTTACAAAAACGGAGATGTCTCAGGGAACCGGATGGGCGAGAGACGGCTGGCTGACCAGTATGTTGTGGCATCCGGACCTCGATTTTATGTTCCACGGTTGGAAAACCAATCAGTTGAGAGATATTCCGACGGTTCCACTCAGGTGAGTTCGGCGGGTTTCCAGTGCACTCAACCGGTTTCAGACCGAATCAAATGGGCAGGAGCCAATGGTATAACCCTCTCGGAGGACCCATTCAACTGATGAAATGCACTCCGCAGAACATGACGTGGTCGTACGATCCGAGACTTTTCGGGAATAAGACGGAGATTTCGGCGAGTCTTCGGAAGTTCGAGGAGGAAGTGGCGGTGCAGCAAGTGAACTCTTACTCCAGAATGACTTCGTTGTTGATCAGATGAAACTGCTTCACATGCACTATTCACATGCATCCCCCTCAACTGTATATATGAACATTTGTTTTCCATTCTCGAGAAGAAAAAGCTTTCGAAACAACAGACGGGAATATTTTTGAGAAGAAGATAAAAAGACGTTGGTTCTTTTGAAGAAAGTTGTTGATGTTTGTTTTCGCATGTCTCGCACATTCGAAAGAAGAATATTCTTGACTGCTCGTATTTGAAGACCATTTCTATGTGTGTCCAGAGGACGACCCCATTTCCATACTGATTATCATTCTGCCACACCCTCCGACTCTTATCATCAGTGTGGAAATCGATAGACCGACCGAAGTGCGAGCTTCTCTCGGAACAGGGAAACTCTCTTTGAAAACATTCAAACTCGTGCCGAAGAAGCCGTGCTGCTCTCTTTTTCGCAAGAAAAGTGCGTCACTAGGCAGCACAGTTGCCATGCTTCTTCCGTCTTTTCGACTCGCGGCACAGAGTATCTCTCTTCTTTCTACTACAACTTCTCTCTTTCTCCCTCTTCTTCCTTCACCTCTTTTCTCCATTTCAGTATGTACACCAGATTAAATGATTCGAAAACGGTTCCGCTGAAAGTGTTCGCAGTCCTATTCTCTCTGCTTTTCGTGTTCTACCTGCTCGCCGATCGACAATGCGGAAGGTATCTGGAGCCGAGAAAAGAGCAGCTGAAGAGCTTCGAATCGGCTCCCGGACTGCCGAAAGATTCGTTGAGCACAGTTGATCTGTCCAGAGGAATAGCTATTCTCGTGGTGATAACGGACGGCACTGACCCAAACTACTACGATATTGCATTGAGTAAGTGCATTTTCTGATAGTCAGGATGCACTTGTTGCTCATTCCAGAGAGCGTCGAATGCTATGCGAAAGCACAAGGATACCACTTCATTCTGGCCAAAGACTCCGAATACGGATGCGATCGGAACAAGGATGTGAATGAGAACGAGCACTTCTTCCCTCATCTTCTTTGTTTCAGAAGTTCTTCCGACGACATTGTGTGGCCGCGAAGATTCTTCCCAAATACAGTGCGCTTCTGTTCATCGACGGCGACATTGGAGTCGTGAATCCAAAAAAGTGAGCATATTTCTTTGAAATTCTGGAACTTGGTTTTGATTTCAGAAGGATAGAAGAGTATCTGGATGATAACATTGACGTCATCTTCTATGATCGTCATTTCAATTTCGAAGTGATGGCCGGTTCTTACTTGGCAAGAAACACTGCGTACGCCGTCGAAATGATTCGAGGTGCCAGAACATCGACATTTCGACCATTGAATTCGGATTTCAGACTTCGGAGACTACGAATTCAAACTCCCAAACAGTTTTCATGGAACTGACAACGGAGCAATCCATGTGAGAATCGACTTAACTATGGACGATAACAGTGATTTCAGATTTTCCTGGCTGAAAAGTTGTTCCCAAAGAACGGAATAGAAATCGAACTATGCAGGAAAGCCTACGGTCACTCGAAGAATTTCGACGACGTCGGAACCTACACAGCCTGTATCAAATCGATTTTCGGAGCGCAGACCGACTTTGGGAAAGTTAGGATCATGAAAAAAGTGAGGGTTTGGATGTTTCGGGAGATGAAAAAGAAGACGGAGTTCAGGGAACGGGATGGGCTCGCGATGACTGGCTGACGAGTGGAGTGTGGAACCCGGAGCGAGACTTCATGCTGCACGGGTGGAAGACGAACCAACTGCGGACGCCTCCGGCAGGAGCCGTCAAGGCGACGGCCATGGACTGGTCCACGTGGTACAGTCCATTCGCCGGATCTTTTGATCTCGGAAAGTGCACTCCCGGGTGTGTGTCCCATCCCTCTCCTCATCAAGACTTCTGCTTGTTTCAGAAATACCACGTGGTCCTACAAGCCGCAGCTCGTGGCCGATCGAAAGATTGTGGAACAAGGGCTTCGGGAGTACGAAGAGAAAGTCGCTTTCAACAAAATCAAGCAAATGGGTAAAATCTTTGATCTGATGGAGGGACGAAACGGGTGAAAATGTGAATCAAACGAATAAAATTTTCCTGAAATGAATGGCGTGTTTTTCAAAATTTCAATTTAGCATTGAATCTGGGACCTGACGGTTCTTTTTTTCAAGGAAAAGCTGTTACTGATCGAACCCTTTTTCTCATTGCAGAATTCAGGTTGTATGATATTTTCTATTGGGAGTTCACAAAAGTATTCAAGCGACGAGTTAGTGTGCTTAAAAAGCAGATGCCAACTAGAAACTTCCAATGATCCACGTGACAGTTTATGGGACCATTGTTGACGTGGAGGCTGAAACAGTGCCGTCCTGAAACACGGTGCCACGATGGGATACCGTTCACTGCTCGTGCTCTTTCTGCTGTTTCCCTTCCTTCTTTTCCCAATTCTTCCTTCTCTCTTTTCAGAATGGTCCCGATGTGCTTCAGAAAGAAATCAGTGATCTCAATTCTCATTGTTTTGCTTTTCATCTATTCTTTGTTCGAAGTTAACAAACGGTATCTGGAAGTAAGTGGCCGTCCATTGTTCCGGAAATCACCCCTTGACATTGCGATCCTCGTGGTTGTCGCCAAGGGAACTGATCCGAAGAACTATGAGCTCAGCACGAGTAAGCACCTCCCACATGTTTCGCTTCATTGACGGTTTCGTCTCAGAAAGTGTCGAATGTTACGCGAGAGCACAAGGATACCACTTCATTCTGGCGATGGACTCGGACTACGATTGCTCCAAAAACCAAGATGTGGACTCGATTCCCTTCGAATTCCCTTCACTTTACCCGTTTGCAGCTGTTCTTCCGACGACATTGTGTGGCCGCGAAGATTCTTCCCAAATACAGTGCGCTTCTGTTCATCGACGCCGACATTGGAGTCGTGAATCCAAAAAAGTGAGCATAATTCTTTGAAATTCGGGAACTTGGTTTTGATTTCAGAAGGATAGAAGAGTATCTGGATGATAACATTGACGTCACTTTCTATGATCGCTTCTGGAACTACGAAGTGATGGCTGGCTCCTACTTGGCTAAAAATACTCAATATGCAGTCGATTTGATCCGAGGTGCACAAAACGAGATGAAAGAAGTTGACGGCGAATTTCAGATTTCGGAGACTACGAATTTAAGCTTCCGAACAGTTTTCATGGAACTGACAACGGAGCAATCCATGTGAGAATCGATGGGAAACTGAACAAAAGAGATAGTTTTCAGATGTTCCTGGCCGAGAAACTATTCCCGGAAGACAATGTTGAAGTGAGCATGTGCAAGACGGCTTACAATCATTCGAAGAACTGGGACGACGTCTTCACGTACGAAGCATGCATTCGGACGATTTTCGGGGCGCATACCGACTTCGGAAGAGTGAGGATAATGAAGAAAGTGAGCAGTGACTGGTTCTGAAGATGAGAAGGAAAGCTTATTCAGGGTACGGGATGGGCGCGGGACTGTTGGGAGACGAGCGGAGTCTGGAATCCGGAGCGAGATTTCATGATGCACGGATGGAAGATGTATCTTCTCGGCACGCCTCCGTCAGCAACAATCCCTCCGAAACCAGACGCTGAGAAGTGGTACAGTCCGTTCGCAGGAAACATTCATCTGGAGAAATGCACTCGCGGGTGAGTATTGCCCTTTTGAAAGAAAGAAGAAATCGTCGTTCCAGAAATACCACGTGGTCCTACAATCCGCAGCTCATTATGGATCGGAAGTCTGTCGATGACAGTCTTCGGCAGTTCGAAACTGACGTGGCTCGATCCAAATTTGCACAGATGAGTAAGATTCACGAGTTGATGACGCGAACGGGAGATGAAGGGTCAAAAGCTTAATTAATTTAATAACAATCAATAAAAATTTACATTAATTATATCAAGATGTCATGTTTACAGTTACAACTTCTCCTGGAATTCGATTGGTTGTCCCTTCGGGTGCTCCACTACCCACTTCACAACAAGATCCTTCGTGGTGTTCGGAGGCAGTTTGACTGTCCACTCGAGATTGTTCTCCTTGTTCAGAAGAACGCCTTCCTTAGGAGCCACCACTTCATTGCCATTCGCCTTCTCCGGATCGTACGGGGTGGCGATCGGAGTGATCAGTTTCACTCGGATCTTCTCGTCGGTGCTTCGCGGCACGTGATGCTTGAGAGTCAGAAGGACCGGCTGCTCGCTCCTCGTGTTCTTCAGATGGATCGACTGCTCCGTAACATCGGCTGAGTGTTTCGTGATGTATCCGCCCTCTTCGTGGTACTTCTTGGCCGCTTTGTACTCGACGCGAATCGCCGTGTCCACTCCCAGCGAGCAAGTGAATCTCTCTCCCGGGGACACGTTTTTCAGGTGGCTCTGAAAGAGAACAATATCAAGTTACTATCATATCTGTGTGAGTACCTTTGCGACAAATGCATTATCAAGAAAGATCGAGGTTTCTCCACTGAGGAACGGAAACACTGACGAGTTGACAGCGGAAGCAGTGAGGAACGCAGCTGAGTTCTTCGAGGGGACGCTCTCGTGGACGAGCGAAGGCGTCAAAACGGGGCTCCCGATGGTGACCCTGTGATCACTCGTACCGTGCGGAACGGTCGCTCTTCTCGCAATCTTGAACTCTGTGCTCAGCGTGTTTTGGCTCACTTCCACTTCAGGCACGCCCATTTCCATTTCAAGGGACTCCGATTCAGCGGACTCTTCTTCGACATCGTCCCGTCCTCCTCGTGACCTCAGATACATATTCCTGAAGGGAATGACAGACTTCTTTCTGAATACTTGAACGGGCTTGAAAAGCTGGGCGTCCAGAGTTCCCAGGCGAGGGATGTTTCCTCCGAGACATGGCTGTGCAGTCGAAAGCACTGCCGAGAAGTCGTTCCAGTCTTCTCCCGAGTGGTTATAGATCTTTCCGTAGTAGGAGACGGTCATGGATGGCTCCTGAGTGTCCACTCGGATGTCGTACGAAGGTTCCCAGCCCGCTCGGAAAACTTGGTACGTCACTTCTAGCTCCACTTCTCCATCGGTGCGCGCTTCCAGAGAGATGACAACATGACTGAAATTAGAACTTCCTCTCGGAAAGCGGCAGAAAAGGCTCACTGAGAAGACTGTGACCGACTGGCGTTGATGTTCGCATTCAGCTCATCACTTATTTTGCCGCCCAATTCGATCTCTTTCATAATTTCCAGCTCCTTCTCTCGAAGTCGTTGTTTCAGAGACTCCGACTCAGTTCCATGGAAATCGAACAGTTTCTGAAGTCCTTCCAAGAGCTTCTCATCGATGATGACAGTTCCAGCGTCCTTCCCCGGATTCACAACTCCCTTCCCGATCTCTCCGACCGTCCTGTCGAGTCCTTCGATCTGCTTCTTGAGCACGTCTCGTTGGTCCTCCAGTTTCAACCGAGCCGCATCGTGGATGTTCAGCTTCTCTCGTAGTTCGGCGACCTTCGGTGAGTCAGTATCAGCATACGAAGCAGGAACTTGCTTCTCTGTGACGTCACAAATCGTCGCTTCGCCCCGTCCTTCCACACGAACTGAGTCCCGATGCAAACAAACGGAGAAGTTCTGAATGAAGGGATCGAAGAGGTCAGAAGAAAATGAAACTCACTTTCAGTTGTATCTCATTCATTCCCTTCTTCGACAGAATCTTGACGAACCTTTTAACTTCAGCCCGATCGCTGAGAATGGTGACGTGGTCGATGGCCTGCTCGCGAATGTCGAACTCGTGAATGATTGTCATCTGAAGAAGAATTAGAAAGACAAACCAAAAAAACAGGAGGGCAAAAATGAAAACCGTTGGAGAACGGATGAGTTCAGAAAAATAGAGTCAGTGAGAGAAATAAGTATTTATAAACGGTTTCGAGTTAGAATCGTTCCTGGAACTGCACTTTCTCCTCTTTCGGATGCTCGACGACGTACTTGATGACAAGATCTTGAGAGGAGCCCGGAGCTAGCTTCACAGTCCATTCCAGGTTGTTGCTCGAGTTGAACTTAGCTCCTTCGGCCGGCTCCGCGTTCTCTGGCTCTCCGTTCGCCTTCTCTGGATCGTATGGGGTGGCGATCGGAGTGATTAGTTTCACTCGGATCTTCTCGTCGGTGCTTCGCGGCACGTGATGCTTGAGAGTCAGGAGGACCGGCTGCTCGCTCCTCGTGTTCTTCAGATGGATCGACTGCTCCGTCACATCGGCTGAATGTTTCGTGATGTATCCGCCCTCTTCGTGGTACTTCTTGGCCGCTTTGTACTCGACGCGAATCGCCGTGTCCACTCCCAGCGAGCAAGTGAATCTCTCTCCCGGGGACACGTTCTTCAGGTGGCTCTTCGAGACGAACGCATTGTTGAGGTAGACGGAAGAGTCTCCAGCCAGGAACGCTAGATCAGAAGTGTTGACAGCCGAAGCCGTCAAGAAAGCAGCCGCGTTCTTCGAAGGAACTGTCTCATGCACCAGCTTCGGAGTCAGTGTCACCATTCCGATGGTCACTTTGTGATCGTTGGTTCCGTGCGGAATGGACGCTTCTCTCAGAATCTTGAATTCTGTGCTCAGGGTGTTCCGATTGATTTCCGAAGCAACTGCCACTTCCATCGGAGGAGGTGGCGCAGCGGCTGCAGCAGGCGCGGCTCCGAATGCGAAACCGGTTGCCTGGATCCGTTCCATCTGTGGGGTGAGGCTCCTTCCGCCGAAGAGACCTCGAGGAGCCCCTGCGTGAAGGATTTGAGGCGCCTGATAAAATACGGCGTCGAGGGTCCCTAATTCAGGGATCCTTCCGCCCAGACAGGGTTGGGCAGTCGACAGAACGAGAGGTGCCGAGTGCCAGTCTTCGCCCGTGCACTGTCGGATCTTTCCGAAATAAGTGATGATCATCGAAGGTTTCTGAGTGTCGACTCGGATGTCGTACGACGGAATCCATCCCGCGTTCATCACTTGATAGATCACTTCCAGCTCGCAGTCCGACTCTTCTTTGCTTTCGAGCGTTATGATGGCGGCTCTGAAAAGCGACATGTTTTTGAATGAAACGAATGAGAACCCAAACCGAGACATGCTCTTTCTCCACTTCTGATTCTCTAGAAGATCCAGTTCCTGGCTGGCTTTCTGGACCTTCTCCATCTGCTCTCGCTGCTCATATTCACTGGATCTCATGCCTGAAAGGCGGTTTCTTTTTCTTCTTCAACTTTCCTTCAACCCACTCGCTCTGTATTTCTCGGAATTGCTTGCGTAGAACTCGAAAAACTTGGAGAGACTGTCGAGGGTTCCGTCATTCAGAGAGACTCCGTTCGCCTCCTTCGGCGGGTTCACGAGTCCACTGCCCACTTGCTCGAACACTTTGTCCAAATTCTCGATGCTCTTCTGTACTACTGCCATCTTGTCTTCAATTGAATGAAGAAGTGACTGCTCTTCTTGAAGACGTGCTCGAAGAGCAGAAACCTGCAAAGCACTAACAGTTACGTCTGCCGTTGTGTTCAGAGATGACTGAGAAGCGCAGGTGCTCACCTTTGGAGCATCGGCTTCTTCTCGCAGTGCCGCCCGATCCTTCACCACCACGTCATGGATCGTGGCGTTCCCTCTGCCCTCGACTCGAACAGATCCCGGGACGAGGTTTTCGCAGACGTTCTGAAACTCGCTCCAATGAACCAATAATCGGTAGTTTCTAGTTTTCTCGCGGGAATCCCGGAAGAATCTTCTCCATAACTTCGAAAAAAAGGCTCACATTGAGGACGACTTCGTTGATTCCGGCCTTCAAGCCGATGCTCACAGTCCGTCTCACTTCGGCCCGATCCGTGAACACGTTCACTTTCGTGATCTTCTGATCGCGGACTTGCAGCTCGTGCACGTGACTTTCAGCCATTTTCTTCTGAAAATGTTTTCGAATCGAAACGAAAATGATAAAATTCAATATGTTTACTCCATTCAACTTTGGCAAATAGTGACGCATAAATGATAAAAAAAACGAAGGAATCTCTCGAACGAAAACTTCTTTTATACACGGCAAACTGCCGGAATTTCGCAATGTGCGAATGACTAATCGCGACGAAAAAACGAGAGGCCGCAGAGAAAAGAGGGAAACCGAGTGTTTGTTGACATTCTTCGAACGGGGACGGCATATACTGTTTATTAATAAGCAGCAAATAAGAAAATAACAATCACAGTTTGCAACAACAAAAATGAAAATAGAAGTTCGTGATAGTGAGAGGAACTCGTCTAAATACACGCATTTAGGTGAAAACTGTAACGATCAGAGGAGGCACGTAGAACAAAAACAAGAGGATCGAATATGAGATTACTTTTCAGCAGAAGGACCGGTTCGGGTCCCGCTTCGCACGTAATAGACCTTTTTCGGTTGAGCAGAGGTAGATATGATTCTTGAAGCCGGATTGAACAAAACCCTGAAAAAAAGAATTTGCAGATCAAAATATGCCACAGAGAGACTTACGTCCGATTCGTCTGGCTGTTTCGAACAGGGCCCACATTTGACACGTGACTCGGGGGGACTCTCCGAGTGAGGCTCGGATTTGTCGTCTTCACCGCGTAGTACTTCTTTTGCGAGGTTGGTAGCGTGATTACTGTCTGAAGGGGAGCGGCTCTTCCGAAGGGTCTCGGATCTTTCGACGGCTCTATCGATCTCCTGTACGGCCTCGTTGACATGAACTTTGGATCCGGAGCTACTCGCTTCGGCATCATTGACATAACACTTTCACCGTTTCGTCTCGCCACTCCCGCCCGCATCGGTGAGAGAATCGGCGGTCTCACAGTCATTTCATCGGCTGGCTCAATTTTCGGTTCAACTTTCGGTTCCTTGCCGGCCTGTTGAGAAACAGGTACCGAGTATCGAACTTGTTTCTGGACTGAGGGTTGAGGCGTTCTGCGAGGGTACGCAGTCTGGACGAGCTTTACGTGAGGCTGCAGCCTTTCGGTTTCCATGTACGTGTTCTGCGGCGCCGGAATGGATACATTCTGCTTTTTCGGCCACGCAGATCTTTGTGCACTCCTGAAGTTGATGAATAATGATAATGAGCTTATTACGAAAAACTTACAGCTGGGAATACATTCCTGCTCGATGATACGTCGACAAGATAGAATGTTTTTTCCACTGCCCGAGAGGCACCGGAACTGGTTCTTCCATTGGCGGCAAATCCGGAGCTCGCAAAGCTCGCACGTCGATTGGATTATACCAGGAGTCTTCCGGACAATTCGCGTCTCGCTTCCGTTTCACGCATATCTGCTTAGTCATAATGTCGCCTTTGGAGCGAAAGTCCACCATTTCTCCCGACGCTCGTAGAAGAGTACTCCGTTTCGATGGCTCGATCTCTTGCAAAGAGTAGGTCAAGAGTCCGTATTCCCTGAATTGATTGAACACGATAGACGAGAGGAGAATGATGAAAACGAACCCGAGATAGAACGAGGCGTTGACAGCGAAAGCGGGAATCTGCAGGAGCTCTCGAGCGTACTTATAAAGACGTGGGAACCGATTCGAAACGTGCTCCCACCAGTCGAGCGGTTGCAGATTGTCACATCGAGACCGGGAGACGTGCGAGCGAAAGTCATTCACTTCTCTCTGAAAATGAGATTAACGGTGAGACCAGATTGTGGAATAACTCACGTCCGCACTCGCCGTAGCTCTTAATGACGGCGTTGCCAAGCTTCCCAATCCATTCGTGTCATAGGCGGCTTCTCGTAAAGCTGGAACAAAAGGTACTTTTCAATGCGATCTTTTCTAGCTTTCTACTCACCTATTTGCCGTGCAATGCTAGTTCTAATTGACTCCCACTCCAATTCCGGCAATACATCTCCTCCGTGATACTGGGGATGAAGAAAGACAGCGAATCGATGGAGATCAGACTGCTCGACAAACGGGAGAAGCAGGTTGTTGAACAGATGAGTCACTTCTGCGATAACCTCCGGACGACTCGTCGTACTAGAAACAAAGGTAAAGTTCGGCCTAATTCGAATAATTTTTCTTACATTCCGAGTGATGCATTGATCTCTCCGACAGAAGGAATGACTTCAACGATCGTCGCCTTCTGATCTACCATCTGAAAAGTTCACGTCTTCCGAAATGTTTACAAAACCGCGTATTCCTACACTTTTGAGTGTCGCTTTGCAGAGATTGAGGAGACTGTGCAAGTAGACCATATTCACGTTGTCGTCGACCCCGATGTACTTGAGATGTTGACTGTGCTCCAGGGAAAACTCACGGAACAGACGGTGCTGGAATTGAGAAATTGAGGATCGGAAGAGAAATGAATTCTCACCATGTGGAGGCACTTTGTAAGAAAGTCGAGTGTTGTGTACCAGTGTCCTTCGTCCAGTTCCGGGTATTCTCCGTACGTCCGCTTCTTTACTATGAATCCTTTGAATTTGGCCCAAAGATCACGCAGCGTGGGGAAAAGTTTAATGAACTCTCGGAGGGTTTTAAGCGAACTAGAGAAAACAGGATGACTGATGAGCGCCTCGGCGAACTTGTTGATGTTTTGCGAGAAGCAAACCATTCTGAAACGAAAAGATGGCTTCATTTCTAGGTATTTCCACATACACTTGTTTGAAAGATCCCATATCCTCGAGGGCATCTTCGTACTCTGCTTTTCCAGAGACGATATTCGTTATGCTGATAGGTGACTTTGGTGAGCCCGCCTCTTTTTTTATTATTGAAATAATAGTTGGAACAATCGGTCTGGAAATGGTTTGAGAATGAGTTTGGAGAGTTCGGTTGATCAACTTACTGAATTGGTTCTAGTTCTCGCAAGAAAATGGCTTGTTTCAGTTGATTCTGCATATTACGATAGGAAACAGTGAATGCGAGGTACTGTGTGTTGTTGAAAGAAGTAGTATCGAATGTCACTGTCAGCGGTCCGTCGTGATCCTCTATTGTCGAGTTCTAAGCTCAGAAAAGTTTGTTTAGATGAACGAATCTTTCGAAAGCATTACCACTCTGGAATCGGCGATTTGCTGTGTGTAGTCGTAAAGAGTGTCGATCGATGGCATAGTGTATTCCGAGTTGAAGTTGAAAGCGAGCATCTCCAGATTTCGGTCGTGAACCGCCTTCAGAGGCATCCCGTTTTTCAAGAAAAACTGGCACAGCTCCTGATCTGCCCGCTCTCTCGAAATATTCGAAAGCGGCTCATAGAACTTTGGAAGTCTCCCACTGAAAATACACACTGGAATTTCACCTAACAATGTTTTGCTATAACTCACTCGTGGCCGTTCAGAATCACATTTTGCACTGTTATTGAGTGCTTCATGTGAAGGTGTCGACGAATCGGACGGGTGTCCATGTTCGCAAAGTCTTGGGGACACAGTCCGCATTCAAAAGAAGAGTAGCCACTGAGATTGCTACTGTTTTTGACACAGAACGCGTAAATCTGACCATCCGAAAGTTCAGGGTAGTAGAATGGAGAATCATCGGAGACAGCGGAAGAAGATGTGCCTGCAGTTGACGTCGAGGGCTGACACGCTCCATCTTCGTACTTATCCACTTGGAAATCGGTGTCTTCTCCAAAAGTGTCGTAGCTGGTCTGCTCCGCTTCGTACGGAAACAAAGAGGCATAGTCCACCTCACCCTCATGGGGTTCCTCCTTCGCTTCTCTCCATATGAGAGGTGACTCATCCATCGCCGTTTCTTCTATTTCTTGCTTCACTTCCATTGGTTCTACCATGAACTCATTCTGAAACAAAAATCGTGGACTTCGTCGAGGAAACTGATTGAAACTGACGGCGTCGCCTTCTGTTTTGGACAAGTGACTTTTGCAGACGTAGTGATCGACAACGTTTGGTTTGATGTTCAGCGACAGTCGATACATATTCGCCCATTCTTCCTGTGTTTCCGCGTCTCTCGGTAACTTAACTAAGTCTTCTAACTGAGTGGAAACACCACACGAGCAGCATGTGTACATCTATAAGAGAAACAATTGAAAAAAAAAACAACAGAGAAAGAATAAATTCGCGAAAACAGTGGATGAGAACAAAACATCGATTGTGAAGAAAACTGTGCTTTGACTGAGAATGGCGCTCACGCGACAGATAGTCTGCAAACACTGTGCTGTGCACGCTGCAGACACCGCTACCGTAGTTACGACAATTACCAACATAAAAACTAAAACCCAGCATACATAGAATACCATAAATTAGAGAAAAATGTGTTCAAATTGAATTTTTTGTTTCTTTTTTAGTACAAACAGGCTCTCTTTCTGCTTGGTAAACATTTCTAGTTATAATTTGTAAATTCGACTGCGCGTGAGATGATGTGTTTCTCAAACTACTGAGAGTGTAAACACCGCGACGCACATTCGCACATTGTGCTCCACAACAATAGTCGCCGTTTCGCCAAAACCGCGGAAGACAGAATAAAGAATATTTTTAAAACTGCATTTTTGCTGATTTTGTGTATGACTAAAAGAGGAAAAAAGTTGGAATTTTAAACCATTTATAATTAATAGAAAAAATTTAACAATGAACGCTTTGCGAGACGAACTCTTGAAAAGTATTATTCAGCCGAATGTAAGTTCAAGGGCCCATCGTCTGTTGCTGATACTTTTTACTGTAATCTGAACGGTCCGTATGAAACGAACGTGTTCTGCTCTTGTGAAAGTCGAATCGGTCGAGCAGATGTTCAAACATTCTGAAAAACTCATCCCTCGAATCTTCAATGTCGCATCTCGAGAATCGATAAACACCTTCAATATTCGATCCTGTTTGGGGAAGTTCATACTGTCCACGGTGCACCGATTGGTACGAACAGTGTGTAATTGTGCTGAACCGCCCGTGTTCTGCTCTTGTGATCTTCCGTATTGGCTGAGTAGTCACATGAAATGTCGACTTGGAAATCAACAGTTCAGCACACTCGTCCTCGTCATGGAAATTTCTAGAAAATTGAAGTAAACATTGCGAAGGCAAACAAGGAGAAATGAGGAAGAAGCGGGAGTAGTCGAAACGGGAAGTGACGTTGGTTCCGAAGACATTTCGGTTCGTAGCGTTTGGATGAGAGATTTCAGGTGGCAAGAGAGCAGAGGATTCACGCTGAGATGACCGAGAACTGTCTGGAACCTTCTTCTCATATCCCTCGGTGTGGGGTTGCAGCCGAAGAATAGGATTTTCCCAATCCGCATCGGGGCCTTGGTAAGTCTTAAAGAGATCCCAGGCGTCGCTTTCCATGAACATTCTTCGGTTTTTCCGAGTTCAAACGTCTCTTCCAACTAATCAGCTCACGTGATCAGCATCAAGTTATAATGCATTCTAATCGGTTTCATCCGTCTTTCCCCGTCCACCAAACCATTCCGACGCACTTTGCCCAACTCCTATCAGTGTTGCACGAGATCATTGTGCCCAATTTCGGGCGCCGCGTCACATGACTCTCCGCTCATTAGGTGCTATCACCGATGCGCCGCCAGGTACCGCACGTCTCTCCGTTTCCATTCCCGGATTTGTTTCAGCGATAACGAGTTTGAGCGTACTTGCACTGATAAGCGCGGACATCTATAAAAACCATCGGAGGGCCGGAATGATCAGCATTTGCTCTCTCGTCTTCGAATAATGGTGAGTTACAGACTTCTCGCGCCGAGCCTCTACTCATTTTGTTTCAGAAGTACGTCATTTTGGCCACTTTGGTCGCTCTCACCGCCGGACTCGTCCTCCCGATCGTGCCACGCACCCTCACTGGAGAGGCCCTCACTCAGTATGTGAACTCGAAGCAGTCGCTCTGGAAGGCTTCGATCCCGAAGCACATCTCGCTCGAGCAGGTCAAGAGACGTCTCATGAAGACCCAGTTCGTTGCCCCGCACGCCGAGGAGGACCTCCTCGTCCAGCCGGAAGTTGACGCCGCCACCATCCCAGCCTCGTTCGACGCCCGTCAGCAGTGGCCCAACTGCGTCTCGATCAACAACATCCGTGACCAGTCCGATTGCGGATCCTGCTGGGCCTTCGCCGCCGCCGAGGCCGCCTCCGACCGCTTCTGCATTCAGTCGAACGGAACCGTCAACACCCTCCTCTCCGCTGAAGACGTCCTTTCGTGCTGCTCTTCCTGCGGATACGGATGCGACGGAGGATACCCAATCGAGGCGTGGAGATGGCTCGTCAAGCAAGGATTCTGCACCGGAGGATCCTACGAGGCCCAGTTCGGATGCAAGCCGTACTCGCTCGCCCCGTGCGGTGAGACCGTCGGAAACGTGACCTGGCCAGACTGCCCGGAGGACGAGTACAACACGCCCAAGTGCGAGCACAAGTGCACCAACTCCAAGTACACAATCGCCTACAAGGACGACAAGCACTTCGGATCGACCGCGTACGCCGTCGGAAAGAAGGTAGCCCAGATCCAGGCCGAAATCCTCGCCCACGGACCAGTCGAGGCCGCGTTCACCGTCTACGAGGACTTCTACCAGTACAAGAGCGGAGTCTACGTCCACACTTCTGGAGAGGAGCTCGGAGGACACGCCATCAGAATCCTCGGATGGGGAACCGACAACGGAACGCCGTACTGGCTCGTCGCCAACTCGTGGAACGTGAACTGGGGAGAGAACGGATACTTCCGCATCATCCGCGGAACCAACGAGTGCGGAATCGAGCACGCCGTCGTCGGAGGAATCCCGAAGGTCTAAGATCGTTTGATTCCGATGGAACTTGTACGTGTAAATAGACACTAATTCATAAATGATTATGCACTGAAAGTTTCCGAGAAGAAATGTTATGATTTCCGATCGACTGAAAGAGCAACATCAAAAATCAATCTGAAGACGTCACGAGCAGAAAGCGTCCAGAATGCTTCTTTTTCTCTGACTCGACTGCAGTATATGATAGGCCATTATCAATCTTCTGAGTTTAATTTCAGTTTTAGCACGGAAAAAGAATTGGAGTCAGAACTGATAGCGGGTACAATGCGGAGCAGAGGCTGAATAAGGAATGGATAGTATTTGCAGAGGAGTGAGGAGAGGACCTCTCACGTGGCGGCTGTGATGTGCTCACGGAGACTCCGATGGCTACAGTGTGACTTGCTCCGACAACTGTTTCCAGGAAGATACAGAGCACATTTTGTGCGCGAAGTGACCGCCGGGCGAGAGTGAACAAACATGAAAAACTTGGGTCGAATCCGCTCATTTTCGTCGCAGTTGTTGCTTAGTTGCCATCTCTCCTCTCCCTTTTTTGTCTGATTTCCCCGAAAGTGAATCATCGGAAATAGAGAAGACTCTTCGTGATCTTCGTACAATCCGTCTCCTCCGTCGCATCAATTAGGTGACATTGATCTGATTCTGTCTCATCGGAAAGAAGTTCGAATCACGATTTTCTCTTATTCGTGATTTGATCTTTTTCTCTCGCCTCACTCACTACAAGGAAAAGATGATCAGATAATCAAGTGAAATGAGTCTAGAAATCGGAAATTCGCTTGTGCTGGAATCAGATGAAGTGGAGCATTGGGTCTAGATCGGCACCGTATCCTTTGCTCCTGATGTATGTCGTTGTTCTCTCTCTCTCTCGTTTGTACTCTAGCAATCCGAAAGATCAGAGTCTTGCAGCAGCTGCTGCTGCTGACGCGCACCCCAAACAGTGTTCAAATGATCTCCGCGTACTTTCCTCTCTCTCTCTCACTTTTTCTGTGCTCTCACTGAGCTATTAATAGAGCCGTGATTAGTGTTCCGCGTGGCACGCCTGCTACTCAAAAGTCACAAATCAGAGAGTGCGCGAGAGCCGCGCGGACATGGTTTTTGCGTAGTTTGTCGCTACAAAACGGCGGGAAACAGTGATCTCGAAAGCGGCGAAAAGAGGGAGAGAGCAGCGAGAAACGGGCGCTCTTTGTACTCGCGCCTGCTGTTTGATTCGTTGTCGCGGTGTTGGTTTGTGTTCGGATAAACATTAAAACTCATTCGAACAAACCGTGAGACACGGTTCCGGAAGATCAAAGACCTTTCTTCTGAACGTTTGGATCAGTCGGTCTTTATGCGGAAGAACATTGATATCAATCGCACCCTTCGAAAGCGATCTGCGCACTCTGTTTCATGAGTCAGCAGTTCTCGCGACTAATAAGATCGGGCCCAAACGAATTGACAGAAGAGGGGCGGAGTCTGTCATATTTTGCAGAGTTCCGCGAAGGTTGGGAGGTAGTCTGAGATGCAATCTTGCAAGAAGGAAGCGGTGACAGTCGGCCAGAGACGCAGACGCCTCCAAATGACATTAGCCCGTTGACAAGAGACAAATTCGCAATTCGGCGAACTGGGTCGCGTGGGAAGCAGCTCGATGGGCGAGTAGCAATTGACAGCGAGAGAGTGACAATGGTGGAGAGACTCAGAGAACAAAAGGGACAAGACATGAGACATGGAAGGGCAGACATGTTTCCGATCAGGACCGACGACGATTTACGCTAGCCCGCCTCTATATAAGGTGGCTCACCGAATTTGATCCGAACTTTCGCGCCACTTCTATTTTTGGATCGCTTTGTGTCTACTATACGCTACCAAAGTGTTCTTTTGGAGCCTCTCTGACCCGTCGTCAGAAGACAATCGAGCGGAAATCCATTTCGTTCGCATCCAGACTTCTGTTCCAGTTATCTCGGTTCTTTGTTCTCTTATTCACCCAAATTCAACCCCTTCGCTCGTGTAACAGACCCGCCGATTCAACATGAACGGGGCATTTGGTGAAATCTTGATCTTCAAGACACAAGATACACGTTTTTTGTGGTTTCTGCGCATTTCTGACGACGTTGAATCGTGTACTTTCTGACCAATTTCGGAGATGGTAATAGTTGAACTTAGAAAAGATTATTGAATAAAAATGGACGGGAGCAGGTCATTGGCAATTTCTAGTTCCCCTCAACTGAATCCATGAACGCCTCTGTCTTGAGTGAACCAGTCAGAACTATATCAGCAAAGAGATCACCTTCGCATTCAGAATGGTGCCTGACAAAACGTGTCTCGTGTGTCAGAAAGGCTCGAACGGAATGCACTTCGGGGCTCTGACTTGCAGAGCGTGCGCTGCTTTCTTCCGAAGAGCGACTGTCTTGAAACTGCAGTACAAATGCAAACAGGGCAATGCGAAGTGCAACATTGACGGGCGTGGGAGGTAAGTGATAAAAGAGGAAAGAACGAAAATAGTCGGGTCTCTGCAGGTACGTGTGTCGTTTGTGTCGTCTGAACAAGTGCAAGGCGATCGGGATGACCGAAGACAGTGAGTTTCGAACCGAGAGCATCCCGATCTGAAACGAGTTTCAGAAGTACAACTGGACTACGACCCGACGTACTCTCTTCGTGGTCTTCTCGACGACAGCGGAAGTGTGAGCTCTCTTCCTCTCCCCCTCCTCCTGTTCACTTCTTCTGTCTTCAGGACGACGGCTCCACTCCCAACGGAAGTCCCGCCCAGTCGGAATACAGTGCCAGCAGTATGAGTCGCAAGAATTCGAGAGACTCTCCTGGCTCGGATCCGAACTTCTTCTTCACTTTCTCTCCGAAGCCTGTTGACAAGAAAAATGTGAAGATCGATTTCAGCGAGCTCGTCTCTAAAATTGAAGTGGCTTTCTCGGTGAGCAACTCCAAACTATTCCAAACTCTCATGCGTTCGTCTTAAAGATAAAAACGGAGAGCGGCGCGAGTGAACTCGAATCTTTCACTGCGGCTCTCAAAGCGTTCCGTCGCGATCAGAAACCACAGTCCCACATTTCGGTGAGCTGAATCAATCTGAAAATATCTGGACGCAGACGAAAGTTTTTGGTATTCAGTTCGTGGAAAAGGTTGAAATGGCGACCGCAGTCGAGTGGCTCAACGAGAGAATCTACAAATACGCGTGCTGGTTCGCCTCTTCGAAGACACTGATGGGCCTTCCGATGCACGACAAGATGCAGCTGTTCCGGTCATCGTGGAGCGCACTGCGCACTTTCGAAAGACTGGAAATGTCTGTGAAGATATTCGAGGACGCCGTCTTCAAAAAGGGGGTGAGCGAGCGGAGAAGAGACGTCTCACGTCGACACGGTCCGTTTCAGTACGTCGTCATGAACGAGAGCACTGGAGTGAGTCTCGAGAAGTCCCACATCGATATAGCAGCCATCACGGAGCTCTCCAATGAATATTTCCACAAGTGAGTGAGCAAGAGCGCTCTTGAATTGTCAAAGCACATGTTTTAGACTGTTCGAACCGTTTATCCAACGGTATTTTGATGAAGTGGCGAGACCGTTGCTCGAGTTGAAACCCACGGACGAGGAAATCGCGTTCTGCATGGTTCACTTGATCGGACTCGATGGTGAGAACGGACGAGGAGGACTGCTTATTCGCATGTTCCAGGAAGTGACGTTTCGGACGAAACCAGAGAGGCTTGCGAGCGGATGAAGGCGGATGTAGCTGACGAAATGCACGTCTACTACACGAATCACACCGACATCAAAATGTATTCGCATCGACTTTTGATTCTGATGAAACTGGTGAAAGCCATGAAAGTACTCGTTTGAATAACTCATTCACTCTCGAGATTCGGTCACATTTGCAGAGAATCTCGCGAGAAAAGTCGAAGATCAAAGAGCTCATTTGGCTATTCGACATCTATCATGCCGACATTTCGGAGCCCTACTTTTTTGAAATGTTCTAGACGAAACGAGAGAAAAAGAGATGCACGGATACGAGTGAGCAGAAAACGAGTTTTCATTTCGAATGTTCAAAGCACGATTATTGATTCAAATGAAGTATTTCTTGATTATTTCGTTGACGAGCACCTCCCTCGAAATCTGCAGGTGGTCTCCGTCCACTGCCAGGAAGTGGACCCGTCCGCTTTCGTGCAGTTTACGCAGTCCGATTCGGTCCTCTTTGTACAAATCGGTCTCATTCATCGCAAGAATCGTATCGATGTCGCCGTCCTTGTAGAATCCGAACCACTGAAACACTCTGACTTCTGATTCGGGTTCCACGAAAAGATTGATTGATTCGAAAATGATCGGTCGAGAATGGCTTACCGATGACTCTTTGGGAACGACCATGTGATCTTGATTGAATTTGACGAGCACCAGATTTTTGAGACTCATCAAGTTCCGTTTGTACGTCGGATTGTCATTCTGAACGACGTTCTCTGATTGGCAGATGAATCACACTCACGTTTTCATTGTTGATGTCGGCGAGAAAGATGGAGCGTTCTCTGTACTCTTGCGCCTTGTTCGGGTCGTGCCAGTACTGCGCTTGGATTACTCTGCGAATGAAATGAATACACGGAGCGGGGGTATATTCAAGTGAAACCTCTTCTGGACGAATGGAGTGTAGGCGCCCAGGTCGATGAGTCTTCTCATGCCGTTGCACATTATGTTGTCTCCGATGCAGTAAGGCGCCCCAAAGACTCCCTGATGTTGCCCGCCCACCGAGATCAGGTTCTTCATCGGCGGGTTCGGACATCTCTCCGCTACTGCTCTCCTTTAATGCAAACAAGTTACTCGTCGGAACCTTCCGCGATCCGGACTCACAAGAACTGCGCTCCCTGCGAGAATCCGATCGCGTTGTAACCATTTCTCAATTCGGGGTCATTCTTTATTTTGATGCAAGCCATGTAAACTAGCTCATTCGCGTTGGCGAAGAAGCCGTGCTCAATGTCCTTAGCGATGCTGGCTCCCAGCTGAAGACTGTGCACGTAGACCCCTGGCACTTCTTCTTCGATCAGTTTTTTCACAGAACCCATCGAAAGGGGATTGCAGCAGCAGTCGCCTGGAAAAGGAGAAAATGACTGAGGAGATGTCGAAGTGATTCGGATGAGAGCTCACCCATTCCATGCCACATAACGATGGGGACTTGCTTGGTTCCATTGCGGAAAGCGTCGGACGAAGAGGTGAAGAGCAGCACCGAGAGCAGAAAAGTAGGTATCGACGGGCTCGGCATTGAACGAGAGAATGACTGCGAAGAGAATGGGACCACTTATCAGTGGTCAGGAAAGAGAGAGAGAGAGAGAGAGAGAGAGAGAGAGAGAGAGAGAGAGAGAGAGAGAGAGAGAGACTCGTAGGGGTCACCTGCTCACGGCTCTCATACTGATAAACTGATAAGAAAGATAGAGCCAATCGATAGGAAGAACACACAAAGAATGGGAAGCTATCAGAGATTGATTTCAGAAACTGTTTCGTTCATCACAAAACATCTGAAATCCCTTCCGAGAAAGATTTCCAGACCTCCTACTTCCTACCCGTTTCCCATTAATCCGTCCTTAAACCGAAATCAGCAGTCTTTTCTTCTCCTTTCAGATGCGATTCTTTCGAAAAACACGTTCGAGATAGAGACACGAACGAATCCTAGTTTCCAGGTGTTTTCTTGTCGGGTCTTGCCACGTCTTCTTTATCGAATTACACGTAGTGATTCCCGGAAAACACGGACGGCGCCGTCAAGTTGTAATCGAATCAACTTTTCCCCCCTCTATTCCTTTTCCCTCGCTATTCCACATTCGGACCTGAATTCCAATTTTTCGTCGTCCATTCTACGTCACTCCCTCTTCATTTTCGATAAGAGCTGTGCAAAGAAAACATCTGAAGCGAATGAAATCAGGTGATAATCAGCGATTAGACACTGCTTGAGAGCCTTCTCGTTTCCGAGGCAACCCCGCTCGATGCGAGACTTCTCTCTTTCTCCCCTTCATCTTCTGCTGACGACGTCGAGGCGACGCACTCTCAGGACGAATCAAGTCTCCGTTGATGCTGAGGGAGCTAAGAACTCTCCGAGCCAACCTCCTTCGGGAGACACCTTCTCTGTTACCCTTGGCTCTCAAGTATTCATTCATATCCGCCCCATTGTTATTGCGCGTGCACTTTGTGCTCTCTCTCTCTCTCCGTGGCTCCCCGAGCACGCCGCTCCGTCCGCCCCTTCGCCCGTCTTCTCCATTTTCAGCCAACTCGTCGTCGTCTCGCCCGTGCACGCTTTCTCCTTGTTTACCCCCCTTCGTTCTGCCCGCAAGCCTCCGAAATCCTCGTTCTCTCTCCGCTGTCCCGCCCGCGTTTTCAGCCTATATCTCTTCTTTTCGCTTCCGAATCCTGTCGTCACCGTCGGGCTCTCGCGCCTTCTGAAGCCACCGAGCACTTTTGATTACACTGCCATTCGTAAGAGTCGCTCTTCTGATGTCTGGTTTCGTGTCGCTCAACTACAATCGCCTGCTCGTTTCGCGAAGAACTAATCATTTTTCCAGCCGTCTAGAATGTATTTGCTCACGTATCTGATTATGAATTCCGCTCTTTTCCGGTTGCTTTCTTCTCAATAGCCGCTTCTTCCCCACCACGTCACTTTCAGCCTCCCTTCATTTTTCTCATTCGAATACATATCATTTTCTGTCTCTTCATCTTTGATATATCAATGTGTTTTTCGAGATTTGGTCTTTCGAATCGAGTGTTCCCGAAACCTTTCCAATCTGTTTTTGCCTTTCCAAACGCGTTGCCTTCCAGTTTCGTTCAGTAATTGACGTGAGCTCAAAAGAAAAAAGAGCAGGAGAGCACTAATTCCGCAAGTGATATTGACGGATTCTCTCGTGATTCTAGAAGGGAAAACACGAAGAGATTTGCATCCCCTCACCGCGAAACCAACGGACACACATGACCCACACACTCTCGGAACGAGGTGACCAGCCGAAGAACAGAAGATCTGAGTGTCTCTTTTTCTGACATCCTCCTCCATGTTTTCTTCGTTTTCCTTCCATTTCATCCGCATAATTTTGGGAGAAAACAAGTACAACGCGGGCTGATTCGCTGTTGTTTTCGAGTAGGTCGAGTATAAAAAATGATTCTTCTTCCGCACAGAATGCCTTCTTTCTTCTCTTCTTTCGGCTCGTTAGCAGCAGAAGCCAAAGTGCTCGAGTGCATGAGCTCGCGCGCAACACGCCGGCTCTGAAATGAGCAGCCCCTGTGTTTCGTGTGCTCGCCAGCCACAACTCGAATCTATTTTAATCCGACTCTCTCTCTTTCTCTCTCTCGAATATGATAGTCTTTTGCTCCAAATGAAAAAGGGGCGGGTTGCAGAGAGAGAGAGAGAGAAAGAATGTGCAAATTCGGGCCGACGACGGGGGGTTCAAAAATCGGCGGAGCGGGGAGGAGAAGAAGAAGAAAAAGAAGAAGAAGAAGAAGAAGACGGCGCCTCGCTCTCCTCTCTTTCTCGACGAATTAATTAGAGATGGGAGCAGGAGGAGGAAGAGAGGGAGAGAAAGAGCTGCGGCTCGTTTGAGACGGCGTGCGCCTCGAATCTTCGCAACTTTTCCCCTTGTTTCTCCACCTTCCTCCTCTCATCCTATTTTCCGCCCATTCAAATGTCACGCCTTCGCCTTTCTTCAAACCCTCCCGAAAATGGAGCGAGCGGGCCGCCAGGTGCTCGATCTTCCCCCCGGAACAACTGCCTCTTTCCTGTAATCCTTTCTTTTTCCCCCCGCTAATCTTCTCTTCTCATCCCTCTTCTCATCTCTTTTTCATTCCAGATGCTCCCTCGATCGACAAACTGAAAGATGCGAGAAGATGACGTGGTGCTGAAGGTGCTCGTGCTCTTCCGCGTCGTGCTAGTCGAGGCTCTTCTGCCGCCAGAAGTGTTCGATGTGAGTCAGTACTACTCGGAGCGGCTCGTTATTCGGCAGCAGATCAATGGCACTTCCTTCTCCATCGCTGCGCAATCGGTAAACAGAACCAAGTCGGCTGAAAATGACAGTGGGTTTCAGAAGGAAAGAGCCCTCGCTCACTTGGCTCCGATCGCTCCGAATTGCTCAGTCGACGTCGAAGAAGTGCGTGCTTGCGATTCGAAAGACGATTCCCTCTGTCGGCAAAGCAGCCCGGAAAGCAGCTGGCAGAGTTACAGCTACTTTCGCGACTCTTGCGACTGCTACCTCGGCTCATGCGGGGAGTGGGATCCGTTCAACTTCACCGAAACTGTTCTCTATCCGGGATGCACGTGCAACAAAAGCTATTCTGGTGAGTCGCTCCGAGTGCTTCGCAGCTACAAGTTTCCAACTTTTTCCAGTTGAGCCGTGCGACTTCAAGTCTCCAGTGGAAACGTGTCCTCAATGGAAGGATCTAGACGACAAACCGCTCGTCTTCAACATTTACCATCCGAAGCAGTTCCATAGATTCAGTGAGTGATGCCACGTCACTAAAATACCCCCCGCATACTTCATTTAAGCGAGCTTTGTGCAAGCCGGCTCAAAAAACATGACGTTCGATAGGAAAAGAGTTTCGATGGTCAGCTCAGTGTTCAGACAGAGCGGAATAAATGTGAGAATCGAATCACGCGTCTCGCTGCAAAAGAATCGTCGTTCCGTTTCAGTGCGCTCTCCGATTCGAGCACCACTTCACGCCTCAGTCGATATCTTCGAATCTTATCGTTAGAGCGCACCTGCAGAACGGAGAGAATCACACTCTGTACGAGTACAACTACGTGTTTCCGACAGTCAAGACAGAGTAAGTGCTCTGAAAGTGTTCCAAGCTCAGTCTTTTTTCCAGCTGGGTCCCGACGAGAGTCCTAGTCGGATCCTACTCGCAACCTTTCTGGCTGTCGATAGACTGTGAGACGGGAGCGCCGCCGAAAAAGCGCAACCGTAAACAGAAGGATTTCGCGTGCGGTCTGGCGGCCATCGAATTCGAAAGCTGTTCGGGTGAGTGACCAGACGACTAGAGACTTGTACACGCCAGGGAATCGGCGATTTTTTGCACTTTAACCATTTTCTCTCTTCATTTTTATCTTTTCCCGTCTATTTCTTGTTAACATGCGGGGGTATAGCTCAGTGGCAGAGCATTCGACTGCAGATCGAGAGGTCCCCGGTTCAACTCCGGGTGCCCCCTAGTCCCTTTTTCAATTTTTTCTTTAGATATTGGAAATCCACTGGAAACTTGCCAACGCGGAGATCAGTTCTTGTGCTCGACACCATCGCATACAAAGTGTTTGCGTGACACTCGATGTGACATGAAACCAGACTGCGAAGATGGTTCGGATGAAATTGACTGCGGTAAGTGACTATCACTCGATCCTATCACACCTTCTAATCTCAGATAACATGCCACCTGGTAGCATGTGCGACTTCAATAAACAAGACTTTTGTGAAGGATGGAAACGGCGAATGCGAATTCTCGGGAATCAGGAGAGCCAGTTCGAGCCCACAACCTTGGCTCCTGCCAATAAACTGGATGATACTCACAAATATCTTCTGAAAATCACTAACCCGGGTTTGCAACTAGGCGTGAAAAAGCCGGCAAGGCACGGTTCCGGTTCGATGCTCTACTACGAATCGGGCGGATCTCGAGGGAAACTACTCTCGAGGAGAACTTCGGTTCTGGAGTCTCCGGTGTTCCCAAGAACGAATCCAGACGCGTACAACCCGAAAAGCAGGCTCTTCCAGACGTGCAAAGTAAGTTGAGAGCAACGAAAAAGCTGATGGGTTCAGTTGTTTTCAGCTCCGTTTCTACGTGTGTGCGAAGACATTTTCGACGACGTGGCACATCTCGATCATCTCCAAAACGGGAATCGCCTTCGACAGCGGACGGACTGCTCTGTACGAGTCGAAAGCTTTCGACCTTAACTATGAGCCGAAATCGTACGAATCTAATTCAAGTTGCAGTGTGGTAGTTGCGATTTCCAGAAACTGCGAGTGGAAACGACGTCTCGTGACAGTTCCCCGTCAAAACGGAGGATTCCGTCTCGGAATATTCGTCGAGCACCACTTTGATGTGGACGACTTCTTGGCCTTGGACGATCTCTCGTTCAGTCCTTCCTGCTTCGAGAAAGGTATATTCGTCTCTCGAGAGTTTCTTCACACGCGTTCTTCTTGTAGACGTCAATCAATCGTCGTGGGAAACACCGAACGTTTTGATCTCGACTTGCGGCGCTTCGGGATTCGAGAAACCTCACAACTGTGGCAGGTACCGAGAGCTAGACGGACAGACGGGACACTTCATGAAGGAGGACGGCACGCAGGAATGGACTGTCCCGCTGAGCGGGTTCTATCGAATCGAGGCTTGCGGAGCTGCCGGAGGTTCGAACGAGTTGGCGAGTGGGGAGAGAGGGGAGTGTGTGACTCTCCAAGTGCACCTCAGGGAGAACATCGCGCTCCGGATGCTCATCGGACAGATGGGAGAGAGTCCTTGTCTCGCTGAGCAAGAAGAGGACCTCAGACCCGGTTCGTGTGCTTCTTCGAGCGAAACGAAGCGAGAAGAGCGAGCGGGCGGAGCCGGAGGGGGCGGAGCCACTCTTATAAAAGTGGAAGAGAAGACGTGGAACGTGGTTGCCGGTGGAGGAGCCGGAGCTTCCTGGAGCAGCGCGGACACGAAATCAGGGTACGGAGCTTCTGTGACGAAAGTGGAAATCGACGAGAAATGCACGGAGGTGTGTCGGTCTGTTTCCCACGAGAACTTTTTCGTGGAGAAAACTGAGCATCAGTGTCCACACAAAGAGAATCAGACAACGGTCTTCGGAGGGTTCGGAGGAGGCGGCAATTCGTGCGGGATGCTCGGAGGGAGCGGAGCAGGCTACCGGGCGGGCAGTCCGTTCGCAGCCGGCAGGAACCGCAGTGGATCGAGCAACGTGACGGAGAACTTCTCCAAGCAGGTCATGTACTTCCAGGCAGCAACGAACGAAGACGGATTCATCAGAATCAGTGAGATTACTCGAAATCGTCGAGAAGACGGAGTTGCTTGCAGGTTTCTGCCGGAAACACTGTCCCGCCCCTTCCGTCTGTCGATTCGATCGCGATAAGGAGTTCGAAGAAGAGTACTGTGGCTGTCCGGACGGATCCGAGTACAAGAACACTTCGGAGTCGTGTGGTACGTCTTCCGGACTCGTCCAGTTCAACTTCTCTTGCAGCCTGTTCTCTTAACTGCCCTGCTGCTTCTACATGTCAATACCGGAACTTCACATTCGAACCGTTTTGTATGTGTAACAACGGGAAGTTCATCAATGACTTCTCACAGGACGCTTGTGGTAATCAAGTCCTTCTTCATGAGTTTCAGCAAAGTTTCAATTTTCAGAAGAATCTCAGAGTTGGAGGTGGTACAACTATCTTTTTTCTTTTTTCATTCTCCTCGTATTAACAGTGGCTGTTGTTGGTCAGTTCTTTTTTTGTTTCGAATTGATCAAAAGATTGATGTTTCAGTCGTTTTTCACTATCGGAACAGCACGAAGAAGATCAAGGAAGAACTTTTTCACATGTCGACTCGGATGACGACATCGGTAAGCTGACACCGAACGGGTTTCCGGAATGTTCCCGAATCTCAGAACGATTACTGCTACGACGACATTTACTTCGGCACTCAAACAAGAAAAGAAGCGATCGAGCGGCTTCCTCCTATCGAAAGAGACTGCTTGAGGTTCGGAAGGGTGCTCGGAAAGGGCAACTTCGGAGAGGTGCTCTACGGAGAGTACAACGAGCAGAAACTCGCAGTGAAGAGCATTTCGAAGCCGTTCAGTGCGAGTCTCTCCGCACAGGCCGACTTCTGCAATGAGGCGCTGTGCATGGGGTAAGCCTGAGGGGGGACGCGGGGACAGAAGGAACATGAGCACGTTCAGAACATTCGTGCACGAGAACGTCGTGAAACTGATCGGAGTGGACTTCTCGAAGCTTCCGTACATCATTGCGATCGAGTTCATGGAAGGAGGCGACCTTCTTTCGTTTGTCAAAGACGCACGGCCCAATGTATTCATCCATTCCTTCGTTTCCGTATGAATTTGGTTGTTTTTCCAGCAAGTCTCTCTGAACCCATTCCATCTCACAATGTCGGATCTCATCAAAATCACTTGTGGCGTGGCGTCGGGGTGCAAATGTCTGGAGACATACGGATACGTGCACCGAGACATTGCGGCCAGGAACATTCTCTTGACTTCGAGAGGACTCAAACGAGTTGCGAAGATCGCTGACTTCGGAATGGCTAAGGAGATCACTTATGGGCGAGTGAACCCATTCTGAAGCAGTTCCGAAGACGTTCTCCGTTTCAGATCGGAGTACTACCGCGTGCACGGAAGAGCCATGCTCCCCATCAAATGGACTCCGCCCGAGGCATTCATCGACGGCGTCTTCACCACGAAATCCGACATCTGGAGTTTCGGAATCCTTTGCTGGGAAGTGTTCTCTCTTGGAGTCGTTCCATATCCGAACCGACGAAACGAAGAAGTGATGCTGATGTTGACGGAAGGAGCCAGACTCGAGTATCCGTACGGGATCCCCACGAGAGTTTATCAACTGATGCGCGAGTGCTGGAGGACCGCTTCCGACCATCGGCCCACCTTCGTTCAAGTGGTCGACAGTCTGAACGACATCCTGCAGGACACCGCCTCCATCGGAATGCCGTTCCCGATCCATCCGACCGTCAGAGCCAGCTATGCGCATGCTCAGTCGACCCCCGTTTCCGTCGAAACTCCGATGACTACGATGACGGACGTGTCTCTGAGCAGCACTTTCACGGAAGCTGCGACGGTCAAAGTGAACACGCAGCAGGATGTCCAAGATCGAATCAACTGTGAGTTTGGATAGGGGAGAAGAGAAGTAATGAGGTTTCAGTACACGAACTGATGCTGACTCGGGAGCAGCCGTACACTTCGGAGATGGCTTCGTGCGTGGTGGACAACCTGCGCAAGGACCTCGCGAGGGCGCAGTTCGAGACCGGAATGACGTCCGTCCCGCAACCGGAGTGTCTCTCTCCAGAAAGTATCGACGAGTCGGTGCAACTGATCGGGAGCTGCATCACCGACCAGACTCCGCCCACTTCGCAGGTCGACCTGAATCGTCTCGCTGTTCAGGACACGGGACCGACTCTGCACCGTCCGGACTCTCTGAACATCAACGACTACTACAGTTCGGTGCCGCTGCTCGAGTGTCAAACGCGCTGATAAATATCTCCAATCCCTGCAGTCAATTGGTTTCTCCTTCCGGGTGGTCTCATCTCGAAATCAAAACGATCTCTTCGATTCATTTCGCTTCATATCCGTTTCCCTCTAAACATCACCTTTCTAGGCACCCGATTCTTAGCAGATCACTTTTCTTTTGTTTACTGTACTCCTGACCAACTGATAAACGAGTTTGCAAGTGTAAATGTCTGTCTCGGTGATCTCGAAAAACGAGCGCCGACACGAGAATTCTCGAGTTTCTTCGACGCGTTCCGTCGATTTATCGGTCACTTTAGTCAGCCGTTTTCTCTTTCTCTTGAAATGAGAAATCGACTTCTCGACCCGAAAATGCGACAGAAAAGCGAGTACGTGCAACTCGGAACAAGACACGGTTAGGAAACTATCAGAGCGTGCTGAAGAAGCATCTCTGCTCATCTGAAACAAAGAGAGCTCAGAAACAACGATTCGATATCTCATTCCACGCGATATCTCTTCCCAGACGACAGATTCCATATTTCTCGAATCGTCACACTATTTTCAGCTGCGAACACAATTTCGCGCTCACAATTTCGATTCTCAAAACGTAAGAGTATTTACACATTTCTCGAGAATATTCCCTCAGCACGTATTTCTGATCATTGTCTCTTGAATGTATTCGAACTTTTAGAGATCAAACAAACTTCATTTCTTCTCGTTTCAGTTGATTTGAAAAGGAGCAACCAGGCGAGCTCTCTTCTTCTCCATGACGTTTCCAAAATTGTGTGTAAATGTTCTGCAAAGTTCCGGATTTCCGAATATTACTCACGATTTTAATTGGTACCTCATCATAATTAAGAGAGTGCGTAGTCTCGAGATTGGTCTTCTTGTGACCGAAGATCTTCTGCACAGAGTCCCCCTCACTTCCAGGATCTATTTCGGTCCGTCGAGCAGCTATCGATCATCGGACATCTGTCGATGACTTATAAAAGAGCCCTCGGATCTTCGGCTCCTCCGTCGCTGCAGATTCTTCCGTTTCCAATAATCTTGCAATCCGACTGTTTCTCCTCTTTGTGTTTTCGGCCCCTCGGTTCTTTTTATCGGCCGGAATGGCTTGCAAAGCAATTGTTATTCCCATTTCGTGCGACGATCTCCGGTGGTACGAGCGTGTTTTTGGCTTCTCCTTCCTTCTCCGAGGGTTCTTTTCATTTCTTCAGATAAAGAAGAGCCAACAAAAGGAGCAGTAGGTGACGGCGTTTTGCACGTTCTCAAGTAACTGCTCACCTCGTTTCAGCTGCCAGCCTACTGATTCATGTTATGATCACTTGACTCTCTGGCATTTCTTCTCCGTATTGTACGGAAGTTTTCTTTTCTTCAAAAATCTGAACGATGCAGAAGACGTTGAATCAGCCGGAGAGATCATCCTTCTCTTGATCCGTTTTTTCGCAGGGAAAGAAGCCCCGTTTGCTTCCTATCAAACACCAATTCGTCGCCCGCCAGGTGTCCATTCCTACGAGTCGAATCCAACAACACGTCGACGGGCGGTTTCTTCTGCTCCACTGCTGCTCGCTGGCGTCTCACAGTGTGCTGTCAGAGTGCATGCTAGCTGACCGGACATCGTGAACAACTTCGCTACTGTTCTGTGTCATCTGTCATTTCGAAACCCATTTGCCTGAATTTCGAGAACGGGAATGATAAGTGGTGTCAAAACAAGACGGCGAACTTGAGATGTTTCCGAGAGCACAACCCCTTTCCGAGATCCATGAATACCTGATTCTTCGAGTGTCCGTCTTGTTTTCAGACGTCTTTCTTGTTTCCTACGGTACCTCTTCCTCGTCTCTCAAGTGTTGTCTGTCCGTTCTTCGCTTTAATCAAGAGCTGTATGCACAATTCCCGCCGTCTATTCTCCAGAATACGTCTTCTTTCCGGATGATGCCCTCGCGCGTTTATGGTAATTCCTTCCGCGTTAATCGCTCGCCCTTTACAGTGCAAACTTGTCTGCACGGCATTCTGTTTTCGTCTGCTGCTGCTGCTGCAGTGAAATTGAACCTATTTCCATATTCCGTACCTTCTTCTCAAAAAGACAAAACACCCGTTTGAAAACACCGAATCGACGATGGGACCCTAGAAAATGTCAAAATACAAAGAAAGAAAATGGAACCGCTCAGGAACACAGACCAACAATTTCTGAAGGCAATGAGTGTTCAAGTCAAATTTAAACACTTTTTCGAGCAAATGCTATGGTAAGCAACTCCCGAATAGCTTTTGAGCACGTTCGAATAAATCCGAATGGCTCGTGACTCGTGTTTCTCCGAGAACTGTCTGTCATTCTCCTAAAAACAAAGCCAATCAACGGTCCGTCTTTTCTCTTTCTCTCTCTCTCTCTCCCTCTCTCTCTTTCTCTCTCTCTCTCTCCCTCTCTCTCTTTCTCTCTCTCTCTCTCCCTCTCTCTCTTTCTCTCTCTCTCTCTCTCAATTCGAGTCTGGTCCCACACATTCTCCGCTGGAACGTCCTCTCCGGTCCTCCTCCCATATTTTGTCTTGAATCGTCTGCCCGAATCCACTCACTTTTTGATATCTCTCCCGGAGAACAACTCCGGGAAAGAAAAATGGAAGAGTTCGCGAAAGCGGGCGGATACTTCGGAGAGTGCTTCCTTCGAGCTCGAAGTGTGCGCGAGTGGGAGTCCGCGTTGCCCTCAAAACATCCTGTTTCCTTTTTTTTCTCTTGTTGGTTCTCGAGGAAATTGGACCGAACACGTCGAGGAAAAACACGCGGACTCGAACCTCGCCGTCCAATTTCCTACAGTCAATTTACTCGACGAAAGAATGTCTGGGGGGCAGTTGGCGATTCTTGATTGTTTCGTGGTTGTTTTGGACAGGAACATTTGCCAG
The DNA here is from genome assembly GCA_963966605.1 of Caenorhabditis sulstoni. Lineage (NCBI taxonomy): Eukaryota > Metazoa > Nematoda > Chromadorea > Rhabditida > Rhabditidae > Caenorhabditis > Caenorhabditis sulstoni. The sequence goes on from OZ016479.1 coordinate 7,699,673, forward strand.
ACTGGGCAGATGCACAACAAGAAAAATACAATAAGGCAGGTTGGATGTTGTCGCGTTGGTTCCGCCGAGACCAGAAGGCGTTCCCAGAAGACGCGTGTCGTTGACGTCGGGATGTTCACTGTCGTTACAGTTCACGAGCTCATAGCACTGGGAAAAACCGAAGAACTCTCGCAGAGTCTGTCAACAGAACCCTCCCGCGGATCCTCTGAGAGGAACTGAGCCTCCTCCTATTTCGTTTCCTCTCGGACTTCGTGCCAGTTTTACTAATTAGACTCCTCCCACTCTATTAGAATGGAATCCGGCTCAGAGCTCCAAATGGTCCGCGAGTAATTGGGGATTCTTTGTGTTTTCATTCTGTCTCGAGACATCGCGTTTCGCTAAAAGGGCGTGCCGTCCCAGACGAAGAGCCTAAATTCTAAGGAACGAACGGAGTCCGAACGACAACTTTAATCTGTCATGAATAGATCTAGAAATGTTGACAACTCGACACACATTCAGGGACCACTTCTCGCTTCCTTTCTCTCCTCTCCCCGCAGTTTTCGCTTTTCTCGCATCTCAAAACACCCTCGGAACTCGGAATTCAATCTTTGTTTTCGCCAAAGAACGCTCAACACCTTCAAAGAACTTCTCTCTCTCTCTCTCTCTCTCTCTCTCTCTCTCTCTCTCTCTCTCTCTCTCTCTCTCTCTCTCTCTCTCTCTCTCTCTCTCTCTCTCTCTCTCTCTCTCTCTCTCTCTCTCTCTCTCTCTCTCTCTCTCTCTCTCTCTCTCTCTCTCTCTCTCTCTCTCTCTCTCTCTCTCTCTGAAACAAGTGCGTATTCCCTGTCAGCGAGAACGTTCCAAACGCTCCAATCTCAACCGCGGGACTTCGTCTCAATCTATCTTCTTTCGAGTTGTACTTCTGAACTTGTGAATAATGAGTAGTCTCCCGTTTCGCATTCTGCACGGATCGAGCCGTCTGGGCCAATGTGCGGGTTGCTCCAGCGAGCGATTACTCTCATTACTACCCCCAAAGAGATTATGTTCGTGTATATAAATATCACTGATAATCCGAGCTCTTCGCCTACTCCTTTTCTTCTTATATTTCCATATCCACCTTGCCATTTGACGATTCGCTCGATTTTTCTGCTGAGAAACAAAAAGTTCGCTTTCATGGCTCTCCTTTTTGCGATAATAAACAACTTGAGAATGGGCACAAAACGTGGAAAAAAGGAGGAATATGTCGCCCGCCCGGCCAGACAGAGAGAGAAATGATGAGAAGAGACCGAATTACTGGAAGTTGGAGAATGAGAGAAGCATCTATTGTCGCGTCGCCTCATTCGCAAAATCGGCCATAATTAGTGGCTTTTTCACATGTGCACTCCTCGTCACTTCTCGGGAAACTCGATATTTCGCAAAGGTCTCGCTCGTACTTTGCAAATGCCTTTTTGATTCTCTCGCGAAGCGTCTTTTGGCCGTCAGATAGGAGGAGTTTACTGAGACTCGTCTGCTTCTTCTTCTTCCCTGTTTATCAGCGTGTCATCTGTTTTCTGGTCGATGACGACCTCCATGCACCTTGCTAGAAGTCAACACGGACCATCGTTTAATGGGTCTGCAGCACGATTCCTTCCAACTTGTACCCTCTTCCAGCGTAATACACTTGATAGGAACGAGCTCTGAGACTGTCGCAATAAAGAGCCAAGAATCGTGGGGATTACACTCGTATATAAACCTACGTGGTCGTTGAAAGCCAGAAAAGTGAATCGTGGATGAGCCCGACTAAACCTACTTATGACATGCACTTCCTCCAACTCTAAACGGAGAGCGATTCCGTCGGGACACTCTGTATCTCGTTCCATTTACTCTCGCAACTTCCGTGTGCAAGAACATACTTTCCCTTAAACTCTGAAACGAGGCCGTTTCGTGTATTTCCTAGTTTTCTTTTTGTTTTCGTGCCCTTCTCGGCCCACCGCGAATAATTTGGATTCGTATCGTGTCCTCTTCTTTTTCTCGAGAAGCAGTAGTAACATCAGCTTCCGACTCATTAACCATCGGTCCCTTCTGAAAAACCTTCCTCTCTGTCTGGCTTCTGAATGTTCCGATTCTGAATCAGAGCCTTCTGTTTTCTGTTCGCCTCCCGCTAGTCACTTCGTTCCAATGACACCTTCATCTCATTTTGCTTCATCTTCTCTTCCTGTGTTTTTCGTTTTCTCCTCATTATCCGATTGCTCCTGAATGTGTTATCGTCCTCCGAAAGTTCAACTCCTTCGTTTTCGCATTTCAGTGATGGTGCTCGACACTTCTTGGAACCTGACGACCATCGAGTTCGGCCACAGAGGAGTGACCCCTGTCCACGTGGCGGCCCTTCTCATGGGAGCCATCAATTGTCTTCTCAACGGGCTCATCTGGAGCGCCTTCCGACGTTCTCCGCAGCTGCTCACCAAGCATCACCTCTACCTCTTCTACGCGTTTGCAATCACAAACTTCTTCACAGGTAAACCGGTTTTTGATTCAATGATCACCACGTGATGTTGTGGGAATGAAAAAAAGAAGATCATTAGTGAAACAGAGAGAGAGAAAGAGAAAGAGAGAGAGAGAGAGAGAGAGAGAGAGAGAGAGAGAGAAAGAGAAAGAAAGAAAGAGAGAGAGAGAGAGCAAACTTTTCCAAGAGTTGTATTGTCACCTAATCCTTCTCCCCCGCCTCGAGTCGATCATCATAATCCCCCCTCCTCCAGGCTTCTTCACGATCCCGACATACCTGAATCTGTTCGCCCGCAACAATCTCAACTGTCCGCGGTGGTCGATTCTCGTCGGATCGAGTTTCGAGATCGGACTCGACAAGGTCCGTCACATCATCACGCTCTCGATCGCCGGGGAACGGATCTATGCTCTCTTCCGACCCGGAGAGTACTTCTTTCTCGATCATAAAATGGTACGATGCAGATCATTCCGATCTGAATTCCTCTTCTCGGTTACAGGTCTCATTGAAAGTGTGTGCTTTCGCGATCGTTTGGGGCGTCGCCGACATGTTGTTTTTGATTCTCGAAGACGATATATTCATGGTGAGTGGCAGGGGGCTGCAGGTGGAGCACTCTCGGTAATCGAACCGCGTCACGAGAGTGTGTTTGCAAAAAGAGGGAACAGGTGAAAACATTCGAGAATGCTCGATGAGACTCGGGTACAAATCCGGAGGACAGGAGATGGTTTCGATGCGGAGAGGGGACGTTTTCAGGTGCGAATCCACTGCGTGACGACGTCTTCTTCCGGGCCCGCATTCCACCTGTACTTCCTGCTCTCGACCATCTTCTTCGGAATCCTCCTCTCGCTCGCCTACTTTCTCTTCATCTGCAAACTATTCGTTCTTCGTGGAAATCGGGGGATCAACGTCAAGAGTCGGTGTCGCGAGAACTTCCAGCAGGTCGCCCCCTCCGTCCCTGCTCCCTTTTAACTCCTCTCCCTTTCCAGGTCAACTCGCTGACTGTGATGGTCATTCTGATGGTCGTGATCTTCAACGTCCTACCGGGTCTCCTGTATCTGTACGACATGATCATCGGCGAGGTGCACTTCATGCGATGGGGTCCCATCGTGACCATCGGATACCACTGCTACGGAGTCCTTTCCTTCTTCTTCTACAACTGCCGTCATCATGAAATCCGCGCAGCTCTCAAGTAAGAAAGCGCAAGCCTCTATTGAGTTTCCAGTCATTCAGTTTCAGCAAAATCGAGTTCATTCGTGACTTTGTGAACTGTGATAAGTCGCTTGCGAAGAATTCGAAAAGCATCGAAGCGAGCGGGCAGTTCAGCACGATGGTGAAGGGAGTTCCGAGCATGGTAGTACCCTTTCTGACCTCTGACATTGCAGAGTAGTTCCTCACTTTCAGATTGTCTCCAAACTCGGCACTTCGAGGCCGTCCCTCGTGATAGTTTCGGAAAGCAACGACATGGAAAACGAGATATTCCTGTGAAACTATTGTTATTTTTGAAAATCGCTCTGTTTGTGTGTGATCTCCTGTCATTTTTGTGATAATTCCTCCCCCATATTGACACGATTCACGGGTTCCCTCTCCATTTTCCATATCATGTTTCAGTCGAGAATAAAAACACATTCAGAAAAGGTGGAGTGCAGTGTAAAGTAGAAAAGAGAGAAAAAGGGTCAGCCGACGCACGTCTTCAACTTGTTATCGATTCGAGAAGTCGTCATGAGTCACGTCTTCTTCCTCTCCCTTTTTCTCCTCCTTGGATCATTCGCTTCGTGCCAAAAGAATTCGTGGAACCGCGAGTCAGCTGATCAGCGACTCGATGACGTCATCACCACAGAGTTCAAGGTTCGTTTCCAACGTCTTCTGGAAACTCTCCCTAATTTAGGCTCGTGATGCCGATGGAAACGGAATTCTGACGTCGAAGGAAATTCGCGATTACTACGAATCGCATCCCGAAAAGATGAGCAAAGAGGGCCTCGAATTCCTCGATAGAAACTTCAATGGCGGAGTTTCTGTCGATATGAACGGTTCGTTTTGGCTTTTGCCAGCATCTGAATGGCTATTCTTGTGTTGAAGACTATCGAAAGATCATCAAGAAGTGGCTGGCTCAGAAGGGAAGCGTGGAAAAGATTCTGGTCGGCGTGTTTGGGAACAACACGCAACGGCTCCAGTCGCATCACGTCTGGCGTCCCAAATCTACTACCGTCGCACCATAAAACATGTTTATGAAACAAGCGAAGACCCATGCTAATAAATGAATCACATTTGCTCCCGAGAGAAAGAAAACTAATTGTTCGAAATGATTAAGGGTTGTACCAGTCGAGGAAAAGGAGAGTAAACGATAGAACGACGATGCAGAAGAGCAGAATAACTCTGCGGAATGCCGAGTTCGAGATGGCCTTGCGGATCCATTCGTTACCGTCCACGAGGTTCTCTGTCGTATGCAAGGCCAGATCGTTGATCAAATCGATGTCCCTTTCCTGGTCCATTATCTGAAACATCAGAACGAATATTTTTCATTTCTGACAAAAATCTCACCTTCTCCGAGAATACGGAAGAAAGAGACTGAATCTCTGTGATCTGCTGCTCCAGTTTTTCGATCTCGTCATCCCTGTCAGCCTTCACGAACTCTTCCTTTATCTTCTCCGTCTGCTGCTGGAAGCTCTCGGTGAACTGAGTCCCCTGCCAATCCTTCCATCTCTCGTAACTTTCCCGATTCTGGTCCTGTTCTAATCCCGCTGCGGTCCGCCTGTTGCGGACACCTTCTCCGAACAGAATCGGCGACAAACGACTTTCCGAATGTGGTGCTTTGAGTATCTCGGGTTTCTCCTCGAAGAACTCGAGTCCGTTCACCCCTTCCCATCCGTCGTCGTTCTCTTCTTGCAACGGCTTCACATCTTCCATCAGATCGTAGTCATGTTCTTCAGATGCCGATTTTTGCGGAGTGTATTGAATACACACGTGTCTCTCTTTCAACTCGACCAGCCTTTCAATCAACTTTGCTGAAAAATCATAGTTCGCGTCGAATTCCTCGTTTCTATTTTATGAATGCGAACGGGGGTTTCAAAAGTAAATTGAAACTCAGACACTTCGTTTCGGTCTCTTACAGTTGAAATCGAGATCGGATCTGGAGAGGAGTCCGTCAAGTCCGTAGTGATACTTGAACACGTGCCCCTCCTGCTTTGCCGTTTTAACCTGATCCGAGAAAGACCGATTCTTGGCTTGAAGTCTCTTGAGATGCTCCTTCCTGCAATTTCCCTTTTCCTTTTCATTCCTTTTTCTTTCCATACTTGAGAAGAGAAACAAAGTCGACGGTCTCCTTTAAATAGGCGCGCAATCCTTCATGCACTCGCATCAGATGACTCCTCTCGGTCCCATTTCTCAATCCGTCACTGCTGTTCACTCGATGTCCGAGCTGATTGATGAATGATTCGAACTGAGCCAATTTCTGAAAACGAAAGAAGACGTCTCGTTGCGTTTCAATCAAAAAACCTCGCGGACGTCGGCGTCGAATGCTTCTCTGTCTTCCGTGCTCATCTTCGAGTAAGAACGCGTTGTGAAGATGTAGTCCTGTGCATTTTCGTCGAGAATTTTACGGAAAGCGTGCATCTCGGAAGCTAGCGGGAAAACGACATTTGAGATGTTTGTGTAGGCAGCCGACGGGCGGTTTTCGTCGCGCCGAGAGACTCCGGGAGCCTGGTTGTGTCTCCTGATGTGCTTCTGCTCGATTGACGACGCCACCGATCGGAACTGTTCTGATCGATCAACGAAAGTTGGCTTTTCAGGCAGCTCCACCATTCTCCTCTGGATTCTCTTCATTCCCGTTTTATTACCCTTAATGTAGTTCAAAGTATTTCTAGTCTGAATGTCGACAATTTTCAATATGCGAACCCCCAGGATTTTTAACACCATTTTATTCGCAACTAATATGAAATTTCCGGGAGAAGGCATGTTAATCAAAGAGAATATTCAAGAAAAACACACGAGCTCACGAGCGGATAAGCGGGAACAGCGGATTCCATGCTGGGATGGAATGTGAAAAGGGAAGAATCCGCGTGCCGAGATTATCGCTTTAATAAATTAATATCAGAAATAACTTTTCAGCTCAGCCGAGAGGGAGTAATGGGAAACTTTCGACAGAATGGTAAGGTAATGAAAATAATCCAACTATGGTACAAGGAAACGAGTGGTGAAAGGAGAAGGAAATAGTTACGGGGAGATAGAATACTCAGCTTCTATGTTTGGAAGGGTTGGGAAGGAGAAGAGTGAAGTAAGAAACGGGAGTGATTTCGGTGGTGGGGAAATTACAGGAAGGTGGGTTACGATAGGGAAAGATTCGACGTGTGTCCATTGGTCCCAAACGCTCCTCCAGTTTATTTTCCACCGGCCCACAAGACGATGATGATGATGAGAATGACGACGATAGCGCACATGATGATCATCATCTTGATGTTCTTCCACCAGTACTTGCGCTTCAAAGTGGCAGCCGACTTCTCGAACTGCGAGGCGCCTTCTTGAAGAGCGTCAGCTCGGTCGTCGAGTTGCGACAGCTTCTGGTCACGCTCCAGCACCTTCTCGACGTTGACCTGCAAGATAAAAAATATGTTCTTTTTTAGTTCTCTCATAACTGTTCCGAACTCACCTTCATGATGCCGACGACCTCATCGACTTGAGCTTGCGTCTGTTGAAGACGTTTGTTCGCCTGTCTCGGCCCCTGGCTTCCGCCCTGCGCTCCAGCATCTCCTCCTTGAGGGTCCATTTGTCGCTTGTTCTTGTTCAGGCACTGCCCTGTAAAGCAGAAATAAGACTGCTTGGACGAGGAATTCGATTCGACTCGAGAGGAGAAGGAGAAGGGAGGAGTGAGCAGAAAAAAAACGACGACGGCGCGCATTTATGCATGAAAAATTGTGGAGTCGTGAGCGAGCGAGCGAGAGAGGCTCGGCGACGCACTAAAAAGTGCTCACAGAAAGGCTCGAAACGAAAATAAAATATATCCAGTTTTGCATGCATAATGGGATTATGATAATGCGAGCGAGCTGTTCTGAAATCCTGTCACCAGACGGAAAAAAGAAATGTAAGATTAAATGGAGAAAGCCGGTCAGATGACGAAGAAACGAGTGAGAGGCGTGTTATGAAATCTCCGCAAACACGCGGACGCAGAGTGCAGACGCGGCATTTCGAATGACGAGCGATCTATAACCGCAAGGCGAACAGTTCACATCGATTGGAAAAAATGACAGCGAGAAAAAGAAGAGAAGAAAGATGACTGACACGAAAACTGGTTCTATTGTGCGCCAGGGGGCGCCCAACAAAAATAATATGACGGATGGCAACTTCCATCGAAGACATTCTCGGGCCAGCACGACGCATTCCAGACAAATAACGAAGCCACTTTTATTGCTCTCTCGAAGTGGGCGAAACTAATAATGGGGGTGTCTGTGGCACGCGCGAGCCAAAGCAAGTGTCTTTTTCTCCTTTTCTTCCCGACTGACTCAGCGATTCGCTCGGTTTCCCAGAACCAAAACAGAAAAAAAACGAGGAAGTTCAGGATTCTACGTGCGGACTACGAAATAGACCCGAAACAAACGCCCGAGGCGGAACTGAGAAGCTATGAGATGCCGTAAAATTGAGAGCGGATATGGTCAATTAAGCTGTTTTTTTTTCAGAAGAAACTCGAGGATAAGCTGCTCAATGCGCACGCGATCCTCCTCAATTATTAGTTTTTGCTTGCCCCGATGCGCAGATTTGCTCGAAAGCATAAAGAAGACTGAGGACTAGAAGAGAGTTGCTCAGAGAAACATCGCGTTTCTAGGGGCGGGCGCCCTAGTTTCTTGCTTGTCGACGTGTCCTAGTGTACGAAGAAGCTTAATCGTCAAACGGAATGGGGGCTGACGGGGACTCTTCATGTCGATCCATCACGCGGCGGCGCCCACAAATTGCTATGGGAACCGATGAAACGTCATTGAAGCGATAGAAAAAGAAGAAAGATGACGAAATCGTGTGTGTGTGCTGACTCGACCGACTCTCACAGAGAGAACGATGAGAACGCTCTGAATGTTATCACGAGACGGCAGGAAGGAAGAAGACGAACTGTGTCTTTCTGTGTGTGATTGTTTTTTGTGACGGGGCGTGGAAACGAATCGGACTGTGAATGTAAACGGAGGAGAGAGAAAGAGGCGGTAGGTAAGTTAGTAAACACTTTGCTTTTCGAACGAACGCGAGAGAACATTCGAAGGGTTTGTTTTCAAAAGTTGTTTTCGAAAGCACGAAAGTGAGATGTTAGAAATGTTTAAAGCATTTTCCTGTAACGAGAGTTCTACTTCTAGTTTTCCTCGGGAGTCTATCTGATAGTAGGATGTCCTCTTTTGAGGATCATTCACACTCATCTAATTATAATTAGATCATATATGATCGGAAATAACAGAGTAGAGCTTGTTTTGCACGCAAGGCACACCGAAGGCTGAATAAAAAGTACTAGTTTGGTGCTCGGAGAGCCACGGAGCTTTCGCTCGCGCGCGGGCCCTCGAAAGATCGATGGAAATTCGCGCGCGCGAGGCCGAGAGCAGTGCCAATGCCGGCCGTCGGGGAGCAAAGCAACGGGGACGACGAGAAGACGAGGGCTTTCTCTCTTCCGCGCGAAAACTGGGCAAAAGAAAAAGGAGAAGAAGAGAAAAGAGCAGTGGGAGCTCACGGAGCCGCTCGCAAAAGCAGCAGCAGCACAAGGATTATATGGGCAAAGAAGGGGAGGAGTGTGGAGGCACGACGTCTTTTTTCTCTTCTTTTTTTCTTCCCGGTTTCTTTGCTTCGCGCGCACAAAAAAGAGAAAGCCACTAACTACGGGTGGACGAAACCAGGAGAGATAACGGGAAGGCGAGGAAACCCCCTGTGGGCTCAAATTTCATTTTTCTTCTTTTTTTGTATCTCTACCACCAACAAATCCAATTTTTCGGTTGGAAACGAGAGAATGAACGGAAATGAGAGGAGAAAAGTTCGGGAAAAAAGAACACAGTCGGCAGAAATAATATTATTACTACTAAACCTAAAAATCACCGGGAAAACAACAAATTGTTTTTTACGCCTCGCAAAAAAGAGAAGGCGCACGCACAAAAACCTTTCTTTTCCCACACATGCATACATATGTAGATAACTGCAAAAGAATAGGCAATTTGAATTGCGCGGGCGGCGACGAAAAACAAAACAAAGAGAAATAGAGAAGGGAATTGAGAGGAGGCAGAGAAAAAGAGGAAAGACTGAAACTCTGCTTGAGAGTTTCCAGCGAATCGCGAGAAAAAGAGGCAGGAGCTGGAGGCGCAATACGGTAGTCGTTGCGAGACCTGCGGCATCAAGGTACCTTATGCTCCTTCAACTTCCCGTTTGAAAACGGCACACTTCAAAAAAAAAACAGGGAATAAGGTCAGATAAGCGTCGCCGACTTTCGTCATTCGTCTCGAAAGTAGAACTGATCACCAGACAGATTAGCACGAAAACAGAGGCGACAGATCGAGAAAGGGCGGCTCCTTCTGGGCTCTTCTCGTTTTCAGACAACTTCCAGCTTCCTACTTCCCATTAACGGCAATTAATGAATGAATTTTCATACATTATAAATTCGAGGGAAGAGAGCAGAGAATGAAGGGAAAAAGTGAAAAAAAAAAAACGAATTGAAGTCAGAATACGAAAACAAAAGTAAACTAATGAGTTTCCGAGGAATTCCTGTGCAACAAATCATGATTCGGATGAGAAGTGTCACTCGGAATTGGCTCTCGGAATAACGAGATCACAGCTCGCAGATACCCGAGGGCTCAATTTCAGCTGTCCTTTTCCGCTTTCTCGAGCCCGGGAAGAAAAACGAAAAAAAGCGGGGTTGGTCGGGGGAGGCGATGTCATTCAAAACGGGCACATATCAAGGAGAAAAAAGGGGAGAGCTGGTGCTCGAGAAGGGAGCGAGAGTGGGGCTGCAGAAAGCCGAAACGAGAGGGAAGTTGACGTCGACGGACCTTCATTCATAAACAATTTCACCTGAGCCCGAGCGAGGAGACTTTGTTGTGGCGGGGGGGGGGGGGGGGGGGGGGGGGGGGGGGGGGGGGGGAGCCATTCTTCGAGGAGGAGATGGCTGCAAGAGGCGGCCAATTTCCGGCCGACTGAGCCCAGGAAATCGAGAAGTGTGAAGTTGTGTAATTGGAAACGAATACAGAAAAAGAAGCTTCTAGAAGAGGCCGGAAGTGCACGTCTTCTGCGAATCGACTCTCGCCACGCCCCCATCCAACATTCATATCGTTAGAATATTCGATTAGAAAAATGTAGGCGCAGGGAACCGAGGGAAGGCGAAAAAAAAGAAGAGAAATGCTGCTCTCTTGTATATCGTTGAAATATGAGAAATGTGTGTGCGCGCGCGCTCCGAGAGCTCTCCAGCACGCGCATATTTCAAGCGGAGAGTCCCCCGGACCCCATATTTAGTCACTCATTTCTTTTTCTTTTTTTGAGAGAGAGGGCCAACAAGAGAGGAAAACAAGGAAGCAGTAGAAACAAAAAGAGACCGATTAGATTTTTTGGTTGTGGATCTCGTGGAACAGGAACGAAGAGGACGACGGGATGCGCAGCTCGAAGTCGTGGTGAGACCGGAGAGACTTCCGATGGCCCACGGTGACGTAGGTAATCGATCGCTGAAACTCGGAAGCGTTGGAAACGCGCTCTGCTGCATCATTCCATATCAGAATTGAGGTTTCATTTCTTTGAGATCATCCCCCCCCCCCCCGCTTTGCTCTGGGTGCTTCTTCTCTCTCCGTCGTGAAAATCCATTTCACCGGATTGGCCGCGCCTCGTTCAAAAGCGAAGAGAGAAGAAACCAATTTCCGGTGCAAGAAGCCATTATTGAAAATTGGAGGCTTTTCTCGCTCACTCTCTTCAGAAGCCAATCTTCGTTTTTTTTCCGAAAAGAAGAAGAAGAGGAAGACGAAAGGGGCTGACCTTTCTGAGCATCTCGTACATGGCATTCTCAATGCCCTCGTCCACATTGCACGTCGACTCGTCAAGGAAAACGATCGTAGGCTGGGCGAGGAGCATCCGGGCGAAGCAAAGACGCTGCTGCTCTCCCGGAGACAGCGTTTCCTGCCTGAAACGAAGCGGTTCGCAGAGACTTTCGGACAGGGACCGACCACTCAAAGTCCACGTTCTCATAGAGGCTTCCGACGATTGGCAGCAGGTGTCCGAGCTTCAACTCGTGCAGGAGTCGGACGATTTCATCTGGAGTATCTATCCGTTTTCTTCGCGATCGTTCTCTTCCTCACCGTCGTTTCCGGATTTCTCGCCGTTTTCCTCTGCCGGGAACACGAGTTGCTGCTTCAAAGAGAGCCTTCCAACCGGGAAGTAGGGCCTCTGCGGAAGGAAGTAGGCGTCCGACTTCTCGAAATGCTTCTTCAGAATTCCCTGGTGCGGCCACATCTCGGAGAGCACTCTCATCAGAGAAGTCTTCCCGATTCCACTGTCTCCCGTGATCAGCAGCGTCTTGTTTCGCGGCAGATTGAATGACAAATCTGAAATCCGTTCGTCGGGCCGCTAATCCTCATTCCAGATGCTCACTCTCGATAATCCGGATATTAGAGTTGGTCGGTGGTCCGAACGAAACGTGCTCCGCCTCGATGAGGTGCTCGTCTCCCGAAGACTTCTCCGCCGCATCTGAACCGCTTCTGAAGGCGTCGTTCTCGATGCCCGTCTGATAAAGTTTTCCGTTGTCGACGAATTCGCTGACTCTGCAAGAAGAGAGAATGTTCCGGGGAGAAGTTGTGAGCCCTCGCACCTCATGATGTACCCTCCGAGTTCCGCAATGTTCATCGCCAGATCAGTGAGTCGCGTGAAGCAGTTGATCAAGTAAATGAAGAAGAACGCGTTCTGAAGACCTCTTTCATCTTCTCTCTTCTTCTTCTCTCCTCGTCTTACATTACTAATCTGTCCGGAAAGATGAGCGGGATCCAGATTGTCGTACATGTGGAACACGAAAAGAGGGAACAACTGCAGAATGTAGGACATACAGCCTCCGTAGTAGTCAAAGAACGACTGGAAGACTGAAACGATCGAAGGTAGAATCAGATAGCTTCAGGGCGAGAGTACATTGGGACGGGAATCTCCAGCACATGAAGGCGAACAGTCTTCTGAAGAGCACGTCGAAAGAGAGCTCCGAGAAGAGATGCTCGAACTCTGCCGACTTGTAGAACGCCGACTCTTCTGCATTCGTGCGGACAGAAACGTGTTTGTACCTGCACAAAAAGCAATTCAGACACCCTGTCCTTCCTTCCGAACCTGAAGTCTCCCTCGGCCTTCTCAACTCGGGCGGCCCACGGAGTGATCGGTCCGATGAGGATGCGGTTGATGACGACTCCGATGAGAAAGTAGGCAAAGATCATTCCGAATCCCCAGCCGCCGGCTCTGAAAATAGCAATTCGTATCGTTTCCCACACCCTCCGTTTTTCGCTTCCTCACGTCTCCCAAACCCGCACTCCGTAGTACGAAATGATGAAAGGAGAGAGCAGAATGGTGGGGATGATGCTCGTGCCGAGCAGCTTCGTCAGTTTGTCCGCGTCTTGTGATATTCTTTGGTCTCTGAAGAGAGGAAGCAAGTGACACTTTGATGTTCGCACTCTCACGGATTGTCGATTCCCTGATCATCCACCCCGTTCAGCTGGTAGTAAAAGTTGTTTCTGTAGTAGATTTTGTGCAGACATGCGACGAGATTCTTCCGTTGCTGAATGTAAAGACACCAGGAGAAGAAGTTCATCAAGGCGATCAGCTGCAAGAATCCTCGGCCCTCTGTACGCCGCTCCCTCCGTTTCATACCAGACAAAGACCCAGGTAGCAGAGGGAGGCCACCCAGAAGATGTGCCAGAAGTGTGGCTCGTCCTTCTCGATGAGTGCTACGTAGAACTTTCCGGGAATCACTCCCGTCTTGTAGTTCACTATCTCATCTGAAACTCACAACGGGAAACAAGGGAACCGTTGGAACCGTCAAAACACCGAAAACGTATTACATCAGTCCTATCTCAGTGTAAATCCGTTCACGGGGCTTTGACGGCTTCTTCAGTTCAGAATACGAAGCATCAGAAGGGAGTAGACTAACTTCCGACAGAAGCGGCGATGGTGAGTGCGGTGAGGGCGAGAGTGAGCCACACATTCGAGTAGATGAGGGGCAGCAGACGGAACAGGTTGTAGAACACCCGCACTCCGAACTCGAACTTCTTCTCTATCACTCGCAACTTACCCATTTTATCTGGAATTTGGGCGGTGAAAGTGGGCGGAGTTTGACCGACTGATCACACAATGAACTCTGATGTAGGAGATCACAGAGTGTGGAGGAATAGGAGGGCACAGAGAGATAAGCCGACGGAGACCAGAGAGAGAGAGACAAAAAGAGAGAGAGAGAGAGAGAGAGAGAGAGAGAGAGAGAGAGAGAGAGAGAGAGAGAGAGAGAGAGAGAGAGAGAGAGAGAGAGAGAGAGAGAGAGAGAGAGAGAGAGAGAGAGAGAGAGAGAGAGAGAGAGAGAGAGAGAGAGAGAGAGAGAGAGAGAGAGAGAGAGACGTGGAGACCAAGAAGAACAAAATGTGAACGATCGAGAAGTGCTTTCAGAAGACGCACTGATTCCCTGTCCCTCCAGACGTTACTGTCCAATATCATTGAAACAGAGATTAAGAAGCATTGTGACTAAGCCCATTTCGATTGAAACAAGATTAGTTTTCCATAAATCCAGATGTCTAGACTGCGTGAAGGCTACAATTACACCTGACCGAAAATAGATTCGACTGGAAGGCTGAAAGTTGTTTTTCTGCCTGATAAAACTCTGGCAGGAGGGACTGGAACACGACTCACGCTCTTCACAGAGAATACAGTGACGGGTTCCAGTTAATTGATGTCCGAGAGAACGTTCCGGGGAGCATTCGACAAACTCTCTCAACGACTCATCCCATTTCCCTAAAAAACTGGAGCTCCTCTCCGAGAAAACACGGGTTATCTAGGAGAGCACTTCCAGACACTCGGGGAAACCCGATTCAGACTATTGCTGTGTGACCTGTACTTGACTTTTTGATTGGTGGAAGCCAGAAGAGAACGAATTTTGATTCGAACGCCATCAAGCTCGCCATTCGATCAGCCGCTTACCCTGTTTTAATTGGAACAAGAAACTCACATATATCTTCGTTTTCTGATTGTAGAGCGACGAAATAAGTCATGTTAGGGTAGGGAAACAGTGGAACTGGTGCGGGAGGCAACGGAAGATTTACGAGAGGAAAGCGACGGGAAGGACGGGAAGAAGAAGAAAAAGAAGAAGAAAAAGAAGAAGAAGAAAAAGGGGGGAAACAGTTTCAGAGGAAGAACAAAAGAGACTGCAAAGTGATCGATCGGAAAGTGGAAGAAATGAAAAATGTGGCGGTGCAGCTCCTATTTACGCTTCTCCGGGAGGGAGATTATTGTATCTACGGATTCTTTATCAGTCGCCATTCTTGATTTATCGGTAGCGATTCTTATCGGTGCGCTCGTCGAATCTCGATTGAGACTTCCTTCTAGCACTGAAACTCGGCGCGAGCTGACA
This sequence comes from Caenorhabditis sulstoni, assembly GCA_963966605.1. NCBI lineage: Eukaryota > Metazoa > Nematoda > Chromadorea > Rhabditida > Rhabditidae > Caenorhabditis > Caenorhabditis sulstoni. Next base: position 7,714,699 of record OZ016479.1, read on the forward strand.
GAGCACATTGTGATGTATGAAGAGGACTGGGCTCATCAGAAAGATCAATCAAACTAGGCTCAAGAATGAATAGCTTCGATGAAGGAAAGAGAAATCAAGAGAACAAAGCTTCCGGAAACATTCGCGATGCTCAAACAATTCTTGCTTCGAAGAAGAGAAAGGGAAGAAACAGAAAAAAAAAACAATCCGGAAACGTTAAACTGATAACAATTGTGTCCGCGTTGACTGACGAACGGCGCAATGGGAAAAGTGAACAAGTGTCTGGAAAGACGGATATACCGTCCGAGTAGCTCGACCCGAAGGAACCGACGCGAAACAGTTTACTTTTCCATCTTTTGAGTTCACCTCGATTCCTCGCATTCTTCGATTCTTGACTTGAAACTCCAGAAAGATCGTTCAACGTCGCGCCCTTGCCTTCTCTTCTCACTCCCATCGTCTTCCCCGTTTCGGCCAATCTACTCTCCACAAAGACGTGGCTTTTCCGTGCAGTTCTGCTGGATTAAACCACTTCACCGGCACTTTTAAATTACACAAACTATCTCATTTTCAGGTCGACACTGCGTGATTCTGTTGAACTGGAACCGTGTACCCAGAATTTAAAGATTTCTTATCTCCGATCTATAGCGTTTGCAGCAAAATTTCAGTTTGCTCGATAAGAGTTAGCGCTTTGGTTTTGAGCGTTTACATCAGAAAAAGCAATGCGAAGCTTCTGGAATTTCATCGAATTCTTGTGGAGGCTGGTGGAAACACACCTTTTCACTTCCTGCGATGCATCTCAATTCTGCGGGAGACCATGCAACTTTTGTAGTACACGGACCATGAACGTTGAGTGAAACACTTCAAAATGAGAACAATGTGACGTCTTCTGTTCCCGCTTCTGAAACCGGATCCGTTGTTTTTTCGACTCCTCCGGCTTCTCGTTCCCCTTCTCGGCCACTATTTATTGTTTCGATCCCCCAACTTTCGTAATGCATTCAATTTTCAGCATCACTCTTTCAGTTTCTTGTTATCTTTGCACCCATTTTTATTCGAAAAAGTGAAAGTCAGCGAAAGAGTCTTAAAATCGGTATTGCAAGCCGTTTTGTTTCACTATCAATGCCCGGTTCATCCCTGATTGACATGTGATTCCGACCACTAAACACGCAGAAGAACACGTCATCGGGTTCGATTCGCAATGCGCGAAATCTTCGAAGATCATCGCGAAACAGCAGACGAGTCATGTGATTCGATCAGCGGAAACAAGCACTTTCTGGAATGTTCTTGAACTTTGCGAGAGACCAAAGAGTTGCGAAACACTGCTGAGACCGAAGAAATGATAACTGCGGGACCAGAAGACGTCTTCGCACTTTCCCGGATGACTTTTTTCTTTCCGAATCTCAAGTACTCTCGAAACATTCACTGAATCCTTGTTGTTTTCGTGTCGAGAGCCTTCGCAGAGTCCAAAAGTACAGCTGTTTTGGAGTGTGACACCATCTCGATTATCAGTGTTTACTGCGTCTTTTCCGTGAGCGAATCGAGACTGATAACGGACTCTGCGTCTCTCGGGCGCCCGCGCTCTCTCCTCGTAGTCCAGGCAAATCAAACAAGCATAACTTCTTTGATTCGCCGATAACCTTGCAAGTCTCCGGGACGCCAACACTCCCTCGCACGCCCATTATCATCAGATTCGGACCGGTCTCATGACTTTCAGTCGGCCCGAAGCCTGCATAAAAGGCCGACCCGAGAGGCGTCTTATCATCATTCGCTTCCTATTTCTGACCTTCTTGTCCTATTCGCCCGAGACCCGAGAGACTCCTCCGTCTGCCACGTGGCCGTCGATCATGGCAAATCGGGGACCACGTCGCCGGCCCAGGAATCTCCGATCGTCCCGTCATTTCTCCTTTGTGTCGTGTCCCGCGTCCTAATCCCGCCCATTTCCTTAGGTCTCTCCGTCGTAAAGAAGAAGAAAGATGCTCCCAAATGGTCTATGCCAGGACCATTTGTGCAGATGCTCGCTTCGATCAACTGGTAGTTCAGGACAGCCGACTGAACTGAACCCTGCGGCCACCAATCCTCGTCACATTTCAGAATCCCGACTCCCCGACGAACGAATAGCGAGAGGATGGTTGTGACTGCAGAATTGAACATGCGGAAGGGCATAAAGGTGGTGCTGAACCCATCGCAGGAGTACTTCGACCAGCTCCAGGAATGGATCTCCGAGACCGAGCGATGGAACTACCGGCGTGCCGAGTACAAGCTGTGGCTCGCCTCGTTCGACAAGTTCTGGCTGTATTTGGCGATCGACGAGGAGCACGACGAAGTGGTGAGCGCCGTGTCGCTGGCGCTCGTGAGCAACGAGCCGGGCAAGAAGCTCTACTCGATCGGCAACTACTACTGCGTGCCGGAATGGAGGGGAAAGGGAATCAGCAACAAACTGTTCGTACAGGTCATGAAGCATGTGGGCAAGGACAACTGTACTCTGTTCGGAGGTTCGTTCGCGAGGAACCTCTTCACAAATCATCGCCTCTTGTTTCAGCCGTCGAAATGTCTCCCCTCTATGCGTCCCGCTTTAACTTTTCCATTATGAACGAGTTCTGGCACTATTTTGCCGACATGGACACGGCCGATCTCGTCATTCCGGCCATGCCGAAAGGGTTCACTTGCAAGAAAATCGAAGAAAACGACTGGCAGAAACTGCACGAGTACGACGAGACGATCTGCGACATGGACCGCAGAAAGTACATGAAAATGAACTTGACGTTGGCGGGAACTGTCTCGCGCATGGTGCTCAACGAGTCCGGAAAGATCGTCGGATTCGGAGCGATCAAGATGGCCACTGGAAACGAGCTGGTACTGGCTCCCCTCTACGCGGATACGCTCGACGCGGCCACTGCGCTGATGTCGTCGCTTCTGAAGGGACTTCCGACGCTCTTGTCGTACTCGAGTCTGATATCAATCTACCCGGACGCCAACAACGACGTGCCACGGTACGCGATTATCACGAAAACCACGTCTCAATGTCATCGTTTTCAGTTTGCTATCGTTAATAACCAACGACAATTTCGAGACGCACCAGGCGTATCGTCATCAGTTCACGAAGGAAATGTACCATTTCCCGCAGCACAAGATCTTCGGAACCGACGAAATCTCGCATTGTCTCTGCTAATTCCCCGTTTTCTCTCGATTCATTGAAATAAACGAAGATATGGCTTGGTCAATCAGTTCACAAGAACCTTGAAATTAGGGTTCCGAATAAAAATCTTCAAAGCTCATTTTCAATGAGCTTTGACGTTTTGCGTTGAGTCATTTTTCTTCATTGCAACGCTTTTCTGATTTGACGCGTGATTTGAAAAGGCTCATTTTGCGTCGATTTTAATTCGGCGCGTGATTCAAAAAAGCTCATTTAGAGTCGTTTCTGATTCGACGCGTCGTTTAAAAAAGCTCATTTTGCGTCGTTTTTGATTCGACGCGTCGTTTCGAAAAGCTCAATTTGCGTCATTTTTGATTTGACGCGTGATTTGAAAAGGCTCATTTTGCGTTGGTTTTAATTCGGCGCGTGATTCGAAAAAGCTCATTTTGCGTCGGTTTTGATTCGACGCGTCGTTTAAAAAAGCTCAAAAAATTTGACGTGAAAATGTTACGGGTCACGTTTTTTTTTTCAAGTTTTTCAAGAAATCGAGGGGGTGTGGTCGAGGGGTTGTGAACAGAAGAATCGCTTCGAAAGTATGATTCGTCCGTAATGGATGCACGAAAATCATCCATACTACATCCATTAACGCACACGGACGCGTAATGGACGCACGAAAAGCCCGGCGTGGGGCATGCCTGCACACGTCTGGCATGGTCCGGCGTGGTCCGTGCGTGTGTGCGTCCGTTATGCGTCGACCCGATCCACCCGTTCTTCCCCTTCTCGCGCTTCTGCTCCCTCCATCCCCTTTCCATCGACTAGAAATGTGTACAGTTCAACTGTATCACATGTATATGACCTAAGAAAACGTGATAGAACGCGATGGAGTCGACGGAAGTCGATTGAAAGAGTTTTCGAAACTATATATGATCAAATTCTCTGGTAATTCCTATACTTCCGAAGCGATTCTTCTGTTCACAACCCCTCGACCACACCCCCTCGATTTCTTGAAAAACTTGAAAAAAAAAACGTGACCCGTAACATTTTCACGTCAAATTTTTTGAGCTTTTTTAAACGACGCATCGAATCAAAACCGACGCTAAATGAGCTTTTTCGAATCACGCGCCGAATTAAAACCAACGCAAAATGAGCCTTTTCAAATCACGCGTCAAATCAAAAATGACGCAAATTGAGCTTTTCGAAACGACGCGTCGAATCAAAAACGACGCAAAATGAGCTTTTTTAAACGACGCGTCGAATCAGAAACGACTCTAAATGAGCTTTTTTGAATCACGCGCCGAATTAAAATCGACGCAAAATGAGCCTTTTCAAATCACGCGTCAAATCAGAAACGACTCTGAATGAGCTTTCTCAAATAATCACAAATGAGCTTATCGTAAAAAATGCAGAGCTATTCGGAAGCTTACTTGAAATGGCGTATTTCAAAGATCACACGGAAACTTGTTTCCATCATCATTCCAGTCACATGAAACTCGAAAAGTATCGGAAAGAGGTGCTGAATTAGTTGTTTGCGACAATATAACTGAAACAGAAAGTGTCAACAGGCTGAAACGGTATTTTAGTTGTGAACAATATGGGTAGAAGGACGGAAAGTTTGGAAAAGATGCAAAGAGTGAATCACAAGAAACTGATGTTTTTTCGTTTATTTTCACGGCGGAATCATGATGATGACGCTCCATTTTGAAACTCGAAAACTGAAACCGGCGCCCAATTCACTTCCATATGAGTTGAATATGACCGATATTCTCCGTGACATATGGAGAAGGAAAAATGAGATTCGTGCTGAGGAACCGGTGATATAAGATCCAAAAGACCAATGGAGGCAATGAATCACGTGCATTTCGTGCTACCCATTTGGTCTTCTCTTGATCAGAGGACACTCGTTTCTCGGAGAAGTTGTTTCATTTCTCGAAACGACTCGTTCGCAACTACCGTACTCCTCGTGACATCATCCCTCCCACACACTCCCGATGTCTGCTCTTCAGTGACGGTTTCCTCCTTTCTGATGCCACCCTTGTTTGCAGGAATCGGCTTCTCGCCTACACACTTCGTCAGGTTATCAGTGTTCAATACACAGTTCATCACACATGACCATGTGCTCTGACCGTATAAAACGAAAAGCCGAGACGTGCTCCAGTCAGTTTAGATCGTCATGCTCTCTTCTTTTCTCATTCTTCTCGCCGTCTTCGGGCTCTCTTCCTCGAGTCTCGCGGGTCCTTTGACTCCTGACTTTCAAACTTGGCTCAGCAGGTCAGAGATTCCATCTCAAGATACCTTCTTTATAAGAGTTTCAGAAACGGCTATGACTCTTACGATTTCGTCCGAAAAGACTACGGTACGAAAGGCAGCTACGGTGGATTCTCGAGCACTTCGCCGAAAGCGACGAAGACTCCAGTGATCTTTCTGCATGGAAACTCGGATAGTGCGCTCGAAACGAGTGTCTTCTCCACCGGATGGGACAATTCGATTGTTTATTTCGAGAAGCAAGGGTACACTTCTGCCGAGTTGTATGCCACTTCCTGGCAAGACAACAGTCCGACCAAGGCGGGAACTCGCACTCACGACTGCAAGGATCTCGTACGCCTTCGCAAGTTCTTCGAAGCTGTTCTGGCATACACGGGGTCAGCCAAAGTCTCTGTGATCAGCCACAGTATGGGAGTGACTCTCGGACGGAAAGTGATCCAGGGCGGAGCTGTGAACGCGACCGACGGATCGTGCGACCTCGGAGTTTCGATAATTCACAAGATCGACGTCCACGTGGCTATCGCTGGGGCCAACTATGGTCTGTGCAACTGCGCCGGCAGCTTCGGACTTTTCTCGGCCACTTGCAACAAAAAGAACGGATTCTGGCCGGGAGATGCTTGCGGCGCGTACACCGCCACGTACTGCGGACTGTCGGCCACCCCGTGCAACGGACTCTCCACCTACTCGAGTCTTCTTTCGGAAATGAACAACTCGAAGAAGAAGGAAGCCTCGTACGTCTTCAGTCTCTGGAGCAAAGGTAAGCATGAGACACCTTCCCATACTCATATCCTCTTCTTCAGCTGATGACCTCATCGGAAACGCAGACACCGTCTGGGGAAGACCCACTTCCTTGGTTCCGCTAAGCGACGGAAAGATCATATACGAGACTCTGAGCCACATGCAGAGCAAAGAAAACACGGCGGCCGACCAGTACAAACTCGTGACGAAGAAGGCAGTCTGAAGAAGAAAGAAGCGTCTCGCCGTGTCTGTAAATCGTCGCTCCGACTGTCATGAGAGACTTTCGGTCTCTCTTTCCATTCTGTGTTTTGTGTTGTCATTCTGTATTAAATATGAAAGAAACTAGAAGAAAAGTGAGTGATAAGGCGCTTCGACTTTCAACGACATACTCTTTATTCGGAAACGTGTTATCAGTAGGCTTCGTCGTGGTATCCTGTCCTTGCTCTGGATTGAATGAACTGAAAAGAAAAACGACCCGAGATCTCTTCTCTTCGAGTCGGGCTCACCTTTGGCACTTGATGACCGTATCGGTTGCGAAGAAAAGTATGATACTTCGAGATGAATATGATGAAGAATATGCAGCAGAGACAAGCGAATAGGCACAGTCCCATCACATAAATCACCATCACTTCCTCGTATTCGTCGGTTCTATAGGCCTTCGAGACAGTGAGAATCCGTGCGAGGAGCACTCCGAACGCCAGAAGGTTCATGAAGATACCAGCGACGAGAGCGGTGAAGTTGGGGATCACGAACACGGGACGGTAGTACTTGAAAGAGAGCACGAGGATCAGAATGGAGAAGAGCCAGTAGGATCCGAAGCCGACGTACCAAGCCATTCCCAGCTCGACCCACGTCTCACTCCAGATGGTCGCATTGAATTTCAGCGTTCCATTCTATAATTCAGACTAGCCCCCTCTGAAACTGGAAGAGGAGGTCTCACAGCGGCTGTCTGTGCCGTTGCATTGTACGGAGTTCTTGGGTAGACTGTCTGCCATAGTCGGTAGCGATCCAGAATCAGACCGGTGCTTGAGAGAGTCAAAACGAGGACGATGAGCTGGAAATGAAAACATTCGGAGCACACGGAACGAGAATGAGCACCTGGAGACTGGTGACGACACCGGCAGAAGTCACCACATTGCAGCCGCAGACTTTGTCAGTCATCTTCTCACAGAAAGAAACAAAACGAAACTGAAAGAAGGATGAAGAAGTGAGCCGGGAAGCGGGCTCATATGGCGTACTGGGGGAATGCACAATGAGCCCGTCTATTGTCTCGGAGCAACGTCCATGGAAACGATGAAACGCGTGTTTTTGAACGTGATGTCCCTGCCAACAAACACGAGGCGGAGGGACCCACGTAGCTCCGATCCGTGACAAGGATCAGTTTTCAGTATATCGGTCGGAGATGGGGTTCTTTGATGATAAGAGGAGGGAAGAGATCAGAAGAAGGCAGAAAATCGGATTCCTCGCTGACTATCTCCTTCGAAGGTGAGGAGTCCGGAGAGAAACGAAAAGATCGCGATGTTTCAGTGAAGTGACAGACTACTTCCGTCTCCGAATTCTCGTCAACTCCATCCTCGGTCTTCTGATCTCATCGTGTCTGTATCACGCCGGATGGAAGAACCTGAACTTCGGAGACTTCGACCCCACGTACCGGTTGATCGTCAAATGGGCCATCGTCTCTTTCTCTACCTACGCATTCACGATCAGTCCAGTCAGGTGAGCATTCAGGTTCGAGTTTGATTGCGGATGTTACAGACGTTTCGTTGTGCTCTTTTCTGCGTTTTGATTGGAGCTTTCGGAAAACAGGGACAATGTGAGTGTCAGGACCGTTTCTTCAGATGATTCAGAAGACGTTCAGACCCGTTCACGGTGCTCGTGATGAGCAATTTGCAAGAAGGACCCGTCTCAAACATGATGTCGAATTACGAGACGACGTCGGAAATCGTCGTGTGTCACATCGATTTGCAGGCCAAAATAGTGGCGAATCGAGTGGCACTGTTGACAGGACCTCTGGAGGAACTGATCGAAAAGCTGACAGCCAAGGGGATCAGAGCGATGAGGGCGGTCTCGAGAGAGACGAGGGCACTGGTGACTCCGTTCATGGAACTGCTCAAGCAGGAGAAGACGCGCACCGAGAAGAAAACGGAGATCGAGAGGGGGCAGTTGGAGGACATCGAGGCGCGGAGGCAGAAGATTCTGAAGATGTGGGAGAAGTCGATGAACAGGAAGCTGACCGAGGAGGATCAGATTGCCGGGGAGCTGCTGCCTTCCGAGCACATCATGAGCAACGTGACGATCGACGAGAAACCCATCTGGAAGAAGTTCAAAACACCTGTGATTATTAGAATTCTCATCCTCTGAACACGCTTTTTTTCAGCTAATCCAAAAAATGGCAAGCAAGTTGTCGAAGAACTGTGAGGAAATGTTCAATAAAGGAATCGATAAATGCAGGAATTTAGCCGCTCAGTTAGTGGTAATGAAAAGTTTAGCGTAATTGACAAGTATTGATTGATTCCAGACGTCATGCAAAGATGCGATAGTCTGGCCGATCGATGTGTTCATCTGTCCCAAACTGAGTGTGGAAGGCATCTGCAATGTGAGCTGACCAACCTCTTCGTACGGAATGAAGTCATTGTTTGAGACCGTGGAGAGGAGAGTTCAGTCGTTGAACGTTTGCCGGAACCAACTGGAGGACAGTCACCTCGATGCGTCCGTCGAGAAAGACGTGATGGATGTGATGAGGATGACGGAGCAGCTGGAGGAGAACAGCCGGATGGAACTGCACTCGGTTCGTGTCGAGACCCCGCGAGTCGCCATCGAATACCGGCTCTCCGACCTGAAAATCAAGATCCGAGCTGCTGGGATCTACTTCAAAGTGAACACGCTCACTCACTCTATAGTTGTTTTCCTTTTCTCCAGAGCATCGTCGGAGTCTCGAAACAAATATTCGCGGCGTTCTTCATCTACTTTGTGTACACTATCTTTCGAGATTCCGTCGGAATGATCCAAAAGTACCAAGACGACGTGGCATTCGCCAACTCGTTTGTCACCAAGTATTCCGAATCCAGTCTCTTTTACCATTTCCTCGGACATTTTCAGAGAGTTTTGGATGATCGACAGTTTCCGAAAATCGAGGAGTCTCCCACATTTGTCTCATTTCTCGAAGCAGGAGAAAAAAGACTGGAACATAATGGAAGTGTTCGGGTATCCGACGAAAGCGGAGAGATCGAAGGCGGTCCGGCCGTTCTTCAAGTGGTTCACGCTCGCAGTGACTGTGCTCGTCATCGTCATCCTCGACTACTACCTCTACGCATTCCTCGACTCGGTTTGTCTCTTCTGATCCCCTGTTTCAGTAGAATTCTATTTCGGGTTGTCGAGTCGGCGAGACAGCAAGTGCAGCAGAAGGCTGAAAGTACATCTTCGGGCCTCAATGTGACCGGAGACGGAGTGTTGGCTGACTTTCTCAAGACGATGACGTCGGCCAACGAGACCCTGGAGATCGATCAGGTCCGTGGGAAGGGGATCAGAGATCACGGGAGCATTGAGCACTTTCAGACGCTTTCCAACGAGCACTGTTTGCTGAAACCGGTGGCTCCGAACACGAACGTCCTGATCTACTGGCTGGCACTGCCTCTCCTTCTTTCCTTCCTCTTTCAGGTCGTTTTCTCGTTTGCAATCCGTCGGATAGTCATCAACTACTTTCTTCCGTACATGTTTCCTCGGAGATCACGAGTCCGACTCATTCAGTTTTATAATAAGGCGAGATCTGAGCAGCACTCATCACAAAAACGCTGTGTTTGTAGTGTTTGACGAACCGTGAGAAACACCGAAAGGCTGCCCGAGCTAGAATCAGATTCATGGTGGAGCGGAAGAAGATTGAGACGCTTCGCAAGGGGTTCGAGCTCATCGCGCTGGGTAGAGACCCGCCTTGTTTTCCAGAGAGTTCTCCGCCGGTGGATCCTTTTTCAAAATGGTCTTCGAACGGATCTTCAAGACGGCCAAGTGCCTGGTTTGTCAGCAGAAAGCACACGCGAACAGGCTCCTTTACTGCGCCGAAACGAAGTGCCGCTCGAGTTTTTGTGCGGACTGCGTCGAAGACAACTTCGGAAAGTGCTACGCGTGTATGGTGATGAAGAAGGAGGTCACTGATCAGAAATCGAAACTTCTGGTGGGAAATGAGATTCCGATTTCTCACGGACACACATTTCAGGCTCCCGAAGAAGTGGACAAGAAGGACGAGTTTCTGAATTACAGCGATTTTTTGAAGCAAGTGGAGAAGTGAGAGAAAGTGGGAAACGGAGAATTGAGAAAACAGAAAACACGTTCAACATTTATTGGCCTGATAAAACGACCCACTTTATTAAATGTACCCGACACTGTCGAATGACTCGTTTCCCACAGAGACTTTTCTGTTCATTCGAATATCCGAGACACGGCTTCTTTTCGGTCGACGTGAAGAAAAACAGCAGCATAGAGACTTTAAAAACTTCTTGTACGGATGAATGAAGACAAAACTGAAAAGAATGAGTAGATGCGAGAAGAAGGCGAGTGAGATACCTTAGTAGGGCACTCAGAGCCGGATGGGTGACTACTGTGAAAGTGACCAAGTGCTTCACGGACTCGACGAAGGCGGTAGACTCGTACTGCGTGATGGCAGAAACGGCTATCAAGAGCACTGGGATCGAGAGGGCGGCAGCTGGGATCAAGTTCTGAAAACATTGAGGAGATGAACGAGATGGGGGGAAGGGGATCGACTTGGAAGAGCACGAGAAGAGTGAGTTGTCTGTGGTTCTGGTAGCTCTTCGTGGACATGTTCCTCTTCCGAGTCGCGATCTTCCTCCAAACGATTCTCGAGACGATGAGAGTCGCCGAGTGAACTCCAGCCAGAACCGAGACGATGAACAGGACGAGAGAGAACACCTGGGGCCTCGAGATGTCCACGTAGAGGTATACTGTATCGGTCCGGGATGCGTACGCCCCCAGAGCGTGAGTCAGGTTGTTTTCCGTCACGAAGGCGAGAAACTCCTGAGAAAGAAGCGAATGTAGCACGGATCTTGCAAGTGTTCTCCCAAAACACATGATTTACATTCGATCAACACAACTACGTCACCAGGTTTTTCTTCTTTCTCACGATACCTTATTTGTGCTGACAGCGAGGTAGAGTGTGAGCACGAGTACAGAGACAGTGGCTCCGTTGGCGAGAAGTAAAAATAGAGCGCCTCTGAAATGGCGCGATGATTGGAAGAGAGAAAAGGAAAGAGAACGAACCTCCAGGAGTAGATCTTTCGGAGGAACGCATTCCACTGATAGAATATACAGGCTCTGACGAAGCAGCAGTCACTGATGGAGAAGAAAACGGTGATGCCGAACGCAACGGTGATGGCTATCTGAAAGAGGCACACGTCTTGAGAACGGGCAGTCTGGATTACTGTAACGAAGGCGTGCGTCTCACTGATTCCGCCGATGGGACTTCGAACTGCGAAGGCAGGCAACGGACAGAGAAGGTCGGGACTGACTAGGACAGAAACGGACAGATTGAAAAGTAGGTCACAGATCTGGAAGAGCACGTGGTCTTTCTTCACTTTCGCGATCAAACGGACCGCCAATTTGAGCATCGCAAACTTGTACAGTTTCATGGCGGCCGTTGATTTCGTGACGACTGTATAGATGAAAAAGAGGGAAACCGCGTCGCTGATGACGACAAGAGCCACGTAGAAGGCGGCGAAGGTCGGCTCGTCGAGCATCTCGTCTGAGCTCTTTCCCACCTCTCGTGACATTTTATTTCTGGAGCGTGAGTAGAAGATATGCAGGTGGGAGGCGAAACTCGGCAGAACTCTGCGTGTAAACGAATCACTTCCGTTTCTTTTTCTCGCCCGTAAACGACTGCAATTCGCAGAAGAGTTGCTAATGAGATTTCGGGGAGAAAACGAAGGAAACTTGGTCGGATTTCTGACCTCTCGCGAAGTCAATGAAAAAGATTTGGAGTGAGAGAGAGGATCAGCGGGGCGGGATTAGAATTGCACACAAAAGATGCATTTACTCATTTCATTCAAATGACATTCTCCTGAGATTTCGTCAAACTGTTCAATGAATCAAGAGAAAAAATGGGCGGAGTTTCAGAGAAGCAGCTGAAAATCGAGAATGACATGCATAAATAAAGGAACATGAACCTGCAAAATACGATCAAAAGCTAGGTTCTATTCTGATGTTAAACACTCGAAAACTGTGGGTTGCTTTCGGCGTCGAAACGATCTAGTTCATTCTACGAAACGGAAAAGTGCTTTTCTGTTCGAGATTCGGCCACCGGGGAAAACAATTTGTTTTCAGACTCCTTTCAAGATCAAAAGTCGCTTCAAACGATGACGATCGTGTTGATGAGCGGATGTGCAGACAAAAAAAACATCAAAGTAAACAGGATGTCTCTTATCGATGGGTCTCTTTAAAAGGAAGACGGAACAGCTCTCCCGCATCGGGCAATGTCTCTCAAACTCTTCGTGCTCCTTGCTCTTCTCGCTGCGGCCACTCTTCAGTCGTGCGTAGATCAGTGTGACGCTGACTGTCGGCAAAAAGTGAGACTGCTTGAGAGAGGATCACTTGAAACTATTTTTCAGAATTGTATTTGGTTCGCGTGCGGGGATGCACTGTGCATTTGCAAGTGCCCGAACGCTTTGAATCAAAAGGAATACATCGACTTCTCGCTGGCACAACCCGGAACAGGAAACAGAACCGAGCCACTGAAAGCATTCGACTGCGAGAGCAGCTGTCCGTGCAAACAGAAGGTGAAAAGGCTCGTTGTCCCGTCATCAACGTGATGTTTCGATTGCAGAACTGTGCCGGAACAACTTGCATCGGGGAGCAGTGCATCTGTTTCAACTGTCCGCCGTGATCCACACACCTTTCTTCCCTCGTTGCTTGAATAAACCACTCCCTCTCTCTCTTCGTTTCTTTCTCTGAAAACCGAATGACGGTTGGAAAAACAGAAAGCATCTGAAGTTTCGGGAAAAAGTTTGAAAATCAGAAACAACAAGAAACGTTCCGTTGGATTGTTCATGCAAATCGAAGACGAAGAACATTGATCGCTTCCAGAACCCCCGCAAACATCGTGGACAATCGAGTGGGCGATGTTCCCACGAATGAACGCCGATCGGAACGATAGGAGCTGTTTAAAAAGGACGCCGTCCGGCAGAAAGTGTACAGTTAAAATCTGGTGTGTGATCGTCCGGTCCGAATCGTTTTCCCCCCGACGCACTCAGACAAAGAACTCGTTAATGCGGCGAAGATAAATGAGGCGTCTCTCCAGATTCGCTCGAAAACACTTTTGTCCAGACGCACTTCTTATCTCTGCTCTGCCCTCTTTCCTTCCCCCCGACCGTACTGTCTCTCTCAGAACCATGAGCCCCTTGTTCTTCGCTTCGCTCATCTTCCTTCATGGCCTCCTCTTCACGTCTTCCGTCCAGGACTGCTCCGTCTGTAGGACGGAGTGCAATCGGGTGAGCAGTCGAGAATCAGCTTGACGAACCCTCTTGTTGTATTTCAGAAAGCTTGTTACGAGCCCGTACCCTTCGAGAAAACGTGCAAGTGCTGGTGCAGGTTCAACAAGGAAAATGAAATAGTTTCTTTGGCTGGAATGCACACTTGCGACGTCAACTCCGTCTTATTCTCATAATTCACTGTTTTCCAACTAATAAAAATTCGACATTTGAATGTTTTTGAAGTTCTTTCAATAAGTTTGCAATCGGCATTTTTCGATTCCACTCGAATCTTTTCTGCTGATAAATGAATGCACTCTTCGATAACACTTGTATAACTTCCCAAACTCGTGTTTGAAGATGAGAGTCTGAAATGTTCTTCAGAAATTTCCAATTTTTGCAGAAGCCACGAGTCCACTCTTTCGTTATCTCCTTCGTTTTGACCGATCACTTGACCGACCTCTCATAAAATACACTTTATTACGTACATTCCCGCATCGAAAAGTAATCAATTTTAGAAAAAAGTGTTGGCATGCCAGTCGTAAACGAACATTAGTGCTGATGCCAGAAGACGGCGACGATAAGGGCGAAAGCCACGAACAGAAAATGGCTTCTGGAGGCCGGGTTGCACGTCTCCGAGTTGCAGCAGCACACTGTGTAGATCTCGTCGCCGTCCGATCGTTCCGAGCACCCACTTCCCTGAAAGAAGACGAAGAAGTGTTCAAGAAGCATCGCTGGAAGACACTCACCTTGCATTCCAGTCCGGCGAAGTGAGGCAGAAGCGAGACGGTGTCGCACCCTTTCATCGTGATTCTCGTCACTTCTCCGCCCGCCGCAACTGGAAACCGGCCACATTCGATCTTTCAGAACTGGCGAACTCACTGAAGTGTCCGGTGATCTTCTGGCAGTACTTGACATCCGGACCGCACGGCTCGTGACGCTGCGGCTCGTGGTGCGGCTGTCCATACAACTCGCCTAGAAGCAACAAAAAGAACCATTCGAAACTTGTTCCGAGCGTACCTTCTGCTTCGACATAACAAACGAGCGGATTGTAGAGTCTATTCCTGGGCAGAGTTCCGTTTTGGAACGCGAAACACAAAGAAACGAGAGAAAGAAAAAGGACAAGACGGAGCATTTGGAGGGGAGGCGAAGAAGGAAGAGGGGGGAGAAGAAGAGAGATTGTAAATTGATTTTATGATAATGATGTGGCATGGGGCGAGAAGCAACCGATAAGCGTTTCCGAAACTTTCTGGTCGGAAGCAGCAGGAATCACAAGAGTATCGATCGATGTTCCATTCGGATGCGACGAGATTGAGGTCACGAGCTTCTGAGGGAGTACGTGTAACACACGTGGCTGGTTTCACTCCTGTAGTTTATGTTTATTTGTCGTTCTGGAGTGCGTTTTCAGGATGATCTCTATTGAATGCGATCGATCAAGATTTCGTTTGCTTTCTAAAGAGCTTCTGAGAGTGATGAAATGGTACCAAAGTAGGAAACAAACGGGTTCAGAGTGTTACGGACAACAAGTCTTGTGTTTGGAGAGAGTATCGGATGGAGACACGAAGACGTGCTCATCAGAAGAGGTGACAGTTCCACACCTTCTTTTAGCCGAACGTTTTCGGATGGAGGGCACAAGTTGCTCCCGGATGTGGCACACAAGATTCTTTTTCTGTATTCTTTTTTGTTCTGTGTTCGCGATTGTTGACTCACGGTCATTCACTTGAACTGAAAATGAAACACGTCAAAGTATGGTTAGAACGTTCAAAAACAAGCTTAAGTTGCGGTTTAAAACGGCGTCGGCTGCTCTGAATTTATTTGTTTTTGAGTCATGTTCTACACATTTCTTTTTCTATGGCTGCTCAAGGATTCGGTGGCTGTCGGAAAAGAAATCGAAGAAACCCTCGATGCGGTGAGTTGGAGTGGGAAAAGGTCGAGAATCGGAGTAACTGAAGGAGGAGACGATCAGACATTACGGATACCAAGTGGAAAAGCGGTTTGTGACGACCGAAGACGGGTACACGATCGAAATGCAACGGATTCCGTACGGAAGAGACCGTGAGTCGTCGAGCTATCCTTCCTGCGAACTCGAACTTCAGCTCGCACCATCGACGGTTGCTCGCAAAGACCAGCAGTCTTTCTGATGCACGGGCTGTTCGCCACGTCGTACGAGTTCATTTTCAACCTGCCCTCTCAAAGTGCCGCCTACATTTTCGCAGATGCCGGATTCGATGTATGGCTGGGAAATGTACGGGGAACCGAATACGGACTCTACCATTCTCGTTTCAATTCCAGCGAGCCTGGATTCTGGAATTTCAGGTTTGCACTCGAAAACGAGACCGGTGAAATGAACAGCTTTCAGTTTCTACGATCATGCCCACTTCGATCTTCGTCGACAAATCGAGTACGTTCTGGAAGAGACGGGCCAAGAGTCTCTGTTTTATGTGGGTCACAGCCAAGGAACGACGATGATGTTCGCGAGATTGGCAGAGGCGGATGTCGAGTGGCAGAGGAAGATCAAGATATTCTTCGCTCTGGGACCCACTGCTGGGTTCCTCAATCCTCTGATGCCACTGGCGTTGCTCGAGGGAGACTATTTACAGAGACTCATTCAGGTAATTGAATGCGTGAGCAATCTGTCAATCTCATTCAGTTCACTTTGGATGGAAAGTTCGGAATCGTTCCTGTGACCATGCCGAAGGAACTGACGAAAGCGGTCGCTGACATCTGCGCATCAGAGTTCCTCAGCCATCTCTGCGTGACAACCTTCACTTCAAGACGGGAAAAACTGGGCCAATTCAACGAAGTGAGTTATGTATTTCAAAATAGCCGAAACGGCAGCTGATTTGAAGACGAGACTGCCAATCATAGTGAGTCATTACCCTTCTGCCACGTCGACTCTGAACATTCTGCACTGGATGCAAGTGTTCAAGTACCACGAACTTCGGAAGTTAGACTTGGGATCGGAGAGGAACCAAGTTGCCTACGGAACAGAAGAAGCGCCGAAACTGGACATCTCGAACATCGAGACGCCGACTATTCTGTACTTCAGGTGACACTGAGAAGTGTGAGAAACAAAGTTACCTGGGCGAGATTTAGTGGAGATGATAAAGTAACGGACGCGGTGGATGTCAAAGAGATCCTGATCAAGCAGATGGGGTCCGCACTCATCGAGCACTACGAGCTGGATCACTTCTCGCACATTGACTACGCCGTCGGACTGCGAGCGGCCGACGAAGTGTACAGGCCGATTGTCTACAGAATATATCAGGAATTGAGAGGCAGAAGATGTTGAATGAATCGAAACCCATCTCTGCTCGAGAAACCGCGTAGAATCGGCGTTGAGTTTAGTGGTTTCAGGAAACACAGCGTTGGATATCTTCGGATACGCTGCTCCCACGCGTTCTCGCCGTTGCCACGGCTTACTCAGCCTTGAGTATACAAACCGCGGGATGCCTCTGAATTCAGCCGATTGGGCGCTCTCTCGGGGGCTGTCTCTCCCTTTTTTCCACGAGTAAACACACGTTGAGAGGCACGAAGAGAGCACAAAACACCTGGCGGAAACGGCCGAGAGCGCACGCCTTCTCCTCTCTTTTCTTCGGCTATCGACCTGCATTTCGTAGCAACGCGAGGGCTTCCTCTAGCTGAATTGAATCGTTAATCCGGGTGAGTTCTCATTCCAATCGCATTCAATCTCGACAAAAACTGTATCTCGTTGGCCTCGTTTCGAGCGAAGGAAGCGAATTGAAACGAGTAGCTTCTCTCATTTATCACAAGCCGAAACCAGTCGGGTCGCTGACCTCGAACCGCAGATTGATTTCTGATTTCGAAGAATTGAATTCCAAACTCAGATTCTGAAACCGTTTCTCTCTCGATCATCAATCATTTTCTCTCTCTTTTTCGTCTCAAAACCGGTTCAATCCGTTTGGAATTCGCTTTTTTTCACTCATCGCCAAAAACGATCGAAATGAATAAATGAATGGGAGATCCCTGTGACGAGGGCGGTTCCGGGAAGAAGAAGGAGGTCGAAGTAATCGACTGTTTTCTTCTCTGATAATTCATTTCGCCACTTTTGTCTCCTTATTTTGGGGATGTCGAATGGCAAAAACAAGTCGTTGAAAGAGGCGAAAAGTCGAAGTAGTAGAAGAAGAAGAAGGAGAAGAAGAAGAAGAAGTTATGATTAGCCGTCCGAAGCGGACTGGTTCCGTCCGCCTGCCGCCGCCGCCACTGCCGCCCGTTCGCGCGTCTTCTTCCGCCGTTCTCTTCTGCCCTCTTCCTCTTTCTCTCTTCGTTTATCATCTCTTCCATTTGCAAACTTTGAAGTCGTAGCCTACAATTTACTCTCCGATTTACTCGTCGTCCGGTCATCAACGGAAAGTTGATCGTCTGATCATCTGTCTCGGTTGAGAAGGCTAGAGAAGTGACGTGTTCCCGAGATTCCATCTGACTTGGTTTCAGTGAACCAGAAGACTACATCGAACAAGAATCGAAGAATCAAAGTGAAACCAAGGGAACACACGCGTACTCGGAATTCGTTTCAGAAGCCTCCCTCTCTCGCCTTCTTCTTGATATTTCCTCCCTTTCCAGTTTCAATTTTTCGCCAACGGCCGCTAATGTCTTCTTCGGCTTCTGCCACTCTTCGATCTTCCGCCGCAATCAGTCGTTTTCGTCGTCCGCCATTGTACACTTCTTCTTTCCACCCCCTTTAAGCCGCCCTCCGTCACAATAACCCTCCTTCTGATGCGTGAAAGCGATTTCTTTCAGCCAAAGGTTACCTCCTTCTCCTCCGTTTCATTTCTTTTTCCCATTTACAGCTCTCGTGACTTCTGACTGTTCTCTATTTTTCCATATTTGTGTTCGTCATCTGATACCAAAACACATCGCCTTCTGAATTGTCAGCTGGTTCTTCGTTCTCGACTTTTCTGCCGCCATCCGGGTCAAAACAAAACAACCGTTTCGCTCCTCAACACGGTTCGAAGTACTCGTTCTTTTCGTCCCTTCGACTTTGCCGGAATAGTCAGTTTGCGAGGAATGACTGCCGATTCCCATAACTCTGAATGGGTTTCTTTGCTGACCGACTGAATAATGTGCTTCGGAAGCGCGTCATCCTTCCTCCGAAGGTCTTCTGAAGGTGCGAAACGATGACGCAATCGTCGGAGATAACGAGAGCGACGGAGTCACAAATCAGATATCATCATCCGAGTGTCCTCCTCTTTTTCGTCTGATGAGAATGTAACTGTGATCACAAACTACACGGCACCGACTGTAGTGTATATTTGAAAACTTGTTTAGCAGAGTATACTCTCCCAACCTGGAATGGCAGTTCATCATGACGCCTGTAGTTCACACTGGCATTCCCGATCCACATCTGATCTTTGAGGAGAAGAAACGACAACAGAAGATGTCTGTTCGGAAATGCTTCGAAGACCGGAGTAGGTGCACTTGGCTGCAACAACAATCCGACAAAGTGTTGGTGCAGAGGCATGTGATACTACTGTCGTCGAACACAGAAAAACAATGCATCCTCGCATCACAACAGTCATTTGGATGACAAAAATTGATGGTGACGAGAGGAGAGCCTCCAAAGCATCCAGGAGAAACAACAAGTCGCTTTCCAGCCGATCAGAGATCTGGAAGCCTCAGTGCACGGATACCGATTCATATCTGTATGGCTCTGAGCGAAGAGTGAACTTTTGGTGGCTCAAAAGCTCTCTCTCTCTCTCTTTTTGTCTTTTCGCTGTTTGAATCGTCGCAACATCATTACCCAGCTCCCTCATACTTTGTTCCAGCTCCCCCACCCAGTTCCCTCAGGCTTCAAGAGAAACTGGAGAGCATCGCCGGATGTAGTATTTCTGCCATAACTATTTCTTGCACAAACTACAGAAAAGTGCTAGTCCCTTTCTATTCTCTCCTTCGCCGTCCATCTGACCCGAGTCGATCTGCGTCTCTTGTTATTTGCCGTCGGACATTTCAGAAATCACCGGAGACGTCGTCTCTGCGTCTCCCTTCTCTGCCTCTTTCTCGTGTTCCCGCCCATCGCCTGAAATGTATTTCTCGCCGTCGAATTCGCCGGCGTGGTGCTATTTAAAAGGACCGCGAATCGGCGGGAGCCCACACCCATTCTATCGTTTCCGTCCAGTCCCCACTGAGAAACAAACTCGGAAAAAATACTGCAAGTTCAAAATGCCGCAGCTTTTGTTTGCCCAGAAGCGATCAGGTAAGCAAAGGGAACTAGGTCCAGCGGAAAGAAGCTGCCCCCATCTAACGCCGTCTACTTTCAGCTCGTGTCCGAACATCGAGCAATCCCAGTGTCATGGGGTCTTGCTTTTCGAACTTCAAATCAACGAGAGAAGAGAACAGAGTGGTTCGGGTGCACGAGGGCCTTCTCGAAGGATACAAAGTGAAGAATCCGAACGGAGATCCTTGCGACGTCTTCCTCGGCATCCCTTACGCTCAGCCGCCCGTGGGAGACCTTCGCTTCAAGGTAAACTCTTTGCTTTTCGACGAAAGCGTTCTGACGTCACGAAATTTGCCGAATTCTTCGAATCTTCTAGACGCTCTAGTGGTCATCGAGAATGACCTTCAAGTTTCGAGTGCAGGGGAAGACCGAGAGTGTTCGGCAATCAGCCACAGTTTATGATCAATGACGGCAACGTTTCAGAAACCACAGCCGAAAGTTCCATGGACGGGAATCCGAAAGTGCACAAAGTATCCGAACCGTTCGATCCACAAAGAAATGCCATGGGACAAGGCGCTTCCGAGGGCTAACCAGAGCGAAGACTGCCTCTATCTGAATGTGTTCGCGCCGCGAATCAGAGAAGACAAAGTGAGAGTTGAGATGGAGGAGAAGCTCTCAAGAGGTGTCATTTCAGAAGTACCCCGTGTTGTTCTACATCCACGGGGGAGGATATGTGATGGATTCTGCGGAGAGGTACACTGCCAAGAACATCTGCAGACTGCTCGTTTCCCGAGATATCATCGTCGTCACCTGTCACTACCGCCTCGGATTCCTCGGATTCCTCTCAACTGGAGATGACGTGTGTCCGGGAAACTTTGGATTGTACGACATGTTGGAGGCCATGCGATGGACCCATTCGAACATTGCTTCTTTCGGCGGCGATCCGGACAACATAACAATATCTGGCCAGTCCGCCGGCGCTGCTGCAGCCGATCTGCTGTCGTTCTCGCCGCTCGCGAAGGGCCTCTTCAAGAGGAAGATCGTGATGGGAGGCAACTCGTATTGCCACTGGGCTGCCACGAAGAAGCACGAGATCAGAGACTACTGCAAGAAGTGGGCGAAGCGTCTCGGCTGGAGACCCAAGGTGGAGTACATGTCGAAGAGAGAGGAGAGTCTCGACATCTTCAACTTCTTCAAAGGCCTCCCCACTTCAAAGTGAGTTTCCGGAAACTGTTTGGTCTCTCAAAGCGCGCGTTTTTCAGACTCGGCATGACGATGTTCTTCTCGAAGACCATCTTCAACGAGTGCCAACTGCCCCTCGCGCCGGTTGTTGACGGCGACATTCTGCCCGACAGCCTGAAAGTCCTTCGCGAGACGCAGGAACACATTCCGTCGCTCGTCGGAGGTGGCGAGTACGAGGCGCTCCTTTTTTGTAAGTTCAACGACAACCACTCTTCCGTGAAGTAATTGAGGACGGTTTTCCAGACGCGATCGGGATGATGAGGGGAACTGAGAAGGAAATAAACAGAGCCATCGACGTATTATCGAAGAAAAGCGGATTGGCCAGGTCAAAGATCGAGGCGATGACCGAGAAAGTTTACGGAGACTCACCCGAACTGAGAGCCAATTCCAAGTCGAGAAAGAAGTTCTACGTGGAGGTAACGAGAACCCCTCGAAGAGTCGGTGAACACGAGAACGGTTTCAGTTGGTTTCGGACGTGTTCGCCAACTACGGCAACTACCGTTTCATGCGGGATGCGCAGCGTCGCGGAGTCGAGTGCTACGGCTACTCGTTCGACCACCAGAGCAAGCAGATGTGGGGCTGGCTGCAGCACGTGGTCCCGTTCACGGGCGGCACGCACACTTCGGACGTCACGTACCTCTTCGACTGCAATTACATGTCCGCGCCGCTCGGAATGAACAAGACCGACAAGGCAGTCAGCGAAATGACTGCTGAGTACTTTACCAATTTTGTCAAGTTTGGGTGAGTCATTCGAAACAGTTGTATTACTGAAAACAGTTCATTTTCAGAACTCCAAACGGACCAAACTCCCAACTTCCGACTTGGGAGCCAATTTCGAAAGACGATGACACAATGAAGCTGTTCAGTATCAAGCCGGAGCCGGAGATGAAGTCGACACTGTACGGAGACCGCATGCACGTCTACGAGGAGCACGTCGGTACGATGTACGAAGAGAAGAGCACAGCTCCAGTGACACCGCGAGCAGACTTCGTGCCTCCCCACATCGCCTCTTCCGGCAGCGGTCACAGTCTGCATATTCTCGTCAACTGATTCCTATCTTTTCATGTTTCCTCTTCTGTTTCTCTGTTAGTTCTTCCACTTTCCTCGGTTTCGAATAGTTTTACCAGCAAACTGATCTCACGACTGCTTTGAAAATGACCCGATTTCACTCTTTTTGTATCTTGGAAATGATGATAAATGTTATTCCGCAGACTGACTTTGAAATGGCGAGAGGGAGGTCAAAAAAGCATTAGCACTGCAAAACCCCGAGGGAGCAGATTATTCAGATGGGCTCGTACTCTCGCCATAAATATGCACGGGCGGCCGATTCGGAAGGCACTGTCCTTGATCACTCGCTGCGGTTTCCACCATTTGAACTCACAGTGCGTAAGATTTTTGATTATTTTCAGCTAGTTGCACAATGACTGGAACTCTTGGGTCCTCAAAGGAAAAGCAGAAGACAACGGAGTAAGAATGAAGTTCTGTATGAAGAAGGAAGAAGGTTTCAGAATGTCAGTGGGAAGGATTCTGAACGAGAAGCAGACCGACTGGAAATCCATGTGGATTTGTATCTTCCTGCAGTTCATCGTCGGCATCCAGATATCCGTCTACTACATGTCAATGTGGCCGTACTTGAGTGGAGTGAGTGGGAGACATCGGAGCCTTCCAGGAGAAATCACTTTCAGCTGGATCGGTCTGCCGATGTCGATTTTCTCGGATGGGTGGTCGCTGCCTGCAGTATTGGGTGCACCATTGTGAGAGAAAGGATGCCTTCTATGAATCGTCTGATGATTTTCAGTCGAATCCGATCTACGGCTACTGGAATCAGAAGACAATGTCAGTGAAGTGGCCAGTCATCACCGGATTCTTGGTCGCGGCCATCGGACAGGCATGGTATGGACTGCTCAGTGTCACTTCCAACGTCAAATGGCTCATGCTCGCTGCTCGTCTGCTCACTGGTCTCGGCGTCGGAAACATTGCTGCTCTCCGAGTCTATGCTGCCACTGCTTCTACTCCGAAGGACAGAATGAGAGCGATTTCGTTCGGAACCGGAGGCTTCGTTCTCGGAATCTCGTTCGGACCTGTCATTTCAGTGAGCCCGTTCCTTGAGTTCTCGTTTCTGACCTCTGTTCCAGGCCATGTTCACTCCACTGGGCGCGGAGGGATTCCGGTTGGGGCCACTTGTGTTCAACATGTACACAGTGGTCGCCTACTTGATGTCTCTGATCTGCATTCTCGCGTGCCTCGTCATTTATTTCCTCTTCGAAGAGAGTTACGTAGGAATTGTAACGAAGGAAGAGAAAGAGAACGATGAGCTCGTCGTGCCGATGTTCGACATTCCGGCTGCCATCATCTGCATCTACCTGTTCATGATCGTCAATATCATTGCTACCAACATTGAAGTGTCAGTTCTCAAACATCGTCGACCATTTGTGGTTCTTTTGTTTCAGAATGTCCACACCTCTGACTACAGTTCTTTATGATTGGAAGGACAGTGATTCGATTCTTTACAACGGCATCATTCTGGCACTCAGTTGCATCCTCTCCGTCGCACTGAATGTGGCATTGGGAACGACTCGGATTGGAAAAATGTGATAGAAATGAGAGGAGAAGAGACTCACTAAGGAACGTTTCAGTGACAATCGGAACCAGATGCTCATCGGAATCTTCGTTTTCCTTCTCTATCAAGCGTTCATGTATCCGTGGGGCTTCTACTCGGGACCGCTGAACTTCCTGCCGGAAGGCGTCGAGACAACGGACGCGGGAGGGTGCTATGCAGAGTATCTCTGGTGTCACACGACGACTCGAGTCCCTCTTTTCCTCTACGTCTTCTGCTTCATCGTCTTCTTCGGAATCGCTTTCCCGTTCGTCGAAACTCCCTCTCCAGTCCTGTTCTCCCAGATTCTCGGGCCCCGAAAACAGGGAACAATGCAAGGATTCTTCTCTCTCGGTGGCAGCATCGCCCCAGTGATTGCCTCCATTTCTTCCACGTGAGTCGCCTGACTTCTCACTCAAACAGCGATTCTCTCATTCCAGAGCCATCTTCAAGTACACGGGTTACCGCTACGTCATAGTCCTGCAGACAGTCATCCTGCTCGTCGGAGCAGCTCTCATCCTCATCTTCTACAAACGACTCGTTCCTCTGAAAGTGATCAAAAAGTCCGCAGTCGAAGAGAAACAATGATTTTGTTTGTTGTCTAATTGTTATTGAATTTCTTGTTTTCTATCAATAAAACTGTTGTTCAATACGATTCTTTTGAGAGGGAAAACATTCAAAAATTCGAAGAATCCGAGAACTTTCCGTACCTGTCGGAAACATGGATTCGTCGACTGCTGTCAAGTCTCTGAGCAGTTTTCAGAGACTCTGAGCAGTTTTCAGAGACTCTGAGCAGCTTTCAGAGGCTCTGAGCAGTTTTCAGAGACTCTGAGCAGCTTTCAGAGACTCTGAGCAGTTTTCAGAGACTCTGAGCAGTTTTCAGAGACTCTGAGCAGTTTTCAGAGACTCTGAGCAGTTTTCAGAGACTCTGAGCAGCTTTCAGAGGCTCTGAGCAGTTTTCAGAGACTCTGAGCAGCTTTCAGAGACTCTGAGCAGTTTTCAGAGACTCTGAGCAGCTTTCAGAGACTCTGAGCAGTTTTCAGAGACTCTGAGCAGTTTTCAGAGACTCTGAGCAGTTTTCAGAGACTCTGAGCAGTTTTCAGAGACTCTGAGCAGTTTTCAGAGACTCTGAGCAGCTTTCAGAGGCTCTGAGCAGTTTTCAGAGACTCTGAGCAGTTTTCAGAGACTCTGAGCAGTTTTCAGAGACTCTGAGCAGTTTTCAGAGACTCTGAGCAGTTTTCAGAGACTCTGAGCAGTTTTCAGAGACTCTGAGCAGTTTTCAGAGACTCTGAGCAGTTTTCAGAGACTCTGAGCAGTTTTCAGAGACTCTGAGCAGCTTTCAGAGGCTCTGAGCAGTTTTCAGAGACTCTGAGCAGTTTTCAGAGACTCTGAGCAGCTTTCAGAGGCTCTGAGCAGTTTTCAGAGACTCTGAGCAGCTTTCAGAGACTCTGAGCAGTTTTCAGAGACTCTGAGCAGCTTTCAGAGACTCTGAGCAGTTTTCAGAGACTCTGAGCAGTTTTCAGAGACTCTGAGCAGTTTTCAGAGACTCTGAGCAGTTTTCAGAGACTCTGAGCAGTTTTCAGAGACTCTGAGCAGCTTTCAGAGGCTCTGAGCAGTTTTCAGAGACTCTGAGCAGTTTTCAGAGACTCTGAGCAGTTTTCAGAGACTCTGAGCAGTTTTCAGAGACTCTGAGCAGTTTTCAGAGACTCTGAGCAGCTTTCAGAGGCTCTGAGCAGTTTTCAGAGACTCTGAGCAGTTTTCAGAGACTCTGAGCAGTTTTCAGAGAGTCGGGGCTCCATCAGACAACTGCTCCTTCTCACGTCGATCTTCTACTGAGAAACAAGAAAAAAGCTGTGTAGGGGGTGAACTTTTGATTCAAAAACAAAAAAGAGTGCGATAACTTTGATAGACGAGACAAAATAAATGAAAAAAAAACGAGACAGGGCTGCCTTGAACTCGCATCGAAATGCCATCATTTCGACTGAAAAAAGCGTATTTTGTGATGAGTTTCTGAGCGAATGCGGTCGAAAAACGCCACAAAATACTGATTGTGGCAGATTATTCAGATGAAGTTCTGGTGTATAAATAAACAAGATTGTTCGCAGTTTCAGATGCTTTCTTCCCTGTTCCGAGTTCACTTTTCAACTTGCAGAGACTCAATGACGGGAACACTCAGTCTCGGAGAAATGAAGCACAATGCGTCGGGAATCTCGGAGCGGGAGTGCGAGGACGAGAAGCGGACCGACTGGAGGTCCATGTGGATTTCAGTGTTCCTGCAAGCGATTGTGGGAGTTCAGATATCCGTGTACTACATGTCGATGTGGCCGTACTTGAGTGGAGTGAGCTGTTCAGTGTGCGCGATTTCAATGGAATGAGTTCTTTCAGCTGGATAAGTCGGCGGACTTTGACTTCCTCGGATGGGTCGTCGCTTCTTGCAGCATTGGATGCACCATCGTGAGTCTCTCCTCTGACCTCTGTCTGCGTTATTTCCTCTTCTTCCATTGCAGTCAAATCCGATCTACGGCTATTGGAACCAGAAGACAATGTCAGTGAAGTGGCCAGTCATCACTGGTTTCCTGATCGCAGCGGTCGGACAGACATGGTATGGACTGCTCGGGAGCTTCTCGAACGTCAAATGGCTCATGCTTGGTGCTCGATTCTTGACTGGCCTCGGAGTCGGGAACGTCGCGGCACTTCGGGTTTACGCAGCCATGGCGTCCACTCCGAAGGACAGAATGAGAGCGATTTCGTTCGGAACGGGAGGCTTCGTGATCGGGTTCTCGTTTGGACCCGTCATTTCTGTAAGTCATTTCACTCTTCGCAGTTCGATTTTTGGTCTCAGGCCATCTTTACTCCTTTCGGTGAAGAGGGATTCCAAATCGGGGGGTTCGTCCTGAACATGTACACAATTGTGGCTTTCCTCATGGCGGTCATATGCGTTCTCTCGTGCATTCTCATCCATTTCTTCTTCGAAGAAAGCTACGTCGGCGTGATGACGAAAGAAGAGAAGGAGAACGACGACGTCGAGATTCCGATGTTCGACATTCCGGCTGCCATCATCTGCATCTACCTGTTCATGATCGTCAACATGACCGCCACGAACATCGAAGTGTAAGCACCTCGCCCTCTCTTCACACCTTCACTTCGTTTCCCAGAATGTCTTCTCCACTGACGACTGTAATGTACGACTGGAAGGACAGCGATTCGATATTCTACAATGGAATCGCTCTCGCTGTGAGCAGTGCCATTTCAGTCTCGTTCAACATTGCTCAGGGAACAACTCGGATCGGAAAGATGTGAGATTAGGCTTCTTCAAACACCGATCAACTGTTCGCTTCAGAGACAAAAGGAAGCAGATGCTGTTCGGTCTCACTTTCTTCCTTCTGTACCAAGTGTGCATGTTCCCCTGGCCATTCTACTCGGGACCCCTGAACTTCCTGCCCGCGGGAGTGGAAACGACTGAGGCGGGAGGCTGCTATGCAGAGTATCTGTGGTGTTCCGAGACGACGCGAGTGCCCCTCCCGATCTATTTCTTCTGCTTCGTCGTCTTCTTCGGAATCGCATTTCCTTTCGTGGAAACGCCGGCCCCAGTGCTGTTCTCTGAGATTCTGGGCCCTCGGAAACAGGGAATGATGCAAGGATTCTTCTCTCTCGGGGGCAGTCTCGCCCCCGTCATCGCATCTATTTCTTCCACGTGAGTCGCCTGACTTCTCACTCAAACAGCGATTCTCTCATTCCAGAGCCATCTTCAAGTACACGGGTTTCCGATACGTCGTCGTCCTTCAGGCAGCCACTCTTCTCGTCGGAGCAGCTCTCATCCTCATCTTCTACAAACGACTCGTTCCTCTGAAAGTGATCAAAAAGTCTCCGACCATGACGAGTTCAATCAGAGCGGAGCCAATCGCTCGATAAACTTCTTTCTTTTTTCAAATTCTTCATATTTTTTTCGAATTACATACAAACAACAGATATCGCATCTTTAATCATTTTTATCACTTTTGTTTTTCTTTCTATAATTTAGATTCTTGAACAACACTCGGAATAGAGGAATCTGAGTAGAAATGTAGTAACTGGTTCTGCAGAAAGACCCCAAATTCGTATTTACAGACATGACTGAAGCACTTGAGATCAGGCGATGATCCACTTGTCATTGAACTTCATCACGCACGTGTTGTATCCACAGTTCGTCGCACAGCATCTGAATGGGGGGAACGTCGGATTCAGAAGACACTGTCACGACTCACTTCCTCGTGTAGAGTCCACTTCGGCAGTCGTTGTCAGTGTAACACCAGTTGGCGCCCTTCGTCGCGACGCATTTGATGTCGAGTTGGAACGGGTCCGGACACTGATCTGGATTTGAGACCGGAGACAGCGAATTGAATACTGGAACGGGATTGACACGAAGGTACACTTGTCGGCGGTTACCGATGCTCCTTCTCGGATGGAAGACCTGCGCTCCGACGTGCACACACATGTTGTAGTTGCATCCGGTCGGACAGCACATTGAGGCCGTCGTCGACCCGCCGCGACAGTCCATGTCGCTGTTACACCTGTGAGAACACTCTCTTCGCTGACCGACTGTTTTGTTATCACACTATCGTCTCTCAGTTTTCCCCAAGTGTTATCACCTATCCCGAAAAACTTTCGACGTGGGGGTATAGCTCAGTGGCAGAGCATTCGACTGCAGATCGAGAGGTCCCCGGTTCAACTCCGGGTGCCCCCTACTTTCTTTTTCGTTTGTAACTTACCAATTAACACTTCTCGTTTTGCGACAGTTGATATTCATGGAAGTAACCGATGGGCAACTGGAACGATGGGGGTTCGTACAACAGGATCCTTGCTCGATTCCATTGGTGCAGATCGTTCCCGACTCGCATGCCGTTGAACTCATACAGGAATGGAAGTAATTACGGCAGAGCGGGAGGGTTCCTACCAAGTCTGAGAAAAGAAAAGAGGAGATGAGGAAGCAAGAGGGTTAGGTTACTGTTCGCGAACGAGTTGAACACATTGAACTGTGGATTGATATTGTTACCGCTCGGGTTGTAACTACTGAATCTGGAATCCGAGAATTGATGCTTCCAAACGCAACACCTTACTTACCGGAAGGTGTTCGGTGCTTCGTAAGTAGTCGGGTTGAAGAATCCAGAGTCTTGCTGCGGCTTGATGATGTGTCCACACTCTGATTTGGCCACTCCTGCAAACTATCATCCATCTTCAGTTCCCGTTTCAGCAGCTCACCCAGTTTCTCGTAGTAATCGCACAGAGTCATGTGCTGTGATCCGACGACGGTAATACCAACAAGCAAGAACTGTATCATCTGGAAACAAGGGCTGAAAGTGGGAGATCGGGGCAGCAGGAGGAGATGGCTCAGAAGTGGTAAATGCGTGAAAACACGCGCGAGAGCAATGCGCGTGCTCCCGCCCCGTTTCCTCTCGCTTTTGTGCTCGCGGAGCCGCCGCGTCTGCGTCTCGCACGCGGTGCACACTCTCTCCTCGCGTTATTGGTCATTCCGTGGATCGTCCCCCGTTGTAACTGAGTCGGCAGACCGGGCCGACTGGAAACAACATGAAAGACGATCCGGAATGGCACCCGACGTGGGTCCACGTGTTTACCGGGGCGACCGAATTATTGTTTGTACTGTACTGGAAAGCAAGGTGCGCCGAAGCGGCAGACAACTGGAACTGTGAGCAAGAGAGGGGGGAAAACAGAGATTATCACGGTGGATTACTGTGGAAACACAAATCGTAGTGGAGGAAAAAGAGAGCTGCGTTCGCATATTCATGAGCTTCATGACGCTGCTTGACCAGATGCTCAATAGAAAACGGAAGAAGGGCAAACAGAAAGGTCAGTTTCTGAGCGAAAGATTCGAAGAATGAAGAAGATATCAAGGCGAGAAGAATGAAAGATGCGTGTGCTCCCGAGGCGGAGCAAGTGAGGCTCCAAGGCGGCAATGAAACGACGTCAGAAAAGAAAATTAATCGCCTCTAATACAGCCATTCGGATCATAATACGAAGGTGGCAATAATTGGCCGAAACGCAAACAGCCACACTGTGTGCCAATCGGTTTGTTTCCGGTGATATAGGCGTCAACTGGTCTTGGCGCTTGCCGGCGGTCGCCGCCGCGAGAGGCGCGCACACCGTATCAAATGAGAGCCCCCTCACACGGTGGCGCACAAAAAAGAACGGTTTCGAGGAGGAGGAATGCCCCGTTGTGCACTATCAAGTGTTTTGGAAAGAGAGATCTCGGCTCAAAAAGACACTCGACACGCGAGAGAAACGGTTTCAGATGCAGGACTCTCAGCGAGGGACTAGAAAACTCTCGACCACGGAAGGTCCCGACTTAGTTTCACAAGAACCTTTCAGTCAGATAGAGTTGGTAGATATCTCGTCGAAATCGATGGAATCAAAGATTCAATAGGTTTTTTTGTAGAACCCTTTTGGTGGTTCTATAAAACGTCCTACTGCGTACGAAACGAAGCTCTTGATCTTTGGATCTTTAGAAAATCGGATCATGCGACGAGCGACGGCTCAGTAATTGATATACAGGAAACGGTCAGCGGTGGCTGTGCGGCGCGTGTTTTTCCGGGCCGAGGTGTGAAACGGCGATCGTATGCTCAGCGGATCAGGAGCCGGCGGGCCCGATTGCAACAAACACGAAATACAACACATTTTCGAGTTGCCGACCGACGAAATATGATTGTTGGAGACGAGGAGTACAAATAAAACATGGAGACAATTGAAGTAGCGAGAAGACGGTGCGAAGGACACTTCTGATGATGATGAGCATCAGGGACTCGGCGGCGAGCGGGAGTGAGCTCGCGAGAGGCGGAAGACGGCGTTTTATGGCACGGAAGCGGCCACCGTAAATGGTTTGTCGCATTGTTGACACTCCGCTCCACGGCAGGCCATTCACGCCTTTTGTGTTCGCGCCCCGCTTTATGTGTTCATGATACATTGCAGCCAAGACGGACGTGCCGAGGAGGAGGGACTGGACTCTGAACCTGAAGTATTCATCATCAGCACGTGGAGAAATAAGTGAACAGAGAGCACGTGGAGATCGAGAGCGGTTCTCTGGAACCAATGCAAATGCTTCTGGATTCGAACATTGCCTCTGAAACATTCACAAAAAGTAACAGAAGCCTGAAAAGGTTGATGCCCGAGACTGAAATGAAGACACACAGCGGAATAGACGCTTGAAGGAGTCCTTGGTGGACACTGAAAAAGGAAACCGAGAAACTCCGAAAGCAGGCTGAATTGTTTCTTGAAGCCGTTCGAGCAATGAGTTCTACACTGTATTCCTGAAAACCTTCATTCTTTCGCAAGTTTTCCTCTTCATTCATATTTCAGTGTGTTGTGAGCTCTTCGTAGATGCACGTTCAATGCTAATCAGTGCGCGTTCTCGCCGATTCTCGTTTAGTTCTCTTTTTCGTTAACTAGGTGTCTGTGAGAGTGCACAAGAGTCGGGAGGAGGGGAAAGTAGCAGGGAATCGAGCAGTGTGCCCCCCGGAAACTCGACATTTCAGCTGCTCGCGCATCCGGCACTCGCAGACGTTCACTTCCGGCTCTCTCTCTTTTTTATTCGCTTCTTCTTTTTTTCGTCGGGTGCCCACTCCACAATCAGCTGACACACACTGCTTCTTCTTTTTCTCGAGTGTCCAGCTGGTCCACTGCAGCATCTACTTAGTCATTTTCTTCCTCTCCTTCTTCGTCATTTTCTTCGTTTGCCGAATCTGCGTCCAATGTCGCCGTGCCTTAAAAAGTGGTCGAGTTGAGAGGCCAATGGCCGAGACTGGAAGAAGCGCGACGAGAGACTCAGACGGCCCGAGACGCCGATGGCAGCCGCCAGTTGTGTCGAGACGGAGAGAGCGAAGCGCGGAAAAAAAAAACGAGAGAATAAACGAAAATGCACAGCGCACATAACATGACAGCAGTTTCGGAGTCTTCAACGCGTGTTGACGGGGGCCTCGGGAGGGGCCATGCCGGACAGCGGGTGCCCTGCCCACTCGCCACCTTTCGCTCCCAGGTCACACCTTCTGGAGCAGTCCCTCTTCGCCCCTTCACTCATTCTCATTCTCTTTTTTCCACTTCTAGACTCGTTGGTATCACCAGCTACCGTAACCCGGACATCTCCTCCATTCTCTTCGCACACCTAAATTGTCTTCTGCAAAACACCGTTTGTATGTGGAACCAGATCTAATTTGAATTGCAACGAGGCCTAATTTAAATTCCGAAATCAGTGATTGGCTCTCGTAATGTCGAATGTCCCCGATTCTTCTCTCATCAGAAAACTCTCTCTCTCTCCCTTCCACTCATTTCTTTCTGCGTTCGTTTGCCCAAATGAACACTAATCAGTGAGCTCTTCAATTAATTCCAGTCATCGGAAAGTCGTCTTCTGAAACGAGTAGTCTCTTTCCTTCTTCTTCCTCCTCTTCCTCTTCTTCTTCTCGTGATTCACCTCCCAGTTCTTCTCCACCTAATCCTTCGATCGTTAATCCGAGACCGCCCAAGACATGCTCTCGCTCTGCATGTGTTCCTCGAAGTACTTCTGGAAAACTTCGCGAATGTGCGTGGAAGTGTGTGGACAAAAAACGCGGTCAAACGACCGGGGGAGCCGGTCCCGGGAGTGACGGCGGGAAGCGACGAGACGCAGACGGAAACAGCTGCTCGGCGATGTGCGTATTATGTGTAACTGATCGAAAACACATGCACAAAATAACGGAAGAGCCGCTGAGTCGACGGGAGCGATCCGATGAGAGGAAGGCTGAGATCAGTGCGTTGGGAAGACATCTGGAGAATGGGTTATGATGACGGCGGTGTGTCCGAGGGAGCTGAAAAGAAAAACAAAGCAATGAAGAGGAGGAGGAGGAGGCGCCCATGAGCTCTTCGCGCATTTTTGATTGCTCCTTTTTCTTCGGCCGCCTTTCTTTTTGTTGTTCGCTCTTTCTCGAGGTCACTTCTCTTCGGATCAACGTCAACGAAGGCCCATTAGAGCGGGCTCACATCCTCGAACACCATAAAAGCCTCTCTCTCTTTTTCGCTCTCGCTCGCTCGCCCGTCTGCATTTCGCATCGTTTCGTTTTCCGCTCCGTTTTCAGTCCCTTCTCTCTCCCCGTTCGTTTTTTATATACTAGACGGCTGCATAAAAACAACACAAAACAACAACAAGCAGACGAAAAGGAGAAGAAGAAGAAGGAGAAGGAGAAGGAGAAGAAGAAGAAGCGATGGCAGAAAGGAACCGATCCTGACGGGCGGGCGAGTAGACACACGCAAAAAAACAACATATGACCATAGTGAAAAACGAGCGGCAAGAGCACATCGGAACCAGCGAAAACAACAGCGAAAGAGCAAAAATTACTCGCTCGCCAAACGGGGGAAAACAGTTCCGATCGTCCGCGAATCGTATTCTTTGGGAAGAACTCGAAAACTTGGGAACCTTTCTGCGGATACTCTCTGCGGAGTCTATGCATTTCTGAGGCTGTGCCAGCTGTACGGAATCCTCCTCTCTGCAGATTTCGATCTCCTTTCCTCGTAGGTCAGGGGGTCCTTCTCACTCTCTTTCATCCTGCCCTTGATTACATTTCGATCAGCTGTTGATCGACCCTCGTTTTTTTGCGGGCCGACATCTGTTTTCGAGACACGGCCGATCGGTCACATGCCCCCCGCTTCTTCCCGTCCGATTCTCGTCGGAATCAACAAGAACTGACCGGAGCCCACCCCTCGCCCTCTTGGTTTCGCATCTCCGCCTCGACGGACCACGGAAGCTCCGCAGAAAGGGAGGGGCGCAAGGCGCGACGAGAGCGGGAGCGGGAGCAGCTCTGGAGAGAAAAGAAGAAGAAGAAGACCGCAGAGCCCTTCGAGCTATTGGTTATAAAGAAACGCGAACTATACGAAAAGGAGGCGAGGAAAGAGCTCGGAGGCGAGAGAGACGGAGAAGCCGGCCAGCCGGGGGCGCCCCGAGCCCACCCCGTGTTTTTTACGTCGTTCTTTTTTTTGTGTGGTCTCAGCGGCCTGCGCCCCACGTTTGCTCCTGCATCTTCTTCTCCTTCTCCTCCGTCGCCGTCGCCGTCGTCGTCGTCGCGCCTTCCTCGCTTCAAGCTGAAGGACGACGATGACTATGTTGTGCTGTGTATGCGTGTTCGTCGCGCCAACCACGATGCACACGCACTATTACATCTGTTTTGGAGCTTCTTCTTTTTCTTCGCGGATGTGCTCCGGGTTACGATAGTTCGAGAAAAGCGGCTAGACTATAAATAGAAGCTTCTGAAAGTCAGCGTGCTCTTTGTTCATTTCTGTCCGCTTCTCACGTTCTTCCGAACTTCTCTGTATTCTTTCAGGACAGAGAGTTCTCCCGTCCGTATTCTGACGAATCCCACGGAAATCCGGACCTCCGCGGTCATTCCTTCTATCACTCGCACTACTCCCTATCATCTTGAACCCTTCAAAAAGCTGTCATGACGTCCTTCGTCAGCCGCCCTCCTCCTCACGTTTCAAGCATCATGCAGCAAATTCCAACTGTGCCTCCTCCGTCACTATACAAACGGCTGCCAGGGACCACTCGTTTTTCGTGTTGTTTCGTGCGTGCAAGTGTCTGGGTGGGACTCGCAAAGTGCAAAAAATACGCGGAGGCTGCCAACACCTGATGCTGTAGTGGAGGGCCAGTTGTTGTACAGCATGTTTCATCATCCACTCGATCGGTCCTCTGATGGTCCATCTCATCTCTTTTTTCTTTGTTTTCTCTTTCTCTCTGGAAATTCGATCCTCGTAGTCTTTTTTGCGTTTCGAGCCTCCACGCCTTCGGAATAAAGAAGCCCGCGAGCAGGAGGCAGCAAATTTTTAGTTTACGATAGTATCGCCGAAACATGATATCGGGTCGGTGGGCACACGGAAAAACGAGAAAAGAAAAAGAGAGAGAGAGAAAAGAGAAAAGCATGGCGAAAAGAAAGGAAGCAGCGGCTCTGCGACATCCGCTGCCCGCCCGACAGGCCCTGTCTCCCGGGCGGGTGCCACGTGACACTACCGTACCCCTGCCGACTCCCCTCGCGACCCTCCGGTGACCACTGCTATCAGCAGCCTGAAACTGCCCCTCGCCTGCCCATGTGCTTTTTGTTATATGTTTGTGGTGTCTCTTTTCCTCTTCTCAAGTGTTTCAAGTCGTCATCGCTGATAAAGGCGGTCAGTTTCAACACAGTTTTTTACCTCACTCAAACTTTCCCTCTCTTTCTCTCGTCGTTCTTTTTCTTTCTTTTTAGTATGATAAACACCTGAGCCGTATGATTCTTCCTCCTGTTTCCAGTTTTTTTCCCAGTCCGGCCTAATGTATTCACAACACTACACGGCAGAGACGAGTGAAAGTGGAGGTGCATTATGAAAATCTGACCGGTCCGCGTCCCCCCCGCATTCCCTCCTTTTTTCGCCTTTCTCCCTATCATCTGACCGCTTTCCGACCCTTTTCTTGGCTTCCTCTCCTTCTAAGAATAGCCCGCTGCTCATCTCCATTTTCGTCTCTTTCGCCTTTTTTCGTGCAAGTGACCACTGGGGGCGTGTCTCGAGAAACACACAAAACGAAGAAGAAGAAGAAGAAGTGAGCTTGTTCTCTCCATCAAAAGTATATAGCGGAAAGCAACAAACTCATGCTCAGTCAGGAGAGCCGAGAGATAGGCCCCCCGCCTAGCAGTGTCTGGGAGGGGGACCCAGACCCGATGGCCAGCGGTTTGTTTTCAGGGGAGAGAGTGCGCGAGACGAAGAGACGCAGAGCGTGCACTTTTGGACTCGCTGCCGCCGCTTGGACGGATCCTTCGGGGAGGTCCGGATCGCCACGTCGACCGCACAACACACAGATCCATCTTCTCTTTGTTGTCCAGACAAAGAGGAAGATGTTTCATCGGGGGTAATGTGGTGCACGACTGAATATGTTGCGAGTAGCCGGCGAGAGAGTGTGCAAGACGAAGAGACGCAGACTTCCAGGGGTGGCGTGAAATTGAAAAATGGGAAGCGACTGGAGGAAGGACAACTGGCCGAGCAGACCGATGAGTGCGCGATGGGTGGGCCCCCCTTCTCATGCACTTTGCATATCTTCGCCACAGTTTCTGAAATGCTCCAGACTTCTCAGCCCGGCGGTCTTCGAGAAGAAGTCGTGCGAGAGAGAGTCTCCGAAAGGAAACCGAGTTATCTCTCAAGTGCGACATCTTTGCATTTTTTACTATTGCCCTCCTTGGCCGAGAACGCGTTTGCCTCAGTTAGAAACTGCAACGACTACTACTTTTTCTCTTGAAGCTTGGCGAAGAATATGCTTCCCTCTCTCTCTCTCTGAAAACCCTTCTGTAAGGACTAGAAAACTCTCCTGGCCGACTTTTGCAAATAATATTTCTTGCTGTTCCGAGTCGTTTTCCGCAGTCTTGCTGCCGTTTTCGAAAGAAAAGATGATTGTCGAGAATGGACTGAAATTGAGAACATCCGGGAGCCATTTTCAGTGGCCAAACAAATGATGCTCCTACTCCGGCCGGCGCATTCCAACCGAACCATTCGTGTGTTCTCGCGATCCCTAATGCGCGATGTGACTGCACGACTGCCAGAGTGACCACCACCACTGTCCGACCGTGTTTCGAATTCGCTTTTTCCGTCCTTGAACCGTCGACCGTCCACTCCTTTTACCGCATCTTTTTTTCGCATCACAAACCTCTCACAAATTTCACAATTTCCGAGTCTTTTTGGCCGCCTGCCAACACTTTCAATTCGGTTTCAGACTCGGGATTTGTATAGTGGCAGCGGTCGAAAAAAAAAACACACGCAAGAAACAGCACATGCTCTCGGCTTTTCCGGGCTCCGGGCTATCCAATTGCTGCTTTACTATTTTATTTTTCTTTTCTTTTTCCGCTTCTCTTTCTTTCTCTCTCTCTTCTCCTCCAGAACAGCACACGCACACACACACACAACAATCTGAAAAGCGGGAGCTTTCGGCTGCGGAGCACACGCGAAGGAACAAGAAAAAAAAAAACGACTGAGGCTCTTTCTCTGGCTCAGGCGGTCTTCCTGCTTCTTCTTCTTCTTCTTCTTCTCGTGCTGCGTTTTCTGCGCCTCTCGACTCGCCTGCTCGCTGCTCGTTTTCGTATAGTTTTGTTAGTGTCCGTCGGCCAGCGGCGGCGTCGTTGAACACGCCGCTGTTGTGTTGTGATGGATGGCGAAGTGGAAAGAAAAACGAAAAAAAAAAGAGAGAAGAGAAAAAAGAAAGAAGAAAGAAGAAGAAGAAGAAGAACGGGCAGACGAACGGGATGGGAACCGAACGGAACACCCATCGGGGTGGGAGAGCGGGCGGAGCCGCCGATGATGCGTCGAAAACATCAACAACATCAAGATAGCACAAAAAGGTCCCGACGCTTTTTGTGTCGGCAGCGCCTACTTCTAGTCCTCTTTTGAATCGGAAAAGAAGGAATCCCGGTGGATGGCCACCACAAAAGTACATTGAAATTGAAGCTTTTGTGTGTATGTCAGTGGGAGTCACCTGGTCATTTCGTTTTCGAGAGCCACTGCTACTTTCGCCCGTGAAGGGCGCTTCGGTGATTCCCATCCGATAGGAAGATCTTCCTTGTCTCTTTCCAGAGTCTCCAAAGAATCCCCAAGCTTGTTCACTTTCTCCTCTCATTTGCCCGTTCCGGTCCCTCTTCGGACTTTCTCTTTGCGCACTTTCTCTCTGCACTTTCGTCCACTCTCTCCGCTTCTTTTCACTTTCCGAAGCTGCCCATCGCTTCACTTTCTCCTTCCTGATCCCCCACTTTCACTGTTGCGTAGCGTCGCAAAAAAGTTGCAACACGTCGTCGCGCGCGCCAAATTCGAAATGGCCACCAGCGGAGAAACCAGTTGTTGCGCAAGCAAGCAGACAGTATGCGACGAAGGAAACTGAAAGTGCAAGTGGACACCACCGCAACGACAGCAGCGGATTCGTAATGAAGATTGAGGGGCGAGTGAGGGGCCGTCGAAGCTGGACGACGGACGTGGCGGCGGGCTCGAGGAACCAGCTCCCGATCCCACGTTTCGTGACGTTTTTGTGCCGCCTCTTGCCGCGTCTCCTTCCGATTTTTTTCGCATTTGCAAACACAAAAAGCGAGCAATGCACAGTCGGAGAAGGGCTCACAAAAGGACATTTCTGTCGGCGGTTTCCGCAGTGTTTGAGCACACGGAGGTCTGAAATGCAGCAACGACACACTCGGAAGAACGGGACGACGGCGACCTCGTCGGTGGTGTCCTCGGAGAAGAGTCGGTGTGCACGGGAGACCAACCGGTTGGCGTGGATTGATGTGATGGCCGGCGCGGCAATTTGGCATGATTTTTTTGAGACTGCCACCCAACCGGCCATGCCCCCTCCGAGTTTCGCCGCAAAACATTTTTGCCTCGCCGCCACTTTCACTACCAGATCACTACCATTTGTTATTGTTTTTCTGTGTATACTGCAATCCGATTTCGATGCGGTTCGGTTTCTGTGCCATGCACGGCATCGCCGTTCGAGAACGAGAAGAGCCATCCACTCTCGCATAGATAAACTGTGCGAAAGTCTCGCGAACACGGAAAGAAGAGTCGAATCTGAAACACCCAATGCAAACATCATACAACTGAGAGGAAGCTCGTCTTGCTTTCGGGCCTACCCGCGACGCGTCATAATTCTTGATGGCATCCAGTCATCCGCCATTTCCGAACCCGCCGTTCGCTTTCTGCCGCCGTCGACCAATCTCCAAATCACGTAAAGACTTTCACTTTGATATCCATCCGACTTTCACTGTGCGCTTCTTTTCGCTTGCGTAATCGTAGTGGCCGGTGGGAGAAAGTGGAGGAAGGCCGTGAAACTCAAGGCTACCGAAGGACCACCGGTGGGATTCCGTTTGAAGGCTGTTCGGAATAAGCTTCGTCCAAGCAGAGAACACTTGGGAACGAGTCGAGTCGAGTCAAATTGTTTTTCGAAACAAACGACGAAGGACAAAGTTCTGAATAGAACTTTCACTCGTAGCTTCAGAATCGAAGGGTTACTGTACCGTTTGAGATATCTCTATTTGCTGTTCCCTGCATTTCCCACTTCTATCGCTTCATCTTCTTATTCTTATTTCCGGGATCAAGAGCTCTTCATTACCCGTCAACCTTCTCTTTTTCTCTCTCTCTCACCCACTTTCATCTTTCAGAATTCTCTTTCCAACCAGCCGCAG
This sequence comes from Caenorhabditis sulstoni, assembly GCA_963966605.1. Classification (NCBI taxonomy): domain Eukaryota; kingdom Metazoa; phylum Nematoda; class Chromadorea; order Rhabditida; family Rhabditidae; genus Caenorhabditis; species Caenorhabditis sulstoni. The sequence continues at coordinate 7,753,478 of OZ016479.1, forward strand.
CTTTTACTCTCCACTCTCACTGCTGAAATCGAAAGCCAGCTTTCGCCCTCATCCCGCCGGCCACACACCTCTTCCTCTTCCCCGATCGCGTAATGCGAATGCGAAGGCTACCAGTCCTCCTCCTGCTGCTTCGGCGGCTTCGGCTGCCTCATCATCTAGTTCTAGATTTCCCCTCCTGTGGCCATCCACTTTCGCCTCATCGCCGTCGTCGTCGCTTGCGTAATCCTTCGTGTGTTACTGTCGCGATATGTATCGTCGTCCCACCCATCATCCTTTCGCTTTTTTCGCCTCGTCCCCATTCACTTTCCGCCAATCCTCACTTCACTTTCTCTGCCCATCGGATGATGCCGAGGCTTTCCTGGTGACGTGACGCCTTCTTCCTGATCGGCCCTCGTCGAAGCAGTCGCTTCCTCGTGCGCCCTGTCTGTTCGGTGAGCCTCTTTTCGTGTCGTTGAATGTCCGAAGCACAACATCTTCTTCTCCTCTTCCTCTTGTTTCTCTATTGTAGACCTAGATGCTTGTCTCTCAGTCTCTATATCCACTTCTACTATGATCATCTTCTGAAGCTCCTTCTGCTCCTTCCACTGCTTCTGATCGATTCCATTCTTTCTTAATCTGGCGTCACCTCTTCACCCATTATTTTACAACTGTTTTTCGATGACACAACCCCCACCACAAACATCTCCCTTGATGGGGCATACTGTAATCCGCCCCGGTTCGTCAATAGTACATGAAGGAGAGACCGCCCGACGCGCCACTTCTGGCAGTCACCGCCGGACCTGATCTGGGCAGACGGCGACGAGAGAGTGCGCGGATCGGCGAGACGCGGCGCCACTCCGATATCTAGAAGTTTTCGCTTAAGGGCCTCGTTGCGCAAGACGCTTTCACTGCTTTCGCTTACGTCGTCGTTGCCTCATCCCGTCCTCACTTTCGTTTCGCTTCTTCCACCCTCCGTCGATCGCTTAACCCATGCCAAAAGCCAATGACCAGTCGACGGCAACGTGAGCGGCGGGGAGACTCTCTGTCGCGCGGCGCGGCGCGTCGATTGCGCAACGTGTGCACACAAACAGTGAGCCCTTCCGCGCGGAAGGCCGCGCGGAAAGTGGGGGCGAGATCACCCTCGGCGGCTCCAACTGTCTGGCCATTTTCTGGTTTTTTGATTCCCACGTTCTGGTGAACTCTCTGTCTTCTTTCTGCGTCCTACCTCTTTCCGTTCCCGTTCCATGACCACCGAAAAGAATAACACGGACTGTAAAATACCAGTTCGAATGAGTGAATGGATCGAGTACGGTCAAGATGACCAAAAATGACCGTATTGTGATGGAGACTGCGTCTCTCCGTTCTCTCGGGACGACCTGAATTTCGAATCTTCTCAGGTGTGTGCGTCCGCCAAAAACTTCCACGTCTGTTTCCTTTCTGTCAACTTGTTTTCCGTCTTTCCCAATTTGCGTGGAGACGCCATGTGACGTGGCAGTACCACTTCCAATATGTATGTATATACATATACATTGTGCTTTCTTCTTCTTCTGCCATGTACACAGCACATATTGCGTGTGTTTTTCCCGATACTTCCCGCACTCTTCTTCTTCTCCTTCTCCTTCTTCTTCTCCTTCTTCTTCTCCTTCTTCTTCTTCCAGCGAAACCGATCACATCGCCGCCCCACGCGGCCATCAGTTCTCTCTGCGTCTCTCTCGATCTCGACTCTCTCTCTCCACCGCTTTTCGAATATAAAAGCGAAATAATAAAAAAAACCAAGTGACTCTCCATCGCTCCGCGTCTTCTGGAAGCGCAGACGCTTCCAGAGGGCGCGGAAAGAACTGTTTGCGCAGCTTTTCGCGTCACTTTCTGTGTGCATGTGAGTGTGTGTGCCCGCCCGCCCGACAGAATGAAACCCACGGCATCACGCATTTTTTGCAATGTATGCTCATGGCGCGACGTCACACGGAAATGGGCGGAGTCTTCCGCGCGGATCGTCTGCCGCGCGGTGGGCGCCGCGCGGAGGCAGCAGCAGCGTGTTTCAACGAGACATGAGTACTTGCACTTTTTACAGGACACCACGGCTTACGAGCGCACCCGCCTCACACTCACCGTCCGGCGTCCGTCCGGCATTGCAAAAAAGGACGCGGTGGGTGGCCGTCCGGCGCCCTTCCGCTTCCTAATTGCCGCCTTTCCCCGCCACTTTCGATCCTTCCTCTTCTTCTTCTTTTTCTTCTCGTGCCCGCTTCTCCGTTTTTTGCATCCCTTATCACTCCTCCTATTGTCTTGTCACAGTCCATCAACACCCCAAAAAAGCAACATCTGATACCGCTTTTAGCATCGCAGTTTCTATTTTTAGCTCCACGCTCCAAAAATTCGAAACGTTTCCATTGTCTCCGCCGGACGCGGGCTCTTATCAGCTCTTGACCACTTTTTACTACTCCGTTTTTCTTTCCGATGATTTTTTGATGCCTGGAGACTCGATCGATACCCTTTGATAACGACTCTCGCGTTTCGCTCGCGTAATGTTTCTTTTTCTTCCGTCGTTCCGTTCTCTTTTCATCTTCCGCTTTCCCTTCTTTCTCCGTTTCACTTCTCCTTTCTTTCGCTCGGTTCTCCAGTTTGCCTTCTTACAGTACACCAGCACCATCTTCGTTCTGCGGCAGCACATCCCACTGCGCGCGGATCCTATTCCTCCTTTGACCACCAAATTGATGTTTTATGTGTCTTGACAATACAGTAAGCGTTCGCAAACCTCCAAAAGACCATGCCACTCTTTTCAGGGCCATAATACCTCAGTTATTGGATACCACAACATATTTAGAGGGCCGCGCTTCTACTCGAGATTTCCCGGTTGACAAGAGAAGAAGAGCGACTTCACATGAGCAGTTCAGGACGTTCGAAATCCCAAGTGAGTGCTCAAGATCTTCGAAGCTCTTTATCAGTCTGAAACTCGCGTGACCAACTCGCTCCGCATATCATCCTGCAACTTTCCTTTGTTCCCAGCAAACCGGGGGGCGGGGCAGTCTCTGTTATCAGCATCGTGTGGAGGGTCTGGAAGGACAATGGCAGCAGAAGGCCGTCCGTCGTCCGGTTCTCCCCACCACACCAAGTGGACCTCTTCCTCCCGATGACCGCCAGAACCTCCTTCTCTTCTCATTTTCTTCCTTTTTTCGATCCCCCATCTAGCCTTCTCGTTCCGAAAGAGTCCCAGAATGCGACTCGTCGAACGAAAAAAGCCGTGTCTTTATGTCTCTTTCCTCGATCTCGCGTCCTGGCGAGAGTATTTGCTCTAGTTATATTGTGCCTCTGCTGATGCCCCGAGTACTGTACACATACACAGTAACCTCACCTCTCGCGCCCGCTACGCCCCTCTGCCAAGTCATATGCTGGCGCCCGCGGTCGCCGAGCTCACTTCCACAACCAAACTCTATTGTGACTTTCTCTCATCCCTCCCTCTCCCGATCCAAAAGTGACCCTACCTGTGTATTCCACGAGTCCCCACGATGTTCCAACTACCGGTCAGCTCTCGCGAGCTCCGAGCCCCTCTGCCAATCTCAATCTCTTGCAGACACTAGAAACGTCTTCGTCGGGGCGTCGGCGAAAGAAGGCGAACAGCGAAGTTGACAGCGGAGCAGAAGAGCCGACAGCCACGAGTAGCCACGACGACAAGAGCGGTGAGCCCCGAGAGTCCCTGTCCGCATCCCTCGTTTTCCATTTGTTCAGATTACCTAGATCTGAAGCTCAAGGACCGACTAGATATCAAGAAACGGCTAGCGACGTTCCTGTCAAGTGAGTTCCCAGCCGCACCTCCTATCATATCAATGACTGGCCTTGTGTCCGTCGGCACACGTGTGACGTCGAAATGTGTCTTCCGCGCGGAAATCGCCCGCAAACATTTGATCAGATCGACGACAAAGCAAACAGCCGTTTGCCGCACAAAAAAACGAAGTGTGCCGCAGGCAACACTGAACATTTACACACAAAAAACACATATAATAACAGCGTTTGGTGTCCCTTAGAAAGGAATGTGAATCAATGAGAGCACTGTAGACATGCCGAAGATTGACTCGAAAGTTACTTTTCGGTTTGCGGGGCGCAGAATCTAGTTGGTTGCGAGCTCATGACGGACGCAATGTTTGACGTTTCAAGAGCCTCTTTCTCTTCCAGGCGAGCAACCGATGGCTTCTTCCGATTCTGGCGTCGAGTCGACCGCCGATGCCGACTTGAGCGAGCTGAAGGCGTCCGACTCGCCAATGTCGCACGACGGAGCAGACTCGCCGAGGAGGGATCTCGACCGGACAGACATCGTCGTTTGTGGAGAGTGCCACACGAGCTTCTCCCTCGGCTGCTTCTCCAACTTCATCGAGCACAAGGTAAGAGCCGCCCGACTCCTAACCAGCTTCTATCTCCCGTCTCCGCTAGGTTTCCAACTGCGGCGGCAAACTGACCCCATCGGATGACTGCGAAGTGACACCGCGCAGTTTCGACCGATCGCGACGACGAACCTTCAACCCAGCGGCGCTGGTAGGTTGTCGATTATTTGACCAATATTTGTCGAGAGAGCCCCATGGCGCCCCCATGACCAAGAGAGACCCGGGGAGCGGGTCGGAGGGTTAGTCCCTTCTCGCCCCCTCCACGTCGATTCGCTGTTTGCTCTGGACATTGAAAAACTGTCGGACTGTGTGAGAGAGCTCTGAAATTCCCCAGGGCGCCAGAGACGATAGTACCTGTGCAAACAGAGCGACCCGCTGACTGCAACAGAAGAGAGCCATCCCTCCTTCCCCATCAACAATCCTCGTCCAGCCAGGGAACTTTGAGTTTCAGAATCGATGTGGCCGTTCGACGTCAGCGAATCCGTTGCTGCTCAACTACAACATGGACGTGACGACGGACACGAACGACCTGGGTGGGTCTGATCTCTTGGCACTTCATAGTGCATGTTTGAATGCCCTCACACTTCCCAGTCTCTGCACTTTCAGCCACGGGTTTCTGTTCTTCCTGGACGAGACCGTTGCGCAATATTTATGTAGATCTATGCGCAATTTGTATTTGTCCAACGGGTTACGGTACTTGAAATTTTTCCACTTTTTGCCATCCATCTCGTTGTTTACCGGAGGGCGACTTCTTCTTTCTTTCGGCGAGTTTTCATAGGCGAGAGACGAGAGAGTTTGGTGCGTGAAGAGACGCAGAGTTGCCACGTGGCGAGAGAGCACGGAGATCAGAGAGATTCCGACCGACTGTGTACTGAAGAGTGGACCAGTTTTGACCGGCAATTTGAGGAGCGGAGGTTGAGACTCGCGCGCACATTCTGCGACAGACTCTTGAAACTCGGCGCCTCGCTCGATTCTTGCGTACGTGGGATGCGGAGTGGTGAATGGAACCTCGGCGCGGGGTCGAACAAGAGACCGGTCGTTGGCTGTCAGAGGTCAGGTTACTGTTGATTCATCCACAGTTGCTCCGGCCCCCCTCCACGTCACTTGTAGACCGTGTGAGCGAATCGAGAAAGAAACAGTGTATCTTGGGGAGAATTAAGTTTTGTGTACATACTGGGGGGTGCGCGACTCGGCACGAAGAAGTTTGGCAGCGAGAGGCCACGTACTGACCGAAGTCCGAAAATAGCCGACAGTAACCGATAATGGCTGATCAAATAGGCGAACCGAGTGAATCATCGTGCCAAGTTTGCAGGAAACGCGTCGAAATCGCTCACTTGCTGCTCGTGCAAAGATCGTTTCCCCGACGTTTGGACGCTTCTGAAGCACAACTACAATGTGCACGGACTGCGAGTTTGCCAGGAGACGCTCCCAGAGTCGGACGTCTCCGTCACTTCCACGTCTTCGCCCACGTCGAACGACTCCATGTCGATGCCGTCCAGTTACAGACATAACGATGCTCCTCGTAAGATATTGTTCTCTTCTTTCCATCAGACTGTCTTCCTTTTCAGCCAAAGTTCTTCACCCTACATCCATCAAATCCGATTCGACCATGATGAACAGCTACTGTTCGAATAGGCTGAAAGAGCTGGCGTCCCGCGCCGGAGAGCAGGATCAGAAGCCCCTGATGGCCCTTCGGAGGCTGATGCCGAACGAAGAGACGGAAGAGGAGCAAGTCTCCGCGTTCACTTCCACCTCGATACTCAACTCGAGAGCCTCCCAGCCGCAGCTGCAGTCCGCTCCGAACCAGCCGCAATTTCAGTCCGGCTCCGTTCCGAACGTCTGGATGCAGCCGTCGATGCTCGCCGCCATGCAAGACTACTACGCGTCGATTCAGCAGATGCCGTACCAAATGACGAACAGCACCGCAGTGGCACTGCTCAATCTGTCCACCAACCTGCAGCAACAGCAACAGCAGCAGCAGCAGCAACAGCAGCAACAGCAGCAGCAGCAGCAAGCTCAGCAGATCTCTGGCCAACCCATCGCCACTCCGCAGCCGCAAGTGCCTACTCCTCTCTTTCAGAGCCTCAACAGATTGTAAGTCTGCGAGAGGGAAACGTCTTCGAACTTCCGTGCCTTGCAGAAGTACTTCGGACGAACCTTCCGCATTCACTCCGCGGCCTGCTTCTGTGGCGGTCAGAAGACGTGCTTCTCCCGAAGAGGGGATGACGCCTCCACGCAAAAGCATGAAGATCGAGGAGGAGGATCCGCTGATCGTCGTCGATGACGGAGATCTCGCCGAGCCGGCAGCCAGAAGGCATGCCAACGTCAAGAAGGAACGATGCGAGTTTTGCAACAAGGTGCCGACTTCGCCGATTCATTCAACTTGCTCATCCAACTGTTTCAGGTCTTCACGAACCGTTCCAACCTGATTGTGCATCTGCGATCGCACACCGGCGAGAAGCCGTACAAGTGTCAGCTGTGCCCGTACGCTTGTGCTCAAAGCAGCAAGCTGACGCGCCACATGCGTACTCACGGCCAGCAAGGCAAGGAGACTTACCACTGCTACATCTGCCGGATGCCGTTCTCGGTTCACTCGACCCTCGAGAAGCACATGCGGAAGTGTGTCGTGAACAACTCGCAAGCCCGTGGGGGCTCTCCCCCGGAACGGCCTCGTCCCACTCCTGCCGCTTTGGCCGAAGCGACATCCCTGCTCGCCCTCTCGGCTCCGGCCCTTCCGGCTCCGCAGCCCCCGACCAGTGCGGTCTCGCAGAGCAACCAGATCGTACTCAACTGGCTGCAAGCTCTCAACGCGAGCAACACGACATCCGTGGCCACCTCGAAAGAAGACATGATCGAGGCGGACGAGGACATGGAGGAGACAGAGGCGAGCGAGTTGCACGAGAAGCACATCCAACAAGTGGGCTCCATCCGGAAGACTTCTTCTAGAACCCGTTTTCAGACTGAACAAGCACAGCCGAGCCAAGTGGCGGCCGCCAACTGATTCCCGTCCCCTTTCCTCCCGCCGATTGTCATCTTCCCGTCTACCTTCGCCTTCTTCTTCTTCTTCTTCCAAATTATCTTTCCTCGCCGTCTAGTCGCTCTAGCATTTCGTTTTTTCATCTTCTCCGTTTCTCTCCAGTGTTGTGCTCGTGTTCGTCCCGTGTGAGTAAGTGTGTTTGTGTATTTTTGTCCTCCCCGTCGTCCCGGAACCTTGATATTTCACCCAGTGACCACCTAGCTGACTCGTCCGGTGCCAGACCGTCCCCGCTGCCCTCCCCATGTTATCCCTCGTTGATTTAATCGTCTCCAAGTCGCCCATCTAGAGTAATCTTCGGTTTCCAAAGCCCTTTTATTACCCCATAGGACTTTCAACACCCTGCAAAATAGCCTTTAAACGACCGCTCGCTCCTAGTGGCCCTCCTCGCTCTAGCATCCCCCCACCACCAACTACACACACTTTCAGCCCTCCCCCTCTAGATTGTGATCCCTCCCTCCTCTTCGTCTTCTCCGTCTTACAGACAGCTTTAACCTCTCGCAGTGACCCTCTAATAATCGTCCGGCATCTCCAACTGACCGTCTTTCTCTCTCCTCCACTGCTCTATAACTATTCTCTCTCTCTCGCTGGCGTCGTCCCAGTCGTTCTTCTTTTCTTCGTCTTCTGCTGATACCCCCGGTGATTCCGTTGTACAGACCCTGTTCCCCCCACCGCCTTCCCGTCCCCCTCTCCAACCCTAGTTCCCCCTTCCGAAGTAGCCTTTTTAGTCCCCGCCTCCGATTAGACCCTTGTACTTTCTATACATACGCTCTCGAGTCAATACTCTCGCTCTGTATTCAACTATTTTATTTCCTCTAAATATTCTAGTTATCTCTTCGATTTAGCTGCCTTGCTTCTCGTATTCCGATGCCACGTGGATCCCTCCGAGCCTTCGCTGCATCCACGTGGCGTCGAGCACACAATTCTTTCTGTTTAGCTGGTGTACTTTAAAACTTGTGAAGCTATTTTCTTCGACCCATTTATTCTTTCCTCATTTTCCACAAATAAACCAAACAGCAAATGTCTTTACGATACAGTTTTCTTTTGAAAATGACGACACAGAATGCACTATTCAGTGAATGATTTTGGTTCAGAAGGGCACGAAATCGCACGCCGTTCGCTTAATCTACGCGATAAAACCCAAACTCGTCAGTCTTCATCGATTTTGTGAATGAGACTGAACGACGAGCATTCCGATCCATATTCTGTGCTTTTCCATTTCCAGACGATATGCATTCACTACTGAATCGAGTTTAGAACGGCATTCTGATCCGGGTATAGCGAGGGTGCTGAACACCAAAATCCTTTTTTCCAGGCACTGTCGATCATCGGAACATCCTATTTAGAGTTGCAGCAGGCCACTTACTCAGAGTTGCAAATCACGGGCCGGCGGTTTTTCAATCATAAAGACTCCGAATATTCAAAAATTCAAGTCAGTCGACCTCTTGAATTGTAGGTATTCCGAAGGCCGATTTGGTAATATTCACCAAAAGATTATTCTCCTCTCCATGAATCGCCGGATCGTTACTGAAGTGAGAAGTTGAATTCTCTTAAGCAGGAGCTATACATTCCAAAGGGAGTTCTTTGGAAGTGTTTCTAGCGAGTAAATAACCTAAGTTTGTTTGGAATTCAACTAGAATGGTAATCAAGAAAATTTGCCCGCTAAAAGTTTAAAAAATTCATACATGTACACCCCACATAAAAATTGTTACCCTGCGAAAAGCCGAAACGGGCCGGGCTGGCCCGTGATTTGCAACTCTGCCAATTATTGACTGAATTCATAAAAAAAAACAACGGATCGCCCTGATGAATTGGTCACTAGGCGACGAAAGGAGAGACGTGGGGAATGACGAGTGTGAAGGAACCGCAGAAAACGCAAAACCCAATTTCTAGGTGGCACGAATACCCCTATCCTGTACTGATCAGAGGGTAGTTCCAATTTAGTAAATTCGAAGAGGAGTGTGAAGAAAGAGAGTAGCATATAACTCGAACATTAAATAAAAACAAAATAGCGCGGTTGGGAAAAGGAAGGAATTACAGAACATCAAGGGACCCAGAAATAAAATTGAGAGGTGATACAAATTGTTAGATAAGAAAATCTTTGGTTACAGAGGAATCATAATTAAACGAATCCGAATGTCTTGGCCTTGATGGCCATCACAAGTTTCGAACGCAATATTCGCTTCGTGGAGTAGACGGGAACATAGATTCGGGAGATGCACGTGTTGGCAGTAGGAAGGAAGCCGTCTTCTTGCGGTCGGAGCATAACACTCGCAGAGCTCTGCCATTGTCCGGAAGCGGGGAGAGAAGGGGATCCAGTCCAGAAGAACACGAGTTCCTGGAAAAAAGAATACAGAAAAAGCAATGAATGGGAAGATAAAACCTGCTTCTCCTGAGGAGTCAGTGATTCGATCACTTCCCAGAACCACTTCTTGAAGCGGACGAGATGCTCCTGGGATGCTTTGCTTTCATCTAAGAAGGTCGTGTTTTGTTGCAAGACACTGATTGAAACCTGAAAAATTCAATTACTCTTAAATTTCTTAATCTCTCGATATTTCAAACCGATTCGATTCCGCAAATAATGAGGCGGAAATCTTCTGGAGTTAATCCTGTGAGCATTGACTCGGGAATCACATCAAGGATTCCTTCGCGGATCGCTTCGAATGCAGCAAGCCGTCTGCCAACGAGAGTCCTCTCCGCGTACTTATAGATGTACTCGAGTACATTTTCTTTGTTCACCAGGATCGCATCTCCGTGTACTCGAAGTTCTACAGTACATGGTTGCTGAAATTTCGAATTAGGAAAATTAGAAGTAAGAACCGACTCACCCCATCCAGGCCCTCTTCAACCATTGTAAAGTCAGTTTCCATTTCATGTGGTTCTGTGAAGTCGGATGTCATCATGAAGCGCAGATTGTTGAAAAGCACAGGGTCATAGAACCCTAAATCAAGCCAACAGATCGGCTGCTTCAGGATGTAGGAGAAAACGTGTCTAGCAAATCGCAGCGGGAAAATGTCTCCTTGTGTCAGACAAACACCCATAATTCTGAAATGATCGTTCTTTTTTTGCCAAGAGTAGGATAGAGCACCTTCCGACGGTTCGGAACGCGGCGATTCTGATCGGACACCCGTTTCCGATATTTGGGACGTAGTACTCTCCATACGGTGTTTTCACAAACAAGGGGGCTGTGGGGTTTTCTGTACCGCAGATTACATCCCATTGCTGCTCATCACTGCGTGGTGGTTCAGTTGTTTGGAGCTGTCGAATAGTCTTGGAAGTTTCATCGAACTCGCCTTCAGCGCGAAGCTCGGCGAGAATCTGCTGAATATGGATTCTCATAGTGTCATCGTTGTTGAGCGCGTTCAAGAAGACTTCCATTGGCAGCTGACACATTATTCCCATCACTCGACCAATAATCTTGTCGTCACTTATGAACTCGTGAGTCCTGAATAATTACGTTAATGTTGTCTTAGAAAAATAGTTCCTCACATGTCATGAATCTTGCGGAGAGTGGCTTCATGCTGTCCCCAATTGATGGGAGCAACCGGCTGAGACTCGGCGGAGCTGTCTTGCAGGACACTCCTTGTCCAGTTTCCTTCGCCTGTGAAGTTCTTAATATCAAATCGAGGCGCAGATAGGTTCAGAGGGAATGTCTTCAGTTTATGAAGGTGAGCACGAAGGCGAACAGCCTGTTCGCGACGAGCTTTCCGCACAGTCTTGTTCACTTCCGAGTCTGAAGAAGAACGAAGATATTTCTGTTTTGATTTGAATCTTTCTGCTCACCATGTTCGTATTCATTTCTTACGCAAAGCACAGACTGAATGAGTGACGTTTTCTCAGAAGGACTGGCAGTGATAAACGGAGCTGTGTCCAGAATACACGATTCAGCAAAAGCCGTGTAGAAACTACGCAGGACTCCCGTTCCTTCTCCGGGCTCGTCGATGAAACTTACACGGAGACGAGTTCCGGCCAGTGGAGTGTGCCCATTGTCAGTCGTTCTTACCGACATCATTCTCTTGCTGTACATTGAGTGTAATTGGGTCATTGTGTCTCGGAACAGACAATCGCTTTCTCGTCGCACGTGAAGCACCATGTCTTTCACATTTGAGTGCTGAGTTCGATACTTCTCAGTAGCCTTGTTGAAAAGCTTGTGCTTCTGTGGGAAAGTGGCCAACTTGCGCAGCAGAAGCGAATGATCATAGGCAACTTCAGCTCCGAGAGCATCAGTCAGCTTATCGTAGAAGTGTGCCCCGATGATGTTGAGTGTCTTGAACCACTTTGAGAAGAATAGATTTTCACGTGCACACGAAAACTTTAGTAACTGCTCCTTGAATTTTGCGATCGAGTCTTCGTACTTCCCGATGTACCCAGAGAAATGTCTGGGTTCCGTCGTTTGCCGCCTAGTATGTGCTTCCGGAGTTCTGTGCTCGTGCGGAACGTAGAAGTCTCTTGTCGAACTGATGAAATCTCGCTCCAACTTTGCGCGATGAGGCACCATTGCCAGACTGGCTCCGGGTCGTCTGAACTCGAACGGACGGTCCTTAATGTGATAAGAGAACTCTTCCACGGGATCCTTCTGGTAGAATGATGTTTTCCGTTGCAAATCGTCAATTATTGGCTCTCGGAAAAGTTCTGACGACTTCGATTGCATCGTCAGAATTTTTGGGCCACCGATCATCGGACAATCTTCTTCGATTTTCAGTGTTTTGTCCAGGTGGTATCTTCCCGAGATGGTATCCCAGGCACCATCATGGAGATATCCCGGCCAAGTGAGTGAATCCGGACGCATAAAGAAACCAATCATCAGATCAATGTCAGTGTGATTGCAAGATTCACGCAAACGTCTTCGTTGAGGATCTTCATAGTAATCGACCATCCATTTAAGCTCAATTGTTTTCTCTGCGTTGCAGTTCAGAAAGTAGAAATAGGAGTCTGCGACAAGAGCCACTGGATACAACATCTCCACGTCAACATGAGCTTGGCCGTCTTTCGCGTCGTCTGTAGCCAGAAGAAGTAAGGAGTGCACGTATCCAAGAGCTTCTCGCCGTCCTCGTTTGTCTTCCGGATTCGGCAGGGTAGGATTAATTAATGACTTCTCGTAAGTTTCATTAAAGTTTATCCGAGCTTCCGTCGATTCGAACACACGACACATCCAACGGAAAGATTCCTCAAGGATGTCTCCAAAGATGCGCTGGGCCTTCATCTGAGACCGCTTCACGTTTTCGTCGGCCTTCGAATAGACAGACATGACAGGCCTTGGCATTCTCGAGAGGATGTCGCAACCGGCACGAACGAGAACACTGAAAGTCAGAGCGAGCTGCTCACGAGCAGTTTCAACCGAAGGGGCTTCTGCATTCTCAGATTTCTTTGAGGAAGAACTCGATCCCGGCGAAGTGTTCTGGGTAGTTGTAGCAGAGACCGGCGGATTTGAGGGAGCAGAAGAAGGTTGAGAAGTACTCGTTGAGGCTCCTGAGGACGAATTTCCAACAGCAGGCGGGTTGATCGAAGCCAAGCTCGAACGAGCTCCAGGTTCAGCCGACGATGCTGCTGCAGAACTGCCAGCAGCTCCTGAAGATGAATTTCCCGAAACAGGATCATCTCTTCTGCTGCCGAAATGAGATGGAAAATTCCTTCTATAGTTTGAATAATAATGAGCAACTCTCTGAAAAATCATAATGAAAGGGTTTTTAAGTAATAGAAACTTACTCCTATGTTAGGTGGAACCCTCGAAGAGTGGTTTCTTCTTCCGGATTCGTACTCAGCATAAGCACGATCGCGAGCAGCTTGGAGAGCCTGCAGAGACACTTGAGCAATAGCTGAAAAAACTCTTATAGATAATTCGCTGAGGGAAAACTAGTGTTTACGTTCAGGAGGCTGTCTGACGTCTCGCACAGCAGCATCGATCTGATCTCGAAGCGATTGATCTACAGCTTCTATAGGACGTGCCACATCCGCAACCACAAATTCGGGCTCTCGGGCGGCGGATCCTTCTTGAGAATCAGATGAGCCGTCATCGAAATCTGGACGCGGACTTCCCGGCTCATAAGGCTGCCAGTCTTGTTCTTCTTCGTCTCTCACCGGCTCTGCATCTCGCGGCTCATTTGCATCTACAACAGCTCTAACTGGTTCTTCCTGTTCCTCCTGCTCTTCTGGCTCGTCCCCATCTTGCTCCACTTGATCATCGTCATCTTGCTGCCGTTCTTCTGCTGGACGTTCGCTGTCATCATCGTCATCATCGTCGTCATCGTCATCGTCATCGTCGTCATCATCGTCATCATCATCGTCATCATTATCATCGTTGTCGCTGCTTGACTCAACATCGAACTCTCGATTTCTTTCTCCAGTTCTCTCCTCGTTATCCTCGTTTGTGTCGTTGGTAGTGTTCCCGGAAAGGAGACGTCGCCGTCTGGGAGCTGGAGCAGCAGAAGACGTGGCAACAGATTCTGTTCGGACACGGGACGTTACATTTGATTCCGAAGCACGGTCTCCAGCCGATCTCTCGTCTTCCATGCTTTCTCTATTATCCGAGTTCTCGCGATCCGTATCTCTACGACTGCTCTGAATCAAATAATCAATCTTTTCGGAACACTTCTCACTTTTCTGTACTTACTCTTCTGACTCGCTTTGTTTCTGTACTCGGAGGAGACTTTGCCTTGTCGTCTTTTTTAGACTTTCTCGCTAACTCGACAAATGACAAGTTACTAGCGAAGTACTTCTCGAGGATTTCCATTGGGTCATGGTTGCTTCCAGCGTTCGCAGGGTTCACCATTGGCCTGAGCATACCATCGCGGACCGGTTCGAAAGCTGCATCAGCGGCTACTGCTAATTGAATCACTGCGAACGTGGGAAACTGGTGAAGGAAATGCATTATTCGTCCGACCATAGCAACAAAAGAAGATAGCTTTTCCGAGAGCTTTGAGCTCTCTTTCTTGCTAGCAATCAGGGAGTTGAACACTTGATAAGACGTCTGATGGATGCCGTATCGGGGCCTCTCCTCTCGCGGATCACGTGGCATGTCAAACGGCTGGTCACCAGACAGTATTGTGCTCGAAGCAAGTGGAGACACGTTGATGGCAAGAGTGAGAACTCGGACAAGACTGCGCACGAAGCGACTGACGCTGGTTTCGATGTTATGATCGTATTGTTGGGGAGGAACCGACAGAAGGTGTCGAAGAGTCCCGACGAAGACTGTCGAATACTCATTGAGTAGCTTGTTCGACATTGCGAACGCCAGTTTGTCGACATGAGAAGCCGAACTCTGCAGCAGGAACGGCATCTGTGCCGGAGTCGCCCATTCCGGTCTGAAGTGTTTCGAACTAGAATTGAACAGTAAGCGAGTATGACTTACTGTTTCAAAGCACCGTACTCAACAGCGTTTAAGACAACACTTGGATTCTTGCAGCAGTGTTCCAGAGCATTTTTTGCGAACTTGGGAGGATGCAAATTATGCTCTGGAGTAGAAGACGATTGAGATGATTGCAGAGCACTTCCTGAATTAGAAATCGAAAATGCAGGTGTTAGAGACGTCAACTCACTGTATCTGGATCTTCTCTTCTGCGAGTATGTCTGCTCGCGAGTCTGTCGAATAACAGTGCGAGCTAGGAAAAGAACAATATGCTCGTTTCGAGCGTTCGGATACTCATAGAGTCGCGTGTGAGATAGCAATTCAGTGAGTAAGTGCTCCCGGAGCAGCTCGTTGCCGGCAATCAAAGCCTTACAACTGCTTTTCTCCCAACAGTCACAGTAGGCAGTGGGGGAAGTTCGCTTCAGACGGCAGTCGTGGTTTCTGTGACAAGTCAGCGCGCATTCAGAACAGCAACACAACGAGCCAGTGAGACCACAAGTTCTACACTCGTAGATGTCCTGGTTGATATGATCCTCTCCAGTCCATGTAAACGAACACACATCGTTGTAGCAAAGGATGAAAAGTGGAGAATCGTCTGCGTTCGGGTTTTCATCACTGTTGAACCCCGGGTAGATGTAGCTCATTTTCTCCTCCTCACTCATCGAAGTGAAACGTAGCTGAAGAAGTGTTCTCCAGACACTGTTCGCAGCTCCGTACGCTCTTTGATTTATAGCCGCTTGAAACGGAGTCATGCCGCTGAGGTCACGAGACAGAAGAAGTGCTTTTATGGTGGAAAGACGGTCATTTTCATCCACGTATTCAGTATCTTCAGTAGCGTTCATGTCGTAAAACATTGCCGGATGCTTCAGAAGTGTGTCCACGATTGTCAAGGCCGACTTCTGCCTAACCTCTGGAGGTCTTGGTGATCCGAACGGCATTCCCGTTTCATCAGAACGTGCAGAAAGGAAGGATGACTCTCCAGCGCCTTCTTCCATGTCTTCTGATTCTGCTCTCGCCGATTTCTCAGTACGCTTCGTTTTCTTGACAGGCGTCACAGTTTCTTTCTTTGGACGGCTGCGAAGTACTCGTCCCCATCTACTCTCCTCTCCTTCACCGTCTTGAGCGGATGAAGATTGACCGGCCTGCTCGGATCCCACTCCTGGTGGTGGGGTGGAAGGTGGAACCGATGATTCTTCTTCCATCTGAACGTCTTGCACAGGCGGAAGCGGAGCCACGTTGACTGTTGGAAAAGGCATGGGATGACAAGCGTCCGGTATCGCTTTGTCACTGTCGTCCACATTTTTGCGAGAAAGCGTCAATCGGATAGCTGCATGAAGGACATTCGAACACAAATCAGAGCTAATCATGAACAACTGCTCGTTCATGATCTGACGAAAATCGTGATGGCTTATCGTGTTGTTCACTGAAGATAACGAAACAGATTTAAAAGCTATTGAAGTTTTACTCACTTCTCATTTCTTGTAAACGATCTAGAAATAGACTGACGCCATCGGAATCACAATAGAGCACCAGTTGCATAAGACTGGAGCCGTCCTTGATAAACGAGTTATGCCATTGCCTATTCACTCCAGGCAAAATGAAGATAGATCCTTGCCACTGAGGTTTTCTCTGAAAAACATTCTTTGTTGCAAAAAAAAAGAGCAGCCTACCTCGCATGACGCCAGAATGATGTTTTCAGTCGGTCTGCAAGCTGTAGCAATGTGAAGAATAGGTTGCGAATGCATAGCTGGTGGCTCGCGGAACCCACTAAGAGCGTCTCGTTGGAGAGGAATCAACTGACCGGCAGAGTCACGGAGAAACAGTGTTCTCGGCTGAAATAATAGAAAATCTATCAGAACGAACTGACTTCTTACATCTCCAAAACTAATCAACTTGGGAGTCAGAGCACCGGGGATCGGCCTTTCGACAGCCGGCAGGTAAACCGGAAGCCGTCGTCTCGAGATTGTCTTGCCGGAGGTATTAACTCTGTACAGATGCATTCCTCGTTCCTGATGCTTACTTCTGGCCAAAACACGCAGTTCGTTCATATCTGCTACCATGGACACAACGATACGACTCGGATCGACGTCAAACTTTTGGAGCTCCTTTTGAATGATGACAGGAACTCGCGGTGGTCCTTTGTCGACGATTTGCAAATCATCTTTGCGCATCAAACGCATTTTATCAGAATCTGGCTGGGTTTCAGTCGGAACGATTTTCGGCTGAAAAAAATAAATATTACATTTTCAGGATAAAATGAATTACAGTTCCGCTCATCTCCAATCGATCACTGAAAATGCTCTGGTAAAGAGGCCGCTTGTTAGCTGGTACGGGCTTGACTGCAACAAGATTGTTGTCGACAAGCATCACAGAGAGAACGTCTCTCTTCCTGTGCTCGTGAATCCAGATGAGATCCTCGGCGAGCCACACTTCGCCGCGCCGATTTCCAAACTCTGGAGGCGGATCTGCAGGGTAGCCAAGAGTGTACGGAGTTTCATCGGCCGGTCGTTTCCGAGATTGTCGAATACCCTCCGACGGAATACGCTCAGAAGCAGAGGGAGCAGTAGTGCATGTTCCGTTAGTAGTGCTCAGAAAGCCTTCGATTTCAAGCTCGTAGTCGTACTCATCAGGAGTCAGAGTACGGAAACGACAGTGTTCCGACAAACTCCAGCAGTCTTCCAGAAGTACACCAATCATCGGCTGAGTTGTGTCAATCTGAGCAGCCACACTTCCAGCAGGATACAATGGAGCCTTTTTCATCTGAACCAGCTGACCGACTACGAAATCAGAAGAAGTGGATGTCGATTCAGTAGACGTTTCTCCAAACGAGACGTGCTTTTTCTTCTCTCGTTCCGCTTTTTCCTTTTCGTTTACCCGTGTGGTTTCCGATAGAGGGACAATGCCGCACCAATGAACGAGGCTATCGACACGGAAGGCAGCGAGATGATCACTGGTTACGATATCCTCTACCTTCGCGGCTGCTTCTTCGGAAACTTTCACAACCGTCTCCGTAGCATGGGACATTCGGAGTCCGACTCCACCATCATCTAGCCATGTCACGAAGTGCCCTTGTTGACTAAGAACAGAAACACGAAGGTTGCTTGACGAGATCTCCACGATCGGATCCTCATAGCATCCTATTCCCGAGAACTCCTCCATCTCCCTGTTTTTTACAATCTTCATCGGCTCATCGCTTCCCCGTTCATCTCTCCAAGCCCACGAGTACACCTTTCCGTTCTTGTGAAGCGCGTACATTTGGTAGCTTGTGGCAGTAATACTGACAATTGGATTTCTACAAACCAAAAGGTTAAATAGTTTGGTTTTAACTTCAACTCACTTTTTATTTTCGTCCGGTTGTATGGATGCATCAGTCAACGCGTGCTCTGGAATACCTGAACCCGGTGCTCCGCGCCACCATTCAATCAGATTCGTCATCTGAATGCAGTTCTTCCAGTTGGCTTCTGTCTCCTTCTTCTTTTTGTCCTTCTCCGCCGACTTTGGCTTCTTGCTGCTAGACGAGGCTCCGAATGCGTAGCGCATCTCGGCACGAGAAGCAAGAGTATCGAGAAGCCGTTCTTCTACAGCTGATATAGAGTTCGGGTTGTTCTAACGATTCTACTGTTACCTCTTTCTATGAAGCTCTCTGCGATGGCACTTCCACTGACTCCGGCCGGGGGCACTCCTCCTTCCAGAATCTGCAGTAACTCCTCCGGGATGAGGTGCTCACTCGCAATGTCCAGAGCATCTGAATTTCACAATGATTAAAACCACTATGTATTTACGGCCCACCATCTCCGTCGTCCCGCGATAGGAGGTTATTAACCGCCTCGTTGACATTGAGCCCCGTCCTTTGAAGTTCTCGAATGATCACTTCTCTCGACTTTCCTTGAAGGACTTGTTGCACGTTGTTGATGAGGTCTTCGGGAACATTCGCCGCCGGAACAACATTCCTTGGTCCACCTCCCAAAATGTAGCTTCTGGCTTCTCCCAGATTTCCGCGAAGCCGGTAGTATGCTCTAGAAGCACTGCTATAATTCAGATTGGGGCGTTTGCGCGAATTTGCGACAACCCATACCTGTTGGAAAGCATGACTCTTCGATACTTCGATTGGTTGGTAGCCGCCCTTATAGAGCTCAATCCACCACTTAGGGGGATGACTTCCACGTCGGCGTTGGCTCGGGG
The DNA here is from genome assembly GCA_963966605.1 of Caenorhabditis sulstoni. Taxonomy (NCBI): domain Eukaryota; kingdom Metazoa; phylum Nematoda; class Chromadorea; order Rhabditida; family Rhabditidae; genus Caenorhabditis; species Caenorhabditis sulstoni. The sequence goes on from OZ016479.1 coordinate 7,772,391, forward strand.
GTGGTAATCATCCGGACGAGCACGACTCGTGTCGCCACCGCGAACACTTTCTGCCTCCTTCAATTCTCCGCTTTGTATCTGCATGACATGGAATGGAATTCGGCAAACTCGGTCATCGTCGAGAAGAATGCCAACGTAATTTGGTCCGAGAACGACTTGACGAATGTGGTTCGGACCAAGCTCCGCGATCGGATCGTTTGGCGGGATCGTTCCGACGTTTTCCTCTTTGAACTGATCGATTACCAAATCGATAAGCGCCGAGTCCTTTTTCTCATCGCCGACTTCATCTTGTGCGAAAAGCACGTGGGTCAGCGTTTCGTTGCGAGGACTCTTGATCTCGCCCTCCTCCATTTGTTGCTGACTCATCTCCAAACCTGCAGTTTTCCGGATAGCAGGCTGGTCGGAGATCGAACAGGGCCCCTGGTCCGATGAAAATTTTTCTTGCCCGGCTCGGTCGACCCGGCTCACAAGGTATGTTTTTCAAATTTAATTTATTTGTCCCTCTTACTGCTTTTTCTAATCAAAAATAATGGGATCAGCTTGAAGCATTCAAAAAAACCAAACTGTGAGAAAATTGCCAGAAAGATGCCGAAAAGGTTAAGGATTGAAATCTCTGGCCGGGCCGGTAGAGGCTGGCTCATCGGCCCGCGATCAATCTGGTAGACTAATAATTTTTCTTTACCTGTATTTTGTCGTCGGCCTTTCGCCCTGCGACCTTTCCTGTTCTTCGACCTTTTCACCAATGCGAAAGATTGGTTTTTAGCCTGGAAGAACTGAGGAAGTTCAAATCAAGAAAAATCTCACCAAAATATACGCTTCGGACATTTTCGAATAGAATGAAGCATCGAGAAAAGCAATTTATAGTATTTTTCAACATGGGAGAATAATTTCTTGAGGAAAAACAATGACTATGCAGAGGGTGTTTCGAAACATTCTTATCAGTTAGCCCGTGTTCTTTGCTCTATGCATCGCTTTCTACTTTTGCTTTATGAAAACTAAATCACCGCGAAAAATCGATATCTGATTCGTCTATGGAAGCAGCTGGCGAACTCATGAGAGTGCCTTTTAAAAGCAGAAAGAAGGAACAAGAATCTTTGAATTTTCTCAAAAGAGCTGGATAGAAAACAGAAAAAACCCAGAAAACGTGAATGCGACTGATATGGAGTGACACAACTCGCGAGAAAACAGCGGAGTTCGAGTGAGTGCCGCCGGCAGAACAGGCCGGGTGCCCGCTCCGCTCCTCTGCGTCCCTGACCTCTTTCGCTCTCTCACTCTCCTTCTCTCTACTTCTCTGCCGGTCTCGCAGCGACGCAAAAGTGCGGACATTACGGTAAAAGCGGGCGCGAAGATGAAGCGTTGAAATCAATGAAGACAAAAAGCTGGAAATATTTATGGTTTTGAAATCAAATCCTTGGCACTCAATCAGCAACAAGGTTTGTGACTGAAAGCTAGATGAGAGAAGAATATTCGAAAAAAATAATCGGGAAAGGTAAACGACATTATTAATAAATAGATTACAGAGAAAAGTACCGAAATTTTGCTGATTTTCGGAGAAAAACAAGAACTGCCAGCAATTTTGGCGCCTAAAAAGTTGATCTTTCGTGACACCGCGACGCTGTACTCGCGCGCTTAATGTGTTCGTGGCGAGACCTCGGTTGATCGAAGCATGCACCTTTAATTGTGACTGGATGTGATCACATCATCAAATGTGATGACTATCGATGAGGTTATTCTCGACCGAGGATCAGCTCCACGCAAGATTCTATACGACTGAGTGTGGGCAGTTTGATGAGAAGTTTATTAAATAGTAAGAACAAATTTCAAGTGTATCATATAACATTATATAGTAAAAAACACCTTGGAAACTCGATCAGCACCAGTGAGAGACGAGAAACAGAACAAGAATCAAAATAACAGCAAATGCACCGATTTTGAGCAGTCCACGATCGTTTTTGTACTGATGTGCCGACTTCATCTTACCAACAAAGACGGAAATTTCTTCGTATGCGCGTCTTCTGCAGTCCAACGTCTTCTGACTGGTCTCATTGAATAAGAGAGAGCCTGAAATGCACAGAATTCAGTTTTTCGTTTACAGTAAAACTTTCAGTTTTTACGTTTGGAATTTGCGAAGAATTGAAATTGAGGAACGTCAAATGAAGGCGGGTATGAATCGATCTGCGTTTCCCGCCGAACCTAGAAGAAGACGTGTATTGAACTCATTGGAAAGACTCACGAGGTCGCAGTTTGTCTCCAGAAGTTGGCCACGTCACTGTAATACCCTTCCTGCATTCCGGGAATCGAGAAGTTTTTATCGAAATCTGCAAAATCCTTCATTTCTCATCTGAAAAGCCATTCGAACCAATCAGAAAGTACTCTCTTCTTTCCAAACTGTAAGGCTTCCATTCTTGGTTCATCGATGCCGAAGGGTTTCCGTTATTCACGAAATCAGCCAACGCTCCTGAAATTTTTCTTTTATTTTTCTTTTTTGATTTATGCGAACCTGTGAAAACATGCTGAATTCTGAAATCGACAGCTTTGAAATCCGCCTCGACTCTCCTGAAAACGTAGATTTGGTCGTCGCCGTGCCTCGGCTTCTGCTCGTAATCGGAACGTGAACCGACTGCGGATCGATAAGCGAAACTGAAGAAGAGACATTTTAAGAAGGGACTAGGAATGATGCCGTGACCTGTAGACGAAAACATTCTGCCCAGCTGCTGCGACTTCTTCGGCTACGTCACAGCTCAGAAGGAAGAAGTTGATGTCGTCAACGATGTGAGAGGGCCCTCTCGACGTCTTCGAGTAGTACTCCACACACTTGTCCACCATCGTCAGAGCCCGCTCGTATCCGTACTCGAAGGCGATTACTGTGCACAATTCGCGTATTCTTAGAGGGGAAGAGAACGATGAATTCAGGAAAGTTCTCACTCACTCTTCCATTTTCGGACGTCCATCTCGATGTTGATCGTACCTGAAATCTGCAATTTACGACGAATTCAAGGAAAGAAGCACTCGCAGTGCGAATCCGATTTCGTTGATTGTAGTGCCTATCAAGGTGCTTCGTCTCTCATAATTGGGACTCCTAATCAGTTCTTCCTTCTCCGCTTCGATCACTTTTCCGTCAATCCACGCGAATCCGAACTCGACCGGCTCGTTCTGGGACACTTGCATGTACACTTCGAATAGCTCTTTCTGAGATTTGTCGCGAAGACAGTCGAATATTTCCTTCACTTGCCGTCTGCTGAAATCGAATCCTGCCGTCTCCGGAATGCATCCGATTCTGATGGCCACGAGACGAGTTCCCTTCGAAGACGCATCTGAATTGTTCTCGTTTGTGGGCTCTGGCCTACTTTTTACTTCTGGTCAGCAGCATTGAACCAGTACTCATTATTATCTGTTTCTGATACAATCCAGTACTTAACGGCGACATTGACATCTGAAAAAGAACGGTTTTTCGGGAGAAGCTGATCGAACGCAACGATGGTGAGGATCTCGGCTCCCGCACTGTGCCCGTGCACTGTGATGCTCTGGTTGTCTCCGCCGAAGTGTCCGATCTCTCTGTTCACGAACCGCATCGCCTCCAGAACATCAGTGATTCCTATGTTCGAATCGGCAGACTCCGCGTGCTCGCCGTTCAGATGAGCGAATCCAAAGAGTCCGAGTCGGTACGCCACAGAAACGACAATCACGTTGCGAAGGTTTCCGACGAACGAATTGATGATGGCGGGGGTATCGAAAGAGGCCGGCGAGTGGCTGATCATCATCCCGCCGTGGATCGAAACCATCACGGAGCAGTTTCTCTGAACTTGAATCGTCTTACTTGTCTCACGATCGAATGTCAGTCACGTGAAGCAGGCAGTGGTCATTCGTGAAGACGTTCAGATACAAACAGTCTTCCGACATGTTTCCTCCCGCTTTCTTCGGATCCCCGATGCACGCCGACTGGAACCGTTTCGTTTCCAGAACATGTGTCCATTTATCTTCTATTGGAACAGCATCTCGAAATCTGAATACGTCATTTTTAAGACTCCGAAGCTGTATAGAGTGACCTCAAGTTTCCGACCGGAGGTTTCGCGTAAGGGATTCCGAGAAACACAATCCCCGTCTGGTTCCCGTAAGGCGTCGCATCCGTTCTGACGACGTGCCCTTCGACCCTTCCCAAACTTATTTCGACGATTCTCAAAGATGCGGTCGGGAAAAGCAACGGAAGAAGAAGAAAAAGGAGCATGAGATTCGAGGGAGTGAGTGTGTTAGAGTGGCGGCGAACCGACGGTTTGTGGAATGCTAATGAAGAATGGGAAACTGTTTATTTCGAGGAAAGCATCATTCGAATGGGTTTTTCACTTCGCTGATCGAGAGAGCCGAGCAGACGGAGGTAGTGGAGGAGGCGTCGAAACTGCCGAACATCGAGGAAGAGTCTCCTGGAGCCACGGAGCCGTCCTTTGAAATGCTCCATTCCTTCGGGTCGAGGCCTACTGCACGAAGTATTGTTTCTCGGTAGGGACGAATCAGGGCGACCGCCAGAATTGGATTGATGATCGGAACAAGCAGGGCCGGGATGAGGGTGAAGCTCTCGAGAATCGGAGACTCGACGAGTTTCAGTTGCGAGATCAGGAAGAGAAGTCCGGAGACCACAAAGGCTCCGGGAATGATCGCTTGCGCGGAGAGAGCCTGAAAATGATAGACCACCTAAAAAACATTGGTAGGAGAGGCTCACGAAAGTCAGCTGTCTGTGCCTCTCTCTCACTTCCGGACGCAAAATCGCATTCCGCAGCTTGAAATGTATCTTCCGGCGCAGAATGTGAACCAGAATCACAGAGAGAACCACGGGAATCAACATGAGGATGTACGCGAAAACAGATGGAAAGTGACGAAGATCGGTGTGTCCGTTCATGACGAGTCCCTTCAGATCGTAGTCCGGATGGTGAATTTGAACGAGAAGACGCACGTCTTCTGGATTGTTGTTGTCGATGAGAACGAAAACGGTTTGGAAAAAAGAGGGGAAGAAGACGAGACAGATGACGAACAGTAAGTGTCTCGCCTTCGGATTTCTCTCCAGTAGCACGTAGTAGCGGAATGCGAAGCACACAACGAGCAGGTGGAGGGAGAAGGTGTAGAAATGCAGTTGGAGAGCGTATCCGAGGAAGCACGACCACGAACTCAGGTACTTGCAGACTCCGGTAGAAGCGATGCCGAGGGTGAGTCCACTTGGAATCGGCCTGAAATTGGTCACGTTTGTCTGACATCATCCACCCCAAACTCACCTGGGCTGACTGAAAATGTCAAAAAGACACACAAAAGCATCGGCTGCTGCCTTCGAAATGATCAGAATTGAGTAAGTTCCGATGGACTTTGGAGTCTTGAGAAGAGCCAAACCAATGAGGAAGCTGTTGAAAAGAAAGCCAAGAAGTGCCAAAACCGAGTGGAGAACGGACACGGCGAGCAGAAGCATGTGTTCGGAAATGATTCTGATTTCCTTCCGACGTCTTCGTCTTCTTTTATATGGAGAGTGGTGCTTCCGATTGATATAAGCAGGAAATCGAGAAGCATTCCAAATCGCACTTTCCTCTCATTTATTCTGTTTTTCAGCCGGTCTTCCCATCGAATTTCCGCTTGTTTTCGGCAGAACCCGTCGCTTGGGACGGAAAATTTTGACGATTTCTTCTCGAAACGGACGGATATAGACGAAAGAAATGAGAGGAGAAAAGGAGGGGACGAGGAGAACGATGAAGAAGGAAAGGTTCTCGAGGAGCGGGTGGTTCAGAATGCGAAGCTGTCCGAGCAGGAAAGAGACGATGGCGAGCGAGATGATGGCCGGCAGGACGGCCTGGATCGAGAGCGCCTTCAGCAGCTGATCGTGCATTTCCCTCGTCTCCGGGCCCATGTGTCTCTTCTTCCTCTCCAAACTCATCACGATTCTTCTTCTCAAAACCAAAATGACAATGTAAATGGGCAGAGTGGGGCAGATCGCATGGAGTGTCGCGAAGAGAGGTGCCGGTTGTGACCAGTCCTCGTATCCATTGATGACCGATCCGGTCACATCGTATCTCGGAAACCTCTGCTCGACTAGCCGACGGATCCTTTCCGGCTTTGAATTGGGCTCCGTGAGCAGGATGGTCTGAGAAAACAAAAGTTCATGAGGCATCGGGAGGAACTGACCATTTGGAAGAGAGAAGGGATGTAGAATAGAAAGATTATCGAGAGAAGTGTCTTTATCTTGGGAGCGGCGCGATGAAGAACAAACAATCGATAGAAGAAAGAGAGTAGAAGGAGGTAGAGCGAGTGAGTCAGGAAATGCAGTTGGACCGCGTGAGCCACGAAGCAGGCGGGCGGCCCGAAGTGGACGCAGAAGCCGTTTGAGATGAAGGCGAGGATGCGAACACAAGGAATTAACATGGAAAAAAACCAAACGGGTCCCTCTGAGAAATCCCTGTCCGTACTCACCTTGGTTGGTTGAATAAATCGGAAAGACAAGTTCCGAAGTCAGTGAGCGAATGGCATAGAATCAGAACAGAGTAGACTCGAATTACCCGAGGAGACTTGAAAAGCGAAAGATAGACGAGTAGGGAATTCGAGAAGACTCCGAAGAGGGCGAGAAAAGAATGGGCAACCGAAAGAGCGCTTTCCATCGGCGAATCGTAGCGAGAAGTAAGGCTTTCGAGCAGAAAACTCACCTGCCAGGCTGATTAATAATCGGAGGTGAATTCACATTTTCTATCGCATTCTTTTTTCGGTCAACCCGCAGAACCAGCGTTTCAAATGTGCTAAATATGCCCAGACCGACAAAGAAAGGAACTTCGTGTTGAATTCACTACTAAATATCTGGATGTGTTAATGTGCTGGTAAAATAGCTCCGTTGAAAAATTAAATTATTAAAACACGGGAAGGAAGCCGTACTGGAAAATATCAGTTGAACCTTCCCCTATCGATACGCCAGACAGAGTCGTCTTCGGCTACATCCATGCCATTGAACTCGATGTCCAGCTGAAAACGTTTATTCTCCGACGTTTCTTTTTTTAACTCTCAACCTGTGCCAGTTTTTCTTTCTTAGTCGCTGACTTGTCTTTTGCGTTTTTCGCCTGGTCAATGTAGAGAACTTGGCGGCAGAAGCGGGAATCGCATTGGCACTGCACGAAATCGATGTCTTCTTCGTAAAGATAAAACACTTTTCCATCTGGAATCACTCGTGTTTTCAGTCTTCGAAGCTGTCCAGTTTACCTGGATATTTTTTATCAGAGAAGTATCTTCTGACGTCAGAAGTGAATAATCGGAACCAGTCCAAAGTGATGGCGTGGCCGTTTTTCTCATTAAGAGCCACTTTGGTGTAGACCACAAAGTCGGGAATCTCGTTTCCGGACTCGACGAGGCGAACGGCGCACGTCGGGGTGCACTGAATATTGTCAGTTGAGAAGAAAGGAGTTCAGAGAAGAAAAAGAAAGAAGACGTACACTATGGGGGATATACTTGGAAAAGTCGTGAAATTGTCTGCGGTCCAGACACAGTCCGGTGAACGGAATTTCAATGAAGGAGCTAAAAGCGACGCGCTCTCCCTCTGTTAAGAGAGATTGACGAGCCACTCTGCTGGAACAGATCTGAAACATTCGTAAAGTTTCCAGAAAAGTATTATCATGTTCCTACCACACCGGTCATCATTAACAACGGAGTTTCAGGCTCAAGGTCGTATGGAGCCGTAAGGATCCATCCAGACCCTGTCTCCTGTCTCAGATCGAGATTATGCAGGAATCTAGGATCGTTCTTGTAGTTGAGCCTGTCCATGAATTGGAATGTATTCAGATTAGGCGGAACGTATCTTGGATGCTTAAGACGAATGTCGTTTCCGCTGTCGAAGTACGACGAGTGAATGAATACACGGCTCTGAAAAACGGGTGTTCAGAGCCTATCTGCATGAGAAATTTTGTACGTTGTTGAAACCTGTCATGGAAGACTTCGGCGGGAACAAGTGCTCGCGACGGTTCATCATCATTGCTTCAGTAGCTGGCTCGAATAGCAAATTGCTCAGCGGCGGTGGTGCGAAAAACGTGTTTCCCAGCTTTACAGGTAAGTTTATTCGGATGACCGGGTACTCCTCGAAAATCTCTGATTGATATCTCAGCTGTTTCATGTATTGACACATGCTGTCTTCGAGATTTTCACCCTTTGGTACCAGAAGAGAATTACACAAGTATTCCTGATTGAAGCCTTGAAGGTACTGAAACAGGGAAGTCTTCCTACGAATTGACGAATACACGCACATTTAGGAACATCTTTTTAGATCCGACGCTGTCTATTTCTACGAATTTGACGGCTCCGCAGAAGACAGACAGTTCAGCTATTACAGATAGCGGATTGACAAGCTTCGCTGAAAAAGCAAAGTTTACAGGGCAAAAAAAGTGCAAAATGACCGAAAGTCTCGTTGTCCCACTGACGGTCGAGGTTTCCAAAGACGAGAGCGACGTCTCTACCGTATGTTTTCTCGTTAACAACACTGCTTAGATAGTTTGTTAGTTTTTCAGTGCACGCGAGTCGCCATTGCGGCTCGTACGTGTTATCTTCCGGCTCATATCCCTTCCATTTGACCAAATAGCTCACCGTTCTTCCATCGACTTTCTGAATATCGTTAAAATAATCAGTTTGTTCCCATTATGTAACTTACACTACCGACAACAGATTCGACTTCGTAAAAATTTGTATCGACAAAACTTTCTTGTTCCTCTTTTCTTTGTTTTTTTGCAGCTTTTCTAACAGGCGATAAGCTGGCTTTCTAGAAATATCAGCTCCGCAACGGAAAATTTTTCAAAAAACTACCTTCCTCGACGACATTTCTGATAGAACTCAAAGTTGAGGACAAAAGAGAAAAGTAAATAACTGGAGGTTTGTCGTGACATATCTTTTTATTAAAGGAGCAAGTACTGTAGTTATGGCTTGGGTCCCAGAACGAAAATAAAGTTTTCAACACGTGAATTCGCAACTTTTGTGTGCTTCGCCGCGTTTTTTCGCACACACTTCTCACTGGCAAAACATGATATTTTTAAAACTTATAAGTCTCATTCTTTGTGAATAGTTGTTCTCCTTAAGCATCTTTTCGTTCTAAACCAAAAAACTTTCGAATTAAATTTCCGCCGAATACAACGCTCCGAAATATTTAACAACCTGCGCCCAGTTTAGCGAAAACTGCCTTTCGAAAAAAATTCGAAAAGAATTAAAGCTTCCATAAATTTTTGCTTTTTTTTCGAATTTTTTCTAAACTTGGCGGATTCAGCTCCTTTATTACATATTACCTATTCATAATATCGTTGACAATCACCGTTTCACTGTTTCTCCGTCGAATTTTAATTCTTTCCAGTTGATAAACTATTTTCCAGGTCTGACCCAAAAGTTATGTAAAAATGTTCGAAGAAAATGAGTTGATCGATAATTATCATTGTCGCGACATGGTGGTCGTTCGCTGGGAATCAAAAGGGGTGGGCGCAATGGTCACCCCTTCCTCTCCATCTGTTCTCCAGTTCGTCAAGTCTGTAGGATATATCCTTGGCGATATGGTGAGTATTTTGAAAATGCTCCTCTCAAGCAGTCTTTCTTTTCCAGGATAAAATCAGGTGCGCCCCTTGTCCTGCTGATCCTGAACAGTTTCTTGTTCTTCCAATGAAGTCTGAGGCAGAAGCAGTCAGAATTTCTCACGATTCCGACACGAAAGGCTTTGCGATAGACAACGTGAAGATTAACATGTCTTTGGACCATTTTAGGACTTTTTTAGGCAAGAGTCAGCGTCAACCGGTTGATCGGACCGAACGGGGCCAGACTTCGCGACGTGACGGACTGCTTGCGGCTGTGGCACGAACAGTTCGACAATGACGATTTGATGAACTTCGCTCTCGGACTGATCAGAATGGAAACTGGAGAAAAACAAGATTTTCTGAAAGATGCTTACAAATTGATCGAAGCTGGCTTAAGAGAGCTCGTAGAGAACTGTCACTGCACTGTTTTTGGCTCCGCTTCCTCTGGCGTTCGCAGCAATGCGTATTCAGACTATGTGAGTCTGATAATTTTTTTGAAATGAATTAAAAATTCAGGACATTAATGTCGTATCAATTAGTGCTCCAGAAACCCCAGGATCACACAGTTGCCGCCAACTGCAGCATATTCTTGACAATCCAAAATGCCTCGTGACGAAGCCGTTGACGAAAGAAGAACTTGCATCGTTTCCACCAGAAGAAGTCATCAAAGTTCTTTTCAAATGTTTCAACGACAATCAGCTATTCAAAACCAAGTTCGATATGCGGTTCATTCCCGCCAGAACTCCGATTATGGTGTTCAAAACGCACGAAAAGGAAGGAATGAGCGGATCGTTCGACATATCCGTTAACAACCAGATCGGCGTTGACAAAGCGTGCCTTCTGGATCTATTCATTACGAAAGACACGTCAAAGAATGGGAGAACGAGAAAGGCGATGTCGTTCTTAGTGCATTGGGCCAAATCCAATAAGCTTATAAATGGGATCTATCCGGTAAGTTCAGCAGAAACGACAATGATATTGAGAAGAATATCTTCCAGGAAGAGAAACTGGAGACGAAAACAGGCTTCAACTCTTACATTATCAACCAAATGTTCATCCATTTCGTGCAAGTATACTCGAACATGCAACTCGTGTTCCCGCAATCGGTATTCGAAAACAAAAATTCTAAGTTTTATTTTCAAATTTCAGAATCCCGCAGAACGCGTCATTGAGTATGATTTTGGGAGTATTTTCGCAGATTATCCACAATTTCTGAGAGAGTTTTTCAAGTATTACGCCAATTTCGATTTCACCAACTCGGCAATTTACGGCAAGGCGGAGATGAAAAAGTGAGCGAAGATCGAAGAGACATAAATAAATCGGAGAGAAATCATTCAGGAAGACAGTGGCGGCAGCACACGGAGTGCCCGAATCGCCGTTGATGATGATGGATCCGCTGGACATCACGCACAACATCTCGGCTCGAGTGACCGAAGAAGCGATGAAGCAGCTGAAAGGACTCATTAGGAACGCCCTCCTCATTGTTAGTTTCACTCTGAATTCCTGATAGAAATTCCGTTTTTTTTCAGCTGAAACAAAAGTTGTTCCGAGTGAGTCTTCTTCTGCGCACGAACCACAACGCTGAGATTCTGATGAAAAACAAAGATGCGCATACATGTATGACTACCAACCAACTGCCCGACGCGTTATCTGAGTTTGCTTCAGTATGCAGCGGACATCAGGAATATCTAACTTTTCAACTGCCCGACTTGATCCAAACGTCCGCCGAGTTCATGTTGCTACTTACAAGGATCCTCCGGTTCGATGTCAGTCCGAATCATGAGGGCCCCAGCGTCGACAACCTATACAACTCGATGGTAAGCCAGGAAGTGTCCGAGTTCACTCATAATCTCTTCAACTTCCAGGGGGTCATCTTCGTCTTGCACTGCAAATCTTGGATCGGTCGTCGGACAAAAAAGCGTTCTCTGAAAAACAAACGAGGAAACACGACTAATCTGCAGCTGGACGTAATGTGCAGTGACGCTTACCAATACGAAGACGAGCCGATAGCCGAGATGCGAATGGCCATGACGGACATGAACGATTCGCTGCGAAAGATTGTGTACGTCGAGATGCTGAAGGGACAAGTGGCCGATGTCCGCGACGCAATGCACTTTCTCATTGACCAGTTCATGTCCAACAACCTGATGGAGCTCGTACAAGAAGGAATCATGAGCATTGCCAAAATTCCAGTTCAACCATCCTAACTCCTAATACATGCTTCTTATTCTGTCACCTGGTGACTCAACCTCCCCATACCTTGTTTTTTCTTCTCATAACATGCTGTACGATGTTATTCATATGCGGGACCAGTGCACATTTCCTCGCCTCTACTCTCTACCGTGTAATTCCTGTCTATCTTATTCTCTCAGCTTGTTCCATTTTCCTGTTCGTTCTTCATGTTAAACTATTCGATGGCGCTCTGAAACTATTTGTCTAAAAAGGAAGTTTGGTTTCGTTGCCAATTCTACTCTAAAAAGAGGAATGAGTTATTCATCAAAATCGTTGGTCAGATGGAAGAGAAAGTGTCGCAAAGAGCTCTTCTGACGCAGACAGTCAACGAAATCGTCAAATTGCTCATCGAGGCTCACAATCAGAAGAAGGACGTCAATCTAAACCGGCTCAAATGCGTTGTAAGCCTTTTTTAAGTTAGAATAGTGAAAAGGTTGACTGGCGCAGTGTCTGAGTAAAGTATCCATAGCAAAGATGTGCGAGGACTTTCCCGAGAATCCCAAGTGGTCAACGGGGAATTTCCCGAAAAACTTCGGGCAAATAAGCTGATATTCAAACTGTTTTCTATAGTTTTGGGGGTTCCAAACTTATCCTACTATTTTTTGACGAAAAAAAACAAAATTAGAACAAAGAATAAAATTTTTTTTTAATTCGAAAAAAAATCGGAGCAACCCTTGTGAGCCGGGTCGTCCGTCCAATTTTTGACAGGTCGGCCGTTAAGCATCCAACGTCATCTTTCCTTTTGAAAGTCAATATTACGTTTAGCGAGTTTTAGACTTTCCTCTAGTTTTTTCTTGTTGAACTTTTAAAAAAATGATTTCTCTAGTTTTTTCTTGTTGAACTTCAAAAAAAAATGGAAAATTGAGTCTTGAACTCATAAAAACTGAAGAAAAAGGGGATTCTAGCTTTTTCCTCCCTCACGTAACGTTTTCAGGTGGCGCAGAAGAACGGCCTGAGTTTCCAGCCGAAGCTCGTCGACATCATCGCGGGAGTGCCGGCTGATTACAAAGATACGCTCCTCCCCAAATTGAAAGCCAAGCCCGTTCGTACCGCTTCCGGAATCGCCGTCGTGGCCGTGATGAGCAAGCCGCACAGGTGTCCGCATATCAATTTCACTGGAAACATCTGTGTCTACTGTCCGGGCGGTCCAGACTCTGATTTCGAGTACTCGACACAGAGTTACACGGGATACGAGCCGACGAGCATGCGAGCCATCCGAGCAAGGTACAATCCGTACCTGCAGACTCGCGGACGGCTGAACCAACTGATGCAGTTGGGTCATTCGGTTGACAAGGTCGAGTTCATCGTGATGGGAGGCACTTTCATGTCTCTACCCGATGACTACAGAGACTTCTTCATCCGGAATCTGCACGATGCACTTAGTGGGCACACTTCTGCTTCCGTTGAAGAAGCCGTCGCGTACTCGGAGAGAAGTAAGATGAAGTGCATCGGAATCACAATCGAGACACGTCCCGACTACTGTTTGCCGCGTCACCTCAACGATATGCTCCTCTACGGTTGTACCAGGCTCGAGATCGGCGTGCAATCCACATACGAGGACGTGGCGCGGGATACGAACCGCGGTCATACCGTCAAATCGGTTTGTGAAACATTCCACATGGCAAAGGACACCGGATACAAAGTAGTCATCCACATGATGCCGGATCTTCCGAACGTCGGACTCGAGCGAGACAAGGAGCAGTTCCTGGAGTTGTTCGAAAGTCCGCTGTTCCGACCGGATGGACTGAAACTGTATCCGACGCTGGTGATCCGAGGAACTGGACTCTACGAACTGTGGAAGACTGGAAGGTACCAGAGCTATCCTCCCTCAGTACTCGTCGATCTGATCGCCACAATCCTTTCGCTGGTTCCCCCATGGACTCGTGTCTACCGAGTTCAGAGAGACATTCCGATGCCTCTCGTCTCTTCCGGTAAATGTTCACAATTATTATCTGCTTATCCTCACTTTCAGGTGTCGAACATGGAAATCTTCGAGAGCACGCGATGGCAAAAATGAAGGAACTGGGTTTGAAATGTCGGGATGTGAGGACGAGAGAAGTCGGAATCCAAGAAATTCATAACAAAGTACGGCCAGAAGACGTCGAGCTCATCAGAAGAGACTACACCGCCAATGGCGGATGGGAGACGTTCATCTCGTACGAGGATCCGAAGCAGGACATTTTGATTGGACTTCTCCGACTTCGGAAGATCTCTGACAAAGCCCACCGACCGGAACTCAAGGGAAATGTGTCCGTGGTTCGAGAACTGCACGTTTACGGTTCCGTGGTTTCTGTAGCGGATCGGGATCCGAAGAAGTTTCAACATCAGGGATACGGATCTCTTCTGATGGAAGAAGCGGAACGGATCGCGAAAGAAGAACACGGATCAGAAAAAATCGCAGTGATTTCGGGAGTCGGCACTAGGGACTACTACAGAAAGCTCGGCTACGAGCTCGACGGACCCTACATGAGCAAGCGACTGGATTCTTCGGAGGTTGAAGAGTAACTATTGTGATTCCTGCTTTCTCTTTGTTCTTGTTGACTGACTGTTTCGAAAAAAATTTCTCTCCAAATAAAGTTCATTTTGAAGAGGATTTGTTAGTAATCCTCTCGATTGGCCGCCTGAGAGCGAATCGAGTTCCAATCGATTGGAAATGTGGGTTTGGATGATTTCCTTCTTTCCTCTGGTAACCGGACAACTCGATTTGTCTTCAATCAGTGAGTTTTCGAAAAAGAAAATGAACATTTTCTGAATTCAGAACGACAGCAGACATATGCTCCCGCGTCCACCGGAACGACGCCTCCGACGAGTACCGTCGGACCATGCAACGTCGGATGTCAAGAGGGATGGGTTCCTTACGCGGGCAACTGCTTCAAAGTGCGGAAAAGATAATTTCTGCCGAGTCTTCTTTCGATTCTCCCATCAAAAACCCCAGATCTCGAATAGATTCTCAGCCAGGAGATTTAAACTTTTTTTTTACTTTTGCCTGTAATTTATATTAACTGCGATTTAGAAATCTGAAAACAGCTATGAGCCCAACAGAACCATGCGACTTCAGAAGATGTCGGATGTGCTGACGCAAGCATCTGCGGAGCAGGAATGCGTCCAGCTGGGAGCCCACTTGGCCTCTTTCTTGACGTCCGCGGAGGCTTCGGCGGTGAAAAGTGAGGAGATTGGAGAGAAGGAGTGGAAAAGAGCTCTGCAGGCCTGGTTCTGGAGGCTCCTTTGTTTACCGATGACTTGATTTCTTTCGTCACGAGCAGTCAGGAGTCGTGGATTGGGCTGATGAAAGAGGTGCGTCCCTCCTTCTCACACGTGTCAAGTCGATGCGTTGAGAACTCGAGTAAAACGTGACAGGAGACTTCAGACGGACGGCGCCTGGGCGTGGACTGATTCTTCTCCGGTCGACTTCACGAATCTTCCGGACGGCACTTCGGCCTCCGGCTCTTCGTGTGTCTCCGTGAGTCTCTTCGCTCTTCCTCTTCCCCCATCTCGTTCTTCTCCAGATGAACGTCAATGGGACGTGGCAACCGTCTTCCTGCTCCGCTACCGCCTCATCTTTCATCTGCAAACGGACATCGGCTTCTTCTTGAAAACAATGACGACGTGGTGCTGAAATAAATTAATTAGAATGTCCTCTCGTCTTCTCGCTTCGGGATTAGCCAGTGAGGAATTCCCTCACACTAGTTTTTCTTTTTCAAAACGTCTTTTTTTTTACTTCTCCGACGTCTTCTGCTTTTTCCGGAAACTTGAAACGATTCGAGCGAATTTCGGGAGTCACAATTCAATAAGCGTCCCATTAAAAGATGAATGCTCGGGCAGAGAGCAACCAGCAAGAATTTGATTTCGTCGTCCTCGTCGTCGCGTTTTTATTGCGTTTCGCCGGAAGAACCACCGCTCACTGAATCTCTCTTCTCAATAACTTCATCACTTTCTTCATTATTGCTGGCCGGTGTCTGAATAATGCATTCAATTGGACATGCTCATGCTCATTGCATGTGCCTATCGTATGATCTTCCGTCCGCACGTCATCTCCCCTCGCAACCTTCCGAACTTCTTTCCGATGCTCCTCGTCGCGTTTCTCGAGCCCCCCTTCTCATTCCTGCAATCATTATTTGGGCCTCTTTTTCTCGAATGCCGGAACCAATAAAACGTGTCGGACGTCCCGTTTTCTCGCACGAAGACCTCCTCGCTCAAGAAACATGTATTTCCACAGCTCAAAGAGCTTTTTCCCCCCGAAAAATGTACTGGTGAATGTAAAGAAGAGAGAGCGAGACGAAAACGAATGACTTGTTTCTCTTCTCGGCAAGAAGAGAGAAATGGATTCATCTCCGGAGACTTTTGCGCGTTCTCGAACCATAAACACGGAGCCTACTTGAACATTCTCGGATCGGTTTCGGCGAGATCTTTCGGAAACTGATCAGTCAACATTCCTCAATCAAACGCACATTCTCCGTTTTGTCGCGCATTTCGTCAGCATTACCCAACTCTCCGGATATCTTCAGGAAATGAATTCTTCTCGAATACTCCCAATATTTCTGTCCCCTTCACATTTTTATTCTGAGAGGGACAGAAAGAGCCAATTATAACTCCCACCCACGGTTGGTTCTTCCGTTTTCCACTTCAGTTCCGCTTTGAAAACCCGATGAAAAATCAGAAGAGGACAGCTGAAATCCACTGAATCTCAGTGTTTGACGTGCATTTCTTTTCGTTTCCTGACCGATTTTCGATTCTCTCTGTGCTTTCTGTTTTGATTTCTCTTTCTTTCGAGCGTTTCGATATGAACCCCCAGACGAGATCTTTCCAGACTGTACTACGAACAGCGTAAGTACGCTCCGTCGAACTCTCCAAACTCCGCGCAGACTCCAGTGACTTTTGAGCCTGATGCCTCTGTCTGAATTCCCCGTACTCGCCTTCCGTCATTATTGAATTGAGGAGGTACTTCTCGAGAAACCTGCAGATCTGATAATCGCGTGATAACGAGATTCGGGGTCTGCTATCCAACCACAGACTTCAGTGTGCTCTCCGCCTGAAAGCGACTGTCGGCTTCGCGGCTAACCAAGCCAATTTGGTCCTTTTCGGGCCTTCCTCGCGTTAGCTTCCGCGTCTTTGTTTTCGGTTGCTCCCTTCAGAATCCTCCGTCCACACCTTCTTCCATCCTTCGTCCCGAAACTAAAAATGGAAGAGAGCCCGGCGACGATTGACAAGTATTGAGTGGGCTCATCGCGTATTCCGACCGAAATGCATGCTTCCGTATTAATTGCCGTGAGACTCTGAAGGATGCAAGCATGCGCGCTTCCGAACTTCCGAGAAGTTCCCGAACTGTTCTTCGGGCTCACAACGGATGTGCTCTGAAATCCGCAATGACTCACCACGTATTCGTTTTTTTTTCTTCATTTCAATGGAAAACCACACGGAACGAAGACGGTGAATATGAAATTAAGCATTGTTCACTCGCTCCCCTCAATCCTTTTTTCATTCTCTCTTCTTCCTTTCGAATTCTCACGATTTCAGTTTTTTTTATCACTTTCCTCTTCATTCCCGTTTCGGCTCTCTTCCGTGTGAGTACGAGTTGAGTTTGATGTTCCGCCTCATTAAGAAGAGAGAAAAGAGTCGTAGATGAAAAGAGAGCCACCATGACGCCACCAAAAGGAGCACAAAATGAAGAGAGAGAGCAAGTCCGCCCCGTCCGTCCCGGAGCAGGTTGTTTTCAGAACTTTGCTGCAGCTGAAATAGTCATCGGATTTCTTATTTCCCCTCTTTGCTTCTTCACTTTCTTCCCTTTTCACCGGTCTTTTGTCTTTTTCGTGCTACTTTTCGACCTATTCCTCGTTCTGTCGACCTCTTTGTTTTCATTTTCGTCTGAAAATATTTGAATGGATCCCCCTTTTTCGTGTTGTTGTATGTCGCATTCGAAGCCGATTATCTGCACACGAAGGTACAAAATCCGCTTCCGAGAGCCCTCCCCCTTCCTTATTCACATCGCTTCTTCTTCTTCTTCATCATCAGTCAACGTGATCTCCAGATCCTTCTCTCGGTCCTGCGGGGATTCGAGCCTCTCTTCTGAAGACGTGCAGCTGTAAACGCAGTGAACGTTCTCAATAACACAAAGTTCTCGCTTTTTCTCCCTCTCCCATTTTCTCACCTTGCTCGTTTATTTTGCCGTCGTAGCACTGGAAGACACCAAAATGCAAGCTTGCTTTCAATAATTTCTCGCCGAAGAAGAGAAAACCTCTTTAGCGAAGCGTCGGATTTCAAATTCCTCGAAGATCTCTGAGAGCCAATTTGTTGCGAGTGGAGAGCAATTAGAGTGTCATTCGTATTCTCATATTCTCTTGAGATCGAATCTCAATCTCCTTCAGAAATACATTTTCAGTTTCATTTTCAGCTGGAGATGAGCTCGATGGAGCACGAGTTGCTCCTGCTCGAGTGGAAATTCTCGTCGCGACTCCTCTTCTACTCGATCGTCGCCGTCACTTCGTTCACTTTGCCAGTGCTGCTCATCATCCTGGCTCTGATGAAACCGCACCGCAACTCGCAGTACTTCCCGTACATGTGCGGGATCATCATGGGCAACTTCGTCCTTCTGACCACCGTGTTCACTCTGGTCGTCTCCGAAAACATCAACGTGGTCCACCGTGAGTCGTTGAAATCCCACCAGCCACTGATCTGTTTTTGCAGACATCCTTCCCGGATTCGTCATCTGCAAACTGTCGGCTTTCCTCGTCAACTCGGCCTCGTGCTTCATTCACTGGACTTGGGTCGCCATGTACTCCCAACGCTTTCTGCACGTCTTCTTCCCGCTCAGATCGAGAAGAAGGCTCCCGAGAAGCACGTGGAACACACTTCTCATGTCAGTCGTTCCTCCTCAATCCAATCCGTCCACTTTTCTTCTCAGAATCCTCGTTTTCTCGTGCGCTTGTCAGATCTGGGCTCCGATCACGATCACAGAGCTCAGTTTCCCGGATCACGGAAACAAAAGTCAGGGCACTTACTGTGCAGAGCATCCGTATTTCAGCAGGTGAGCTCTGTGACTGTCTCGCAGAAAGGTCACCTCCGATGCTTCAGTTCGTCGAAGATCATCGTGCTCGCCGAGAGCACTATCACTTTCTTCCTTCCCTTTCTGCTCACTGTCTTGGCCGACATCTCCGTTCTCATCTCGAAAGTTCCGTGGCAAACGCCGTTCAAACTGATTTCCGCAGACGATTTGAGGAGCAATAATCGGAGTGACAATATGAAAATTGTATCGAAGTTGAATCTTGAGGTGAGAAAAACAAAGAAAGACTCATGGGAGACAGATTGGTTTGCAGAGTGCGGAGAAACGAAGGATCACGGCGATCAAGAGGTGTTTGATATCAGCCACGCTCACGCTCGCTCTGAACCTCCCCAACTACGTACTTCAGGTTATCACGACCGAACCACTTTCGAGGCGACAAGTCGTTTCAGGTAGTGGACGAGTTCTACACTCTACGAGATCACCGCGAAGTGTCCATCCGGCGTATTTTTCTGCAGGCGGACGCGGCAGTGTACATTCTGTACCTGCTGCAGTTCCCGCTCGTACCCGTCAACATGTATTTCCTCCGTCAGAACATCACCAGAAGCTCTCGGTTCGATTTCATTTGCGGTTCTCTTTGACAAGTTGTTGTTTTTTTGCAGGAAGTTGCGCGAGAAGACGACACTGCAGCACAGCCGCTCGTTCCAAGTGCTCGAGATGAGCAACGACCACAGCCGCGTCCCTCTGAGCACCACCTCGCCGACTTCCTGATCCGTGTGAACGGGCGTTTCGAACTCTTCCCGAACGGGTCATTTCACATCTCGATGCAAGTCTCACTATTTGTTGGCTCACCGAAACATGTCTCCACACTCACCTCACCTTCATTTTACTTTCTCTATTTTGTCCTGAATGAATTATTTTTCGAGTCTTGTGTTGTTCTCGTTCGAACAGGTTGCGGCGATGCCGATAACACTGCGAAATAACAAGTTCTTTGATACGATATCAGTTGTTTTGCAGTTTCCCAGCGAACCAGTCGGTCACACTCTGGAACCGACAAGACGTATAAAAGGAGGAGGGAGAATCGGAATCCTCACTTCGCTTCCTCTCCTCTCCAACTCGAACCTCATTTCAGATATGGGTCACGTCCAAGTTCTTCTATTCGTAGTGACGAGTGCTTCTGCCCTCGCGGCTCTCACCGCCATCTTCTCGGCCATCCACGTCATGACCGACATCAGCAGCTTCCAAGACGAGGTGCTCACCGACCTGAGCAACTTCAAGCAGTACGCTGATGACGCGTGGGGAGTGATGGTCCGTACTGGCAACTCGCCCGGATTCCGATTCGACCAGATCACGGGAAGAGTTCGTAGACAGTACGCCACTGCTGGAGGAGGAGGAGGCGGAGGAGGTTGCCAGTGTGCTGCCGCCGCTTCGGGATGTCCAGCTGGTCCACCAGGACCACCAGGACAGGACGGAGCTCCGGGAGAGCCGGGAACTCCGGGACAGGATGGACAGGCCGGAGGAGCTGGAGTTGCCGAGCAACACTCTTCTACTTCACAGTGCATCACCTGCCCAGCCGGACCAGCTGGACCACCAGGACCAGACGGACCAGCCGGAGCCCCAGGACCGGCCGGAAACCCGGGAGCCGATGGACAGGGAGGAAGCGCTGGAGCTCCAGGACCAGCTGGACCACCAGGACCACCAGGACCAGACGGAAACCCAGGAGCCCCAGGAAACGACGGAGCCCCAGGAGCCCCAGGAACCCGTTCCAGCAGCTCTCCAGGACCAGCCGGACCAGCCGGACCACCAGGACCACCAGGACCTGACGGAGCTCCAGGAGGAGGCAGCGGACCAGGACCAGCCGGACCAGCGGGACCGCCAGGACCAGCCGGAAATCCAGGAAGCGCCGGAACCGACGGACAGCCAGGAGGACCAGGACAAGACGGTGCGCCGGGAAGCGACGCCGCCTACTGCCCATGCCCACCACGAAGCGGAGGTGGAGCTGCGGGAGGAGGTGGTGGCGGGTGAGTGGAAGAGTGATTCGCTTCGCACCCAGATCGTTTCTGTTTCAGATACCGCAAGCACCGATTCTCAAACTGATCGATGGGAAAACCAGCGATCGACGACGAAAACGTCTAGATTAGCACCATTGATTTGGTGGCAAATAAAGCATTTCATGCAACACTTTCATCTTTTTACGAGCACACAGAGAGTTACTGGGAGGAGAAGTGTCAAGGGAGAGAAAGTAGAGTAGACGGAATGATAAGTGATCACGGAGAACGCGGAGAACTTAGTCAGAAAGAAGGCGTTTTCCCAAAGACCAGACGGATCACTGTCTGGTGTTCGAGCTCCCTTCGACAGTCGCTTCCGGGTTCGTTTTGTTGGCCGCTCGACACGGGCACACGATATTGAGGAAACATCTTCTGTAGTCCGGCAGGAGGAGGATGATGGCGATGGGGTCGATGAACGGGAAGGCGGCCACTGCGATGACTGCCGTCACGTTGTTGAGACTTCCCGTGTCCACGTGTACGATCGGAGCAGACCAGGCGAACACGCACGGGATGTAGCTGATGGCGAACGGAATGAATGTCTGGATCGCCAACGCCTTCAGGAGATTCCGGTGCATTTTCTTCGTGTTGGGGCTCATGTCAGTGACGCTGAGTTTCGCGTGGATCTGTAAGATATCTTGTGGACTCATTTTCTTAGTCGCCCTCACAGTGTATCCGATCCAGATGCAAAAGAATATCGTCCAGCATGAGATGATCGTGATGACGACGATTCCGATGGAAGTTCTGACTATGAGCTCCGTGGAAGCTCCCCAGTAAGTACTGCCGATCAGCTGCACGTTCTTGATGTCCACGTTGTAATCGCGACGGAAGGGAACTTCCAGGTAGGAACGCATTTCGTCGTCCGGGTAGAGGAAGATGTAGTCGGCACAGAACCAGACTACTCCTTGACCCAGTATGGCCATGAAGATAATGAAGATCCACTTTGGGTTCGAAAAGTAAGGAATCCAGTGGGGACGGAGAAGAGCGGCGTAACGGTAGATGAAGTGCACTTCGAGTACTCCGTAGCTCAGCGAGAAGAACATCCCGCGGACACAGAGGGCCGCGACGCCGAACTTTGTATCCTGAAGGAACAGAGGAGTCACCGAGAAGAAGGCAAAGTTACCCCAGAGAATGGCCCGTGGGACACGAAGATGCAGAAGGTGTTCCCTTCGCTGTGGGACCCCAGAGCGACGACCATGTCGACGGTCGAGTAGAGAATGTCGAAGATTCCGAAGCACATGAGCATGTACTTGTAGGCACCGAACGAAGAACGGCTCTTCTTGAGGACGATGTAGATGAAGAGGGCGTTGGAGCAGTAGGAGAGGAAGCCGAACACGATAGGCACCCAGAAGTGGAAGAAACCCACGTAGATCATTCTGGAATGATTCTTGAATGAGTGAAGAACGCGCTCGGGAATATATGGGATGCGTCATTTTCAAATAATAGAGCTTGATTCGATGTCTCGAGTGTCCGGAGAAGAGAAAAGTCTCGATAGGTTCACTGGAGTGTCGCGAACCTAGTTGTACGTTCGGTTAAATAGCTGTCCTCACAATCAGAAGTGTTAAAGTGAGAAAAGTCAGACGGATTGTACTAATGATGAGAAAAGGGTGGTAATGTCGCCTGTCTAGAAGGCGAACACTTGGATGACAATGCTGAAAATGTCAAAGACCACTCGGAAGGGGTATTCAGCGAGCACCACATGATAGATCTAGCTAGACTTTATTCTCAGATGAGTCTGAAATTGAATGACAAGGTCTGGAAACAAGATACAATGAAGCAATCTTGAGAAATGCTCTCAGAGCCCCAAAACAACAAGAATGTAAAATTGCAAGTTTCGAGAAAGCGTTCACAAAGTCAGGCGACACAAAACTCGCCGAAACAAGTTATC
The DNA here is from genome assembly GCA_963966605.1 of Caenorhabditis sulstoni. NCBI lineage: Eukaryota > Metazoa > Nematoda > Chromadorea > Rhabditida > Rhabditidae > Caenorhabditis > Caenorhabditis sulstoni. The sequence goes on from OZ016479.1 coordinate 7,795,101, forward strand.
CGAGGCGACTGGGAAAACAGAGATCGAAAACTCTTCGTTTGGGAATACTATTCAAGAATAAGAAGAGTATCTGAATGAGTTGTACAAACGATGAGATAACAAGGTGAAAAGAGGAAGAATGCTTCACGAACAGAAACGTGAAAACGTCGGAGAGCCGGCCGGTATCACAGGCATCGAACCTTTCCACTGCATTAAGATTAGAAGCGGGAGGTCAGAATAAGAAACAGAAGTTCCTGGAAAGAGTTTGTTCAATGGCCTGAAAACCAAGAACACATTTAGGATGCAAGTTAGAATGAAAGTTTTCACTACATCATGCGCCAGAAATGCGCCTAAACACGCACGGCTCCGAACGAAAATGAGGTGTTATTGCTCAGTGTGGGGGAGAGTCTCAAGAGAAAAAGGCTACAGTAGTCGCTCGTAACAACTCGCACTGAGAGCGACGAATCTTCAGGGAGACTTCGATCCAAGTCCATCACAGTAAGTTTGTTTTGTCCTTGAATCTGCCATGTTTCACAGAGATCAGCGAACTGTTTCCACTTGAAAATGGTGTATTCCTTCTTTGAATCCTCCGGGTTGAACACCTCGCCTTATCACTGATAACGTGAACTCGTCCGATCGCGAACGGAATCCTCTCTCCTCTTTTCATTGCTCGTTTTCCTCTCTACTTATCTGTCAACTAACCATGACTTACTCGACCTTCGCACGAGGACACTTTTTAAGATTACTACACTCGGCAGGTACCCTTGAAATCTATCGGAAGCCTCTCCGAAACACATTCAAAGCCTTGCGAGTGGGAGGAAACTGCCGCGCATCAAGAAGTCTCCATGTAGCGTCTTCTCTAGTGGTATCAGTGCATTCAGTTCCTCTCGAAAACTCTCGGAGCTTTGTGTCCGACAACTCGTCCTCCGGCTCCAGTTTCTCGTTTTCTCCATCTTTTTTTCCCCTCTCGCCCCCCTTTTTCCCCCATCTTTCTCCTCTTCCTGTCATATGTTCTCTGGTTTCGCGATCCGAAGTTGACTGCCTGACCCTGTCAACCTGCGTATTTTTCCGTTTCATTTCTGAAACTAAAGTCCATTTTTCTCTCACTTTATCGACTCTTCTGTGTCTCCTGACAAAGAAAAACCGAAGAAAAACACCTGAAACGATGATGTTATCGAAACTGATTTCTTCGAAAACACTTGATAAACAAGGAAGGTTTCGACCATCAAGTCGTCCACTCTCTTCCCGTTTTCTACGCAGTTCTCATCTCGCTGCCCCTCTATTAAATTGGCCGTTTTGGATGTGGGAAAAGCATGTAAAAGGAGGAAGAAAGTGGAGGATTGAAGTGTCTGCGTCTCTCAAACTCTCCCTCTCGCCACTTCTTTTTTCGTCGAGCAGACTACTCTTTGCTCTTCGTTTTTCCCCTTTTCAATTGCTTTCTCCCCCCACTGCAATGACCTCGGTCTTTTGATGCGTGTCTCTTCATCGATAAGATTGCAGACACAAGAAAGGGATTCCCCGAGTGTCTTTTGAAAGACGAGTCATCTGTTTCTCCCCCATCACGGCACCCTGCGAGCGTATATTGTCCGTGGAGCGCGTTTGCAAAAATGGGCGGGGCGTCGCCTTTTTTCCAGTTGATTTTTCCCTTTTTTATCAGTTTCTGCGCGGAAATTGACTTTTTTTCCGAAATTGTCCCTAGCAATTGTGGAGAAACGCAATTAAAATCGATTTTTCAAAACGGTTCAGCAAACCATTCGCTTGCCGCGGAGGAGATACACCTCAAAGTTTTGCACTGAAAAAGGTGTTTTTTGTATTTTTTGCGAAAACTGGCTGCGATATCCGAATTTTCGTCCCTAGCATTTGTGAACAACTCGATTGGGAAAGTTTTGAGACCAAAATCGAGCAGATTAGTCAAAAACTGAGAGAGGAGTTCCATTTTGAAGTTCGCTTTTTGAGGCCCGAGGCGGCGGATGAAATTCGAAAAACAGCAGATTTCGCCACCAATTTCGACACATATGACCATAAAAGTGTTTGTATAACTATGTAAATGCTCTCTTTCAATATATTTTCGTTTCTTTTTCTCGAAAAACAACTTCTAAAAGTTCATGAAATTACTGTGGGGGCCTCGATTTTTGAGTCGTCGCGAAATGCGCCAGCAAATCGAGAAACGCGTCACCAACCCTCTTGGCGCGCGAAATGTAAAAATTACGACCGCAGGGTGCCGTGCCCCATCGATTACCTCCTCTTTCTTGATCTTCTCTCAACTTTTCTCGTTGTTTCAGCTCAACCGAAACGTGCCTTATTCTGGAAGATGTCGGCCGACGGAACGTGCCCTCCCATCAACATCCGCCGATGTTCCTGCACAAGTGAAGGATGTGAGTTTCGCGGAAAAGAGCCCGAACGGAGTGAAGCTGACCTGAGAAGTGCATGAAAGGACAGAATTCAGATGTTTGTTCAGCTGGCCAGAGCGGTCAGATCTAGGGTTTTTTGGGTCGAGCGCGTCTAAGCTTAGCAAGTTGTAGCAGTCTGGATCAGAATAACGAATCTGATCAGGCCGGTTTTTATTGCGACCTTTCGAACCAGAGATCTCCTTCTTGAAAAGCGTAATCACGTCTGCGAGACTATAGGACTGCGAGGTTCTCCGGAATCGCTTTCTACGTGACAAAGTGTGGATTTTCAGTCTCACCGAAGAAGTCGATCACTTCCCCGATCTCGGACCGTCGTCCCTCTCGGATTCTGGACGAAGCGCATCTTCCGAAGCAACTTCTCGTCCAACATCATCATGAAGACGGCGCCTTCCTCCGAAACATTTCAGCCACGGTCAGTCGTTTCCTTCGTCAAACGCCTACAGTAACCCCGATAAGAGGTCGTAAAAGTCTCTCTCGTCCCTCGACACGTGTGCCTTCCTTTTATGGCTTTCGAACGACGTCTGAATCTGCTGGTCTTTTGGGTGCATTTCTGGTACGGGATGGTCTTTCGCCGAAACGATTCGTCCTCAGTTCTTGCTGGGTGTAGGAAGATCGTCTGGGGGAGTGACTGGTTTATGGCAGATCAAGTCACGTAAAAAAGAAACGGCGAAAGACCGAAAGTCGTTCGAATGTGTTAGTTTCGTGTAGAAGATGCGGGTGGGAAACTGCTTTCAGCATGCTTTTCCCGAATCCGAACAACTCCATTTCCTCTTTCTTCTGCAAACAATTTGGTTTACCGGAACCTCGAAAACTTCCGGATTCCCGACCCTCGAGGGAGCTCGTAAAACACGGCGAAACGCCCGCAAGCGAGAACACTTTGCACCGAGAGCGCTGGCTTTCTCGCCCATTCGGCGAAATGATTATTTGATCTCTGTGCAACCTTGAGACGATAGCTTTCGTTTCGTCGGGAGGGACATAAACTTTCGTCGCTTCTTCTTCTTCTTCTTCTTCCTCTCCGCCCCCCTTCGCGCCTCGGCCACGTTGTGAGCGCGAGAGTGTGCGGAACGAGGAGGGCGCAGAGAAACAAAGGGTTCTGTTGCACCGCGCCCACCAGTCCCACTCACTTTCGCGCAAACCGTCTTCTCTCCTCTCCGTTTCACTCTCCCTCACCCCCTTTAGCTCCGCCCCTCCTCTTCCTGTGTGACCCCTGCCTCATTCGATCCTCACCCCTATCGAATCTGTCGCTGCTCTCTTCCGATTCCGTTTCGTTCGATTTGAGCAGCACGATGGCTACCGTCGGCGTTTTGTATCCAGCTTACACGAGCTCCCCACTATTTGTCGAGGATCCCATTGTGATTCTCAAAGGTTCCATCGAGGTAAGCATACGTTTTTTTCGAAAAAATACGTTATTACACGCAGAACTAAATTAACTCGAATCTTTTCCAGGAACTCGTACTTGAAGTTGATGAAACGGCCGCCGCACAGAAAATAGGAGCGCCGTCGGCCCTTCCGGAATCACGCGTTCTCGTCCTCTACACCGGTGGAACCATCGGAATGAAAACGACCGACGGAGGTTTGCATTTTCAAAAATCACATTGTTGCTGCACTTGATAAGAGGAGTCGCGCCGTCGCACTTTGTAACGGACACACACACACGCGTGTTTTGGCGGCATGTGTCCGGCACATGAAGACGCACACTGGCCGGCTGTTTGCTTGCAGACAGGCTTACAACACGCCGTCCGTTCCATTCTTTGCTCCGACTATTTGTCGTCGTTCTTTCGTTTATGCCTCCTGTTAGGACATAAAACTTATTTGAGAGAAGGCACCATTTCTGATTTTCTAAATATAGTGGAAGGGGCGAATTTGTTTGCCGCTACTATTGCTGCTGATCGGAGAGTCAGCTGAGAGCGGAAGAGAAGCGCACGTGGTTGACGCAACTGATCTGAGAGCAGATTAAACGCGGCGAGCCATCTGTTTGAGCAGCAGCACTCGGTGCAAACTTTGCCTCTTTTCAGTCTACTGTCCCGTTCCTGGATATCTTCCCGAAGTGCTCCGAGACATTCCACCGCTCAATGATCGCCGTTACATCGAGGAGACATACTCGAACATGGCTGTCCGACCGTACTCTCTGCCGCCGGTCCGGCACATGAAGAAACGGGTCGTCTACTGGATTGTCGAGTACGAACCACTGCTTGATTCGTGTGACATGACTTTCGACGATTGGATCCGCATAGCCACAGACATCAAGAAGGCATATCATAAGTACGATGGGTTCGTGGTTCTTCATGGAACTGACACGCTTGCCTACACTGCCAGTGCTCTCTCGTTTATGATGGAGAACCTCGGAAAGCCCGTCATTATCACGGGAAGCCAGATCCCAGTTGCCGAGGTGCGCTCCGACGGAATGGAGAACCTCATCGGAGCACTGATCACTGCCGGCAACTTCGACATTCCCGAAGTGTGCGTCTACTTCAACAATAAGCTGATGCGCGGAAACAGAACCATCAAACTGGACAACTCGGCGCTCGAGGCGTTTGACAGTCCGAATATGCATCCGATCGCTCAGATGGCCATCAACATCAAAGTTCACTACGATTCGATCTTCCGAAGCGATATGGTCGCCGCGTTCACAGTGCACGAGAACCTCTGCAGAGACGTCGGAATGCTCCGGATCTTCCCATCGATGACGATCGAGTCCGTACGCGCGTTCCTGCAGCCGCCGACGAAAGGAGTCATCCTGCAGACGTTCGGATCAGGAAACATGCCGACAAGACGGAAGGATATCATTGAGGCTCTGAAGGAAGCCATAGACCGAGGAGTGATGATTGTCAATTGTTCGCAGTGTCTGAAGGGACAAGTAGACGTGAATTATGCCACCGGAAAGATCCTCTATGACATCGGAGTCATCCCTGGGTCCGACATGACTTCGGAAGCTGCGATGGCTAAGCTGTGTTACGTGCTCGGGAAGGACGAGTGGAACTATTCTATGAAAAGAAGCGTGAGTTCAGAAGAAAACATCCACGTCACTCCAGGTCATCTGTTATTCTTTTTTAATAAGGGCGTGGCCAAGACTGTTTTCGTGTCGAAGATCTTTTGTCGAGAGAATACAAAAGTAAAAAATAAAATCAAACTTTCAGATGCTGCAAGCGAATCTCCGCGGTGAAATGACGGTGGCCACAGGAGGAGCAATGCGAGAGCTCGATATCAGTCAGTGACCTCCTAAACTTTGTTATTTCCTATAACCTAGTCGTTTTTCAGTTCCCCACATCGCTAAATGTCTCCGGGTCTCTTCCTCTCAAGAAGTTCAACTGCTTCGGGACATCATCCTCCCTCCGATGTTCTGCAACGCTGCGAAAACGAACGATGTGGAGATTCTCAAGTCCCTGAAGGCGTCTGGAGTGAACTTCTCGGCTACCGACTACAATCTCCGCACTGCTCTTCACGTCGCCGCGTCGAACGGTAACATCGAATCGGTCAGATACCTTCTCAAAATAGGAACCAACGTGCACACAAAGTGAGTCTATTCGATTTCTGATACTTGAACCGATTTTTTTTTTGCAGAGACATGTTCGGATACAACGCGCTCGTGTGCGCAGTGAAAGCGAAAGCGATGGATTGCATTTTGGCAATCAGAGACGCCGGAGGTTTCATCGATGCGTCGGCGCAGAAAATTGGTACGTATCTGGTTTTTATCAATGCCGATCTTCGCGTCTAACGTTCGACTGGCATCGCGGGAGTCTCGTAAAAGTTAACGAAAACGAGTATTTTCAGGCGTCGAACTATGTCTCGCTGTGTATCAAAACGACATCGAACTCCTGAAGTGCAACGAAGCGGCTGGAATTCACATGGGCGAGAAGGATTACGACAATCGGACCGCACTTCATGTGGTAGGCGACATCATTCGTCACTCGTCATTCGCGGCCTTTTGACGGTTTCTTTTGCAGGCGGTGTCGATGAACAAACCGGAGATTGTTGAGTATCTACTTGGGTGCGGATTGGATCCGAACGAGAAGGACGACTTCGGCATCACGCCGATCGGAGAGGCGAAGCGTCGCAATCTGGAGGTTACAGAACGCAAATAAGACGCTTTTCAACGTCATCATGTTTTCAGAGTCTCGAGAAGCTTTTGTCGGCGTACACTGTGCCTGATATGCAGAACGGAGAAGTGTTCCATATGGAGTGAAACCGCATTTCGGATTCTAGGTTGACAAAAATTGTTCAGAAACGAGTACCTGTATAACTTATAAGTGCCTCCTGTTTTACCCACCCTCGCATAATTTGACTAATTCATTATCTTTGTGAGCTTTTTGAAAGAATAAAGTGAGAACCCACTTTGAGTAGTCACCGTCTGAACTTTGGTTCCTAACTTTTTAGGCGAGGTTTTTTGGAAAACATAGGTGGAAAACGACGAAAACAAGGTGTTGGCAAGGTATAAATTGGCGGGAAACTGATGAAATCAGCTTCTTTTCCGCCATGAAATTGCTCCTGTTTTCTGTTTTTCTCGTCGTCGTCTACTCGCAGGTAACGTTGATTTCATCGGAAGAAGAGAAGGAGAGTGAATCGTGGTTTTTCTGGGTGTTTAGCGGTGAAGACAAGTTACGAGAAACGGAGCCAGTTTCAGACCTGCTCGTGGACTGCTTGGACCGAATGGACGGTGTGCTCGGACGAGTGTGGCAGCTGCGGGAACCAAACGAGGACTCGCACCTGCACGGGCGTCTCTACTTCGTGCTCCTGCTCCGGAAACTCGACTGCTTTCGAGGTGTGCAACGGCGATGTCTGCGTCTTCCCTCGGAAGAGCTGCTGCTCCGGAGAGCCCGCTTCCGTTGACGGACTCTTCAAGTGCGCCTAATTCTCTTGTTTATTCTTATTTGTACGTACACGTATAAGGCACATTTCATGAAAGCTCGATATAAATCACTATGACCAAAGCTAAAAACCATCTCGAATCAAGCGCATTCGAACATTCCATTCACTGAAGCCGGCGAACCCGTGCAACAAGAACTGCGCGGGAATCTGCAGATGGCCGGAGCACAGTTCTGCTGCTCACTGGCGTCTCTGAAAAAGTTTAGGATGAGCAAGAGGATTGTGAAAGGAGGCGAATGCGCACCCGGAGCAGGTGCAAGCAGTCGTTGAAGTGGAGGGGCAAGTGCGAGTTCTGGACTGAGTGCCGCAGTTACCACAAGTGTCACTGCAGGTCGACCACTCTCCCCAGGAGCCCCAACTGCATGTCTGAAAGGAATGAGCCGATGTTTCATCATTCACGAGCAAATGCGTACCTGAGCTTCAGTCGTCGCGAGCAAGCAGAAAATAACGGCGAGGCCGAGGAAGAACGAGTTCATTGTTGACGATGTGTCGGAAACGGCGGTGTCGGTGGGAGGCCAGGGGGGCCTTTTTATAAACTTTCGCCGCCTCCTCCAACTATTTTTGCAAACGGATTAACGTGGATCATAATACTGAGAATGCGTCATGTGAATAGTGACAGGCCACAGAATACAGAATGAATTCACGAAGAGAAGCGAGCACAGAACAATTTATGGATGGACTTTCGGGCAGGGAGCGGTGTTCGGAAGAGAATCAAGATTATCAAGTGCACCAGAACGTGATTCCCGCGTGTTTCAGAGGATCGGAGATCACGGAAGAGGGAACGGAAGTTCAGAGATTGGCACGGCTTTGTGTCGATGAATCATCACAAATCAAAATACGGTTCCCTTGATTCCGACCGCGTAGGAGGGGGTCCGAACCACCGCTCATCGACCAGCTCCCTATTTCTCCCTGTTTCCCCCATTATTTCCCCCTCCATCCTGCAGCTGCTCTCGGAGCCGGAGCAACCCTGCTCGTCGTCGGGTCACCATGACAACAGAGAACGCGCCTTGTCTTTGTTGTCTTCCGTGCGCAGAGAACTTGCACTCAATCTCCTTTTTCTATTTCAATGAAACCGGCTCTAATCGAGTGGGCTCCGCACTGCGGGTGGATTTGTATCGTGACCGAGACGAATGGAGAGGCGAACATCGCGTTTTCGGAT